>JAINUG010000110.1:529212-1129212 GCA_029706075.1 Aldrovandia affinis
AGTGAATGAAAATGTCACAGTTTTCTTTTCTTGAAGCATGGACCCTAAAGAGGAAGCGAGTGGCACATGCTGGCATTCACTCACCTACGAAACCAAATGTCCATCCATACACCGATACATTGATAAGTAGAAAGGGTTTGTCCACAGGGTTGGACAACTTGGGACCAGATCCAGCTGGACACTCAAGGGTTACTAAACGAAAATGCGTGCCAAACACAGCCAGCAGTCGCCTCGGGAGAAAAATATTTTTTCCGTGTGTGTGTGTGTGAGAGAGAACGGACGGAGCCATTGTTGAACTGAAGCATTGTTACCGAAAAAACAATTGTCACAATCGTGGGCGGCAGAGCCCAGCTCTGCATTCCTGAACGGCACCTGCTCGGATCATTCGAGGACACAGGCCAGGCCCACACAGGCTTTCCAGCGAGTTGCCACAGAGGGGAGACGTCAATCTTTCTTTCTTTTAATCCACTGTCACAGGCAGTCCACTCCCTTTTACATGCCCGGGCTTGTGCTGAAATATTGTATCTCAGTAGTAGTTCAAATAATTTATAGCATTCATACTTACATATTCCTTGACATTCTTGGTTTTCACAGCTTTGTAGGAGTAGTAGGCAGGGTACAATGTTCCAAAGACAAGCCTGTGAATTAGAAGGGAAAAAAACAACAACACTGAGGCTTCTGCTTAATCCCCAACATATGATTCTTTTTTCTCTCCTAAGGACAAGAAAATGGGCTATATATATATATGTATATATACACCAATAACACTGGGCTACATTACAGTTTTTATACTGTTTCACCCTATATATTTTTACATGGCCAACGGCCATATGCTGGGGGGTGACTGGGGTGCTCGCTGTTTCGACAAAACGAAAGATGGATCAATTTATATTGACACTACAGAAGCTATGAGTGGTTAGAGGCACAAGGAAGCATTTCCCAGCCTTGATTCGATCTTACAGAAACACACTGCCAAATTGCTGGCTTCCAAAATTAAAATGTGGTAGTCACCGAAGTTAACCAAAAATGTGTGCGATGTGATTAAAATAAAAGGCCAATGCTCCTTCCATTCTCTGTTCTCTGGACACGCACATTATCACCAATACAAATAAAGTTGTCAAAATCAAAATGCAAAACACAGCGTGGAAAATCTCGCTCACTGACAACCGAGCCAATGTACGGTCTGCACTGCACGCACGAGACATTGAGAAATAATACAAATAAAAGGCAAATACGCCTCGCGTACAGGCGTGTTAGAGGCGCTCCACAACACTGTGTTTTCGTGGTCGTCGGCGGAAGAGTACAGAGGGAAGGGAACGCAGCCCATCCTGTGAGGAGACGACCTACGCTAATACACCAGATGGGAACATCGCCAGCCTTTCATCTGGAGGCTGGTTTCAGCTGAGTCTAATTTATTATGTTCCACTCTGCTAGATTTGTGGGCACTCCCGTTTAACTATGCATAGAGCTTGGAGACGGTGGTGGTGGGGGGCACCGTTCGAGCTTTCCAGCTACATTAGGCAATTAGCGCGCCTGCAAACACGGCAAACGTGGCAGGACGACAGCCATGGCCGTCTCATGATTTGCCCTTCCAAAATGACCCCCAAAACACAACGAAAGAATAAAAAAATCTAAAAAGATTTGCATGAATGCTGGAGAGAAGGAGGTACTCCAATTATGCATGCCAATAAATCACGCACCTTCCAAAAACAACACGAGCCACATAACGTCGAGCTGCATTAGAAATGGTCTTTCATTTCACTCCCCCCAACTATTTGAATCCTTTATTGCCCAATAGGCTCTGCTGTTGGACACGGTCTTGATTGTGGAGCAATAACCATTGATCGAGATTGCGATGCCCATAGGCAGCTGATGAGAAGCCTTGCATTAGCAAAAAAAACAGTCTCAGCACGATCACTACGACGGTGTGTGGTGCAGGGGTCACGTGGACCATGCAAAAACGCACACTGCAACAAGGCAACACAAACGTTCTCAAGTGTCGACTTCAATTCAACTCGACAATCATCGTCCAAAACGTCGCGTGCGGTCGCCTCAGAATCCTTGCTTCCGAAATTAAATCGATGGACAATTTTACAGAACGCCTACAACAAATATTGATCTTAGCATTTAAACTGATATATTGACATGCCTTCAAGCTATTGATGGTTTTCAATATCCAAAACGACACTCGTGGGAAAGAAAGCCATGCCTCGAACAGTATAATTATTGGGGGGGGAAAGCAAGCCTTACTTTTTCTTATCCCTGCGCAGAGTAAAGACAAAACAATTACTGTCATTCCGTTTGAATATGAAGAAAAAGAAAAAGAATTGCTTTAAAACCAAAAACATTTTTTTTTATGACTAGCTGAATTCTTCCTTGCAAGCAGCAACAGATTGCCATTGAGCTGCACAGCAAAACTGCTGGAATGACTTGTGATCTATTATTCAAGCCCATCCAGTGGAAACACATGAAAACCTGGAGTGAGCACCTCAATATTCAAAATGCTGGGAGAAAAACCTGACACATTTCCATTTATGACCCACAGTACGGAAAAGCTGCAAAATACACATTTAAATCAGTCGACGTGCAATAGATTCAACAGTTAAAATACACACCTGCCACACTACTTTCCCTCTGAGCTTTTAAAGAGTCATTTAGAAATATGAACAACAATGTACCGTAACAGGAAAAGCATAGGAGTGCTACTTTCTTCGAAAAGCATTAAGAAATAGATTTTTTCCCCCTAACCATCTGTAAACCTTTGAGCCAACTTTTTGAGCATATATTTATACAATGTGAAACTTTCTCTCAGTTTTATGTTTCATGGCCCCAGTCCAGGGATCCACCTTGGCAGCAGTTTATTTTCCTGTTGCCATAGAAACAGGGCTGCAGGGTTCTAACAATAGTAAGTCAGCTCCAGACCTTGCGCGAGCTTCTCCACCTGCAACACAGTAACGTGAAGGTCTCTGTGACCGCCACTTGTGTTCGTGCCATTCTGTTTACTTCACAAATTGTATTTTCTCAAACGTTTCCATGCATTTCATCAGCATGATGAAATGAATGTACAAATTTGCCTAAGTCAACATGAATTGTATTACAGGCCCACGGCGACAGAGAAAACAGTGACATTTTAACACCGTACCGTGTAGATAACGTAGCTGCCGATTGCTCTTTTTTGGCTGAAATTAGTCAATTTCAACTCATGGCTGATCGATTGGTGCATGCCCAGTGTCTAAAACGATATTTTCATAAATTTGTCATCACTATATGTGGGAATTAATAAAGCAGTGATGTATGACTGTCAAAAACAATACACTGAACAAATATCTTAATACGAGTTAGAGTTGGTACTGTCAAAGCCCATGTAAAAACTGTCAATATTGTCTTGCCATTACCACACCATTACTGGCAGTCCAATATTGGTGATGTCTCTGCTGCGCAAGACGCATTGGGGACGTTGGCCAATGTAAATCAATACATTATAAATGCAAAAAATAAATGTCAACCAAGAGAGACGATTCAATCCATTCAGTATGCCAATCTTGTGCTTTATGACGCTTTCCACTCATGAATTCAGTAGTCCAACGAATGTGCGGTTGTACCCGTCGCCATTTCCTTTCAAAACCAGCCACTGCAATATCTTATTCATGTAAATTGCTGGAAATCTACAAGGAATGTAAAGAACGCAGCATACTTATCTCTACCTTATATGAACACATTGACTTTAAGTAAATTCCAAATGAATCACCATTAGGCCACTTGTATGGAAACTGCCCATTCAAAACATATTTCAAATGAATGATACCCATCAAAATGTCTTTACAATTTCCAAGGGCTTTTAACTTATGGAAAACAAGAGGTCAATATCATTGTCAAAAGTATTTAATAATGAATACTATTTTTACATTCATGGCTACAAAATTACATTTTTATTTCAGAACCACAATTTTATTTAGGGCAATTTTATTAAAACAATGAGTCCTCTTAGTCCAAGACAATCACCTGACAATAATCAAATGGTTTAAATATGACTGACAATAGACACTCTATATTAAGTGTATAGCAGTCAGTTAATGTTAATTCCACTGGCTGAGAATCAATACTTAATCTCTTACTGCAGGCAAGAAAAGAGGGAAAACTGTGCCAAGTAGCTGCAAGTGGTGCAATTTGAACAGGCAAAACACCCTTGTAGAATTTCCTACTACCATGAGAAAAGTGAACCCCTCCACATTGCATGCATTCTCATTGACATGCCATCACCTCCGTTCCATTTTAGAGACCCGCTTCCACAACAATCCATCAATAACTTATGTTAAAAATATTTCTGTGAGGAAAGAATTTCCCTAGTAAGGAACTGCAACAATGTAATGTAATGTGTCCTGAAGAGCACGTTGTCAAATCTGAAGATTCTAGAAGGATTTTCAGGTAATCTTTGTGACATCACTTCCACATTTTAATAACAAAACGTGAAACGGCACCTGACACGCTAGCAACAACTACTAAAACAAGAGGGCATAACGTTGGGGAAATAAGTCATTAATACACCAAAAAACATTTTGTCCTTAACATAGAAATTAAGATAAAAGCCCATATACTCGGTTGGTAAATATTCTCATGCTACTGGTATTTTGTATGCTATGTTTTGAAGTCTAAATATATTTTCTTTCACCTCTAGGGATGCATACAATAGCCATGTTTACAAAGGAGGTGCTCACTGTTGTACGTGTACAAATATAGTAGACACATGCATAGACGATGTATCATTCATACACAATATTTCGTACTGCGTTTCATTACCATTGTTGCCTTTGGCAGTGAATTAAATAGGTGCTAGATTTGTTCATGGTTATCAGCACACTATTCCATACATGCAAACTCATGCATCTATACAGTGCTTTGAACGTTTGAATGTTTGAAAGTAGGTCATTGTATCTGGAGACAATTTGAACAAACGTTGAGACTTTGGACGGTCCCGATCGGCTCCGCAACGGAACAAATCAGCCATTATGAACACCCATCTGGATATTGTATTTCGGTGAAGTGGAACACATACTTGGCTCTTATATGTGCACGGAGTGATGAAAATGTCATGGACAGTTTTGCCAATTGTCAATTAACTACACCCTGGTTCATTCACAGCTCCGTGAAAGCTTTCCTGCAGTGCCACAGAAATGTCTATATTTAGGGGCAAATTTCAGGACTGACAGTCTACACGATTTCCTTCAGAATTTCACGTGCCATCGCAAGCTTCGAATATAGCCCGGCGAATGTGGGCAAAATGCATTCTCAAATGATCCGTTTGTCACCTGGGTGGGCAGGGAGCAAATGTTGAGGCAGCTGCACTAGTGCCAGTGCTAAAAATATGCCCTTTGTTTATTTTTAAGGCGATCGCATATCACTCTGTTGGCATGACTGTTACCCCCCCATTAACTGCAAATTTGTTATACATTACCATACACTATCGCCATCATGTCATAGTTTCATTATGCCTGCTTGTGTCATTATAGCCATTTTGTATCATTCTATCATTTTTTATCATTAGCACCTAGATTGTTATGGGTCATCTTTTTTTTCAAATCACTTCTGTGACTATGTTGAATCTCTACAGTGACTGGAACTACACTATATAAAATACAAAATACATTTTGGATGCGATGACTTCATCATATAAAATATATACTTTGAAAGGTGTACACTGTTCATCAAGCCTTCACTCACTTTTGGGGGATTGGAAGAGCCCAAATTATGTATGGGGTAGGTACCACTTCTACACCTCTCTCAGGGTGGATGCATGAGGGATTGGTATGCAGCCAAAGTATGTATACAAGGTGGGTTAAACTCTGGATTGCTGCTTTCCTTGTTGCCTTCTGTATTTTCCTGAGATTATTTGAAACAATTCAATAATTAAACGTCTGTGCACTTCACCGAACAAATCACAGGTACACGTTAGGTTACCATTTATTCCCTGCCCAGTGATGCATTAAGACCTGTATGGCAGAAACCAATCTGGCCCTCTCAGCAAAAACAAGCAGGCCACACTTCATCCTGCCTGAGCGTTCTCACAAAAAGAAGCATTTCTCCATAAAACAGCGGCTCAAAGGAAGCGCTGCCTGCCAGGACAGTTCTTAAAACAATTTTGTGAAGCGGGGGCCTCACTTTCACTGCAAGCAGCTGAAAAAATAAGACCTTCAGACAGGCCTTGACATTCTGTTTCAGGTCAGCTTTGAGTTTCCTGTTAAGAAACATGGACACAGTACACCACAAGGCCCTTACCAAGCACAAAGACATGGTAGAAAGCCAGATGGAGAAAATTCTGAACGCTGTCTGTTTCAAGCTCTGAGGTAAAGATTCCTTCCGTGTTTCCCTAAAAAGGCAAATATTTTGCAAAGGCCAAAGTGTGACATTAGACTAAAATTGTAGTATTTAAATGTGTCATTGTTTTCAAATATCAAATGAACTGTTGTGCCACTACATTAACAAGGCCCCTAATTATGCCCTCAGAATATTCAAATGTATCACATTTACAAACTGCAGAGAAAAAGCCATCCACAAGCTGATGAGGCAGCAAAAATGTATACACATATTGATACCAGGGGGAAAATAGTGCCAGTATTTAAAAGCAGACTGCAGTAATCTGTGGGACTCAATTGAAGCCATTTGAAAAATGGAATGTTTAAGGACAAGTTACTGTACGGATACTAGGCCTATAAATATTTACTGCATACATTAGCTTCATACACCTGTACATTACTTTTTTGGGTGGATCCATGTTTACTCTATGACAACTGGTCACACAAATATTTACTCTCCCCGAAACTTAATTGAAAATCCAGGAGAGAAGGTGTGGCATCAAATCATTTCCAATCACTCTGGGTGAGATTCTAAAATATGGGATGACGTATAAACCACACCTAAAACTCTGAAGTCAGTAATAAAAAAAGGAAAAGCAGACAAGGAAAACCTGTATCTTGGAAATCTTGCCAAACATGTTTCATACTATGGAGGTGGAAATAAGTTTCCAGAGCTGAAATTGCCAACTTTCAGTAAATTCCTTGCACGACTTGTTCTGGCATGTACACAAGATTTTTACGGTACAATTACAAATTAAACAGAGCTATAAATTCACATGTTTACTTTGCTTTTAAATTGTATTATATGTTTGATCATTGTATCGACAGAACATGAACAATTTACATCCTACTGAATAGCTAACAAAACAATTGTATATGCTGAAATAAGTAGTGTATAACAAGCACTAATTTTAAAGGGTGTGTTTTTATTATATCCACTATCAAATAAAACTGTACAACAGTAAACATTGATAGGCTTTGGTTACCTGGAACCCAGTGACTGGGCGAGAGCTCATCATTAAGAGAAAGTGCTTCAGTAAATAGACAATTTCCGTGTAAATTATTGCTTCGATTAATGGAATCATATACATTTGAAAGGTTCTAATACAAAAGTCCAATGCCATCTTCCTACAATACAGATTTTCTACATTAGCAACAAGCCAGCCTTAACCAGTTCGGCAATCCCAGCCATAGCCCATTTAGCATTTAATAAGTAGCGTTCAAACGTTCAAAATGTGCGTTAACCAAATAGTGTCCGTGAAATTAGCACGCTAAAGCTGGAAAGCTATAACAACTAACGTTATCTGCGCTTACTTGTAAGTTCGTTAGTTAAGGTTAACCAACTTAGCCAAAGATTAGCCATCGTTTGCTAAAAAAATAACATTTCGCGACAAAAACCTGAACGTCAAATAAATAACGCTTAACGCTAGCGATAAATATGGCGTTGGTCAAGTAATTTTTCGATCCCTAGCAAGTTAACATTAAATATTATTTTCGCGTGGCGCTCGACAGCTAGCTAGCACGAACTTATTGTCATACTTCGTATTGTTCGTAACCACTCGTATATTGGTTGACGCTGGATAGCTAACTACTTAGCATACGACCTGACTAGATACATTATTTGG
The DNA here is from genome assembly GCA_029706075.1 of Aldrovandia affinis. Lineage (NCBI taxonomy): Eukaryota > Metazoa > Chordata > Actinopteri > Notacanthiformes > Halosauridae > Aldrovandia > Aldrovandia affinis. The sequence goes on from JAINUG010000110.1 coordinate 537,188, forward strand.
AACATTGGATCATTGCATGCTAGTAGTTAGCAACAGACTGGCTTAACAAGGTCGAGGACCATTGCAAGCTACTAAAAACACAAGCTATTTAGACAAGGAAGCTAGCCGACACACAGACCTTATTTGTAAACGCACCACACGTGAACAGTTTAGCCAACCAGCTAACTTAGCTTTCCCAAAACAAAAAGCTAGCTAAGCTATTAGCCAACTATGCCATTGTTTAGCGAAATACAGCTAGCTAGCAATGAAACATTCAACAAAACAGTGTTAGACAATAAGTGAGAACAATTTAAATCTGTATAGCTAGTAAACTATTCCATGATAGCCTTTGACTTACACGACAGCTCTCGAGATGATCCAGGACACCATCTTTCTTCTACTCGATCACCTAGCGTTAGTTGAGAGAGAAAGAGGGCCCGGTGGGTTGAAGAGGGCCAACGCCAGGGCAGTTTCGAAAACTTAACTCAAGGTAAACTTTGTAAACGTCACGTCAACAAACGAATAAGTAAGCAGGTGTTTGACTGACTACGAATCGAACATTAGCTAGTTGGTTTAGTTATTATGTAACGCGCCACTCGCATACAAGTACGAGCCACCTGAGCGTTCTCTTCTTTTTATTTAAATCTCCACCTCCCCCAATAGACCTCCTTTACTTGGGCTTGCTGCTACTTGTGGCGACCGTGGCGTCACTCGATTCAATGTGCAAGGTCATGCCTCTTACTTTACACGATTGGTTGAAGGTCTACCCTTTGTATCTATTCTTCATAATGATTGGCTGTGGGAAATGCTCTTCTAATAGATGTCACATGCGCGGAAGGGCGAAATGTGTTTTTCAACAAATCCTCAACGTATTCGACTCTGATGTGCTGAGACTTGTCATATGGTGGATTTGTGGCCAATCAATGTCGAGAGCGTTGAGAGTCCGTTGAATAAAATATGCCCTTGTCTTTAAGCGTACGTAAGTCTCCTAAAAGCGTATCCTCAACATTCACAGATAATAGCTTCTGGGAATCTAAATTCTTCAGTAACAACGTAACTGTGAATTAGCCTATAGGTTATTAAAAGTCAAAAGGAGGGTTGACTACCTCATGTCTGTACGAAAATGGAAATACCCATGTGGTGTGGGGTGAATTTTTCTGGCATGGGTTAGGCCCACTCAAACTTTTAGAGGGCAAGGAAAACATCAATAAATACAAAGCCATTCTGAGAGATTACCTTCATCCTATGGTGAAGCATTCCTATTCTGTTGGGAGTGATTTCTTCCAGGATGACAATGCCTCCATCCACAGGGCATGAGTGCTTACTGAATGATTTGATAAGCATGAAAATGATGTAAACCATATGCCATGGCCATCTCTCAGCAGATCTCAATCCTATTGAACACTTATGGGAGATTCTGGAGCAGCACCGGAGACAATGTTTTCTATCATCATCAACAAAACACCAAATTATGGAATTTGTTGTGGATGATGGTGTTGCATCCCTCCAATAGTGTTCGATGCACTTGTAGAATCTATGCTATGATGCATTGAAGCTGTTTTGGTGGCAAATGGTGGCCCGATGCTCGATACGTTATGTTATCTTTATTTTAGCAGTTACCTGTTCATATTCATATATATATATACACATAACGTTATATGGAAATTATAGATAGAGCATTACATGTTGGCACTTTTGTTGATAGCATAACCAATTGCATGAATGTGGAGGAAAACAAACAATAAATAATACAATACAATTTTAAACACATAGAGGCAAGCTAATTTGATAGTGTTCTCACAGTATCCAGTCATGCAGACATTCCTATTTCTGATGCCCCAATCAGATGAAACAGACACAAATGTAATTCTTGAATAAATTGTAGTTCTTAATTCTATCATGCATTCCATTGCCCCAAATAAAAGTGGCAATGAAAATAGTCACCCAAGAGTCACTCTTTTCAGTTAATCAACCTACTCAATTTTGTTTGAATTGTTAAAATTCTTAGGTTGTCCTGCATAGGTTTTCATGTCACAGCCAGGTTGTTTTTGAAACTATTGTGCTTTCATTGCCATTCTGTCATAATTTGGCCTTTTATTACCATTATGTCACTAAGCCTTAATCAGGGCAACTTATTATGTACATGACAATAATAACAACAGAAGTACAGTTTCATAATATGATATAGCCTAATAGGTGTATTGTTTGAATAAACAAAATTGCAATTGATAAGAGATGTTGTCGAGAGCAGCAAAATGAATAAAATGCTAAAATTCAAGGACAACCAGTAGACATGGTGGGAGAGGTGAAAGTGGTAAATCTTTGGAGATGACGGAATTTAGCAATTGATTATAATGCTGATGGACAGGCAGTTTATTTCTCTCCTGGGAGACAAGAGAAGGATGAAGGTGAAGAAATGGAAGTCTGATAATTAAAGAGAAGTATCAGTAGTCCATTATTACCTGTATGCTACAACTGCTGCGGTCCATGCTGTGATTACTATTACTACTACTACAAATAATAATAGTAATCATATGTATTTTTATTATGGTACCATTCTCAAATGCAGTTGCCATGGCAATGCTGATTTGAGTTTCCTGTTGTCACAGAAAGCCGAGCATTTCAGTCTTCAAAGCACACTGTTTGCCTACCAATTGTTGAAAAAATTGTTTTATATTATCATAGTGTTGTAATATTGGAATATTTTCTATTATTGTAAACATTGTATAGGATATCATAGTATATATGATATCATTATCATATAGTTAAAAAAATGTCAAATATAAAAACGATATGATGATGATCATTTTTTGATATTACTAGTACTACCACTGCTATTACTACTAGTAGTAGTTGTTGTTGTAGTAGTAGTAATAGTGGAAATCGTAGTAATATAGCTACTATCTGCAGTATTTCACCATTCTTTTTTATTTTCTGACTATATGTATGTATGCATATATATATATATATAATTTATTTCATTTTAAATTTGATTTATTTTCAGTTTTCATATCCTGCCCATTTGAAGATTTGAAAATGATAGACTATACCAAGTGGGATGGGCTTCGCATTCAAGTTTAATCCTTCTTGTGTTTCCCCTTGGTGTAGAATTAATTGCTGCTGAGTAAACGATTGCCATGAGGCATCCGCACTGACAGTAGGTACAGACAGCCTGTGAGGCTGATCTGTCTGAGCAACCCCTGCCTGGTGTCCTTATCACAGCTCTGCCATCACAAGAAAGGAAGGAAAAAGATTGCATCAAATAATAGCAAAGTGCACAGATTTTCAAACAGAGATTAATGTCCATTCAGAGATCTAGGCTACAACATCTAATTTCACATGACCTAATCCAGATCTGAACATCGGTTGCTGAGGAAGAAAGACTCCAATGGCAGAGCGTTATATGTAAACAAGTCTTTGTGTAATGGCTTGCTCAATGTGAAAATGTTTCTTGCCTGTATCATGTAAGACACAATGTTATTGTTGTGCCTTCTCAGGTGAAAAGATTTAGTGGAGAGATTGCCTCAGGAATGACATCCAGCAACTATGTAGCAGCAATTATGTAGATATGCAACAATTTTAATTTTCTTCAGCATTATTACAGCCCGACTGGCTTCAGGTGTAAATGGTAAATATATTGTATATTAGCAGTATACCAATTAAAAAGTGACAATTGAGAACTCTATCTCTTTTACATTCATTCATTACTTAACCTTTGAAGGCCTTCACATATATATGATTTCTACATCGATGTGTCAGTTATTTTGTTGCCCATTCAATTAATAGATTAACGACAGGTGTGGTTAAGCTCTCAGACTGATGGCTTGGGCATAGTGTGCCTCTCAGCAAAGCAGAGGCATTTTCCACATGTGGTGGAATGCGCTTGGCAACAGATGACGTCTGTGAATTGTGGACTCGCGCTAATCTTGTTGTTATTCATGAACATGTCTGCAGCTGAGGGAAATTCCCTTCTGGTTCTCTGGCCTCACTAGTGAGGACAGAACACAATGCACAGCAGCAGCAAATGTATTATAGCATTATTGAATGAAGTCATTTTACAAAAAACAATTAAAGCTATCAGGTAAATTAAACATTTTGATTTCAAAAATCATTGTGTAGTCCATTTTGTAACACACAGGGTATCAGTTGTTATTAGCAGCATTTCCTTTGGTTGCGCTTTCAGCTAAACATAGTAACCAGAAGATAAAAGGGAATATTCATTGTTCAAAGTTGACTGCCTTATTCTCTTGTTCCCGTTGTATAGCAATTACACACCAGATTAAATTAATTAATTATCTTCATAAAGGCAGGAGTGTGATTATCTAATTTGAAATCGAATATTATTTAACTCCTACATTTAATTAAATTGTGACAGTGGGAGTAATAGCTAAAATAACCATATATTGTATGTGCATTGGTTTGTTTGTCATTGTTAGTACAGTATAAAAAGGTACAAAAATGTACAATAAAGAGCATAACACTGATGTCCTATGAATATTATGTTAGCAAGATAATACACATTATTGTATTATTTGTGAATGTTGCTCGTGGTCCATATATAACTGTGAAAATATAAAATCCATTTGAATGGGCTGAGTATGTACTGTGTGAAAATATACATATTTATGTCTAATTCTAATGCATAATTCTGCCTGTGCAACCGTGAGGATGTGATTCATGCATGAACAAATTGTGAAACACTGCAGTGATTACTGTTGACCGCAAACATGATGTTACTGTTGCTGATTCTGATTGCAATCATCGGTGCTCAAGAGGTTGAAAATTAGGTCTCAGTGAAACTGCTTTGCGTGAGCACATCTCTGCCTGCTTCTCCTGCTTTCAGGGTAGTGACTCTAAAACCCGCCATACCTTAACAACCGTCAGTGGAATACTATGATTTGTGATTCCATCAACCGGTGGGATATCTTTCTCCATCTACTGCCCTGACCTGAAGGTGACACAAGGCTGATTGCCTCCAGTGGACATGTTTTACATACAACAGCCCGCCCTTTATCCTCATCACAGCACACCCATAAGGTCAACCTCGGGGGTAGCAATAAAGTAGTGAAGAAAGAAGCACAATAGCGCACACAACATTGATTCTCTTACTATTGAGCTGCATTAATAAGGCTCTGCAAGCAACGAAATAAAGAAACCCTACTGGGAAATACATCACACGAACGATCATCATAGCCGCAATATCATCTTAAAAGTTTTGCTTGAAATGTTTACTATTATTGTGTCATGATGCAAGCAGGGATATTATATATCGTTTCATATCAAGTTTCGTGTGTAAAAATGTTACTTAAAATGCAACTTGGTCCTACGTTCAGCGTTGCTATTATTCTCACTTGAGCAACATTCACTGTATTGTAAAAACGACAGGGCACTATTTTAACAGTCTGGTGACAGTGGAAAAGCCGTCTCCCACAGAGAATGAATCTGTGTCTGGCGGACGGAGAAGTCTGCTCGCTGCGGTTTTGCACGGTTGTGTGCTTCAGCGGGGGCGGATGGATACGAGTTGTACGCTGGCAGTGATCTGCTTCCAGTGTTCAGTTTCACGGAGCGAAGAAGTGACTATCCGCGGGTGGAGACTGAAAGAAATTTAAATCCCCCGGGTTGTGCTCGACACGCAAAAGACAAAATAACTGTTATTTTTTGTTTCTTTCTTTTTTGTGCTTCTGAAACGCCGTTTCATGTAGTAAATGTCCGATCGATAGGGCGTCGGTGCTTAAGTTTTTGAGGGTTTTTTCACTCTCTGTGAAAGGCCATGGCGGTGGAAGCGCGGCCGGAGCTGGTTGGGAAGCGGTTCCTGTGTGTCAGCGGAGAGGAGCCGCTGGAGCTCCGGGAGATCGGGAGATGGGGATGGCGAGCCGGGGTCATTCGTGCAGTCACTCACCGCGACAATGACAATCCGGAGCTGACGGTAGGAAACTGTTTTCTTTAATATTGCCTTTAATTCAACCGGCCCTGTTAGACGCGCTGGAGAAAATCATAGGATAATGTTTTTACGCGAGAAAGCGTTAACGTTACCTAGACTGCCAGCCTACAAGCTGACTGATTAAATTGAAAACATCTCGCTAGCTAGTCAGCGAACTGCCGAGCTACAACGAGCGAGCTTGTGATTTGAAGCTAGCTATGCATGCGCGCACTAAGTGTTTACCACCATTTTCAAAGAAAATAATTACATCACGAAGTCAACAATTGTAAAGTTGTGGCTTTCTGTTTGTTATTGGTTTGGCTTAGCTAGCTATGTTTGCTAAATGGCCAGTTTACAGTCGGGATTGTCTCGGGACATAAATGTTTAAATCTGGTCGTTGTGTGGTGGCGGCATAATCGACACAGCTAGCTACCTAGTTGCCTAGTTAACTAACTAACTAGCTAGCCAACTACCTACCAAGCTTGCAAGACTAGCGGTTGCACGTAAAGGGCAACAAGTAATAACGGCTAGCTATCTGCGGAAATGTTAGTTACTTTTATAGCTACCATTAGTCTAACGCCTGGAAATGTTTATTCTATACTAGTATCTAGCTCGTTAGCGGACTGGCTAGGCCATACTAGCTACCTACAGCAGATTCAGTTGATGATTTTCCTATGGACAATAATTACCATTATATTGACGACTGAGCTTGAGAATTTAACATTACATTAACAAGCTAGCACATTTTAACCTCCTGGTGGGCTCACTAGCCACCGAATGGTATGCCGAAATATGCACATTGGTTTCAGCTGTAGTTTTACAGATTTTTCAGAAACGTGCCGCAGTTGAAAACACAGCCAGCTAGAATGGGGTTGAGTTGAATTGAATTGACGTTAGATGGTAAGAAAGATAGTTTGCTAGGTAATTGTCGCACAGTTCTCCAGTCAGTGTCACTTGAAATTCACATATCACACGCAAACTACGGCGAACACTTGCTTCATTAGGTTACGGTAGCTACAGTAGAGACTGTCACACACTTTTCATTGTCGTGTAGCTATCTAAATCAAATATTCTAACGTTAGTTAATTATACTGTGTTATTGTATTTGACTATCGCTACATGGAATTCAATAGATTATAATCTATGTCAAACCATTTAAGTGCTGTTTTAGCCTACACGGCTTTAAAAACGAATGGAAGTATTTTGGCAGCTGTGTTAGCTAACGTTGGATTACATTTTCTCAGTGAGTTGCTCGCGCATACGTAGCGATTTGTAATTTCGCGGTTTTTACTATTACCAAAGATTCAACATGTAGAAACGTTCTCATAATTACGGGGTCAAATTCTCATTGTATGTGTAACTTAATCAAGACCGTTGCGAAATGGCAACCTTCTCCCAATATTCCTATCCACATTCGCAGTGACTGTAGAAATACAGATGCCATGTCAAGCCATTTTGCGTGTATTCGCATGTTCAAAACTGCAGCACTCATCTGGATTCCGATGAATGGAGCAGGCTGCCCCATTGTATTTTTACAGTCAGATTGTACAGTATGCTGTTAGTTTGTTTTCAGGGATGTGGCCTGAGGTCACCAACTGTGACCGTGCTAATCAGCAGAAATGAAGCTGGGAAAGAATTTTCCATAGCGTATACCTGGGTTGTTTTTTTGGATCTGCCGTCCTGTAGTATTGATAATGCCTTCTGTGGAGTAATGTGTAATTTCTAATCTGTATAATTAGGAAAACGATAGAAAGAAACCAATCTAGCTCAGGAGTTGGATAATGGAGTTTTAGTTATCCATATTTCAGTATCAAGAAGCAACATTGCAGAATCAACTATTTCTACAGATTTCATCTGTGATGCTGATAATAGTGTAGCATTAGATATACTAGTCTTCACCTTGCCCTCATAGTAACATGTCAAGTGTGCTGTGTTTTGAAATGAGCATTGTAAAAATTATGGAGTTGAATCCTTTAAAAATACTTTTATATTTAACTATTTCATTGTTCATAAATTATTTCATATTTAATTATCCTTACGAAACTTAAGGGTTTGGATTAATATACTTTTTGTTCTCATTTAAATGCATCAGGAATGTAGAGCACATCTGATAATAATGTCATTTGGGCCTGTTGTATTTTTGTGCGCATTTACAAAGCTGTATACAGAATTCTCACTTTACAGAAACTGTTCAAAAACCCTTTTTAACTTCTGCGAATGAACAAGTGATTTGTGGCTTAAGAACCCAGCACGTAATATGAGACTTGGATGGTCATTTCAACTCCCCTCCCCCACTGCACCATAACATAATGGCAGCTATGTTCAAGACTCTAAAATATTTCACTTAGAATTACTGTGGGTAACATGGAGATTGGCGTTAGTTCTTGATAGCAAACTGTCATTAATAGGGGCAGTGATATACAGAACTTTTTCCACAGTTAAATAGCGGTTTTATTAAAATGTTTTTAGTGCTATTAGGGAATGTGAAGAGAGAGCACTGTAATGTTGTATCTTGCATAGGCTGTGCCTTAGGACATGTTTTCTGTTATTTAAAGGCTGTAGCATAAGGTGAGTGTTTCTTGACACTCTTCATGTAAACATATACATAAAAAATAGATCAGGGAAATGTAATGAGCTGTCTATGAAATAATTTCATTCTTTTCACACTCGCAAATTCCTCTTCTTACGCACTGGACAAAAACCTTGACCTAATTACAGAGAGGTTTGGTGGTCTTTCCTCATGTCAGTAGATGGTTACCTCAGTACCAGAGAGTTGAAAGACACACCAAAAAGGGTAAGAAATGAATAAATCGGAAGAATGCGATTAAACACCTTAATCCTCCGTTAGATCACTGGGTAAAAAAAATAAAATATGGCTCCGTCTTCTTTTCAGCATTGCCGGTTAACCTTTTAATTTAATCAAAGTGCTTTCCCCTGACCCAGCTATGTCATTCCGTGCTGCTAGACTGCTGGTGTGGTGGTGGGCAGCTGGGTTGGTCCTTGGACCCCTGGCTCAGACAAGATGTACTCCGCTTTGTCTGTACAAGCAGGGATGTCTTTCAGCAATTTTCCCTATTTGATAACGGAAAAGAAGAGCTTGTTTAAAATAAGTCATTTACGTAAAAACCTGGATACACTTTAGGTTCTAACTAAGATTGCATTGGATGCCTGCAACCACCTTCTTTGGGTTTTTTCCCCCTTCTTTTCTCCCCCACACTCGTGTTCAATTAACATCGAGGTCACATATTTTGCGTTTGGTTTCCAGGCAAGGCAGACATTGACGAGAAAGTCAACCTAAGTCTGCGGAAGTATCTTCTGAGGAGAATTTTCTACACAGTTTATTCTTCCGAGTTCTGCAGTGGTCATATATCTGCAGCCTACACTAGCTGCTTGTGGATTTAAATGGTGCATTCAAAGAAGTGCCTTGGATGCATGTTTCAGATTGAAATTTCTACTTATTTTTCTGGTACATTGTGTTGTCGGTTTAGGAAGAGGTCTGCATTTTTGGATGGATGCATCTGTATTATTATTATTATTGTTGTTGTTGTTGTTATTATTATTATGTAGGGCATATTTTATGTACTTGAACATATGGTTTCAGGCCAGAAGCTTTTATGTTTTTTCATTCCCTCAAAAGTTAGCATGTAAGGTAGTGCATCTTGAAAACTGTGAATTCATTTGAAGGTAGAGGATTAATAAGCGGTGTGTTACTTTTAGGCAACGTGTACGTAAAGAATGTAATTGCGTCCCCTCATGAAGACCTTGCTTTGCGGTCAATGGGGCCAGTGTCTGGGTCCTTTCCTTGCTTGTTTGTTAGTAACAAGACATGGACATCCGTTCTTTTTAGAATTTGGCCCACTTAACCTGGAGTGACCCACAGCTCTGGAGTATAAACATGCATTGGCTGAAGCCCTCTTTTGAGATGGAGGACTGTTGTGCCGTATTTAAAGAAATCCTGACGCCAGTCTTTTAGTGGAAGCGTGCCAGTGCTGTGGCGATAGGTTTTCTTGTTTGTTTTATTCCACGTATTTGGTGCAATTATCAGAGATAAATGTAAGTCATTCACATTGAATACATTGAATACATACCTCTAAAACCTAGTTTTCATTTTCAGAGTGGACTGCCTGATTGTAATACAATTTATTTGAGCACACTTGGTTTTTGATGGCAAGTACATGTATTCATTTGTCAAATTGCACATGCATAAGAAATATGTATAATTACCTCAGTGTGTTTTTATTTTGGTTTGTCTTGTTTGTTATGCCGTACATTGTACCTATCGTTGTTGGTAATAAGCATTTAGGATTTACAGTGTTGCGGCCACAGATTCTGTTGGATTGTGAGTCCTTGAGTCCCGATTGTCTGATATTTCAGAAAATGAAATAGAATCTCTTGTCAGAAGCGGGATTACTGGAGCCCCTGTGAGCAAGTGACTGACAGCAGCGAGAGTGTGGGTCTTTCACCAATGGCTGGTCAGCCTTCCTTAGCAACCGCAGCTTAGCCATGTGAGTTTAAACAGCCCCACAGTTAACACTTTCAGTGCTACATCAACAATGCAGATCCTATTATCATTTTTTTCAGCTCTTTTGTCATTTGTATTGCTCTTTTTCTGAGATCCAAAGAAAGTGCTCCTACCCTACTCCTCCAATGGCCCATTTTGTCTTGGATAAATGTGATTGAGTTTTGTTTTAGCCATAAATCCTCAACAAATACAACACTAGTAACTGTGTAGATGCATTTAGTGTTGGTCTCCTGCAATGAAAGTAGACGAAGGATGTTTTTATTTTTAATTCTCCCCCCCTCTCCCAAGATGGCAAATGGTCAGCTATAAAACACAAACAACATTAGTCATCTGCTGTGGAGGTGGGATGGACATCTGAGACAGTCCAGACCTCCAACCCTATCTCTTTGTACTGATTCTGCAATGCTTTTGTTAAATATGGCCTTAACTAAGACCAGATGTCTTTCGTTTAGACTGTACTGTATATTCACTTTCAGTGCATACTTTCCCAAATCAAATAAATGGACTGCTACTCTAAGGGCTCCACTCAGAATGTTTCGCCAGTGACGTGGGGAGGTGCATTCAAACAGCTCTCTCTTAGGTGGTATAGTGTTGGTATTTTATGCCTCTTTGCATCGACTTGAAGAGCCAGCAGGAATGCACCCGTGAAGAAACTGGGTTGCAAACAAGTTAACTCTTGTTACCTCACGAAGGTAGTCAGCCTCTCTGTGAGGATGATACTCAATCAAGGGACAGAAAGCGAGGCTCGAACGTGATTCTTCCCACTAGCAGTTTTGAAAACAATTTGTGGTTCTCAGGCTTAAAACATACTTTGTGCATGTGTACTACATTTCGGAGCTCCTACTGAAAAAAATTCTTCAGCATGCAGCTTAAGTTTGTGAACTAAAATGTGCGGTTCGGGTGTTGTTGCGCTTAATCCTGCACAAGTGCTGTCATCTATATGCATTTTCGCGACGGTGGCGGAGTTAAGCGGGACATGTGAAAGGCACATCTGGAAAACAAATGAGTGTGAGAGTTGTTTTGTCTTTTAGCTTGTTGTCATGGTTCTCAGGCAGTTTGGCAGGATCTGAAAGAGACCGTTGGGTGGCGCGTTTATTTAGTTTGTTGTGCCTTGGGCTAAGAAAGCAACACCCACAAATGAGAGAGCACATTGTGGCAATGACACACCTTGAAAGAGGGGCCCAACGGGAGATGCCTAAATGTGTGGCAACTCAAACTTGTTTTAGAAAATATGGAATACACCTTTCACTTAAGTAATGTCTTTGATTGCTTAAACTTCTTCAAGGCTTGTTTTTTTGCGTAAGGTTACAGTTTGGGGGGATAATATATGAGATATTATTTCAGTGCATTGTCAAATAAAATAAAAAAAGTTTTATTCAAATTGCAGTATAGATAATGTTCAGATGAACCCTTTGTGATATATTATGTTTTTAATATTATTTTAATATTATTTATTCAAAATTAGGAATATTCTGGCCCCTGATTTTAAAAGCACCAGAGCAAAAAAACTAAATCACACACAAAATTGAATTCAAAGCACAATGATTATTCCCACCCCTCCATCGTTATTGTGTGTCCTAACGTGTGGTGTCCCCGAAGGTTATCTGCCTGAGGGACAGTCAGTCTGTAACATGAGGTTTCTTTCAAATTTAGGGCAAGGTTCCTTTATTATGTGAAACAGTATTCTTTGTTTAGAACTTCTTGTGGTACTGGGAGTGTTCTATGGCTCCATTGATTGGTTCCATACAGTGGAAACTTGACCTTTAGCAGATGTTTGAGGCTCTGCCAAGACTCTGCATGATCTGCAGACCAGACATCTTTTTACTTGTTATGTCGACAGAGAACCGCGTATCTGAGGCGAGATGCGAAAAATTAAATCGTTGACGTATTCAAATGAGCCAGCCACTTAATCATCTCGGAGCAGGGGGGAAGCTATCAGTATAAAAACATGGTTATTAGGGAACATATTCTGATATTCTCATGCAAATATCAGTGTGCTTAAATGATTTGAAAACAGCTCAGCAGGGTTTGCATGACAATGTGCTACAATTTATGGTTCTGGGAAATGTCTTTGGTGGAAAGGTTCCTTCATTAAATAAATGCCCGCCCGGCCTCCCATGGGGGTATAAATGCTCCTTGTTATGACTTAGGACATAACAAAGTGATTATAGATTTATTTTTACCTAAAGGAAGACCCAAGAAAACACTCATCTTAGGTTATTAATAACAAAATACATGTATAAAAGAATTTTAATGAGGAAAGGGATTTTCTATCATTTCCTTCCTGATTGTAATTGGATTTCCAATAATTGTATTATAATATAAATGTACAAAACCAAATAAAATAATATTAGGAATTGATTAAGATTGCTCATTTCAAAATAACCTATTTATGTCATCATTCAGCCCTGGAATGTATTGACAGATTAAAATACATTTTGAAAGGCTGTGAACCATAAAGAGCTGTACTGCCACCAGTAACACTTTCAGCTGTGCAATGCTGTTGGATTAAAAGAGGCAAGTACTGCAATAATCTCATCCATTTACAATTAATTACAGTGTGTCAACAGGGGAGTAGCACAACACTAGACTAGCCCTAGATCTCTTTATTTCCTAACCTATCTATAGTAAAAAAACATATGTATATGTATATCAGTGAGTGTATTTGCTGTGTCAGAGAGTGTGTAATATAGTGTGGTGTTACATTATGCTGTTGAATTTCACACATTTCAAGAAGATATATCATGAAGGCAGGCCTTGTTTTGAAGCAGTAAATGCCATCAGCTCCTTTGACACTTAGGGGCAAACTACTATGCAAGTCACGGTGCTCTTTCCTTGCAAGTGGGCTCATTTCAATCCTGTTCATCGTTTCGTCTTCATTCAGAGTATTTACAGACGTTCCATTTTCTAGAAAGGCTTTAATTCAAAATACAGATGACTCAAATTGCAAAAGACTATGCTAGTAACTGCCAAGGACTAAGAAACCATGTGTACCCTGCATACAAATACTTATTATTAATATGTATGCGTATTTATTTCTATTCCTTTCCTTTTTTTTTTACTATTCATTATTTTTACTTAAATATTTTTACAAATTTGAGTTGCATCTTAGGTAATTTTATGATGAGGCTTTAGGTCAACTTTGTTTTACTTAATGCTGCAATGTTTTGGCAAAAGCTATATTTATCTGGGTGGCAAATAAACCGCTTATGTTTTGGTTGGTTGATATTAAGTGTTAGTGTTCAAATATTTCTGGACTGAGACCAAGGACTGAGATTTTGACAGGCCCATACATCATAAATAAATATTGAAATGAGCCATTTTTATTTTATTTGTTTTTATTGCCCTATTTGTTTGCTTTGAGGTTGTGTATTAAACACCTACTACAGCCAAGTGTCGAAATTATATGTAATTATGCCTCGGTACTATTGCGTTCTGGAACGTTTTTCGGACATAATTAAAACGGTCGTTTACATTCAGTGAAAAACGCAGCACATAAAGGGAACGGAATAATCAAACAGACTTCGATATGACATGGCATTTGGAAGCTTTGCAGCTGACGCTTTGAGTTGCAGCGCAGGATGTTGTCAATTTTATGTGAATGGAGGTCCCTGAAGGCCAGCTCAATGGGAAAGAGCAGACATGGCTGCCCAGTAGTGGGATTTGGGAGTGAACAGTGTGAGCTCTGTTTTCTCCTGCTCACCAGCGAGTCTGCAGGAAGGGCTCGGCCATTGTGTTTGCAGGGAAATTTCACTGGTTACATTTAGATTCTCACAGTTGGAATTTTCTTTCCTGCAGGTGGTGGCTGGCAGTAGGGTCCTTCATGTTGGGCACGAAAAACAACCCCACAGAAATGCTACCCAATAAGACCTTTAATGTATTCCACTGTTTTTTAGCTTGGTGATGAGACCTAGTTCTGTGTATTTCTGCCTGCTGTCCTGTTCTTCCAGCTGCATTTATCTATGGAGAAAATATCCCTTTTAACGCATATTATTGACCAAATGTTCGGTATAAATAATCTACCAAAATTCTGCGACGTTTTAATGTTGACATCGCCAACTTAACCCCATTGACCCGAGTGGCAAACGCTTCAGAGACCGATTGCATTGTAGCAGGGAAACGGCACAATCCTGTAATCCAAATGTCGTGCATCCTGTGCAGCTCATTGTTGAAATAACAAATGATTCCAGTGGAAATAATCGGTTGCTTCCAAGCAAAATGTTGCCTGAATTATGATGAAAGCGTGACAAAACCAGAGCGGTTACCACAGCTCGGCTGTAAACACAATGAAGAACAGGAGGCTCCGTTTCCTTCAAGGGCTTTGTTCGAAGCTCTGTGATGTGCTAATTTGATTGGTCTGCCTGACATGTGGTCATCGTGTGCCAAAGCACGCTCTTCACCCTTTACTGCATTCTTACACCTCGGATACTCGGCCACATGCCACCAGAATTGGCGCGGAGCAGTTAAAAGAGATCCCGGCAAAATGGCATTATTGGTTTTTAGCCCTCGCTCACATCATCAAAACAATGGAAGCGTAGTTGTGGAAAAATGCCGGAGCTGTGTGAATGGAATTTTGAAATGCATAGAGATAAGCAGCGCAGCTTAATCTGACTATCAGTCCTCTAAGAACGATAAGATCATGGAGATTGCTGTCATTAATATGTTTGCCTTCCTGGAAAAGTAAACAGTGACTTTTTCAATTCCGTCTTCACCGTTAGGAAAGAGCAATCGGACGAAATGTCAGATTTAAACATCGGTCAACGTGAAATGATGCGGATTATTACTTATTAATTTCACAGCCGATATGTTAAAGTGGGACATATTTCTGTGGCTACAACCAAGAGAGTAGATGGTTGAGTAATGTAGTAAAAAAAAAAAAAAAGAAGAAGATAAAAGAGTCACTGTTGCAGGAAACCTTCAGGCAACTTTAGTTTTTTATGTGTGTTGCTCATAAAGAGCGTCACAGCGCTGGGGAGACGAGGAGAGGCTGTTTTCACTTTTACCTGGTTTGACTGCATTTCGTATTCCGTTTTCATGTTCTTCTCACAACTGAAGCTTTGGCTGTGCGTCTAGACTGATGGTGGTAAAGATAAAAATGACTGAGGCAGAGAAATTAGATTTCTCTAGAGGGGGGCGTTTCATCACCGAAACGCATACACGATGAAACGCACGCAGATATAAATGGCGAAATCTGCGACGGTATTCTCTGGAAGCAATCTCCAATGGTGTGAACTGCGGCGATTCTTTTTTCAGAACAGTATGTTTAACTCTTCAATTCTACATGGAATACAGTGAAGGGGGGGACATTTAAATTAGAATTGGTGAAGACTCCAGGGTCGTTTTTGAGCTCTGTCTCAATACATTCCATAATCAGCAGAGGGCTTTGTTTGTTTACTTTAAATTATTTTAAACCGAGGACGGAGGAGTTGTCTTGTGCAAAACCCTTGTGTGTTTCTCAGCTATGCATGCCAATCCGTTGCCAAAAATGTTAGAAGGTTTCTGTTGTTTCTTTGTTGGTTTGCAGCGAATTGTAACGAATGTAAAAATGTATATCCCTTTGCTATTTGTGTTCCAGCAGTGGGAATGGGGATTTCTGTGGACTCGGTCTGACATCCTGTCAGAGCGGTTCATCTGGAATTCTGTTTGCTTTTGCGATACTCAGCCCTCTGCCGGCCGCTCCCCGGGGGCCTGGAAGCGGGGCCCGGTCAGAGCCCGTCAGAGTGCGGTTTCGCCCGAGTGTGGGCGTCGCGCTGAAAAGAGCCCTTGTGCTGCGGTCTCATCCCAGAAACGCCGTCGTAGAGCCCGTCCTCCGATTGGCGGCGTCACTGTTGTGTGCAGATCAGACTCGCGCGCCCGGGGCTGCTGGGAAGGGGGGGGGGGGGATGCAGAGCCGGGACTGCGGTGCGCGCCGTTCTTACGGGGGAACAAATGACTTGGTTTGAGTAAGAGCCGCGGTGCTGCGCTTTTGTTGTCCTGCGCTGCGCGCGCGTGGGATTGGTCGTTCAGGTCTGCCGCGCCGAGGCGTTCCAGGGCGCGTGGGGGCGGGCTTTACGGACACCGCTGGGCCACAGTTCACAGTTCCTTCGGCCCGCACTCTTCCCACCTCTGTACCTCGTCCTCCGGACTACATGAAGGATGAAATGTGGCTCAGGGTCCGAGGCCACGACGGCAGAGCTCCCAGAGTGTCAAATACTCTCCCTTCCTCACCGATATGATTGGACCGCAGTCCGCACCCCGATTTATTTTCTAGTTGCCCAGGCGACGAACTTGGGGTTGTTCTACATTTGAAATGGGGGGTTCAGTTTCGTTTAGCTCCGGTATTATCTAGTGAAGGGTTTTAAATGTGCAAAAGGAAGAAAGGTTGGAGCTGGGAGCTGAGTAGTATAGCTGCACAGAAGAATGGGAAGTGTGATTGCGCCATACCTTGTTGTTGTCTGGGCCGAACTCGGCTCTTGGCCCTACGCCTGCGCCACATGGTCAGTTTTGCCCTTTCGGCCATTCTCTCTCCCCACATTAGGTAAACACCCGGCTCAGAAATGCCCTCTTACGTCTGCTGAAGATGGCCAAGGCATTGCGGGATGGAATTTTGCGCACTGGCTTTCGTGTACCATTTTATTTACCGTTGTGAGGAAGTCTTGTCATTGTAAAGCAGCCCGCGTCAGGGAAGAGACAACGGCAGCAGGGCCCGCACTAACGGCCTGGAGGAGCAGCAGAGCTGGTGAAAGGTTGCGGCGTGACGGCTATCTTGTCAGGCGCCCTAAAACCTGTTATGTAATTTCGTCCGATCGGCGAAGGGTTGCTTCTTCACGGCAATAAACGATGCCTCAGCCGCTGCCCTAACAGGCGATGGTCTGCATTAAAGTTAATCACCTGCTACGCATTATCAAATTAATACCTACTCCTGTTTCAGGGCTATGTTTCATAAGCACCCATACCTGCAATTAGACTCTGCATAATGGAGTCCTGCAAGCGTGCTTCCGAGTATTTTATAGGTGAAGGTTGGGGGTCTTTACGAGGAAGTGGCTATGTTATGTCACCGAATAGTTTTTTGTTTATTTCAGAAAGTGGAAATGAAGTTCCCATTCTCAGCACAGTTGTTTGTTTTTGGTGTAATTTGGCCTGCCTTTGGTTTGAAATCTGTCTTCCATTAACAGAATGCAATACCCTGCTGTGTTTCATACTTGGCATTGAAATATGTATGTATTTTAGACATTTGGAAATTGCTTGGCTTGCTGTTTCACTGTTTATTGTGTAACACATCTGAGAGCAATGGAGAAAGTTTATAGTGACAGCTTTAAATTACGAACAGATATTAGGCCGAATTCTTCAGCCAAGTACTGGTCACATTTTCTTTTCCTTGCAGAAAAAAAATACTTCCTGTTTAAATTATTATAAATACCCATGTGTATGATATTGATAATTTAGTTCATAGGTCAAATTGTCAGACTTCTTAGTTTAGCACTTCTTAGTAGTCATTTGGCTCACCTATTGCCCTTGTGCCCTTATTGATGTTGTATTTGTCATTGGTCATAATTGTCCCTCAGTAATTGGCCTGTTTTTATGAATTCAAACACAGATTTTTAGATCTGCTGTGCTAATCTGTTTGTTAGATTTTTGAGGATTTATGTGCATTGAACAATAAAGAGATTGACCTTAACTGGCTTAGGCCTAGTTGCCTTTGATAAGCAACCACATGTTTTGTCGCATGTGCTGAGGCGAAGAGGCGATTGTCTTTTGTGAATGCTTTGGGCCAACACCCACATTTTCACACCATGGTGGGCAAAATATGCAGAATACTATTGGGGACAGGTTGCACACATCTCGTCCACCCAGTGAGGTCTTGGTTAGGCTTGTACATTACGTGATGATTAGGTTTGTACATTGCGTTTATTCTATTGAGGCAAAAATGTCTAAGCCAATAACACATTCTGCTGTTGTGTCACAGCTTAACGTTAAATGACTGCATTTACCCTTGCATAAATTACACCTTAAATTACTGTTATTTTTCTGCACGAATCACAATTTGTTACATTACATGCATCAACCTGACAGGAACAGTTATAGAATCTGTTTACCAGCTGTCAGCACTGTGTGTCTCAAGAAATTGTATTTTGGGAATCGCATCCAAACGATAACCATATTTCAACTTTACGGCCTGCAACAAATTAAAACAATACAGGTCATATCCATAAACCGTGACACAAGGTTTCACCCTGCTACTTTTTTATTATTATTATTTATTTTTTACATTTTAGCCAGCTGGATGCTGTTTTGTTAGCAACAGGAACATGTCTAATTTAATTGCCGCTTGCAAAGGAATCGTGACATTTTCCGATGTGCTAGATTCTATGTCTGATGGTGTGCTGGTGGCACCTATACACGGCTAACTTGTGGAAGGTTTTCCCATCAAAGGGGAGCGAGTTTATTTGTTTTGCCACCACGATACAATATCCTCCTCCATTGATCTCTGCCTCCTGTTGATGCTTTGACACACCTCCGCAAGATCTAACTACTGAATAGGTTGGGAAGCCACTGTCATGTGCTGCTATAAACGACTCAACAAATTAAGAAAATAGAAACGCTTTCTGTCAGTAGCCCAGCCTGTTTCTATGGCATCCTTTACTCAGGTTGATAGCAGTTTGCTTTTTACTCTGAACAATTAATGTATGCTAATGCATAACACCAACATCTGTGGAATCATGTTCAGTATTTTCGGATGTTTGAATTTCCATTGTAGACTGTCAGCCCTATTCTACTAGTGGACTGATAAATAAACTGTGTCCTTTAATGACCTTAACACAAGCCTTCTTTAGTCTAAACAGGAGTACTGCTTACAATGGAAGCTAACAGTTTTGTGTTTGCAAAGATCAATTATTTGAGCAGCTATGTCTGCCAAATAAGAGTTTTGCCATTCAAAACATTTACATCAACTCGCAAATCAGAAATGTCATAGTTTATATCTAAATTACAAACCTACAATGGAAAGCAGACTGTTCCGTTGTAGTCTTATGTCAGCCTTCTTGCCTGGATAAGATCTGCCCTGGCTGGTTTTAGATCTGTCCTAGACCTCACATGAGCAGGAAAGTCTTGGCTTCCGTAGTAATCGCACTTGTTGTTTTCTCAAATTATGTTGCTGGCATGACTACCAGAAACGACATTAACTGAAATATGTAGGTGTGTGCAGCCTTTTTTGAAGTCAACGACAAGCCCCTACTATGATTGTAAAAACAATGCAAGCGTATTCCTTTCAACCAGATGGAATAAGGGAAAATAGTGCCGTCTCTTCTTTCTTGAAGAAATTCAGATACTGCTAGTAGTAATTTTGAAATATGAAGGCCCATTTTCCTGCGCTGGTTCTCAAATGAGGTGAAATAGTTCTTTGGGGCGTGTGGTGTGCGTGCACTTTTCCTGTTCCAAGATTTACCTGGTTTGTCGGGCTGGCGAGTGAGAGCTATTAGTGCCTGTCTGAGAGCTACTCCCTCACACCGCAGGCATTCTGGGCTAGCAACAGGACTGCGCAGAGCCTGCAGGCCAAGATGTGTGGGAAACAATGGAGCACTCCTCTGTGTGATCTGACTTTGTCTGATCTGTACAGGTGAAGCCATGTTAATACTGCTCAGACGAAAGGCCTCATTTAATGTAGGCCTGTGTGGCTATGGTGACAATTCATATTTATAGCAAAAAAAGGAAGACACATTAAATCAACAGAAAGCAGAAAGTGGTCAATAGAAAGGGAACGGTAAAGCACAGCGCTCTTGGTTTCAGGTAAAGCTGGGCGCAAGACATGGACTTCTGTAGGCAGCGTTCATTTAGCTGAGATGTATTTTGTGGGGAATGGCCACCGGTGCAATTTCTTTAAAATTCATAAGGCAATAATTGTGGCTATTTCGAGATGTGACGAGCGGATGTTTTGCTACGGAGCATCTCAGCGTTTTTGTGGCAGGGCTGCAGAGTGCTCAGCGGGTGCTGTTTTCTGTGGGTGGACTGGCCTCCATTACTGAGCACCCTGGGGTTCCCGTGCATGGGCCTGAGTAGGCCGCTGCCCGCTGGGCCTGCCTCGCTCACCGTCCGGCCTTTGCCCAGGGTTACGCTGTGCGATGGACACCGTGGGAGGCCATTAAATGTCTGCCTTTCCGTCATTGTGGAGAAGGGGGTGGGGGGAGTCAGCGTCAGCATCAGCCTTGGTTTTTAATGCCGTTTTATTTTTTATTTTTTTGCCTCTTCTTGCAGTCTGCAGGGCTGTTTCCCTCCCCCCCGAGCCACGGTTAACGTTGTACTGACAGTTCCACTGTACGGCGGGCACGGCAGGCGAGAATATAGAATAAAGATTACATTCATGGCTTGAGTCCATTGTTCCGCCACAGCGTGCAGGAAGGGCTGGTGTCTCAGCTCCAGGAGATTGGCCCCGTTTGCGGTCGTCCCTTCCAAGACCGCGCAGAATGTCACTCGAAGACGTGCTGCGACGACGTCGCCGCTTAACAAATTCTTCAGTTTAAAAAAGGGAAGAAGAAACCGTAACGGATTAGGCTTCCGTTATTCGTTTTGGAGACGGAAATGCAAAAATGGTGGATGGATATATTCGGAGAGAGAGAACGCGCAGATTCCCCGGCTATGTGCACAGTCAGATCTGTCCAGGCCCCAGGAACACTACCTGAATGTTGGAACGTCTACAAAGAAAACGCCCTCGTGTGCTCGGCCAAGGCTGCATCAGCATGGTGAAATTCTTCTCTCTGTTTTACTCTCAGATTTATTGCTGCTAGCTTTCCGCCATGTATTGATGAATGTGTCCTGCTTGCATATTACTTCCCACCCTTTATCGGTGAAAACAATCGAACGGCGCTTCTTTCTTAACTCGGAGGCCGAGCCTACTGTATTATTTCAGTCGCTCTGCATGAAATTATGTGACCACGCAAACATCTTGATTCCATTCCGAAATGCCCAATTTCCCTTCCAGAATGGAAATCCCATCTGCAAAGGTTAATTCTGTCAGTTCCATCCATGATTCCGCAACAGCTGAAAAGGTGGGGCAGTAGATAAGGGGGAAGCCGAAGGCCATTATACAGTCCTAACAGAATCATAGTTTGATGATCTAGGTCCGAAAAGGAGGTTAACAAGTTTAACATCTAATGCTGTGGTTTTTTTGTGTGTCTCTCCCCCAAGACCTTCAGTTGAATTCAAAACAAATCAATGTTTAAAGTTCAGCGTTGCATGTTTTAGTGTTGTGAACGCTTTTATTTTGAATGGCCGACGAGGCTTAACACATAACCGTTTAGAAGAACGATTGTGACCGCCTCTTGGCACTTACTGTCTTTTTCGGTCTTGTTGGAATATCAGCGGACCTTATTTTGCAAAACAATGTCATGTTCAGTTTGTGCACATCTCCATGTTAATGGTGTAACATTGCGTTGGGCTGGCGATGTCCAGTTTTACTGCACTGTATCTGTCCTTTATTGCTCACATCTCTCTGACCGACCAGAACAAAATTAACAAGGAGGACTGGTGAAAATGTAATTAATTTGGAAGACTTGAATTTGATTGGAGCTATTTGGAAAACAGTTTGGTTTTTTTCTTCCTCAGATGCTACTCTGTGGTCTATTCTGGTTATATAGGTCATTTTATAATTTGTGTAGCAATTATGGTAATAAAAGTATCATAATTATGACTACTGCTATTTTATCATTATTATTGGCAGACATAATAGGCCATGTTGGCCTTTTGTTGCCGTTCCAGTGTAATGTTGGTTTATTCATTGCATTCACTGTATTCATTGTTTTTATGTTCATGTTCTGGAATGGAACATATTTCATGTTCTGAAAAAAAACCAAAAAAAAAAAACCTTATGTGAATACACCACAGTCCGATTGTCACACTGAACAAAGACTTCTTACGCCTGTTCATCCCTTCTGCGGGTGACATTCGGCGCGTTGATATTTCCGTCCCGTAGTATGTGGAGGCCGCTGCCACGCGCCGTGCGTTAACGGTGTAAACAACGGTCTGATTTTATTGTCGTCGCCGTTTATGTGACGTGTCGTGTGACCGCCCGCGTCGTTCGGAAGGCAGCGATGGAGGAGGGGGCTGCTCATAAATCTCCTGCGGGGAAAGCACATGTGGCACTAATGCTCGGTTAAATGCTTGTGCTATTTAGATCTGCGTTTGGACAGATGGCTACAAGAGAGCTCCTGTCCTTCTCCAAGAACCGTCTTGCTCTTCTTCTTTTCTTTTTTACTCCCCCTCCGTATGGAATGTTTAGATCGAAGCCGCGAACATAGCGCTACATTGACGACAGCTCCCAAATGGGGTGAATGGCATATTGAACTTGTTGCAATTGATTTGCTGCAATTGTTTTTTTTCTTCTTCTTTTTCTTTCTTTCCACTTGGCTGTGCTCATGGTGGATTTCAAACGAACGCGGCGAGAGAGCAGGTTGAATAGCCAATTACACTGGAATGCGGCTGACCTGCTTTCGCTCGTGTCAAATAAGGTCTGCTTTCGAAAATCGCCATTCGGAGTCGCCGAGTGCGTCTCGGGTTACGGATTTAAATTGAGTCGACGGGATTCAATTTATATCAGCGAAAGCTGTTGAACGTCGATGAATTTGGATTAAACGTATTCATCAGTTTGCCGCAGCGGTCAGTTCAGAGTGATGGTAAAGCGTGTAGCGGAATGTGCTTCACGGGGACGGTGCTGGGCCTGGGTTCCTGTGAACCGCAGCCAAACGGATCACATCAGGGCCACTGGTATAAGGTATAGGCCTAAAATTCTGTAAGATATAAGGTGATGCTACGTACAATGCATGTTACATACTTCAGGACTACTGTGTGGTTTTATTGTGTCAGCAGAAAGTGGATTTCTTCTGGTAAAGCATTTCAGATGTCTAGCTTCGTGGGAAATTCAACTTTCACATTAAAAGACATCAAACAGGCCTATGATTTGCCACATCCTCAAAGGTGGTACCTTTTACATTAGAGACTGATGGCACCAAAATGCCAGCTGCGCACCCTCTATTACCCTCTCCTCTGTGGCATGAACATTTGTGTATTAGGCGTTAGGTTTATTTAAAGTGAAATGTGTTCAAATCATCTCTGACAATTTACCTAATAGATTGTTCATCATGTGAACATTATTCCTTTATTGTGCCACGTATGCAGTTATAAATTAATACATTTAAAAATACCTACTCTTAGGTAATACTGAATTAAACATAAGCTAACTGATGACATAAAATAACTGATGACAATTTATGTTCGAATTTTGTATGTTAGCTAGCTTATTACTCGTGTTCCATGTGTAACCTGCGCTGTGTACACAATGTACAGTGTATCGATGCTAAATTATTTTAGACATATTAATCAAAGGTATAACCTTTTAGGATATTTGAAATGTGAAATTGTTCAACAAACAGTAGCCACTGATTTACCCATAATATAATATTCAATGTTGTCGGCACATTGCGTTCTAGTACAGCTAACAAGGTGTTCCAACTGCCTCTGAAAGGCCCAGCAGGAAATTTGTTAATACATTGGTTTATAAACCGACCGTCACCAGAAAGCTGTGTGACTCATTGAACATAAAACACCATCAGATATAATCAATGGTCAAATGAGAAAGTAATTGTGGTAAATAAAATAAAAAATAGAAATCAAAAGATTTTTAGGTTTTGGAAAAATATCAGCGCACAAATATTTATAAAGGTATAGTGAGATTTATAGGCCAACTTCACTGAAGGTGAAGTTTAAAAATGATCAAAAAAAGGAAGTTTCTTGAGCTTTCAGTTGAGTAGCCTGTGCGTATTGAAAAGCAAGGAACTTGTTTCGCAGTGGAGTAATCACTATTTCCTTCAGCTTTTTTCACTCTGACTTTGGTGCGTGACATCTCGCCCTCTCACGCAAGAGCATAGAATGTTTGCTTGATGCATCACCCCTGGCAACAAATCAATCTTTATATGACACGAAGCATGTACAATTGGCTGTCCAGAATCCCTTGAGTCATTTAGTTCTTCAAATTTTAATTGAAACTGAGTATATTCCGTCTCACTTTGTTCTTGTGATCTGCTCTTGTTGTTGTAATTTAGCTACAATTCATAGAAATGAGGAGAGGTCGAGCAGTGCATTCTGGGACGGAGAGCAATTTTACAGTTCAAGGCATCTTGTGCCCTTGAACTTGTGTGAGCACGCCTCACACAGCAGCCAGTTTTCCACCCACGCCTGTTATTGTGCCGGCCACATGGCAGGAATAGCCAGTGCGCCGTGCAGCAGGCGGCCGCACTGAAATATGACCGCGTCTCTCATAGCACTTTGAATTATTGATCATAGGCAGTAAGATCCCATTGGATGATAACTCTACTTGACTACCCTGTTCAGAAATCTGCAGAATTCCGACTAAGGAGCCCGCTGGAAAAACAGGAGAACGTACAGTGGGGCAGATTAATACGTTGTTTTGTGATCTCACGTTGAATCAAATGTGTCTCTTCAAGCTCATTGCCTGAATCAGTCTGTATCACCGCAATCCTGCGATGAGTAGTACATCGCCGTCTCCCTCCAGGTATTCACAACATAACCATAACCTTTTTTGGCAATAAGTTGCACTTCGTGTCTAGGACGTGCATTCCTCAGGATCTCATATTTTCAAATGGGAAGGATACCAACCCCTTCTTTCTGCCCAGTTTTTTTTTTTTCTTCTTTTTTTTACATTTTGCTGAAATTGTGCAAGTCTTGAAAACGTTGCAGTTGGAAAGCTGTAGAACAGGAGATGACTATGCAGCAGAGCCCTAATGCAGCCAAGGGTTACACAAGCAGGCAGGCCTTGTGCAATAGAAGCTCTTATTCACAGGCCCCAGGTGCGGCGACCTCCCTCGGGTCCTAAGTTCACACACACACACACACACACACACACATACAGGACTTTCAGGCACTGCGGTGCTCACCGTATTGAAACCTGCCGAAAAGTTTTTTCTTTTTAGAGTGCCGTCAGAAACTGGCACATTCAGTTCAGCCTATTCATTTAAGAGTTGTGCCATCGGCCGGGTTTTAAATAGAAGCAGCTAACCGCGTGCGTCGATACATGCTGTGTTGAGAGGTTTCGGAATACATGAGTGTTTTTAAGCGTCAGCCGTTAGTTTACACGGAGAGTTTGGGGCCCTCTCCGTCTCTCCCTCTCCCTCTCTTCTCTCTCTCTCTCTCTCTCTCCCTTCATTGTGTTAAATTTATATGTACTGTTGAATTTTGGCTGTTTAGTGATTTAATGTGGAAAAAGTTCCTGCCCTTCCAACCAAATGAGGCATTTTTGCCCACTTTTTGATTGGAAACAAATGCTTTTCAGAATTGCACTGGTCTGTTTGAGTAATGATATATTTTAAATGCAAAACAAATGTGAGGGGCGGATTTTAAGTAAGCGTTATCTGAGATACCTCTCAGTTCTGTGGAATTCCTCCTGCACAGCAACCCCCCACCTACACACACACACACACGCACAAAGAAACCAAAATGTTATAAACTGTACATGGACTAATCGGTCACTAATTCTTGCCTGCTACGAATGGACTAGAAGCATAGACGACTACCTCCCAGTCTGTTGCTGCCTGGTGTGAGCCTGTAGCTCACTGCTGAAAGGCCTGGATGGGGGAGGGGGGAGTGCTTTCAGCTGTGCCTCCTTCCCATGTCCAATGGAAAAATGCTGTTTGCTGGTGTTGGTGGGCGGCTGAGCTCCTGTAACCCCGCCATGCACCGCGGCCTGTCTGCGCGGCATCCTCCCGCTGACGTGAAATGTGAAGCTAATGGGCACTGAGTGCCGGGAGTAATGTCTGTGCCATTCGGGGAGTCCGGGGCCTCTCAATTCAATTTGGTGGGTTACTTCAAGTGCCAGGCAATTGGTAACAGGGGGGGATGGGAAAATGACAGCATGCTTTATTTTTTATTAATGAATGTGTTTGTCTGAGAGACGGGCGAGAAAGGACATGACTGCGCGCTGCCGTCGCCGCGTCTGAGCCCGGCTTTGTGTGTGAAGTGGAACGGCTCTCGCAGCTAGCTTTGAGAAACGGTCGCAGGGGCTGTCAGTCCCTCTTCCACGCACGCACGCACGCAGGCACACAATCCGAACGGGCTGCGCCAAGGCCCGTGAATTAATGTGCATTGATGTTTTCTTTCCTACGGTGAAAGAGGATAGTGCGTCCGTGCAGAGAGACTGACTGTAATTAACACTACCTGAGCAACGGCCACGGCGACTCTCTGAACCCGTCGTCAGTTTGAGTTTAGGTTTCGTTAAGCTGGTGTCACTTTTTTTTTTAAACCTCCCCCATCCCCCCACCTTGGACATTGTAAAGGGTCGGGGGGTGGGTGTAAAGCCAGCGGAGCCCTGAGCGGGAGGGAGAGCCTTCATGTCGACGGTCCCAGGGTTAACTGGCTGAGCCAGCCAGGGGCAGGGTGTGGCGCGGGGGCCACTCCCTCCTCTTGTACCAGCCTGTTCCTCTTAACAAGTGGCGCTCATCAGGAGATCATCTGTCTTCAGCTCTCGGCTCTGAAAGACAAACATTGGAAGGCGCCTGAAAAATGTGGCCGTGGCCTTAAAGGAACACTAACCCAATACACCGAGAGGCCCTGGAAGCATGTGCATTATGTGTAACCGAGACAGAGGCCTGCTTTGTTCAGATGTCAAGAGAAAATTGATCCCCCCCCGCCACAAAATGGGCCGCAGTTGAACGAGCACAGGATTCGCACGGCGCGATTTAAAGCAGTGTTTCAGTCGCTGGTTTTTTTCTTCTTCTTCTTGTTTTGAAGCCTCACAGTCCTGGCCCTCTAAAGTCTGTTTGCTGACCCCTCAGGTTACCTCAGTTGATCAGCTGGTTAATGGCTCACGGGGACTACCATCAATCTCCGGCCGACGGCCTGTTTAAGACCCGGCTCCCTCCTGCCAGCGTCGGCTTGTTTTCCTCTGCTTTCTGTGCTCGGCGAGCTCTGGGAATTGTAGTCCAAAGACAGAAATAATCCTCCCCCGTTCCCCTCCGCTCGGCTTCACGCACGATCGCCTTTTTTGCTCTGCCCAGAATTGGCCGTGGAAACGTCTCCGCGCCGCCGCGGTGCAAGGCGACCTGTCGTAAATTCCCTGGGTAAGCACCGCCGAGGTCAAGGTCGCGCGGGAAGGCTCACGCTAAGAGCGAGTGGATGCTGTAAACAGAGCAGGGCTCAGACGCCCGCCGTTTGATGAATCGCCTGTCTGCTACTGGTTTAAATCACACACTACATCACTTACTCCACCTACCTGCACAACAACACCAAACGAGTGCAGAGACGCGGTCAAATCTTCAGCTTCTCTCTCTCTCACCCGGTCGCGCGTTGTTTCTTTGAGTTTAATCGCCGAGGGTTTCCGTTCAAACTGCGGCCGGGGCGAATGCGTTTGTGCATTGATCCGTCGAAAATACAAACTCGTTTTTTTTTCCTCTCCCCCTCCCCTCTGTGGACCTGGAATGTGTTCTTAAAAAACGTTAAAGAATGTGCTACGTGAATTGTGCCTGTCAGCTTAGAAAAAATGTTTGTCCAGTTTTTTTAATTGGAGTTAAAAAATGGCATAGAGTAATTCGAGTTAGAAATGACAAATGAGAGCTTGACAAACTTCCAGGGGAGCATCCTCTTTGGAGACGCATGCAAGTTAACCTTCGCACCCCACAATTCGACCAGGGTAGAGAGCAGCTGAGAAAATCTTTTGGATAAGCGGGTGCTAGCCATTAATATGTGCACTCATTGCCGTGCACATTAGCGTTCCCTCTCCGTGACAAGTGAAGGCCCACCAAGCCAGGGTTTAGATGTAATCCGGTGGTTTTCATTGGGCAATTTCATTATGTAAATCATCTCATTTTTCAGTTGATGTGTATTTTATAGCTTTATTGTTATTGCCGACTTACGCGCCTGTGTGTGTGTTTTACTGGTGAACGGGAATGTTCATATATTCTCCTGACGAGTGTTCCCCTCACTGCAACGATTTCCGTCAGTGCCGCACGGCTGACGGTTTTCTGTCAACTGCCATTTAAGATAATGTTCATATAAATCAGACTTAAATGTGTTGTTTAATAAGGTGCCTGCTTCAAAGCATTCTCGCTTCACCCTGCTGTCGTTTGCACAGTGCAGGCTATGTGGTCTACTTGTACAACAATGATGGCTTCAAGCAAAGATGCATTAGTAAGGTGATTCATCAGGAAGGAGGAGGATTGAAATATCTGGACTTATCTTTATAAAAAAATAAAAATAATAATTGAAAGTTGAATTTTGAGAGTGCTGTCTTCTTTTTCAATTTTTTGATATTTGCACTGGCTTGGGATTCAGCACCCAGTTATTTACGAGAGATAACCCACAAAGCAACGGGTAGAGCACGTACCTATACGTGCTCCACCTACTAATGGATAGAGTATAATACAGTCTACTAGACGTGTAGGAGACTACATGACTGGAATTAGTTTGGAATGTAGGACCATTCCACTCCATGCCCAGCAATTCACAAAACATTCATTGTTAGCAGTACATGAATTAACAAGTGTGTTACCCTATATGTTTATTGCCCCTTGCTGCTTTAGAATCGGATCCCATGGTGTGCACAAGAAGAGGTGGCCCGTCTCTTTAAGGGCATGTTGATGAGCCGTGCGTGTGCTTTGCTTACAGCTGTCACTCCCCCACCCCGTAACTAACGCAGGAAAGAGAGACGCAGCCCCTTCCAGAGCCGGGCTCCGGTTACAGGTTAGGAAGAATTTTCTCTGCCCGAGGCCCAAAATATAACCGCACAAACACGCTCACTCGCAGACACACGCACGTGCACGGGGGCCAACGGCAGGCAGCCTTCGGCTCGACAGCGGCCCCAGCCCCGGCGCTGTTTCCCTCTCGTGCCCTTTCTGACGGAAGACCTCCGCCGGGCACGTCAGAGCCCGCCCCGCCATGCCGCTGAGGCTGCTGAATGTGACACTGACTCGGAAGGTTAAATGTATCGCCAAAAAAAAAAAAAAAAAAAAAAATGCCGGTGGCACCGACACAAAAGGTAACCGCTCTCAGAGTTTGATTAAAGGCGAGACCAGGAAGGCGGAAAAGGCCGTGACGCAGAGGGCAACGCCGTGCTAATTGACCTCATTATGTAATGGTTCAACGCGGTGCATGTTTATGCGCGTTTATTACGTTTCTTTACGGGAAGATGGCAAGTTATTAAGTTTTAGGGCTCCGTTCTTGAGATGGTGTTTGCGTGTTCAGACGCCGCCAAAGTGATAGTAACACAGCTATTCAATGAGCTCAGTCGCATAGTCGAAAACCAGACAACTGCAAGAATGCGTTTACACTTAATCCCTCCGCGATGACACTACCAGAACGCCACTTCTGGGTGTGAACTCCGAAGTAGGCATTGTTTATTTCTCTTCGCGTCCGCTCTGAAAACCTGTCCGTGTTTCCGGTGCGTGGCTATAAACATAGAGCCGTAGTTATTGAGTCACGGGGGTTCTTCATCACGGCCCCATACACAACAGTGTTAGAGGCATGTGTTGCACTTGCAATGTCAGGGGGATGCATTCCTCTTCAAAACAAACGGAATCCTGTCCCTTGGTACCGTGGGAGTAAATTATGATTAGTAAATTATGGTAATCAAAGGGGAGTCTCTCGAGGGGATAAGAAGGGTTATTTCCCAGCACTAATGTGTTGTTATTTTCAACACCCTCCAGTTGTAGCTGTAGATCTTGTGTCAGGCTCGGTGCTGCGAGAATTACTATTCCTCACGTGTCACAGCTTTGTCTTCTCTGCTCTGACCTCCACACTTCTTGGAATGCCCTTCTGGACACAGGCTGTGTTTGAGCAGAGGCCATGAATAATGCAGCACGGTGCAGCTGGGCTTCTTGAGTCTGATGAAGGTCCTGACTATCTGCCAGTAAATAATTTGTATGTTTTACCCGAGATGGCTTGTTTTCGGGGTTCAGATTAAGGGTGCTGTAATTTTTTGGAGCCCCCAGAGGTGACATCCTTTCAGAGTTTGGAAATTGCTTCCGTTTCACCGAGCGACGGAGAACCATGACCAAATGGCCTATTTCTGGAAACGTCACTCTTAATTAAAAAGAAATGTGGGAACTTGGGAGAATGTAAATTAAGCGGAATCGTACCGCAGAAACTTCTCAATGAAACGGATTCGTGTTTGGCAAAATGTTCTCAATGAAAGTCGTTTTAAGAAATGTGTAAACATTTCTGTATCGGCAGGGAGGTTTAATTGATGGCCATCTGTGTACGTTTAGTACCATGTTACCGGCATAAATTGCACTTGTGTGGCAAGTTTGTTTACCCTACCTGCTTATCTACAATCGAGCCAAATAATGACCTCCTTCCTGCTCAAAAATGGCTCGTAACAAATTCTTTTGATCCCATAAAAGAAAAGTTCATAACCTATGAAAAGGTTGCGTTAAAATGTTGAAAAGAGTTACGACTCTGGATGCCAAAAACAAAACAAAACAAAAAAAAAGGCTGGACTGAACAGAAGGGATTTTCCCATGTCCTGATTGCCCTAGATTTCAACAACTGATTGTCTGGATGCACGGCACGCTATTTTTAGAACGTTATGGTTACAGAAAAAAAATAATTTCAATGTCAATTCAGTTTCCTTTGTTCTAGATCCTATGAGTGGACTCGTATTGTCAGTTGAGGTTCCCTTTTTGAAGCCACACATGAAGAAGTACAAGTTCAGGCATTGCACTGAGTGACAGTATGTTTACATTCCCCCCCCTCCCCCGCACTGTTGTAGTCACAATTCCCCCTGTAAATATCCTGTTCACACAGCACTCTCCTGCAATGGGTACAATAGCGACTAATGCACATTGCGTTCTCCTATCTCCGTGTTGTGTCTGTGAGACACGGGGAGAGGGGAATAAAAAGAAAATAACAATAACTGTTCAGCAAGGCCGTGGCAAATAGATGTTACAATGTAAACGCCTACCAAGACGCGATACACGCAAAGCTCTCATTTGACGTCCCACTTGTGGGAAACGCAGTGTTATTTTTTGGAGCTGCGCCTCTCAGGCCCCACAGCCTCACCGCTTCACATTTGGGGGACGGGGCGGGACGGAGGTGACTGGAGCACGTCGCGGCCCGCTGATGCTCCGTCTTGCACGGCCCCTCCGAGACGGCCTGACAAGCCTGACCTTGATGGGAAATGGATGCTTCTTGAAGCTGTCAGTTATGATTACTTCAGCCCGTGTGCTCTCTTTCCAGTTGGCGTCGTCGCCATTTCGCGTGTCTCGAGAACAATGTCGGAAACTACTTTAAAAAGAGTTCCGCTTCAAACGAGCGCAAAAACAACCTGACCCCACTCCGTTTAATTGCGGTCGCCTCTCATCTCGCTTTCAAAAGGTGTTGCGTCCTCCATTTTTGTGCAGTAATCGGATCTTATCCATGCCGTGTGCTTTTTTTTTTTTTTTTTTTTTTTTTCTGATTTGTTATATGGTCTGTTACGTTGTTTCTTGTGGGCACTGTCTGTGGATAGGCGAGGCTCGCTCTCGCCGAGCTGTTGGAGACGTGCTCGTAAATCATTAAGCTGGATGGCAGCGTGGGCCCGCGCATCCTCCCTCATCAGCTCTATTTTAGGCCGTTTTGCTCAGATGCACTCGCAGCTCGTCTCACGCAGTGGCGTTGTCGTGTCTGCCCGTCCACCCGCCCGCTGCAGAGGTGAAGCACATCACCGATTTTAAGACCGTTCCCCTTATCTGCGGTAAAACACTGTTCTAACACCGCCTCTAATAGGAGACAGGATTTTGGAAATCCTTTTCTAAACGATTACATGTATTTTTAACAGAAATTGGTAGGCGGTCACTTCAGCATGTCATTTTGTTTGACATTAATTACGTTCCTGGTGCTCATTTTAATTCGCCTTTATGCGATGTTGAATCCCATCCTGTAATTTGTTTGAATGAGGTTCATGGTGTGAAGCCAGCAACATGTCTGTGCTTTGTGATGGTAATAAAGCCAGTTCATTCCTGGTGGCTAGTTTGGATATCTCCTTTCTGAGCACGGATGAATGATTTGCCGTCCTACGTGAAATTCCAATTAGCAGTGAAATCAAAAGCCTTCGTAGCTGCTGGATTTTGGCTTCCGCTTGAGTTCTGACCCAAGGCGAGGTCTGTCGATCGTGCCCCTGTGGTCATTTGGAATTCCAAATCAGACAAAATGTGATTATAATGATGTGATTAATATGATCACCGTTGTTTTCTTTTCTCAAATACAATGTTTAAGGTTTAAACCTTTCATACCTTGGACTGCACATCCTGTCGGCGTCTAGCGCCCCCTCAGCTAACTACAGAACAAAAGAGGTTGCCCTCAGCTCCTTAGGAACATCTAATACGTTGAAAGAAATCCCAGTTCACAGGTAATTACCACTTTAATTACGAAAATGCATGCATCAAATGCAAAGGGCATTTTTAAAGGGAAGATATAAATGAATACACACTGTGTGTTAGTTTAGAGTGCGCAGGCAGCTGAAATGCTTTGTTCTGTGTCGTGTTTTCGGAGCGTAAGCTGACAACAAAGGCTCTTCGCCTGCGGAACGTGCGTTACAGATCTACACTTTGGGTGCACATTTGTGTTTGGGCCCCTGCTTCGCCGTCCTGTTTATTGTGCTTTAGATCACTCATTCATCATCGCGCTACGCCATCCACAGTGCCTTGTCACTATCGACCTACGAAACGCTTCAGTTTCAAATGAACTGATGCCTAGGTCCGATAGCGATGGAGACCGGCGTGTGTTAATGCACTGCCGTGCAGACCGCAGTCGGGTTTCAGCGCGGCCGGAGAGCCGGGACCGTCTGTAACCGGAGCTCCTCTCCGCACCGATGGCGGCGGCCGCCTCAGCGTCGCCTGCGCAGAGAGCGCGTCCCGAAGCAGCGCTCCCCGGCATGCCCAATCCCAACCGTCCCATTTAGCTCGTCATCGAGCAAAGCAAGGCGCAGACACCGTGCTCTCCGCTCGGTGCCTTTTCATGCGAAAACAAACGGGAAGAAAAAAAAATCTAATAAAAAATGCACGACGCCCGTAAATATTGTGATTTTTTTTTTTCTCTCCTCATCCCGGATCCATTAGAATTTGCCTTGCACGATGAGGTTTTCCTCTCCGCCTTAATCGAGAGGAGAAGCTTGCTTTCCAGAGAGGGCTAAACCGCTCCACATTTCCTCTGGGGTGGCGTGTTCTCATAATTTGTATTCAGCGCATGTATTCCAGAAACCTGCATTGGAGCCTAGTTACCACATTTCCAAC
Organism: Aldrovandia affinis; assembly: GCA_029706075.1. Lineage (NCBI taxonomy): Eukaryota > Metazoa > Chordata > Actinopteri > Notacanthiformes > Halosauridae > Aldrovandia > Aldrovandia affinis. The sequence continues at coordinate 570,852 of JAINUG010000110.1, forward strand.
ATAGTAACCGCTCACCGAGGATGAAAATGGTGGTCACTGTGCAGACATTTCAATAACAGCTCTTCCGCAAGGCGAGGAGCGGGGGAGAGGGAGGAAAAAAAAGGCAATAGATGTCGGTTCTGTGCGCGCATTACAAAAGGTGGCCGGCGAGAAAACAAGGAGCGCCATTTTAATTGGATTGATTGTGTTTAATGGAGACGCTGCAAGAATAAAATAATAAATCGCAATAAGATGTGCTCAATTATTTCATTTTCTCCCCCTTTTCTCTCTTTGCGAAGCCAGTGGCAGCTGCAGTCACGTCGTCGGTGTGTGTGTGTGTGTGTGTGTGTGTGTGCGTGCGCGCCAGTTAATTGGTGTGCCGCCTCGCCTGGCGAGGGGAGAGCTGCCTTTTGGGAATGACACAGCTCTAGAGGTAGAACAAAAAAGTATTTAATTGGATCTGCCGGATTTTTCCTTCCCTCCTCTCTTCCATTTCACCCACGTGATGGCGCAAGCCAACGCGGTACGCCTCGCTCGCTGAAATCGTAGGCAGGGCAACAAAAAACAACAATCGCGACAGAAAATAAAACAATGGCTTTGGGGGGGGAAGAGGTTTTGGTTTTTCACTTGCATAAATGGACAGACTCATATGGTCCCATTGTGAAATAGTGTCATGCCTGCTTGTCGTGAATGTTTCGAAATGCGTCTGAAGCTTTGGTCAATCGAAAAACTCTTCTCGGGGCTCGATTTCAAACGCTAAACAGTAGCTATTCCAATGTGAGAGATGTGATGCACAGTTTTATCTGACTGTACCAAAGTTGCCTATCAGGCATTCGATGTGGAGTAGCAGCAATTAGCTTTCTCAGTATTAAGTAGCCCTATGAAGCCTCGGATCTAGTCTGATGGCTAATTTGTGTGGATTGAGTGTAGTGGCAGTTGATTGGAGACATTAGTAACGCTGACATTTGAGCTATGCCGCTTTTTAGCCTCTCCGCTTGTGCATTTGTTGTTGTACAAATCCTGTTACTGCTGGAATATTTCTCTTAACATGTTCGCCACTGGTGACGCTAATTTCCTATCTGCCGCCAGATTTCTAATCATTCCGGCAGACCTCCTTTCTGTCATGTCATTTATTTATTCGCCCCATTCTGCGGAGTGAAATTGTAAGAACGTGCGCAATCAATCTGTAGCCCATATCGCGAGCAATTAGGACCCGTAATGTGTGGAAGAGAATCCATAATGCTGAGAAATCCATTAGTTTTGGAGTGTCAGGGAATAAATTGGAGCAGGGTTTTTTTCATTTTTTTCTTCTCTCTCTCTCTCCCCCTTTCTTCTTCTTTAATTCCAACTGGGTTTGAAGGCCGTTGGTGTTTTTTGTTTTGTCTCCTCAAATTCAGTTGATCTTATCATGGTTTTTTTGTGGTCCACTTTGTGTAGAGAGCTTGCTGCTGATGTCTGTTTGCCAGGGGCATTTAAGAGGGGTGTCCCTGTAGCCCTGGAGCAGGAGAAAGAGCTGGCTCTCTCCTATACCCCCCCCCACAGAAGTGTCCACTCATCGATTAGTGTAAATAGGCTAGTGTTGTTGTGACGGCGAATTCCCCACACACGCTTATCCGAGCAGCAAATTGTGTAGGGGCCCCCTCTTTGCCCCCCCCCAGCCCCCGGCAACGGTCCCACCCACGACACAACCGTTTCCTCCCGGACAGGAAGGAAGTGGCACTTTCTGGAGGCCAGTGAGGGACATGTTTTGATAAGAAAGGTTTTCATTGATTGTCGTCACGATTAGTTAGGCCTATAATGGCAGTAGTTAGGATAATTCTATTTTCCCATTCGATAATAATGACTGTGTGTATATATATATATATAATGTGTGTGTGTATAATAATGTGTGTACCCTATGTATACTAACGCGCACAGCAGCAACAGAACTGCTGATATCAGGGTGGGCTGAAGCTGTGAGGCCTGCTGCTTATTGCACCATAAAAGTCTTTGCTTTCTCCTCCCATTTTTTTTTTAAGAAGAGGGTTGTTTTGAAAAAGTCTACCCTTGCCTTTTTTTCCTTTTTGTCGCTGCATACTTCCTCAAAGTGTTTTGTAGATAAAGAAACCCTTTTTAGTGCCGTAGCCTAGATGTTGTTCGCAGTTCAGTCAAGCCCAATAAATCCGATTAAATTTGGAGGTGAAGGGTAGGCTTACAGCAAGCAGGGGAGCTTGTTATTATTCATGTGCAGAACGCAGCATTGTCTGGGTGATGTGAGGGGAGAGGATGGGGGGTGGGGGGGGGGGGAGTCGAAAAGCATCTGACATAAGTATATACTGAAGTGTCAGCTTTAATCAGTTCTGAGGTCACCTCTTCCTGCACAGTATTGATATCTTTATTACGCTCCTTTCAACTTGGAAATTCCCTGCCCGGGCTCTCAGTGGATCTCATGAATCTTGCTCCTGGGGTCGGCCGTCTCGCGAGTGGACATGTGAGTCGCATTAGGCCGGGAGCTCGAGCTCGTATAAGAGCCTCTCACAGGAAATGCCTTGTAGGAAACAGGGCTTGCACAGTTTGAGCCCTCGCACCTGGCTTCTGATTGCAATCGGGACCATAAATACCGATGGAAGCGGAGGCCCAGAGCTACAATTCACCAGGGCGCCTCCTCCTCCTCCTCCTGCTCCTCCTGCTCGTCCGGTGACTCTGGCGAATTTGCCGCAAGTGTTTTGGATGAAGTTGGCTCGGGCGAACATGTCTTATTTTCTCTCCCTTTTTCTAAAATCATTTCTTTTTCCAGTTCACGTACGGCTCGCTCGGTTAGCTACTCGACACGTTCCTGACCTTCCGTCTCGTGGAACTTTCACATGTCAGCAGTTCCTCCTTGAAAGGAGCGTTATTCCTTTTCATTTCGCCTGCTACGAAAGGTAGCCTGACTACCTACTGCTCGGGAAGAGAGTGCCTTCTGTACAGTCCTTTAATGTGCTCTTCCCCCGCAGTATTTCTCTTGGGAAGTCACGTACAGCGCTCGTACCGCATGCCCTGAAGGGACCAGACTTAATGAGAGAGGCTACCTCGGAAAAAGACCCGCTCTGAGGCTCCACACCTACTCCTCTCCGATTAATCCTCACCTCAGAATCCCTCCCTCCCTCCCTCCCTCCCTCCCTCCTCGGGAATCTGGAACATTATCAATAATAACACGCTAGGCCCAAACTGCGTAACGTTGTTCCCCCCACGCCGAACGTGCTGTGGGCAGACTGAGCGGAGAGGGTGCACGCCGCCCTCCTGCTTCGGCCTGGTGATACCCGCGAGCTCCGTGGCTGGAAGGACCGTGGAAGGTGCTTCTTTCTCAACCTGGGCGAGTCAGCGCTGTCAGATTGGGGGAAAGGTGCGTCAGCACGCATCGAGCGGAGGGAGAGGCAGCGTCTCCGCGCTGACGGGATCGATGCGCCCCCGGGCGTCTCTGCTGTACGTCTGCGTGGCAGCGTCTGGCATCCATTTCTGTTTTTGCCCGCGCGCGCGTTTATTTTTCCGTCCCGTCCGTATGCTCGCGCGTCCGTAGAGGGTCAGCGTGCGTACATCTGTGAAGCCGCGCGCATAGAGGGTCTGTTTTTGGCCGCGCCGGGAAGGTATTTATTTGTGGGCCCGCGTGCCTGCTGACGGGACCTGGCCCTGGCCCTGGCCTTCGCTCTCACTGGCCTGCCTTCAGCTGAGATCAGCAAAGCGCCAGCACTGACGGATCACGCCGTGTCGGGAGGGGGGGCTCCTCCTGCAGACGCCCGGTAAACAAAGACACCGTTTTAATCTGGTGTCAGGAGAAGGAATGGAGTTCAGAAACAGATGTTGCCTCAGGTCATGGCAGCCGGCCATTCCTGCGCACCGGCATCTTCTATTCTTCTTAATGGTGTTGTTGCTTTTTGTGTTGTTGCTTCTTTGTTGTTGTTGTACATTCACCACAAGGTTTAGCATGTGGACTATTTAAGTAATGTGCACTTTGCAGACCTGTGTTAAAAGCATTATTGACATCTCAAGAGAGCCATTTCATTTGTGCACCACAGGAATGACATTGAATGACATTTGAACCGACAGCGTGTAACGCAAAACCCTTAAGAAGGCAAAGGGGAAAAAATGTTCACGCGGTAGCCTGAAAATGTTTCTTGACATTGGAACGACGCACGAAGCCCAGGTGTTCTGCAGAGGGGCGTCTATTCCTTATATCTGTGTTTTTTATTATTCATAGCTTCCAGTGGGCTCGGAATGATAAAATGATCCGTGTTGTCCCCGTTACGCTACATGCGCTGCGAGAACCTCATTACAACAGAACATAGGGGCGACGGGATGGGGGGGGGCCAATAAACGTAAGGCCCCTTGTGTTCTGCGATGGTGAAATCACAGAGAGAGTAATGGCGCTGGGCCTGGAGGATGGAATTTCCATGTTCAAATTGAAGGCTGTGTTTTCCGGGCGACATGGGGCAATCACAGCTGACTTAAACGATCCCACCATTTCTTTTTTTTTTTTTTCTTTCTCTCTTCCACTCAGCGGACCTGTTAGCAGGCCCCCCGACATCAGAGGGAATGAGAATGACGGGAAGGCAGAGGGAAGCTCGGTGTAACACTGATTTGTGCAGATAGGACACGGAGTGTTCTGGAAGGGACGTCGGCGTGAAAAGTGAGAGGGAGTGCGCAGTCTCCGTGCCACTTTGTGCTGAGCGAATAAACCGCAGTGTTTTCACCGCCAGTGCCAGATAGCGATTACGCCGAGGCCCGCTTTGCATGTAACAGTGCAGCGGCACCTAACCGCTAAATAAGGATTTACACCTGAGCAGACGACGGGCAGGAGAGAGACACGGTCCCGTAACCAGTCATAAAAATGTATCCGCACGCTTTTGCTTTCCTGCTTAATACGACGTGGCAGCGGCGTAATGAGTCAGACGGAGTGCGCGTTTTTTTACGGAAATAGCTTGTGTGGGGTTACGCTCATGGGCGTCACTGCTTTGTGTGCGTTATCCCATGATGCACTGCGTGCTGTTGTTTCTACGCCCTGCTGCTATTAATACACCGGCTCATAAGCAGGGAGATGATGATGGGAATATTACCCATTCCACACAATTATGAATGACTGTTGCTTCTCTCATCCTACACCACTGAGGACATTAATTAATCCAGCAAAATTAGGCTATAAATAGCTAGTTTTTGTATTGTGGCGATTATGTTTTGTTTTAAAAATCCAAGCTGTTCAAATGTAACGATTCTGGCTTTACGAAGCCAAAATATATATCTTTTTTAATATAATTTATCAGCGGTACTCTTGAACTGTTTCAGTGTCAGCCCAATGCTGCTGCTCAGTTAGTCTTCAAACGGTAGTAGTAATCCTTTGTTAAGTATTAAGTTGAATGTTATCCCAGCAATACTCTGGAATTGAATTGAAAGGCTTGTTTTCTTTCCTGCTAATTTTAATAGCTTCATGAGAATGTCTTTGAGGGGCGAAACACAGAGACCAGAAGCGAACGGGGGAGAAAGATACAACAGGGGAGTAAAAGCTAGTTTGCATCAATTTCCCTCTCCTTCCCTCCTTCCCTCCCTCCCTCCCTCCCTGCCGAAAGAAAGGCAAAGGCAGGGGCTCTGATACGAGGCGGCGGCGGAGTGTGCCCTCAAAAGGAGGACGTGACAGATGTGCTCAGGGCGTCCTGTGACAGGGGAGGGGAAATGAGGACATGGCGGTGCACTGCGCAGGTTTATTTTGGACCGAAGGCGGGAGAACACTCCCCGAACTGCGCCGGATTGGCTCAGTGACATTAACGTCTCATTTCTACAGCATTACACATTGTTCCAGATAGGGCAGATGCGGTGATGTGATGTCTTAAAAGCCTGGAGGGGGTGTTTGCTTTAGAAGCTTCTATTACACGCAGGGCAGTGAAACAAGCTTTCCTCCCTGCTAATCTGATGAAAAAAAAAAAAAAAAAAGCTAATATCACGATCTCTTACTGCTTCAGTGATTTAAAAGGCAGATTTTTATTTTTTCTGTACAGGGGAAAGCTAGGGCCGTCTGGGGCTTCGGTGATTGGACTGCAGCAGCCTGGACCCAGCCAGTCAGGAAAGCCCTGCTGTTTTTAGTGATGGGCAGATTTTACACAACGGCAGACCTTTAAGAGAAGATGCAACTGATGGGCGAAAACCCTTATCAGTGTAGCCAGAAACACGCTTCCCGTATATTTGTAAGGATTTGTCTGGACGTTTTGTAAAAAAAGTGTGTGTGTACGTGCGTGCACCAGTAATACCAGTAATGTTTAGTAGCCCCTTTCCATTCGTGTTATGTTTTTCATTCATATGCACATAGCAACCAGGCCGGGTGGTGTATTGCATTTAGCCTACTGTATTTTGCTGCTCCCAGTTGTTATGTTTTAATACTGGGTAAATAAAACCTGATGTCTCTATTGCAAAATAATCAAAGAATGACCTCCATGGCATGGTAGTTTTAAGCAGCACATTCATACTTAATATTTTTTTACTCGTATATGGGAAATTGTAGTGTAGCAGGGACTGAAGAATTCATTTTTCAGTTGTTTTTCTCCATGCCTACAGGTATCGAAAGCAATATTTCAAATCAAACATTTTGAGTCTTTCCTGTCCAGGGTTTGGGCCCGTGTGGGGCTTTTGGCAGGTAGGGGCCAGTGTTTTTACGCTCGCTCGTTTCCGCCAAGGTCAGCGACACGGTTTCCCGCGCGAAGCGGGTCTTTACATCGGCGGGGGAAATGATTTTATTCTCCCCGAGCCCTCGGGAGGCCGTTAGACAGTAAACGACAACAGCGGCTGAAGGCACGATTCGCCATCGCTCACAGAAGCCCACCTCTGCAGCGGGGGCAGTGACAGCTCCGCCGCCCCGGCTCGCTCGCCGCCGCCAGCGCGTGTCCAAAACCAACACGCCGCTCTCCGCAGGCATCTGTTGTGAAGATTCCCTTCTCAGAAGAGAAAAGGGCTGCCGGTCGCATAGCAACCGGGTCTTAAAAATGTGTAGCGCCTTTCCATTCGCGGCGGCGCTCACGAGAGCCAGCCGTCCTAAATATCATCTCCTTCAGGATCGTGTTCTTCTTCTTCTTCTGGAGGCGTTCTCCATTTTCTCTTTTGTCTGGAGTAAAGAAAACTGGATTTGTTTTAATGAGCCTCTTGGCCAGGTCGCTGTGAAAGAGAACGTGTTCTCAATCAGCTCCCCCGGTTAAGTAAAGGATTGAACGCATAAATAATGTTCAGCGGAGGGTAATTTCTTCACGATGCGATGGCCTTGTTTTAGGAAAGTCTCAATTAGCAGTTGTAACAATTAGGCCGCCCGTTCGTTTCGAGCCACGCTGCGCCGGCGTGATGGGATTCGCCGTCTTTATCGCGGTATGCGACGGCAAAGCAATCGCGCTCAACGTCTCAATCTCACCGCAGGTGTGTCCTTATTCGGATGCACAAGCCTGCACAGTAACGAATGAAGTCTGAATAATGGATTCTCGTTGATTTATATTCTGCGAAATATAACATTATCCCCAAATTTTGCATATTGTATCTTCGGCTTGTCTTCCGGGGCTTGTTTGATTTTTTTTGTATAATGTCAAGATGGACTTGGCAGAATGCGGTCGATGACGGCTCCAAATCAAATCGCGCTCAGTTCAGTAAACAGGCTGCCCCGAGCGCCTCCTCTGAGTTATATAACGTGTCCACAGCCCGTGGTCTTCAAGCGCAGCGGCATTATGCATGCATGAGCAGACGCAGGCTAATCCCGGAGCTGCGTTAGGGCAGCGCTCCCCACTCCTCTCCGTATTGACTTTGATTTGATCCTTTTATTGGAGGAAGTGTCGTCGCGCCCACGCCGCAGTGTCAGAACGCGCGGTGACTCGCGCCGCGCCGCTCGAGCGCTCGTTTTCCCAGGACCGTCTGTTCCTTGGCAGTCCGTTCCGGCGAGATGCAACGTAACGAGCACAAAATGGCACCGTCCACTTTTGCACCTGACGCTTTTGTCCTAGGCCTGACCTGACTGGCTGCTTGATGTCATCACTGGGGCTGGGGGGGCTGCTATTACTCTCCCTCCAGACTCGGTGTCATCCCCCGCTCTCTCTTTTTGCCAAGTCCCCCCCCCCACTCCTCTGTGTGTCCGCTGTGTCTCATTGGCCCGTATTACTCACTCAGTTTCAGTCTCGTTCAGTTCAGCCTCTTGTTGTTTCATGTCTGAAAGGATGACTGCTGCAGATGGGAGTCTCTGGTTTAAACCCTGAGAGAGATCAGCGAGGCTGCTTCCTGTGCACTCGCACATAGTGTTTCTGAGATCAGGGTTGAAGCCCAGGTCACATTTCTCACTCTGTGTGTGTGTGTGTGTGTGTGTGTGTGTGTGTGTGTGTGTGTGTGTGTGTGTGTGTGTGTGTCTGTGTGTGTGTGTGTGTGTGTGTGTGTGTGTGTGTGTGTGTGTGTGGTGTGTGTGTGTGTGTGTGTGTGTGTTTGTGTGTGTTAATAGATTAGGCCATAGCCTGAAGGGTAGAAGAGGCTTAGATTCAGGTGCAACGTAATTTGTGCCAGCTTGGTCTTTAGGCGTCCCCCTGACAACAAGTGCTGGCAGCCGCCCTGAATCTCCCCTCAGAGCCCGCAGTGATTTGTCTGCAGGCGAAGCTTCGTCCACTCCTTAAGTGCTATTGAGCAATCCATATGCAAAACGAGTTCAGAAACCGGCAGTTCCATCAGACAGATTGCCCGGAGACAGAGAGAGAAAAAAGAAGAAGCTCACTGGCAGGTTATGCGTGTTAAGCAGCTCTCTCTCTCTGTGTATGGTAATGCATTTATAAACAGCTCTGTGTGGCTATTTTGCAATCCCCCGCTTTGTGCCACAGAGTGCTCCTCCTGAGCGTATTTTCAGCCCGCCCCGCGCCCGCTCCACACAGCCCCGTCCGTAACACTCGAGCTGCAGCTCACGTTCTGGCTAAACGTGACGTCACCAGGCATTTGTTGCACCGCAGCGGCGGTGAAATGAGTGCGCGCCCCTCTCGGAATGCGTCTCCGGGGCGGGAGTCACGCTCAGCCAGACGGGCACGGCTCGGGAGCTGAGGGCTTCACACAATTAGCTTATGTGGACCAGTGCATTTCTGTCACTGATGGGAGAACGGATTGAACGGTTTGTGTTTTTATTTTTAGTCGTTTTTTTGTTTTTGTTTTTTCCCGCTCGCCCGCCCGCCTGCCTTGTGCGCTTATGCAACACTTTCATACCTCTGGGTTTGTAATGGGCGTAATCGGAGAAAGCAGCGTGTCATGAAAGTGCTATGAGTCGTTGAGTGAGGAGTTTGACCGTACACAACTCTTAACTGTTGCCTTGCCTCCCCCTCTGTGTGTCCCTCTGTGGTTTTTGCCGCGTTGTATAGTCTCCGCGTTGTTTAAATGAGTGTCAGAAAATCGACTAATAATTAAATGGGCCCGGGCAAGGGCTCCTCCCATTGGCTGAACTGTAAGGTGTGGGCCATGTGACTGTGAACGTTCAAGGACTCAGAAGTGGTCAGGTGGTTGAAAAGGACAGGAGTTGTTTATGTGGACTAAGCAAAACATGCAGTGTTTTTATTTGATTTGGATCCCAGCATTGGTGTTTTTTTCTTTGAATGTTTTCTTCTCAGTTCTCGCAGAGGGGTGTGGCGGTAAATGATTTTTCTCTTCTTATCAGATCCTCGCTTTTTTACGCCTTTGCAGTTTCTGTTTAACTGTAGATTTACTACCAATTGCAAGGTTTTCAGAGTGTCTTTTTCCCCCCCTCCCATCTATATCAATAGAGTCTCAGTTGTAACTTGAAGTGACCTACTTTTACTGTGCTAGTTGCTAAAGGAATCCGCAGTATAATTTTCAAAGTTGTTCGCCAGCTTTAGCGGGCATTATCGTGCATGCTCCAGTGTGTCCTAAGAACCTTAAATATTTCATTTCACAGTACATGCTGTATTTTTGCCGAGTTGTCAGAAATAATCACAGCCCGCTAGAAAATAACTTCTAGCAAAAGAAAAAAAAAGGGGGGGGGGGGGATGTTCTCAATGCAGCGTGGCTCCTCTCGGAGTTGTGCCGAAACGGCGCTACCCCCCAATCAAGGCCCCACGGCTTGTGCACCCTGCGGTTAAGAGAGCAAGGCTTCCACATGCTCCTTTTGTGCCAGTCCAACATGCCAGCAGTGCATGCCAGCCTCCCCCCCTCCCCTCCCCGCTAATCCCCTCCGCTGGCAGCAGCACCGCGGGCCCGAAGGGTCAGTGCCTGGATACGGAGCGCAAACATTCCCCTCTTGCCGCCTCTGCGTCCCGCGCGTCCATTTTTAATGAGACTGAATTTTTTACACGGCATTAGTGCCTCACGAGAGAGTAGCGGGCCACCTCCTCTGGAGCGCGCGGCCCCCTGAAACAGCACACCTCATTGTAAATGTTTAATTACGAGCAATGGGAAGTGACACCACTCGAGGATCCGGAGAGGGGTGAGTGAGGAGAGATGGCCCTGTTGAACCCCCCTCTCTCTCTCTCTCTCTCCCTCTCTCGGCCGAGCCGGGCGGCTGCGTGGGCAGCGGGGGAGGCCTGGTGGGGGGTCATGTGCGCCTCTGCAGGAATGGGCCTGGCTGACGTGCCTATGGAGGTGGAATGAGAGAGCAGCCTGGGGGGGGGGGAGAGCGGCGCCGGGCCCCCTCACCTGCTCTCTCTCCTTTCACACCCTGCCACGACTCCGTCACCCACGGCACAACGAGACGCACGCAGAACAGAGACGAGGAGCTGCAGCCGAGGTGATAAAGACGCAGCAGGCGGCGAGGAATCGTTTCTGCTTTAAATGCTCGCGCATTACGCAACCGGCGCTCATTCGCACATTTGTCATGTGTAATTGGTCATTTAGTTGTGCAACGGATGGCAGCTGGTACTCTTCTGCCTTTCTCGGAGCGTGCGTTGGTTCACTTATCGAAAGTGTGCTGAAGAAGTACAAAGTAAAGGCGTTTCTGGGCGCACGTGCCCTTGCGTGTATGAGCAGACGTGATTGGTGAAGTGCCGGTGGAGATTGTCCACGGTCAAGCCGTAAAAGGAATGAACAAGCTTTCAGGTATTACAGACGAGAACCATTGCAGCAGCTGACATTTTTCATTTCAGTTTGTCAGGTGAAATGTGAGCCGATCACCTGGACTCTCTGACAGCGTGCGACGTGAGCACGCAATTTTGACCGCTGGCTAAACGCAGGGCCACACGCAACACCGCTCTCTGGGAAAACATCACCGTGAGTGCAGGTCAATAACGTTATGAGGATCGCTCACACACACACACACACACACACACACACACACACACACACACACACACACACACACACACACACGCACACACACACACAGAGACACACAGAGACACAGACACACACAGACAGTCATACACACAGACAGACACACACACACAGAGACACACGCACACACAGACACACACACACACACACGCAGTCGCACACAAACAGTCGCACACACAGAGACACACACACACACACACACAGTCACACACACTCACTATGCTGGTATCTGCTTAGCTTTGAGCCTCAGTCCAGTCTGTTTTGCACTTGGACCAAATGGCTCTGCTAATCCTTTTAATTGTGTAATGAAAGTGAGAAACAGTGTGCCTTTCTCAAAGTGGTCAATCGCGATTGATGACAAGCCTGGAGTGGCGATGGCCCGCTGCCATGCACATTTACTTGAGCCTCACACATAAAGCACTTTTTATTTCTGGGAATAGGCTCATGGTTGTATCGCTATCATGTCCCAGCAAGGTTTTCACTCAATGTGTCAACCCGTTTCAAATTCAGTGTCTGGTTTGTGTTGTCTGTGCGCTTGCTAAAAAGACAAAATATTCTGCACTTTCAGTGTTTTTGTCCTTGGGATTCACACTTTTTATTTGCCCAAGTTTTCCAGTGTGCAAAAGTTCAGGGAGCATATTTTAAGTAACCAAATACGTCCACGAAGCCAAATGTCTCCCAAGAGGTTATTATAGGTCAGCGCTACAGTGGTTCAGCCTTTTATCTTGTGTTTGAAATCTACTAGTGAAATGAACTTTTGCTCCTCACTGTTGACAGTCTAATTCAATCATTAATAGCTCTCCTTCACCATTCGAGTTTTGGTTCATTTTCACACCGTTTACTGTTGTTTTTTGTAATATCCAACGCTGGCACTTTGTGTTTAACGCCATGTGACTGTAGGAGCGTCTGCAGACATTCAGTTCGTCGTTAATGTAACGGCTGACAGATATTCACTCGTACAGTGTTCAGTACCGCAGGAACAGTCAGAAGGGCTGAATTGACTCTGCAGTGTTCAGTACTGCAGGAACACTCAGTCTTTCTCTTACCGGGGACCTCATGCATCCTGTTCCTGAGCGGGGGTGGGGTGGGGGGGCTGGGCTGGGGGGTGCGGGGGGGTTCAGGGTCTCCCGGAGGAGAATGTTATAGTCATACGTCTGTGAGAGTGGAAGAATCGGTGAAACTGTAGAACCCCAGGCCTGCCTTGTAATCTTGGCACACATATGGCCTGAATAAATACTGCTTTTTTTCTTTCTTTCCCCCCCTCTCTTTTTTTCAGCACTAAAAATATACCTTGTTTGAGAAAGGAAGAAAAATGCCATTTATCTTGGAGGAAATGTCAGCTGAAAGAGATGTGAAAAACTTCTGCCGGCGTTCGTTCTGGTGCAGCTGGAGCCGCAGCCCGGCCGGAGCCGGGGGAGCCTGCGCCGAGGCCGCGCCGCGCCGGACGCACAGCGTACCCACGCATTCACTAAACCCCCCCTCTTCTTCTCCCCCCGCTTCCACCGCAGGTCTACGTGGAGTTTGACGACCTGGAGTGGGAGAAGCGCGAGTGGGTCAAGGTGTACGAAGACTTCCAGGTGTTCCTCCTGGAGCACCAGCTCGTCTGGGCCAAGAGGAAGGAGAGCGCCCACATTCAGGGAGCGAAGGCCAGGCAGATTCAGTGGCCCGCCTTGGTGAGTGATCTTAACTCTGCTCTTTTTCTGCTTCTGCCTGGAGAGTGTTGCCATCGCCCCCCCCCCCCGACCGTTCACGTGGAAACGGCCAGCGTGGCAGTGGGGTGCGAGGGTCCTCCTCTGAGGGTTTCACTAAAGCACCAACTTCGGCGGAAGTCTCCGGAATTGGACACACATTGGCTTTGTTCCCACCCATTTCTTCTGTCCTGTTTGACAACAACCCCGTTATCGGCTTAGCGGGTTAGAGGGTTGCGTAAAACGTCCGGGGGCGGAACCGCGTCTGCGTTTTTATGTCGTTTTTTTGTTCTCATCGCCTCAAAAAGACCATAAAGGTTTTACTGTGTGGCGTTATAGGCCGCTTGCGGATTAGGGAGCCTTGTTTCGAGCGGCAGAAATGCGGTCCGTGTTTTGATTATGTAACGTGCAGCATAGCGCCATCTGGCACAGGCATTAGTGATAAGAGTTCAAAGACGGCCCTGGTGAGACACGTGAAGCCGCTTGACAAGAGCGGCGTACGTCTCGCTGTCGAGAAAGACGACGCTCCCGGGAGCGCAGGACTCAATCATCTCCCTCCCGCTCCCGTTTTCTATAGGTGTATGTGCTTATTTTTCCGTTTAAACTTTGAGCGCGTTCCTAAACGGCGTTCTCCTATGAAGAACGGGTCCCGAGTGTGGCTTTCATATGTACCGCGTCCTGCAATGGTCGGACACATCGATAAAACCGTCATCGAGAGATGTGTCGGGTATTGTCTAATGGCGTGAGTGTTCGCTGCAGTACTCGTATCTTTTGAGCGCGAGTCCACTTATAAATGAAGGATTGTATGAGTCCGTGTTCCTAATTAGCCCTTTGTCCTTCTCTTGTCTTTGCTGAAAGTAAGCTCCCGTGGAAAGCATTAAACAACAAAGGACAATCCCCCCAATTATCAAAGTATTAGATTTTATTTGGTTCATTTTGAATATTTCTGATGTCCTCTGTTGTTGTGTCTGATGGTTAACATCAAAACCAGGTTGGGTCTCGTGTCTCCAGTACAGGACTTTGTGGTGGGGGGGTTCCCCTCCATTTTTAAAATTCCCTTTCGTTCTGCGGAAACATTGTGCCGCCCAGACAAGTCTCATTTAAAAAAAACACGTATTAAATCAGTAGCCAACGAAGCGCCCATTACCCCCGGAGAGAACTCCCGACGACCGGGCAGTCGCGCCGAATATTCGCGTGGCCCGCACGCCGTTGTCTGTTTTCAAAAGCCTTGTCCCCCCCTCCTCTTCTTTTGTTTCTCCTCCGGTGCACATTTGCATTCACACCTCCGTTATTTACGGCGGCTGTTTGAGGGAGGCGCTCTGCGTTTTACTGCTGCCGCATTGCCCTTACTCAGCAGCGCGGCTCAGCCCCTGCACCGCGCCGGGGCTCCGGCCCTTTGTCTGGCGCCCTTTGATACGCGCGGCCCCTAGCCGTGCGCCCGGGCGCCACTCTTTTGTGTTTTTGTCCCCCGACTGAGCTCGCAGGATCTATTGACGGACCGCGACCCGGGAATCGAAGGCCATCGACAGCCGTGTCAGTCACCGGCCGGGCCTGTTTGAGAGCCGCTCTTGGACGGACGCCCGGGTTATTTAGGTTTCCGAGGCTCTTTTGGGGAGGGGGGGTTGGGGGGTTGTTGCGATGGGTCTTATTTATTGCCCTGTGACGGCGCTGCTCTCAGATGCTGCTGCCGGTGGGCGCTCAGAGAGGCTGATGAGTCACTCGCCTCCACAGCGCCCGATCTGCTTGCTGCTAACCCCGCCTCCTCAGTGTGGGCCGCCAAAACCTGCTCACACGGGCCTGTACACCACCTCGCTCACAGCTGAGGCACGGAGTATATTATCATCATCATTATTGTTAATAACAATAGTAATAATAATAATAATCATAATAATAATATACGAGATGCTCTTATCCAGTGCAGGTTACAGAGTTGCCATGGCAATGTATGGAAATTGCATATCATAAGAGCAGCGGCAGTAAGTGCACGCACACAGAACAGGATCCATCACAGTGAGCGACAGTAATAAATGCTCCCGTGGCAAGCTGTTTAAATAAAGGGCTGAATGAAGTGAACGAATGGCCTCTGTCGATAACGCATTGCTGCGGTTTATATAGCATGTCTGTGTTATATCATCATTAGTTTCATTGTTTTTATTATTTTGCCGCTGTAAAAACGGGAGCGAGTGCATTTTCTTCCAGGCTCCGAGCCTCTCCGCGCCGCTGGAATTGCCTGTCTCTTTCATTTCCTGTTTAGCGTAGTCCTTAAGGTCAGTGAGTTTCTCTCCGCGGGCTGCGGCCTCGTACAGCCTGGAGGAATGCTCTTATTGGGTGAGATATTCGCTCCGTTCACGATCGCGTTGTCAGCATGTCCGACCGTGACTTGTGACCCGATTGTGCACAGCGCTGATTGAGATCCTGAACCTTTAGACCCGCGCGAAGGCCACTCCGTTTCGACGCGGCCCCTGGGTTTTCAGGAGCGCCGTCGCAGGTTTCGGCGACGGTCTCGCGCAGATTCGCCTCCTCGGCGAGCAGCGGGCAGAATGTAATCTCCTCCGCCACGGCATGAGAAGGTTTTATGGTCATCGGCCGGTGAGACTATTCGGCGGTGATGTTTTAGCTTGACTTCGTTAGGCCCGTGTGATGACCAGGTCACATCGCAGCCGAAAGGAAATGAGCATCACTGTTGTCCACCTGACAGGAAACCCTTTGATTGGCTAGCAGAGGGTAGAGATTATAGTTTTTCCCCCTTCTTTTGGGTGGGGGATGGGGTTTGGCTTATTCAATTTAGTAACATTATTCCTGCATGTAAACCCATTGCCCTCCATTTACCTTGGTTGGGGGAGGACTTGTTAATTTCATGCCAGTGATTAATTTTGTGGGGAGGTTTCTCCTCAGAACGTGTGTTTGTTGAAAAGCAGAAACAAGCCCCGCAGAGCTGGTGTAATGATTTGCCAGTATAGCACGAATGACCCCAGAACACCCTGAGCAGATTCAGTCCCTTGGAGATTCCAGGAAATGATTAACGTCGTCGGACCAGCACCCTCCTCTCCCTGGAGCGGCGGTGTCAGCTGTCATCAAGACAAATACAGCAGGAACATTTACTGCTCCGCACACAGCCGGCCGGTTTACTCTACCCTCTGCGGCTTCAGGGTGGGGGAGGTGCTGCAGTGTGGGGGGGGGGGCTCAGCCATATTTACTCCTTCAGCCGAGGATTACGTTTGTGCCTTTGCAGGATCCCCTCTCGTAAACAACTTGGATCGCGGCCCTTTTCTTAATTTGACAAATGACAACAAAAATGTGGCCGATTTCATCAAAACAGTTTGATTTTATAATATATTTTTTGACACTTACAATAAAGCTCTGTTGCGGAAGATATTGACGTCGTTTGTCGCCGCCTCGTGAGCGCCGTCAGCAGCGGTTCGGTCGAGATGTTCAGGTACGCGGCGCCCCGCGTGACACCGGCGAGGCCACGGCGCTCTTTGTGTCCCCGTTCCTTTGTCTGTGCTGTTTGCGTCTCCGTGGCGAGAGCACAGCCAGTCCCCCCACCTGTCTGCGGGAGTTGTGCTCGTCAGGCCGCTCCGTGCTCTTCTCCTCGTGTCCCCTCGTGTTTGTGTTTGTTCTGCAGCTCTGCTCGTACTCGCCCCGGCTCTCCTGCCGACCCCGAGGGCCCAGTCAGCTGGTTAAGCGCGCCGGCCGGTGCCTGAGGGGAGCCGGGCAGCAGGGGCCGCTGGGACACCGCGACGGTGCTCTCCGGCTATCCGTCTGTCCATCCAACGCCGCAAGCCTATGCGTGTCTCTCTGTCCTTCTGACCCTGTCTGTTTACAGTCTGCGCGGAGGACAGACGCCCCATTGTGCGTGTGCGTGTACGTTCGGGAGGAGAGAGTGAGCCGTGGGGGGGGAGGGGGTGCTCTCCGAGACCAGGAATATACAGATGATCCTTCACTGCCAACTGCACAGCTGGCTGCTTAATGGTAGCAATCATAGGCGGGCGGCATTTACAGAGAGAGCCCGGGGCTACTCTACCCTGCCTGCCTTTGAAGGAGCGGGGGAGGGGGAGGAGGGGGGGGCATCTCGCTGAGTTATTGAGGCATGCAGAAGGGTGGGACAGAAGCCCCCGTGCCGCGAAAACACGTTCTGGTGAAATGACATTACTCCACTGTGCAGAGCAAGAGGGATCAGCTCCGCCCCGGCAACATTTGGTTTTCATTTGTCTCTGCCGCCGAAATGTGCGTTAACCCGTCAGAGGCACTTGCAGCGCGCTCCCCTTCTCTTCCATAAAAGGCCCACTTTGTGGACGTCCACTGGTGATGCATCAGAGCTAACGCATCGTGGCCAATCAGGTCTCGTCTGTGTGTTTACCTTCATTATTTGTATTTTTTTCAAACTCCCCAATGTGCTGTTTTAGGCACACGCAGCTCTCGTTCTATTTGGATTGCAAAAACGTCAGGAAAGAAGTGGCTTTAAATTGGAGGGCTTTTCATTTTTGTTTATTTTTATTTTTTCAAAAAAACAGACTGATGTTTGTGGAAGGAGTCTGCAGTCTGCTGCCGAAGCGTCGCGCGCTGCGCGTAGAAAGAAAAGCAACAAAAAAAAGGGAAAAGAGAGGGGCGGGGGGGGGGGAGGGAAAGCGTGTTTACGCCTGATGATGGAGCGTTTTTTCCGTGTTGTGAAACGCTTTTCCCCACGCGAGTAAAGCGCAGTAGGGAGACAGGCATTCGCAAGAGCTCTGCCTGCCGTTACTCATCCCCGATGGCGGCCATTAATATTTTCTCCTTCCTCCCCAACAATTCCAACCTTCTGTTGTCATCTCAGGCGTGTCGAGTGCAGACCCCCGAGACACTCGCAGCACAGCCTTTCCGCGGAGCGATGGCCGTCACTCTTACTCTTATATTATTTTTCCCCCCGTTTTCTCAGGCGGCCGTAATTTAAACCACCCGCAGCCTTGACACCGGACCGCTTAATGTAATACAGCAGAGACCCCCCCCCCCTCGGCTCTGCCCACTTTAATAATTGAGTGACATAATTGCGAGCGTATCAGGTGGAGGCGACGCTAGCTCCTGCACCCTCGCAGCAGAGGCCCAGCTCACTCAGCAGCAGGCATTCCTTTATTTGATTTGAACCCCCGTGTTTACCGAAGGTGTTTCGGCCGAGAGCACGCGCGCTCCCGTTCCCGCCGATTACCGCGGTCGGAGTCGATGCAGAGGCCCGGCGCTCCTCGCTATTGTACCGCGGCGGCCCGGTGGTTTGTTTTTGTTAAATATGAATCACGGTTCGGCGTAGAGGAAACTCGCTCACTGCTCGTCACGCGCGATCCCCCCCAGCCCGTGGACAGATGCTGACCCGGTTCATATTTTGTGTCCTGATGTCTTAACGGTTCTCCTTTTTAAATGCAAGTCTCCAGGTTTGAGCGTTGCGCATTGTATGGCGAACAGCCTGCTGCCTTGCCTTTGACAAGTGACCGGCGAAGAAATAAGGGCGACGCAGTGAAGGCGCAAGCATTGATATGAAAATAATCCGAATTAGCAGGCTGTTGATTGAGAAATAATTCATACTCTACAAGGTGTGTGCACTCGTTTTTGAAAGTTTACTGACCGTGTGAATATACGGATGCTAATACACACAATAGCGTACGGCTTCTCCCAAACCCTTTCTCAGGATGGCCAGCTAAGGTTAGCCATTTTCTATTATCTGTGTTTTGCACTGGGGGCCTTTGGAACCTTCTGTGTGATCATACGTTTGAGTGCGAAGCTGCATGGGAGCACAAGAGCAGAGTTTCGCCCATGTCTTTCATTTCAAAGTCAGTCCACGTTACCCCGTGCGTGCCCGAGGAAGCCCAGCTCCACATAAACACTCGAGCGCCGTGCACAGATGTAACAAGCCTCCGGTGTTCGATATATTTTTTTTTTTACTCGTTTCTGCATTTGTACGCCAGTGGAAGCGCTCGCGCCCGTTTCTCTTGTCGTTGTGAGCGAGCGCGCGCGCGCTGGTGGGGGGAAGTGGAGTTTCTGCGGGTTTCCTGTGCGTTATCTCTGTCACCGCCTCTGCCTCTGAGCGTGGGCTGGGGACAGGAGCTCTTCCTCGCCTCTCCCTCTGATTGCTTTTTCGCCGAGCGTCTATTCTCCTGGCTGACTGGTGCGGCAGATTGTGTGAGTGTGGGGAGGGCTCGCAGCGGCAGGGCTCGCTGCTGTAATTGATTGCGTTTGTGTCTACCTGGGTGGCCCTGGCTGCAGGGCTGCAGGAGGAGGGAACATCAGCTGCATCTCCTCAGAGGTAGGCGCTAACATGCTCCTATGTGTATATACACACACACACACTCGCACACACACTCCATATACACGCACACACCCTCCCATACACACACACACACACACTCCATAAACATGCACCCCATACACACACACACACACACACACACACACACACACACACACACACACACACACACACACACACACACACACACACACACACACACACACATCCCATACACGCATATACACCTCCATACATACACACCATACTACACACACATACACCCCCATGCACACACACACACACACACACACACACCACACACATACACACACACTCCATAAACATGCACCCCATACACACACACACACAGTCCATAAACATGCACCCCACACACACACACACACACACACACACACCCACACCCCATACACGCACATACACCCCCATACACACACACTTTTTTATTATGGCTCTGAAGTATATTTTGTCAAGGCTAGATTAGGCTAGGTGTTTTTTTTTTTCCATGGCCTAAATTCAGGAAGGGAGTTTAGCGGTTGAGGCTTATTAGTTGGGCTGGCTCTTGATGAACTGACACACACAGCAGCGCAGCATGGCTCCTTTTGGTATAAAGTCTTGAGTGCGAATCTCACAAAATTGTGAAAACATTGAATCGTGAGTCATATTTTTTTACGCCACATACTACGGAATTCATGGTCCAGAAGTTGAGAGGGTGAATTATTGTACGATTATTGCAGATGGTGGAATTTAGGCATGACCTCGCCATATGTCACAATAAATATTGAACATTGCTCAAGGGAGTTCTAGCTCTAGTGTTTATTTACAGTGTTCAAAAGCCACGGTTTATTGTGTTGCAGGAAAGTGTGAAGCGCTCAAAATAAAGAGTGAGCCTCGACGCGCGCAGACTCATCGCTGCTGTGGACTTAACACTCGCTAACCTCATTTCTGTCCTTTAGCTGCTTTGTCTTTTACGAACGGTGACATTTTGGAGAGGCAGACGCGCTCCCTTCATCACCACCTACATGTCAGCGTGCTCTCCAGACACCAGAGACACGGCGGTGCTGTGCAGAGGCAATAACTAGACGACAGAGGAGCACGGCTCATTCCCGGCAGCGCAGCTTCACAATAAGGAAAGGGTGTTTGGGCATTCACCTCACAGTTAAGGGCAGTCAGCTCAGCCTGTTATTAAAATCTGGGAACATTACGGTACACCCAGAATACCTAAGACACTCAGCGTGGACAGAACGGCGTATTCCAGTTCCTCGTTTTCTCTGTGTAATTTGCACCACAAAAAAAAAAAAAAAAGAACGAAATGTGCCACTTGAGCCGAGGAGGTGTTTGTGAACACAAAGCAGCCAGCATGGGTGCAGCGTGGGGCCCACGGGAGCCGAGGCCTGGCCGTAAGTCGTGCACCACATGTCCAGATCCTTCCAGAGACGCCGGGGCTCCCATGCCGGGGCCCCAGAGCGAGGCAGTCTCTGTTTGTGAAGCGCTGCCAGACCCACCCCGCCCCCGCACTCGCACTGCAGAGAGCCAGAGTGAGTCATGAAACTGCACTGTCAGTGCCCAGCCGGTCCCTCACCACCAAAACCCCCATCCCGCGCACTCCAGCTCACTGAGAGAGAGGGAGAGGGAGAGAGAGGGAGAGAGGGAGAGGGAGAGGGAGAGAGAGGGAGAGGGAGAGAGAGGGAGGAGGGAGAGAGAGAGAGAGGGAGAGAGAGAGAGAGAGAGAGAGAGAGAGAGAGAGAGAGAGAGAGAGAGAGAGAGAGAGAGAGAGAGAGAGAGAGAGAGAGAGAGAGAGAGAGAGAGAGAGAGAGAGAGAGAGAGAGAGAGAGAGAGAGAGAGAGAGAGAAAGAAAGAAAGAAAGAAAGAAAGAAAGAAAGAAAGAAAGAAAGAAAGAAAGAAAGAAAGAAAGAAAGAAAGAAAGAAAGAAAGAAAGAAAGAAAGAAAGAAAGAAAGAGGGAGGGAGAGGGAGAGAGAGGAGAGAGAGAGGGGGAGGGAGCGAGCAGAGGGAGAGAGGGAGAAAGAGAGAGACTGCTTTTGTATCTGGTTCTGTCATTGATCGTGCCTTCCTGACAGGTGACATCACACAGATTGGTCTTGAGCCCCTTTTTTCTATGTCTTTCTGTCTTTCTCCCACACCCCCTCGTCCTTGAGACCGCTCCACAATAACGCCGCCGCCTTCCACACACTGTTTTCTCCATTCTGTTGTTTTTGTCATTTTTTCCTCTCTCCCTTTTCTTTAAGGCAGCTTTTGAGCAGAGCGGGGGCTTGTAAAGCAGGGGGGGGGCAGGAGTGGGGCAGGGGCACGGCGACGGGGAGCAGTAAAGGGCGTGGAGGGCAGCCGGGGCCCGGGCGTCTGCGGCTTCTGCCTCAGTCAGCAGCTATCGGATCATTGGGGGATGCGGCCGCTTTGTGGAGGCAGCCTGTGAAGGTTACCTGGGGGGGTGGGGGGGTTGGAGTCACGTTGGTGACTTTCCCCGCTGATGTCCCCGCACTGCTGCGATAGCCCATCTCTGCTGGACTCCTTTGTCTGCCGCTGACTCCTTATTAAAGGAAACGTTTGCAGAGCCTTCCAGCGCGCCAGCAGCGCCAGGGGACGGGGACAGCGAGGATCACGGCCGCGTCAGACAAACGGACGCGCTCACCCGCTCTTCCACACACGCTCTTCCACACACGCTTTCCCTTCAGCCCCCCGGCTGACAAGGTGTTTAAAACCCCGAACACGGCCTTTTGTTCCACAGTCCCGTCTGTACCTCCCGCCCGGAGCCAAGCACCACTCTCACTACGCCAGGCCTGAGTCACACGAACTCGATGGGTTTTATTGATGGAGTCCAGTGCTTTCTGTCGTGTCCCGGAATGACTGATTAGGAGATTGACGTATCCGGTTAGAAAATCGTTCCCGCGTTCCAAATTGCGCACGCACTGATTCGAGGACATCGTTTGAAATGTGAAAAATATGTTCTTTTTCCCTTTTTGTGCTGAATGACGAGATAAACACCACAGCCTCCTGCAGTGGCCGTCTCGTCTTGCACAGTGAGGTGTTTGAACGCGGTAATTTGAGGTGAAAGCGCTGCCCGGCTCTGTGTTGGTAGTGTAAGTTGCATTGTGACGGGTGAAGGGCTGGTTTGGAGCGTGGCAGGGCTCCTGTTATGCAACCAGTAGGTGGAAGCGTAATCGATGGGAGTTACATCACCGCTTCCTTGTCGCTTGCTGCCGCTCCGTGTTCCACGTGTGTGCCGAGCCCCGGTGGACTCGCCGATGAAACCGGAGGGACTGCAGCTCTTAACGAGCCTTCCCGGAGCGCACCTCACGATCTGGAGCCAAACTCCCCCTGGGACTCCCTGCAGCAGTCAGGATAACTCGTACACAAACACGGGGTGCGGAGGGGTGTGCTTTAACTGCACCGGATCCACGCCAGGGGTGCCCGAGTTTCGGTAGTCCAGATCGACCGGGTTTGCATGCTTTCATTCCAGCCCAGCACTAAACACACCCGATTCAAATGCTCATCGGTTCTTTGGATGAGCAGTCGATTCACGAAATCAGGCGAGTTAGTGAAGGGGTTAACGAAATCAGGTACGTTGGCGCTGGGCTGGAACAAAAGCACCCACACCCGGTAGACCTCGAGGACCGAAACTCGGGCACCCTAGATTTACGCCGACCTATTTCGGCAAGAGCGGCCTCGCCGTTGACTGGCAGCGCGGCGGTGAGGCGGGAGCCCGCGGGCCTCTCTCTTAATTTCAGCCCAGCTGCTCGTACGCACAGAGGGGGTTTCTGTTCGGCCTGCTTCACGCCCAAGAGCCAGCAGCGGAACAAGGCGCTCCTGTGCGCGCTGGATCAGCGCACGGCGCGGACGTGACCTCATCGAGGTCAGGCTCATTCGTCGGGCCGGGCCTTTGATCTGCGGAGGTTCTGGGCCCGCGACGCCACTTTAAACGCACAGATGAGCCCATGCAGCCGGCCGCGTGACGGCGGAGTGCACGCCCTGCGTTAAGGCTGAGGGATGGCCGCCCTTCCTCCCGCTGTACGGGGCCCTCCTTGGCCTGGCGCTTCAGAGAGCCGTCGTTTGGCAGGCTCGGGTTCCCATTTGAAGGTTTTATGGTGGAAGTAGTTTTCCCCTCCAAAAAAACTAAACCCAGATAGAGTTTTTATTTTCAGGGGGATTAGTAGTGCAGGATAAAAAATGTAACTACGGACCCTGCTCCAGTTGGCAAGACTGCTTTCAAGTCACCGTTCCCCCAGAAGACTAGATGTGTAGAAAGGGATGTAGCTCTGTATTTTGTGTCAAAAGAACCCGCCTCAACCTTGGGAGGTTTTTATAAATGATGAAAGGACTCCCGTGTTTTTATCCGCAACGTTTGCCGATATTCGGTGTGTGCTCATTCACGCGAGGGAGGCCGCTCTCCGCCTGCGTTTCTATCTCGCATCCTTCCCTGTCTGAGATCCCGCTGTGTCTTCTGATAATGGACGGGGTCAATGAGCAGCCGTGCGGCTCGTCACATTACTACCGCAGGCCCCGACCTTCACTGCTACTGCGGCAGCCTGAACAGCGTGTCCTGTACCCTGTGTGTGAGTGTGTGTGTGTGTGTGTGTGTGTGTGAGTGTGTGTGTGTGTGTGTGTGTGTGTGTGTGTGTGTGTGTGTGTGTGTGTGTGTGTGAGTGTGAGTGTGAGAGATAAAAAACATGCACTGTGCCCCAGTCACGGTGGACACATTTTCAGTTTTGTTTGTGAGAATTGCGCCTCATAGCAAAGTGGGGGTATTTAGCAGTGTAAATATTTGGTGAGCGATTTCTGCCAATAACCTAGGAGATATTTTCCCCGAGTAACAAAATGATGGCAGCGGTTGTGGAGGGGGTTGCGGGGGGAGGGGGCAGGCTACAGTAAACTCTTTTTGACTTGAAATGAAAGCAGCGAAGTCTTCCTGGCTGCGCGCCTGTGGGCCTGTCTTTTTCCGTCGTTTCGTTGCGGGTCTGCGGACGCATTGGGGCGCAGCAGCCTGCAGGTTATTTATAGCTGCGCTTCTTGCTCTTTCCCAGCGGCTTCATTTTTCGGTCGGCGCGCCTCTTCCACGTCGGGCCCTTTCTAACGGACGCGAGCGGCGTCGCTTCGGCGGCCGCGAGCCGCATTAACGACGAAGGGGAACGCCAAACCCGGCCCGAATAACACACGCCCCCACCGCGCCAGCGCTGAGGGCGCAGCGTCAGAAACCCCCACGACAGCTCGATGCAATGCTCCTGAGAGAAGAGCAGGGGCCCGTCCAATAGCTGTCTGGCGCTCTCCTCTCTCTGTCACGAGACACGCGCTCTGAGCCCCGCGCTTACCCCTGACATCAGCCATTTTGGTGTGAACAATTTGCAGATTTATCTGCCAAGAGTAGAAACGAGCTCTATTTTTACCCCCACCGCTAACGCAGAGTGCGTAATAAACGCCTCCCCGCCCCAGAGCAGATAAGCCTCGTGTTTTTCATGGGAAGCGCGCTGCGGGGAACGTCTCCCACAGGAAGTTATTTTAGAAACGCGAAGATGCAGCGGAAAGGAAGAGCACACACGGAAAAGCCATTACAATAGTTTTTTCGTACTCCCCCATTTATTTTTTAATATATTTTTTGGCTTTTCTTCAAATTGATGTACAAGGAAGTCCTGGGCAGTGCCGAGGCGTGCCAACCATCACCGTGAAAAAGGACATTTAAACATTTTAAGAAATAAAAATGATGGCGCGCGCTTGAAATAAAAAAGAAAAGAAAATCACGCCAGTGTGGATACCAGATCGTTTGATCGTGGGCCTTTTTCCAGTTAGGTTGATTGATGTACTTTAGCCCGCTGGTGATGAATGGAGATGATGACAGTGTTGATATTTGAGAGAGACCCCCCCTCCTCCTCCTCCTCCTTCCTCAAAGGGACGGGCTCGACGGTGGTTGATGAACGTGCCCCGTGTTTTGTGTGGAAGACGTCAATTGCTATGTTTTAGGAGGCGCGCCGCTTAATGATAGTCTTTCCCACTTTCTCCCTCTGCTGAAAATGTCGGGCACGCCGTCCACAGACGTGTGATCGTATCGCCGCCGTCTGAGCGCCTCTCTCCCAGCCCGAGTGTGGAGGCCTCTCTCCCAGTGAAGCCAGGATGAGTTGGGTCTCGCCCACCACAGTGCCCGTGAGGCAACGCTCGAGGGGCTTCCGCACGGACAGGATCTTCACCCCGTTCAGTCGGTCTGTCATTCTGGCGCAGTCAGTGGGGTTTACACGCAGCCGTCGCTGTCCCCCGCGCCACTCTCTCTCCCTCCGGCCCCATCGCCCAGCTCGGGCGGACTCCAGTGTCCCAACGGCTCGCCGATTGCTTCAGCACATGGGCAGAAGTTCACCAGCTCTCTTGGACCAAACAGGCAAGATGGCTTTCTCTGACGTCGCTGTGCTTTATGCGCTCCTGGTTATTGACACGCTGGGAAAGAGGCCTCAAACCTGTGGTGTTTAAACCGAGCCGCGTTGGAGCGGGAGCGTGGTCAGGACAGCTTTGCCTCCGAGCTGACATCAGCCTGGGCCAATCACGGCCTTCTTGCAGCGCCGGGCTCAAGGCCTTCAGCCAGGACCGCTCGTAGGCCCATCTCGGGCGAAACGGTATCTCACAGATTCTTTCCCGATATTTGGCACCGTGTAGGCAGGCTGCCGTGTCCCGGTTGGGCGTGCTCTTCAGGAGGCGATCTGAAGAAGTCCAGTGTGAATACTAAGTCTCCTAGCAACAAAATGGTTTGTCATGGATTTAAAAAAATCTACAACAACAACAACAACAGAAAACAGTCACACACACACACAAGCGCACAGACGCCCACAAATTGACATCATGAGGCAGGCAACCACAACCTCCTTTTTTATCCGTCCAATCCCTGCGAGCCAGAAGCAGGCCAATTAAAGTGGAGACAAAGGAGGCCCTGTGTGAGCTCAAGTGACTTCCTGTGTGCTCTCGAGGACACTTGGGGACAGCTAGAGAGGGCCACACCAATCCCTCTGATTAGGTCCACCTTTCAATCTTTCTGCTGCCTCAGACCTGGTGTCATCTGTACTCCGGCTTTTGGAAAGGTGAACCTACAATAGTGTGTGTGACTGGGTGTGGGTGTGTGTGTGCACCTGGCTGTGGGCGTGGGTGCTGGTGTGTGACTTGGTGTGGGTTTGGGTGTGACTGGGTGTGGGTGTGCATGTAGGTGTGGGTATGGGAGTGTGTGTGGGTGTATGTATGGGGCGGGGTGCGTATGTGTGTTTGTGTGTGTCTGTGACTGGGTGTGCGTGTGGGTTTGGGTTTGGGAGTGTGTGTGACTAGGGGGTGTGGGTATGGGAGTGTGGGGGCATGGGGGGGGTGTGTGTTTGTGTGTGTGTATGTGTGTTTTGTGTGTGTGTGTGTGTGTGTGTGTGTTTGTACATGCAGGTTTTAGGGAAGGTCTAATGAAATGATGACAAATCATAAACCACTAAGGCTTTTCTGTCATTTGATTGTATTAACAAATAGATGCCGGCACTTTTCAAAAACATTTGTTTTTGTGCACTTTAAAACTGTGTAACTAAAGTAGATAAACTGTTCAATTGTAGGGTCCCTCATATTTATTTCATGAACGCCTGCAAACGATACCGTTTCTGTTTTTAACCGGCACGGCATAACTCTGAATAATTTGTGCCATGATTGGTAGTTATTTGCGCTCTTATCTTCTCAGCAACTTCCCGAGGAGTCACATGAGTCCGTTCAGGGCGGAGTTCGGTCACGCTGTACGCTCAGTGACTTTGTTAACTCACGGCCGCGCCACCTGTCACTCTTAAAATAACAACCGAGCCGTGAAGGCCTCACAAAGAGACAAAAGCAGTCCCGAGAAGAATTCAAGCAATTCCGGTTGTATAACGCGCACTACGACAACAACAGCATTGTGTCCTCCGATTGGAAATGCCTTGAGCGGGCCTTTTCATCTGTAAAGCGAGAACTGTGATTTTATTAGGGCGCTTTGCTGGGTTTATTGCTATTTTAAAAACAACTCGGAAACGCATTGCAATCGTGGCCTGAAAACGGAGGGCAGGACGCGTAGGCCGATGACTTCTTTCTCCTCGGTCGTGTCTCTCTGGTTGTGCCCCCGTAACTTCTGTTTGCGCGTTGGGGTTAATCACAGACTTGTGAGGGTTTCTTCTCTCGGGTTGACTGTGTGTGTGATGTCCAGCTCGCTGCGACACAGTGGGATGAGCACGTCACGAATCGCCGGCGAGCTGTGGCAGCCCCTGCCGTTTAATCTCGGGGGGGTGGGTGGGGAGGAGAGAAAAGAGAGACTCCCGTTTGTCTTTCCATAAGTCCAGCCCTCGGGTCGTCTGAGCGGACGGCAGCTATGAGCGGACCGGGGCGACAGCACATGAACGCCGCGGGCAAAGGGTGTGAGACACGGGCCCGTTTCTACGCACGCACACGCACGCACGAACATAGGCTGCAGTGGCAGCAATCAGGGCGGGTGGGCGGGCAGGACATCCGGTGAGCTCTGAAATGGAGCGCGGTGGAGACCAGGGCACTGAGCGTGTGACTGCAGCCCCCGGGCCGTGCGTACAGACGGAGATGAGCAGGACTCAGCCCCCCTGCGCTCCCAGGGACGCGCTGTGGGATACCTGCGTGCCAGCCCTGCTAACCAGGGATGTGTCTTCACACGCGCGCCGGTACCACAGCAGGGCTCTGCAGCATTCTTCCCTGCCAAATTGAGTCTGCGCTTTTGATTTAGTGCCTGTTCCTTCACATCGGCCTGTCTGTCTGTCTGTCTGTCTGTCTGTCTGTCCATGTGTGTGCACGCACATGCGCGTCTGTGCGTGCTTGCATATTCGCATACGTGTGTGTACTTGTAAGTACGTGTGTGAATACGTGTGCATATGAGCACGTGTTAGTGTGTGCGGCCATGTCCTCTGTGTGCGTGCGTGCGTGCAAAGAAAGAGGGGTAAAACATTTTTAAAATACCACAGATTTCTCACACAGGGCCGTTGTGAACAAATAGGTTTGTTCAGCTTCGCATTTGCTGTTACGTTTCAAAAAGAGACCTGCAGTGCTGTTTTGCGTGCGTGCGTGCGTGGGCTTGCATATGTGCATACGCGTGTGTGTGCGAGCGGGCATGTCCCGTGTCTGTGTCCACCATTTCACGTGGCATACGTCTGGCGTGATTTTGTCAAAAGGCTCCGTCAGTGGCCGGCGTTATCAGCTGCTCCAGAGTCGTGCGCGGTTTGATGTGGCTCCGCAGCGCTCACACAATGGCCAGGCCTTTAATCTGAGGACGAGTGGCAGATGGAGGCCAGGGAATTACAGGCGCTCCCCGTACAGGGAGTTCCCTGATCGGCAGCTGAGGGCGTGCCACGGGCCGGGCCGGGGGGCCTGGCTGCCGGGGGGGGCGTCTCTCTCTCGCTGTCCCAAAGCACCACAGGTCTCTCTTTCAAACGGGACAGGGAGCCCCAAGCTGAACTACTCAACCCAAAGTGTCCCGGGTGGAAAATCTGTGCTATTTAAAAAGAGAAATGTTACCCTCCTCCCTTTCGTTTCTCTCTCTCTCTCTCTCTCTCTCTCTCTCTTTCTCTCTTTCACGTCTCGTCGTCCGTAAGCGCGATCGGGTCGTTCGCTTAAAAATAGACCCCCGTCCCAGGCCGCGCCGCACAGAAGGGCAGAGCCAAACGTGCGATGGGAGCTTCGGCTGATTACGCAGCGACCGGGAGGGGGGGCGATTTACGCCGTGACATCTCGGGACAGGTTTGCGGCGCAGTCTAGTGAGCAGCTGTCAGACAGATTAAAGGGATCCAAGGCCCTGCAGTAAAGAGCGGAGATGCTCCGGGGCCATTCACCCCTGTCAGTTAAAGAGTAATCCACGGGAGCTGGCTTCTTTCTCCGCAGGGTTAAAGAGTACGTCGCATTATTGATTATAAATAATCTTAAATTGAGTTAAGGGTTCAATTCTGTCCCCGGACAGCTGCGCAACACCAACGTCGATCTTTCCCTGTGACTACATTTCATCGGCCAATCAGCAGAGCCCCCTTCTAGGGAAATGAGCTGCGTTCTACCACGTTGTCTCGTCACCTCGCACCGGGAGCGAGAGGGAAGGAATGTCCTCCCGCACTCTGTGGCCTTGCTTCTCAACCAAGCTTTTCAAAAACAAATATGAAAGACAAAAGCTTGTTTGATGACTCTACCTGCTTTATTGCATTTTTCCCCCCGCCCGCATCAGTAGAAATGTTCCTTTCTCAAGTAAATGTACGACATCAAGCTCCAGTCAGTTAGAGTGACAGAAAAAGGTGTCACCTTGTTGACAAGTAAAAGGAAAGGAAATGAAAATGCCATTCTTAAAATACTTTGGTGGAGCTGGCGTAGTCGAACAAGCTCGTCTTGTTGCACCTGTGATGTTGCTTTTTTTCTGTTGTGGTTGTTCTTTGACACCCCCACTCTCACACACTCTCTCTCTCTCTCTCTCTCTCTCTCTCTCTCTCTCTCTCTCTCTCTCCCCTCTCTTGTTTTGGTCTCTGCCCCCATAATAACCTTGCACAGACAGCTCAGAGGCAGGGGAACTGGAATGTTGCGATTTGCTTAAGTGACAGCCAGAAGATTTAGCATTCAAGCCGGAGGCCCTTCGGCTTTGACCCCAGCCGCGGTGTACGGCACACAGAATGATCTGTTCTGGGGAGACACTGCTGAAACAAAACATAGCACAAAAAAATCTAAAAGACACCCACTTCCGGTGTAAAGTTGAGGCACTTTCAGCCTCCTTTGAGCCTTCTTGGAGCCTCCTTTGATCTCTGAGAAAGGCGCTCAATTTCCATAATGAAATGAAGACCAAGCAAAAAAAATAAAAATCAAACGAAGACACTTTTCACTTTTTGTTTTGCTGAAGACCAGTGTCAGAGATGAAATGTGTTGGAGATGTGACGCATTGGGGGGGATGTTTTTCTGTATTTCTGCGTGTGAAAAAGGGCTTTGATCATGGCGGCGCAGCCTCGGCTCTTGTGCCTGACAGCCAGGGTGCCAAGAATTGAGTGCCGCATAGCCTGTCTGGGCTCCAGCAGGCTTTTATTACAGTCTGTGCGATGGGGGATTGCGCTCTTCCACAATCATTTCCTGCCAGTACCTGTTCCAGCTCAGTGGGTGTCTGTTGGCACCGGATAATCTGCAGTAGTTCTCAATCTCTTTTTCACGCGCGCGCGTGTGTGTGTGTGCGTGCGTGCATGTGTCTGTGTGTCTGTGTGTGTGTGTGTTTTTGTTTGTTTGTTTGTTTGTGCGTATGCTTGTATGTGCGTGCGTGTGTTTGTGTGTGTGTGTTTGTGTATGTAAGTACATGTGTGCGAGCGCATATATATATGTATTTGTGTGTGTTAGGTGTGTCTGTATGTAGTCTGTGAGTGTGTGAGAGTGTGTGTGAGTGTGTGAGAGTGTGTGAGAGTGTGTGAGAGTGTGTTAGGGGAGGCGTGGGTGAGGAGGGAGGTGGTTGGTCTTTGGGCAGGAGCACACTGTAATTTCACACCCCTGCTCAGGGTTGGAAAAATCCTACACGGAGGCTGGCCTCCCAAGGCTTAACTGGGCTATGACAGAGTGGGTGTGGGGATTCCCAGGCCCATGAACACATTTCTTGTTCCGATCGGCATTCCCGCAAGGCCAGCGGTCAGCCGCCACAGCGCACAGTGCACAGCCCGGGAGAGCGCAGGAACCCGGGGCCCGCGCTCCCATTCTGTCCTTTGTCTTGGGCTCGCTGGATGAGCGTGCCCTGCGTCTAAGTGCCCCTTTATCAGCGGCAGAAGAGCTCAGGTTTCAGCGCAGCTGGGGAGAGACACCGGCCCATTAAAAGTGCGAGCGCTCGGGAAAGTTGGCGGGGGTGCAGACGATCGGCCCGGCCTGTTCTTTGTCTCCCTCTCGAATTTATAGCCCACCCCTGTTTTCGGGGCTCTGCCAAATGACTAATCAGCAGCGTGACTCACTCTGGAAGTGACTGCGCTGCCACCTGTGATGGGGGGATTAGTTACACTTTGGGCAGCGCCGCCCTTTTCCTGCGTCGAGCACGCCTCCAGCTCAGAGCTCTGCACTCTCGCTCGGGTGTCTGAGAGGGGCTGACGGAGCTGCGGCCGGCCTTGGCGGAGAAAAGAACCAGAAAAAAACCTTTGGGGGAAAAAGAGAGAGGGAGAGAAGCGGCAACAGAAACAACAAGGAGGGGAGGGGAGAGAGAGAGAGAGCGACAGAGAGAGAGAGAGGAGAGGGGGAGGGGGGAGGAAGAGAAAGAAAAAGGGGGCTCTCTTCTGGGTTTTGATGAGCTGCCGGTGGCTGCAGCTCTGTTTGGAATAACCGATCGCTTGTGTAACTGGCCTCTGGAGGGACGATCGTGACCCACATCTCGGCAGGCCGGAGCGCTCCGTCGTTAGCGCCACACCGCCCATGACAAAGAGCGAATAATAACCTGCCTCCGCACCGGGGCTGGGGAGAGAGAGAGAGAGAGAGAGGGAGAGAGGGAGGAGAGAGAGGGAGAGAGGGAGGAGAGAGAGAGAGAGAGAGAGAGAGAGAGAGTGAGCGAGAGAGAGAGAGAGAGAGAGGGAGGGAGAGAGAGAGAGAGAGAGTGAGCAGAGAGAGAGAGAGAGAGGGAGAGAGAGAGAGAGCAAGAGAGAGCGAGAGGGAGGGAGGGAGAGAGAGAGAGAGTGAGCAAGAGAGAGAGAGAGAGAGGGAGGGAGGGAGAGAGAGTGAGCGAGAGAGAGAAGCGCCAGCCGCTCCCCTCTCCGTTTCCTCGCCGCGTTTCCCCTTCAACCCTGCGTCAGCTCTCTCTTTCTGTCGGGCGCTCAAAATGTCCGACACCGCCTGGCTCGGCCAGCGGCACAGCGGGGACGCCCGCCTCTCGTTCTGACCGTTCCCGGGCAAAGACACTCCCCGACGACACAGCGGAATCCGGCGACACCACCCGCTCGGCTCCCGGAGCCCTTCCCTCCGGGCTCCTCTCGCGCTCGAGGATAGACGCGCGTCGCAGAGGTAAACAAGGCTCTCTTCTCTTTCATCCACACTTTATTATCTTGTCGTTTTCGCTCTGTCGTAGCCGTGGTCCTCGGTGTCAGGGTTCGGTCGCGCTGGAGACAGCACCGTAAGGCCAAAGAGCCCGCAGTGAATAATTGATGTTTAAAGGGGGAGTGGCGCTTTGTTTGGGAACAGTCTGACATGTTCAAAAGTGAGCCGTGCCGGGAGAGGGCTCGCCCCCACGGCTCGGCTCCGCACGCTGCCCGTCCTTTCATTGTGTCTTCGGCGACGCGCCCGTTCGGACGCAGCGGATTAGTCGCTCACGGTCCGTTTCGGATATCAGCGCACATTCTGAAATGACTGTCCTTATCTGTGGCCTTCTGCTTCCCCCTCCCCTGCCCTCTTTAGATTGCGTAACGCTGCAGCCGGGGAACATGTAATCTCTGTCAATACCGGCTTTAACGCAGTTGTAAAAAAATAAATAAATAAAGAACAGAAAAAAATTGTTTTAAAAAGTAATGACAATCGAAATAATGTTTGATCTGCTAAAATGGTGGCTGAATTATTGATGAGAAATGGCATTTGTGCTCGTGCTGCTGGGAAGTCCCCGGGCTGGTGTGGTTTTCTGTGCTTCCGGAGAGTGTGTGACATTGTGTCGAGCTCAGGCGAGGTTACTCTTGTCGGCGTGCGTTATGAGGTGGCATTGAGCTTGAACCGCGCTGTTTTGACAGGGCCCTTCATTTATTAGGGCCTGTTAAGCTGATTAGAGTCCACAACCGCTCCTCTCCCAGATCCTCTTTACTCAAGGAGTCTGGACTCTGCCATCGAGTGCTGTCGGTAATCTTGATGAACCGTGGGGACGTGTGTGTGTGTGTGTGTGTGTGTGTGTGTGTGTGTGTGTGTGTGTGTGTGTGTGTGTGTGTGTGTGTGTGTGTGTGTGTGTGTGTGTGTGTGTGTGTGTGTGTGTGTGTGGGGTGGGGGTGTTTGCTTGTGTTTGTTTGTGTGTGTGTGGTGTGGTGTGTGTCTTTGTGATGTGTCGGGGTGTGAGTGCATGTGAGTGCGTTTCTGTGTTTCTGTGTGTGTTAGTGTTTGTGTGTGTGTGTGCGTGCGAGCGCGCGTGTGTCCTCTCTGCAGTCTCAAATGGAGGCGGGCAGGGCTGCACTCTGACCCATTTAGTGAGCAGTCCTCCAATGCAGCGCTGCACAGAGCGAGGCTGTTTCTAATTACCTCCGGCAGACAAAGTGCACTTTGAACGCGGCGTTGTTCCGTGCCCGTCATAAATAGCTCAAAGCCAAAACCTCCTCCCTCCCTCCCTTCCTCTTTTTTCTTCTTCTTCTTCTCAAAACTAATTTTATTTACTTTTTTCTCCCGACGCTCACGACGAGGTCACACTAGTTCACGTGCGGGGCGGGGAGTACGGCCGTCTGTCCGATGGCACTCCTGAGGGGGCGAGAGCGTCGGGAGGCCCGGCGGCCCGGGGCGGGGAGGTCTCGCGGGGCTCTGCTTTCTCTCAGGGAGGAGGAGCGCTCTGTGACGTGGAGCCCTAAACAGGTCACGGTTGTTGCAGACATCACCCCACCCCACCCCACCCCCCTGCTCCTACACAGTGGCAGCTTTGTGCTGCAGATTAGGAAGTGGAGAGTCCCTTGGCATGGAGTCGGGTCCTGCAGGCCCATTGTGGGCCTTCTCCAGCCACAGGGCCCAGGCCTCGGGTCAGAGCCTCACTCAGGCCCGCGCGTTAAAGGAGGGCTCCCTCAGACGCCCGGCACACGGACGCAGAGTAACCGCCGCGTCCCGCCACTTCCCGTCTGGAATTTTCCGGCTTCCGCAGACCCTTGAGAGCGCCGGGGGGGACGAGTGACGTTTTTATTGGACGGGAGGCAACGCGCAGTCCTCTCTCTCTCCCGTCTTTTCCTCTCCTCCTTCCTCTACTCCCTCGTTATCGAAACCCCGGCGGAGCCGCGGCAGCAAAGTGGAGCACAGTAGGACATTTTGTGCTGTGAAAGGAATCGATGCCAAACGGGGGCAAAAAAAACGGAAAGAAAGGAGATTGTGTGTTAAAGGTCAGTCTCTGGTGTATAATAAAGGCTCCAGACCGCACTGGGCCAACACAAATAATCCACACTGGATTTAGTCTCATTTTCTGCATCTTTCATGCCCCCCCACCCCTCCTTGCTAAATTCTGTTCATGGTCTGGAATCGAGCAGCTTGAGTAATACGAAGGAATAGGCTCGTAAAATGCTGAATACAGAAGCAATTATGCCGTGGAGTGGTTTAGCCCTAACTGTCATTTAATGTAATGGAGAGGAGATTTAGAAGAAGCGAGCTGTTTGCCGCACATGGAAATGCAGAACGCAGTGCAGTGCGTTTTACTTACAATACGGATGGAGCCCAGATATTAATAACCTCTAGGCAAACCACTGAGCAGTCAGATTTAGTGCCCCTTGGAGAAGTGTTGTTCTTTCTTGTCATCTCCTCTAATGAACTCAACTATTGCATGCCCTTGGAGCGTGCGCGCGTGTGCGTGTGTGTGTGTGTGTGCGTGTGTGTGTGTCTGTGTGTGTCTGTGTCTGTGTGTGTGTGTGTGTGTGTGTGTGTGTGTGTGTACACGTGCCCGCTTATATATGTGTGTGTGTGTGTACATGTAGGTTCATGCATGTGGAGTGTGCGTGTGTGTGGGGGGGCAGTCACACGTGTAAGATAAGATAATATAAGATGTACTTTATTCTCCCCGTAGGGTATCTTGTCTTGGGCTTGTCTTGTCGCTGTCTTACAAAAACCATAGACGCGTATCAAGCAGTCCGTCCGTCAAGTCGTCCGTGTGCGCGCGCCAGCACTTTTGCACGCCGTGTGGGAGGGAACATGCGTGTGTGTCTGCGCCGCCAGCGCGAGCATTCGTGCGTGTGAGTTTGAGTGTGCACGCGCGTATGCGGGTGGGAGTGCGTGCGTCCACCCTCGCTGGGGCGTGCATTCGTGTGTGTGGGCGAGTGTGTGTGTGTGTATGTGTCTGTGTGTGTGTGTCTGTGTGTGTGTGTGTGTGTGTGTGTGTGTGTGTGTGTGTGTGTGTGTGTGTGAGTAACCAGAGCTGTGTTCCACTGTGACCTTCATCAGATAGCTGCCTCCTATTTCCCCTCAGGCTGTTGAAACATTTGAGAGAATGATAGAGCTCCCCAGCCTCCAGATTACTTAGCTATGCATGAGCTCCACCAGCGTTTCTACTTCACATTCCACTGCACTCAGCCTTATAAAATATTTACTGCTGAATTATGGCCCCGCTCCGCGCATCGCGAGAGGAAGGACAATATTTTGGAGCTCCTTTGTCTAGCGACGGCTGGATACGTCCTCCCAGAAAAGCCCCTCTCCTCCCCCCCCCCACCCGCACCCCAACAGATGCAGACAAATGAAAAGGGGATGATTTGTGCCTCTTTGGTACGATGCCTGCTCCACGGAAGGCCCGTGTATTCCGGAGGTACACAACAATCATCGCATTGTCTGCCTGCCAACGCTCGGTGCGACTCGATTTCCTCCCTTGGCGAGTGGCAGATGTGACCCAATTGTGGCAATGCAGAAAGGTGTGTGCATTTGTGTGTGTGTGTGTGTGTGTGTGTGTGTGTGTGTGTGTGTGTGTGTGTGTGTGTGTGTGTGTGTGTGTGTGTGTGTGTGTGTAGGGGGGGGGCGTCAGTGGGCACCTCGCCTCCTCTCCTCGCCAATTGTGCGCTCTAATTTTAAAAGGAATAAAGGGGTCTTTTATCAAACGCGGGGGCCGTCGGGAGAAGGAGCCGGAGCCGAGGCTCCAGGAGCCCCGCGGTGACGATCGCTTTATTGGTAGCTGCAGATCGGCACTCGTCAATTAGGGCGGCGGTGTGGCATTACACTGCGCCACACCGTAGTGTTAAAGCTCGTTCAGCCAGGGGGAAGAGACGAGGGGGATTATGTCAGTCTCCATAAAGTGGATGTGCGATATTTCCTGTTTGTTTGAAGTCGCTTCTTTGCCCTCTTTTTTTTCTTTCTGTCATGGCCCAGCCCTCCCCTCCCCTCCCCTCCCCAGACCCGTATTTGTGCGTGTTTACGCGGCGCGTAAATGTTTTCATCACCACAGGGAAACACCTGCTTTCCTTTAAGAGACGCAGATCTGATCTCTCCGCTATATTTATCTGGCCTAGAAAAGAGTCGCGTTACAGCAGCGCCCGAAAGCAGCTGCCGCAGACGCGCTTCGGCTCCCGAGCCGCTCGCCGGGTTTTTATTGTCGCCGGAGATCGGCGAAAGACGACAGCGCGAGAAAAAATAACAAATGCCCTAATAAAATGTCTAATTATACGAGAGCATTGTGGGTAACGTAAGCCTACGTCCCGATGTGAGAAAGCGCTGTTTTGATTGATGGGCTGGCGGCTGGTGATTTGATCCACTTCAGATGCCGTAGTTTCCAGTGTTCGTTTTTGCCTCGGACGTGCGATTCCCGGTCTGGTCGACCAGCCTCGGGAATATAAGAAACGCTCAGTCGGTTGTATTTTGTCCACATGTTACAAAATGTCCTTCCTGC
The DNA here is from genome assembly GCA_029706075.1 of Aldrovandia affinis. NCBI lineage: Eukaryota > Metazoa > Chordata > Actinopteri > Notacanthiformes > Halosauridae > Aldrovandia > Aldrovandia affinis. The sequence goes on from JAINUG010000110.1 coordinate 607,574, forward strand.
AAGACGTTGGGCTGCGAATCCTGGCATCCGTGGCTTCAGTCAGCACTGCGCATATCGTAAAAGGATTTGTAAGACGCGGCTGTTAAACCGGGTCGCCGGTGTCACTGAGCCTCCCGGACGTGGGTCGGACCTGTTCTGCTGATATAATTAGGAACGGCGCGTTTGGGCGGTTACTGTTACTTTCACGATCCGCGATGACAAGTATCGTGTTCGTACCGTGGCAGGACGAGCGTCTCGGCCTGGAGATATTATGTACACAGATTAGAATCTGATCATTCGCACTCCTCTCGCTTGTCGCTGGCGGGCCGCGGCTCCCCGAGTATCGCGCGCGATGTTTGCTGTACCGAAATGTACTTCCTGATAGCCTCTGCGGTCGAGCGTCGCTCTTTGAATTCCTTTTTAGATGTTCCTGCCGCATTACGTAACTTGCCTTGAGCGAGCCAGACATGGACCATTCTAGCTGGCCTAGTATTTTTATAAATAGAAAATGGTGCTGAGGAACTGGGATTCTATCTGTGCAGCTCTCTCTCTTTCTCACTCTCCCCCTCTGCCTCTCTGCCTCTCTGCCAGCAGTTGCCAGGGTTAAGTCCAGAGGGAGTGCGGTTATTGCTTTCTTTCCGTGGAGAGGTTATTAAACAGTCACGCACTAAGCATGTTTGGGGACAGTCATGGTCACAGAGAACATCAGCGAACGTGAAAACAAACTCCCTTCCCCTCCACGCTCTCACAGCTCTCCGGTCTTAAGTGTCGTCGTCGTATCGTTTGCGCGCTGACGGCATGCGCCAGGAGGGTGACCGCGTGTGACCGCGACCATCTGCCCTCGGTCCACTCGGCCCGGAGCAAACCCACGGCTCATCCCCTCCCCCCTCCGTCCGGAAAAACATGTCCTCGTGATTTCGAGCGCTCCGACACTCCTCCTAGCGGAACCTAATTAAAACCGGCTTGTACCCAGCTCGCCCTTTTCGGTTTTTTTTGCGCCGTTTCAAAGCGTCAATTTAATTGCTGTTCCTGGAGAGCTGGCGGTTTCCCCCGCGCTGCAGTTCAAAGGATGTCAGCCCGCGATGGGAGAACGGCGGAGTAAATAAAACAGGCACCCCGAAAACGTCCCCGTCTCTCTCCCTCCCCCTGCCCACGTGACCGTGTGTTCTCGTGCCAGGGTGCCCTCCGCGGCTCCGCGTGCGCTTTCATGGCGGCCGGGGTTCAGCGCCGCCAGGCGAGCTGATAGATGGTGACATCAGAGATGGCGCATCTGCGGGAAAAGGGGAAGAAAGGCAGTTCAAAGCGGAACGGGCTGCCTTTGAACTGTCAGCCTCTCTCCTTTTAATCATTTCCTTATTATTCCTCACGTAAGCGTTCTCTCTCTCCTGCAGACGTTCAAGCCTCTGGTGGGGAAGACGGTGCTGGGCTCCATTGCGGCGGTGGAGTTCTTCTCCGACAGGCAGCTGGATTTCCTGACCGATGACGGCGCCTATCAGCCCTATCAGGTGGGTGAGACGGGCTCCCGCCGAAAGGGGCCGGGGCGGGGCGGGGGCGGGAGGGTTTGGGGTGATGTAATCTCTCACCGGCCTCGTTCACAGGCCCCAGAAACCCGAGAACGAGTCCGTAAAAACCTCGGTTTGTTTTAAAGTTCGATGACAACGTGGCTCAAAACTGGCCGTCGTTTCCTCCGCAACACCAAATAAACATAGGTAGGGTTTCTGGATCGCAGGCCCGGGGGAGGTGGGAGGGCGGAGGGGGAGGGGGGGGGAGGGGGGTGAGGAGATGAAATGTGAAACAGGCGCTGTGTGGATTCAGAGGTTTGCATCACCCGACTGAGACCAATTCAAAAACGTGACACATTCACATTCGCTCTCCGCCTTTTTGTGGGTTTCAGGCCTGTTATATTTGTGTTTTCCTGTTTTCTGTTTCCTATACACACCATTTAGCAGACGCTTTTATCCAAAGCGACAGTAGTGTGAATGCATACATTTTTCAGTATGTGTGGTCCCAGTGGGAATGGAACCCGCAACCGAAGCGTTGTCAATGCCGTGCTCTACCTACCGAGCCTCACAGAACCACAAAAGTTTCCTCTGCAAGAAGCGCTACACAAATTAAATTGAGTCGAGGTGTTTCGCCGAATCATGAAGCGACCGCGGCCTCCTCCGACCACAGCGACCGGGTCTGTGCGAGCGACCGCAGTGACTGCAACGATCACGACCGCGGCTAAAAACACGCCTTGGGAAGCACCTACGCGAAGCACCGAGCGCGTCGGCGTAGACGGGAGACGGAGAGCAGGGGGCCGCGGAGGAGGAGGAGGAGACGGCGCGTTCCGCTCGCTGAGCCTCCTCGTTCCCTGCGTGGGTAGCACGGCCGCCGTCGGGGGCAGAGCAGAGCCGCGCGCGGGGGTTTGGGGTCGCGGGCTCCCGGGATCTCCGCCTGGCTTTACTCTGCGCGCGGTGCATTTATTTTCATTAAGCTTCTGACCGCAGCATCTTGCGCCCGTTTCCATATTGCTTAGCACATAATGAAAAGCCATCTGCTGCGAAATTAAAATGATCTCCTTCGCGTTCCTGCGCCGCACATGTAACGCCCCGCTGTCCGCGAGATGAAGCGTCTGCACGCGGCCTTTGTGCGGCCGACGGTACATCACAGAGCCGGAGGACAAAAGAGCGCGCCCGCTCCTTTTCACCCGGCGTAATTGTTACAGCAGCGTCTTTTCCCCTCTCTTATTTTATTTATTTCTTGCTTAGCCGAGTAATTACTTTCACGGATGATCACATTTAATATTGACTAATCTCTCCTTAATGTGCTGGAAGTCAGTCCCCGGCTCTCTATTGCGAAAGGCATTTGACAGGAGAGAGGCACGAAGGCGATTTGCGGGCGGGGGCCTGAGACCGGACGGCAGGAATAAATAACGTCTGCAGCGCGGTCCTGCGTCGCTCGTTCTCGCCAAATGTTTTTCACTCGCGTTTTCATTATTCCCCCCCTTCTTTCCGGGGGCGAACGGAACACGGTGTTCCCGTCAGGCTGCCGGGGTGAGAGAAGGCAATGAAAACGTTGAGCTGTGTGCTCAGGAGGGACGATCCCAACGGGAGGACTGCGCGGTGCAAGCTAACTGCGCAGCACATTAAACTTATGCTAGCCATAGCGCCCCACCCTCCCTCTCTCCAGATAAGGAGGGAAAAATCGAAATGTTTCCCTGGGCGGGCGGCGTCCCAGGATGCCCCTCCGGCCTCGCGCCTCCGTGAGAAAGTATGCAGGTGTTCGCCGATGGACACATGCCATCGCCCGCGGCGCTCCGGCGTCTGGCTGCGAATCGCGGCGCGGCGGTACGCGGCCGTTAACGATGAAAGAGCGCTTCGCTGCCCCCCCGACGACGGCCGCGTTTGGGTCGGAACTTTCGACCTTTTCCCACGCGTGCGTGCGCTTCCAGCACGGACGTGCCACTCGCTAAATATGTATCCTCCCGGGCTGCTATCGCACGCACGTTTGTCACTCACGCCGTGGACTCGGCCGCTGGTTTGAACTGGCGTTACATTTAAAAAATACATTTTCGAAAGCAGTTGTTTTCCGGACGCTACGGCCTTAACAAATTCATATGTAACCGTGGTGCGCTTGGCACGGTCGAGCTTGTTTTTTCGCGACGGTATCCAATAACCACGTCAGGGTAAGGAAAAGGTTGTGATTTTCCTCGCTGTGTTTTTATAGCGTGTGTGGGGCTCTGGGATCTGGGTGCCGGGGGGGGCCGGGACATTGAACTATCACAATCTGTTTGCCATAAACAGCACAATGAAGTTATTGTTGAGGGAGCCAGCCGGCAGGAGCTGACGGTAGTGCCGTGCGGTTTGGGGGGGAAAAAGTGAGCTCTCGCTGCCGGAGCCTGTGGTGAGGGCGGGTGCCCTCGAGTGACTCAGACCTCTGCAGCACAAAGGCGGTCGCAGAGCGAGGTTACCATGGCGTCTCCGGAGCGGAAGGTGAACGGCGTGTCAGCTGACCGAGCCGCGCACCGCCGCCGCCAGGTCTCCTGGAACGCTGCTGACGCGCGGTCTGTGACCACGTGACCGTCGCCTTTCACTCTCAGCCTCTCCCCTCCGGAACAACGACGCTTCGAAGGGCACGTCAGCCACGCTGCGCTACGCGGTTCGGAACTAGTTCCTGTTATGTGTCTCTGAAACGTGTATTTTGAGTGCTTTTGTCTCTCGCTCTTCCTCGTCCCGGGAGCACGAGCACAGTGGTCGCTGCGACTCCGAGGGGTCGTTGAGAGAAGGCCCTCTCTGTTTGCGTTGCTTGCCCACCTGATGAATTGAGTTTTTTTTTTGCCGAACGCGTGTCCCCTTAATGGCGCTCATTTGCCAAGTCCCTCTTAATGGACGCATGGGTGAGTGCGCTTGTTTGGTTTCTGCCTGCCTTACCAATTTAGTGCAGATAATCTGTATTTATGTTGAGGAGGGCTCCGGCGTGCTCGCCAGCGTGGGGGAGGGGGGGCGCAGCTGCTGTCTGCACCCTGCCCTGCCCCGCACAAACCCTGCACTGATCCACACCACTCTGCTCATCACAGGCCACACAAACAAAGTGCTCTCTCTCTCGCTCCCCCCCCCTCTTTCCCTCCTCTCTCTCTCTCTCTCTCTCTCTCTCTCTCTCTCTCTCTCTCCCCTCCTCTCTCTCTCTCTCTCTCTCTCTCTCTCTCTCTCTCTCTCTCTCTCTCTCTCTCTCTCTCTCTCTCTCTCTCCTCCCTCTCTTTCCTCTTCCCCCCCCTCTCTCTCCCCCTCTAGGTACTAACCAGCCACACACTCTATGGTGCCTATGTTATATTACCCCAGCAACAACACACACTCATATCACATTACCCCAGCAACGAGCCATATTCCTGCACAGCACACACTCACTCCAGCATTACATTACCTCAGCACCACAAATTCCCACACACACACACACACACACACACACACACACTCACACGCACACGCACACTCACACACACTCAGCACCAACCGCAAATTCACACACACTCACACACACACACACACACACACACACACACACACACACACTCAGTGCCTGTACCAAACATACGCTCAGTCCTGTATCACGTTACCCCAGCAACAAGCAGTATTCACACAACACACACACAGTGCCTGTGCTACATTTCCCTGGCAACAAAGCCATATGCCTGCGCAACACACACTCGGTGCCTGTACATTATATTAAACCATCCCAACACGATGTATTCCTGTACAACACACATACATTATGTATCACGTTACCCTAGCCACAAGCAGCATTCTGCAACACACCAGATACATTACATTACATTTCAACCAGCAGCTTGGATTCCTTTACAGCACATTCCCCGCCCGTGTACTGCATTACCCAGTGAACAACCAGTCGTCCTGTCCAACATGGAGCGCCTGTTACATTAGCGCGTATTACCTAATGCCGCATTGCCATAGGACGCGCACACACATTTCCTGCGTATTGCATTGCCTCAGCAACAAGCCCTGTTCCTTTACAACGCCTGCGTTTTCTCCGCATTATGTTGCCTCAGCAACAAGCAGTGTCCCTGTACAACACTCGCGTCACGTGAACACTGTATTACCCAACCTTCAAGTAGCACACCTGTACAAACACACACATTGTCTGAATGCTGCACGGCCAAACACACCCTGTATTCCTGTACAACGCTCACGTCACCCAAATTTGACATTTTATTTCATTGCGGTGTTCCACATCACCGTAGTGCTCTTTTACAACCGCGTTCTCACACCGTGCCTGTTTCTCACATTCGTAGGTGGCCTATTCGTAGGTTGTAGATGAAGTCGAAGTCGAACACGGCTACGTAAATGGTTCAGACGAGTACCCCGATTTGTTCTACAATTGGTATTTACCGGGCTCCCCGACGCTGGAGGTGAATTGGCTCTCCCCAGCTGATGCTGCCATGGCAACGCCTCGCAGCCCTTCAGCCGAGCCGCGCTGTTGATTTATGGATTTGCAGCAGTGAATGTTTCGCTGACCTTTTGGGCTGAATCTGAGTTTCGTCACCGGAGGAAGCCGTGCACGTTATCGGCGGGCCGAGCTCGTTCGCCTGCCGTAGAGGCGGCCGAGTTTGTTCGTCGAACAGTAGGGACGCAGCTACGCCCTCTCGCGTGAAGGATTGAGGAGAATTTGCGTTTCAAATGTTTTGTGTTTGATTATATTTTTTGTGTGTCTCTGGAAGAATAAATGTAGTATGTGGCGTTAGTTCCCCCACTTGTTGAAAAACTATTTTTCATTATTAACACAACAGTATGGACATACACTACTGCACACAGCAGTATGGACATACACTACTGCACACAGCACTATGGACATACACTACTGCACACAACAGTATGGACATACACTACTGCACACAACAGCGATACAAACCCCAGCAGTTTCAATTACCGTAGCAGATCCAATTTTTTACGTTCACCGCCACCAAAAAAAGACAACCGAAAAAACAGCAGCCACATGAATCGGAAAATAAAAAGGAAAGAAAGAAAGGAAGAGGATGGGGGGGAAAAAGAGAAGAAGCCACACTAGGCCAGGAGCGAGATTGAGCTGGAATAAAAGGCCCGGCCTAGGCTTTGCTCTCTATTTCTCTTGCTCCTCTCTCTCTCTCTCTCTCTCTCTCTCTCCCTCTCTCCTTCCCCCTCTCTCTCTCTCCCTCCCTCTCTCTCCCCCATGTGAGATGAGATGAGTCTCTTCACCTTGGCGCGTGTGGTGGTGTCTCGGGCTGTGAATCACAGAGATGAGGGGGGTTAATGCCATGCATGCCACCATGTCGTGTGTGTGTGTGTGGTGTGTGTGTGTGTGTGTGTGTGTGTGTGTGAGTGAGTGAGAGAGTAGTGTGAGTGAGAGAGTAGTGTGTGTGTGAGAGTAGTGTGTGTGTGTGTGAGTGAGTGTGAGTGAGTGTGTGAGTTGTAGTGTGTGTGTGTGTGTGTGTGTGTGTGTGTGTGTGTGAGTGTACCTTCTGGAAGGCAGAGCCTCGCTGTGTTCATCATGTCTGCTCCCCCCCGCCATGTCTTTTGTGCAGAGGGCCGGTGGAATGCTAATAAGAGCAGTCAGTGATGTGTGGCCGCTCTGTAATAGGAAGCGGCCCTGGCGTAGCTCCATTCATTCTTAATGAACACACTGTTAATTTCACTGACGTGCTGGAAGTGCCCGTGCGCTGCAGTTGAGGGGCTTTGTGCACCGCGTCCTATTATGGATATTCCAGAAAGGCGAGACATATTGATTGCTCTTGATTTTCCAATGTAAAAAAAAATTGTTCTTATTCCCCATCAAGGTTTTAGTCACACCGCACTGCCCTGTGATTTTGTTATTGTCAGGAGTGTCTGGGCGTTAGGGGGTGGCTGCGTATGGACCTCCTCGTCACCCCCCCCTCACACAACAGTGCATTATAAAAGAACAGAATCCTGAACACAGAGTGCCGCGATGATCCGGGGTCTCCGAGGCTGGCTTGTGCGATGGCGGTGAGGCGCCCACGCGTGCCGCCTGCAGGCGGTGCCATGGGACCCGAGCGCGAGGTCAGGGGGGGGACCCGTTAAGCAGGGCGTCCGTGGAGAGGAGCATATTGCGGCGGGTTTGCCCCGCTCGCGCTCTTGAAGCGCGCTCTCCGGCTGATCAGGGCACCCGCCTAATGAGAGCACAGATGGCGCGGGGTCACGGCAGCGATCGGGGGCCTCCCGGGCCCGCTCAGATGGGATGGGCCCGGCTGAGACGCGGACACCGGGCCCTGGCGCGCTCCCGGCCCAGGAAGCCGAGCAGGCCCGTGTTTATGTAGGTCAGAGTTGGTTCTGGAAGTGTTTTAAATTCCGAAAAGCTCCAACGCCCATATCTCGAGTGTTTTACACTGTAGCGCTGTGTAGAAAATCCTGTAACGTATCGCTGTTAAAGTGATGGATGACGGCCCGCTGCAGGGGGAGAGAAAGAGTGCATCTGCTCTGTCCTTTACTGGAACGCGTGTGTGCGTGCGTGCGTGCGTGTGCGGGTGTGTGCGTGCGTTTGTGCTTGTGTGTGTGTGTGTGTAGGAGGTGGGGGAAGGGAGCAGGAGGTACTGTAAGGAGAGCCTACAGCAGTGAAATGAGTGGTTCCCAGGCCGGGGGGAAATGGCTGCACTAAGCCCTTTGCAGGCTGAATCTGACGCATAGTGCAATTCTTTATTACATTTAAAGAGCATTTCTTTACACCCAAGTGCAACAAAGGGGACGCAATTTATCTCGTTACGCTCGGCACACCGAGAGTCCAAAATTGTCGCAGGTTGAGCTGGGTTTTTTTTTTGTAATTATAATTTTTTATTCTAAAAGGAGTTCAGTGGGATGGGTTTTGACGTTCCGACGGAGGATGAAAGCCAGCGCCTCAGACGCAGCTTGCCGAGGGCTGCAGGGAAACACGGCTGTCACACACGGTGCCGTCCCGTGACAGCTGCTGCAGAGCCGCACCGAGGATTAGCCGAGAGAAAGTGCAGAACTCAACCTGCGGGGGCAATAAATAAATCATGCCTCCCTCCCTCCCTCCCTCCCGCCCGCCCTTAAAATAGAACCAGAGATGCATTTTGTTCAAAGTGCTGTTTAGAACACAAAGGCAGACAGGGAGGGAGAGGGAGAGAGGGAGAGAGGGAGAGAGGGAGAGAGAAGAGAGAGAGAGAGAGAGAGAGAGAGAGAGAGGGAGAGAGAGAGGGAGAGAGAGGGAATCTCCCTGTTTACGGATTCCTTGGCCAACGCGTTTCTCCCCCTTCCCCGGCATGGCTGATGCGCAGTCCCTCCAACGGCAGCCCCCCGGGGAGCGAGCTTTGGCGCTTAGGTCCCGACGAGGTAACCCTCTCACACACCGACGGGCCATCCGAGCCGGTCGTCTCGACCACAGTAGTCACTCCTCCCGCCGCGGCAGGTTAACAGAATCGATCGGTCCTCGGCCTCGCGCGGACGCTAACGCGCTAGCTCGGGCTCGCCCTGGCCAGCCAGCGAGACGGAGGGGGCGGGTGGCCAGGCGATGGAGCGGCGGGGTGTTTCCACGGCCCCGGCTCATCTGTTTATCAGCCTGTGCCCGCTGAGCGCCTGTGTAAACACCCAGCCCCGCCACCACCCCCCCTTTCCACTCATCATCGGCAGCACAATCAGCGGAAGTGGTGGGCGGATTTCCCCCCTCACCCCGCGTGAACTCCCCTCAAGCCGAGCGCGGAGAACGAGTGACAAAAAACCGCAGCCAAGCGACGCCGCCTTTGATTCTTCTCTTCCTCTTCTTTTCAATCAGTCGGTAGATAAACAACCGCATCGCTTGTGGGCTGTTTCTGCTTGGTTGCTGTGTGTGAGTCGCTGCTCTTGTTAGCTGAAGGTGGTGTGCCTAAGCTTATTGAGCGGTGTGTTTTTTCTGAGCATATTTTTGAGTTCACCTCTGCGGTAGTTCCTTATCGTGCCGCACTGGCTCTGAAATATATATAGTCCCGATTCTTGTGCCCTGAGCCAAGCGATCGAAAATAGGCGTACTAATACACAATTACAGTGCTCTTTGCTGAAATATAACATGTGCTCATGTAATGGAATGATTGTGTGTGTGTGTGTGTTGTGTGTGTGTGTGTTGTGTTGTGTGTGTGTGTGTGTGTGTGTGTGTGTGTGTGTGTGTGTGTGTGTGTGTGTGTGTGTGTGTGTGTGTGTGTGTGTGTGTGTGTCTTACTTTGTAGCCAGTAGATTGAAAATGAGTTCAGAACTGCAGCACTCTAGTAAAGCAGATTATTGTTTCATGAGAAGCTGGCTCTGGCTTTGTGGCCTGTGTGTGTGTGTGTGTGTGTGTGTGTGTGTGTGTGTGTGTGTGAGAGAGAGATCGCCGTTCGTATGACTGGAGATTTCAGGGTTACTCAATCAAAGTCGAATCGAGAAGAAAGGAAATGGCTGCAAATCTTCCAGCTTCCCAGCTGTATTCCCACATCGGCCGCGAGGGTTTAATATTGATTGCTAATGGTTGTGTGGGAATCCAGTAAATGGCTTGTATTTTCCTCCTCGGCATATCAAACGCGGGGCTGCCGCGAGGAGGCTCTCAGGAGGCCGGGGAGAAGCTCATTCCAACACACACTCCCCTTTTAACAAGTCCTCTCGGTACCGGAGTCTCCCACATTTCCGAGACGAGGCAGACGGAGAGGGCCTCATCTCTCCTCCCGTGTGCGTGTGCACTTTTCCTTTCGGCCGCGGTTGATTAACGCCGGGGATCGTAACGGGAGTGCTGCGATCTCTCAAAGACGCTCGTCCGCCTCGACGGCTCGTCCTCGGGGAAGGCGGGGCGGGGTTATCGATTTTTTGGGGGGATGTTCACGCAATACTGCTGTAGATCAATCACGTGCACATCCCTCTTTTTCCCCCCCTGTTCATTAATCCAGGCGTAATCAGCTCTTCTCAGGGCTTAAGGCCCTGCCCCTGTTGACATGATAAAAACGTCAGCCCTTCCCGAGTGTCGGGCAGCGGAGTTGTAAGTGTTGTGACGTGCGGCCGCCTCCTTCCTGCGGTCTCGCTCGTTTCTCTGTGATTCTCTGTGGCTCAGTAGGTAGAGCATGGCGTTGGCAACGCTTAGGTTGTGGGTTCAACCCCCACTGGGGCCACATATACTGAAAATGTATGCATTCACTACTGTAAGTCCCTTTGGATAAAAGCGTCTGCTAAATGGCGTATATTATATTATTATTATATTTTCTAACGCCTCTTTTGCATTTGGTGTCCCCCGACAGGACGAAGTAGACAGCCTGAATCCTGTTCTCAGGGACAACCCGCAGCTCCACGAAGAGGTGAAAGCCTGGGTGAAAGATCAGAAGGTTCAGGAAATTTTTATGCAAGGTACGTGTCCGCACGGGGGTTGTTTTTCTTGCACACACACGCACACAGACGTTCTAGGGTCTTTCCAGACCGTAACCTGAGCTTGTTCCAGCCGAACGCTAGCTGTGATTTCTGGCCCTGTTCCCTTGCCCCGGGGCACCGTGGCCCTCGGTGTTTTGAAGAGGCCTTCAGTGTTTTTCGCCGCGCACCTGAGGGTTCAAGAAGAGGGAGCTCCGGTGGTCTTGGCGCGAGGCTTGTTTACAAGGTCCACGACAAAATTCCAGCCCCACAATTAGAGATAATTGTTGTACTTGGCAGCGAGCGAGAACGACCGAGTGGAAAGAATCTCAAGCCAAAAGTTTAAGGAGAGGGGGGGTAGGGTGGGGTGGGGTGGGGTGGTGGTTGAAGAGGAAACCATTGTGAGGTTTCAGGCGGTGGACACGGTCACATCACGCTCCCTGCGCACGAGGCTGTTACGTGCCTTCACTCCGGAGAGAGGGCTCTGCGCTCGCAGTCCGCCGAAGGGTTACCGTGCGGCCGCCACATCAAAACACCTCAAAACCAATTAATGGCAACGGCGCGCCGTCGTCTAATGAAAGCAGCGCGGGTTTGTTTCTGTGCAGCAGAGCCGTTTGCTGAGACACACCAGCCGGTTTTTCAGGTTTTCAAACATTCGGTGGCTGGGAACTAGAGGCGTCGGCGCTTGCGGTGAAACCCCAAACGTTTAGCGTCAATGAAACAGAAGAAAGAGGAAGTATAGTATTTTTACGAGCCACTTACGTGTTTAATAAAAGGGAAATCAAGCGAGGCACTTAATAATGTTAGCGTGACAAATCTTTGCGTGTTCCCAGAAGCGACCGGCGGCCCCAGGCAGCGGGTAGTACCGCTGTGTGCTCCCGTGCTGACGTCCTTCCTGGTTTCACAGCTGTCTCTGCTCTTCCCCCCTCCTCCTCCAGGTCCCTATTCCTTGAATGGCTATCGAGTACGAGTTTACAGGCAGGACTCCGCCACTCAGTGGTTCACGGGCATCATCACCCATCACGATCTCTTCAGTCGCACTATGATTGTGATGAACGACCAGGTAAGTCCACGTGCCCCGCCGCTCTTCCCCGTACACGTTCTGCTGTTCTGCTGCCCCTTCCCTCCGCGACGTATCGCTGTCAAGAAAACAAGTCTTTTCCCTTTTGCTCTTGTTCCATTCGTAAGCGTTGCCAGATGATGTCGGGAGTGCCGATACGCGCCTCTCCCACGGATGTGACCTCTGACCCCCTGTCTCTCCTCTGTTTTCCCTCCCTCAAGGTACTAGAGCCTCAGAATGTTGATCCTTCTATGGTACAGATGACTTTTCTAGACGATGTGGTCCACTCTTTGCTGAAAGGTGAAAACATCGGCATTACGTCCAGACGCAGGTCTCGCTCCAGCCAGAACAGCAACACTGCCCATGTGAGTATCCACAGGCAGAGCAGGCCCACACACGTTTGGGCTACAACGGGTCCCCGTCACCCGCTGCGGTCCTCTCGCTGTGTGGCTTTAGTGTGGTAAAAAGCGAACCGTTCATCCATTTGTGGTACACTTCTGTTACTCTGTGAAGTTACTTTCTTCTTTTGCAACCATTACCGTACTACTTTTTTTTTTTTTTTTTTTTTTTTTTTTTTTTTTTTTCTTGATTTACATAGCCGTGTTTGTACATGTGTTGATGTGCCGATTGCTAGAAGCTGTGTCTGTCTCTAGCTAGCTTTAAAGTGAAGTTCCTATGTGCTTAGAAGAAGAAGAAAAAAATGCTTTTTAAAAACATAATAATAATAAAGGAGAGCTCTAGAACCTTTATGTAGATAAAACATATATCACCGGTCCCTTTATCATTAACAAGATTTCTCTGTTCCACCTTGTTCCTCTGTGTCCTGTTCTGTTCTGTTTTCCTTTTAAAACATTAATTGGGGATATGCAAGCAGACCTCAGGAGGGAGACCTACCAACACCACAGCAAGCACTCAGGTACCGGGCCACGCCCTCCGTAGAAACCGTAGCGTTCGCCTCTGCAGCCATTGCATATCCCACTCTGTAGTCGTCAGTAGCCCAGATAAGAGGACTTGTGATAATGTTGGTTTTGGTTAAAAGGATCCATCTTTTCCAGGAGCCATAGGAACTCTTCTTTTAAGCAAAATAAAAAAAAAAGAGAAAGAAAAGAAAGCCCCCAAAATGGCACCATGCCTCAGTTGTAACAGATGACCTGCGTAGCTCTGCTCAGAAGCTCCAGACGCGACACGATACCGAGGGGGGAATTAGTGGCAGCGGCATGGAGTTGTCTAACAGAGAAACGAAACGGGAGAACTGCCGCTCTTAAGCTGTGCAGATGGCATCCCTCCACCCCGCCTGTCGGACTGACCGCCGCCGCTGTTCCCTGTGCTCTGCTCCCCCACAGGGTCATTACACGCGCGCTCAAGCCAACAGCCCCAGACCCGTGATGAACTCCTCGGGCTCCGCCCCCAAGCAGGCGGGGCCACAGCAGCAGCAGCAGCAGCAGGGCCAGCCGGGCGCGCAGCAGCAAGGCCAGCAGTGTGTCCCCCAGCAGCAGCAGCAGCAGCAGCAGTCCCCGTGCGCCCAGCGCGGCTCCTCCCGCTCCGGCCGCAGGAAGGGCTCCGACAGCAGCGTGCCGGACGACGACAAGATCAAGGAGGAGAAGGCGGACGGCGGGAGAGGAGGTGCGCGAGCCGTTTAGTCCACTTCCACTCCCATTCATTTTCACCTGTCGATGCTAACGGTGTTAATGTTTTTGGATTTGCTATTCCTGTTTTCTCAAAACCTTTCTTTGGATGCATAGTACATCATATTGAAAGGAAAAACATTATGCTTAATATGTATAAAAAATATTTTGTCACTTTAAGAGGGATCAGTTTAAGCTGAAAACTCATTGGGCCTGTGTTTATGCGCTACACAATCGTGTGTCATGTTGCTTGCTTGCCGCATCACTTAAACGCTAAGTGTAAATTCACAAACACTCGTTCGGAACAAGTGCAGTAAAAGCCTCCGATTAGCCGAGAGGTGTTTTAAGTGCTTTTCACAAGAGAGAAAGAGCCTGCCGTAGAGCACAGGCCAGGTGGGTAACTCCACAGGGGCCGGCTTTCAACATTGACAACTAAAGGAATGACCGCATGAGTACGGGAGCTTTTTCATCGCGGCCGTATCGACCACCCTTGTAAGTCACTTTGGATAAAAAGCGTCTGCCAAATGACAAAACCGTCATTGTAAAATGCATCGCGAAAGTCTCGCCACGATGCCATTTGGCCACCGATCGGGGGGTCTTTTTTGGTGCAGGGTAGCAATCCGAGAGGGCCACTGCCCTCGATATGTGTCAGAACTGGCTGCCAAAGCGAGGAGATGAGTGTGGAATCTGAGAGAAATGGACATTTTAAGTGAGCATAAATTAAACAAGAGCCTCATTTATCACACATCTAATGCAGCACTTAGGATGCAATCAGCATTTTTAATGTAAGTAAGAGATGACATCATGCTCTGGTCAAATACACTTAGGAACCGTGGGGCAGTTTGCCCGCACAAATGTATTGTTTAATGACTGCTGGACCTCCAGCGGTCACGTACATTGGTGGTTGAGTGCATTGTTAAAAATCATTTTGGGTTTTGCCGTGCATTTATTCTATTGCCCCGCTGATGCGCCTCCTCTGTTTAATTTCCAGACTTGTCCAAAAGCAAAAGCAAACAAATGGTAAGCAAAAGAAGAAAGCCGGAGGACGAGGACAAGAAGGTCGGTTTGAAAAGGCTCAAGGCGGACAATGCCTCTGACTTTTCCGAGAGCAGTGACTCTGAGAACTCTATCAAGAGAGCCGCGGACTCGTCCTCCGAGCAGAACTCCGAGAACGAGCTGAAGGGAAAGAGCGCCTCAAAGGCCAGCGAGGAGGAGGAGGAGGAGGAGGATGACGAGGAGGAGGAGGTGAAATCCCAGAGTTCCAAGGGAGGCGAGGAGCTGGGCCGGCCGGACGGGCTCTCTCCCGGGCGGGAGGAGAGGGAGGGGGACGAGAGAAGCAGGCAGGCGGAGTCGGCGCGCTCGGCCGACTGCGAGCGGCAGGAGCGCGCGTCCCCCCCGCGGCCGGCCAAGCCGCCCACCCCCTGCGCGCCCGAGGCCCAGGGCTGCATCGTGGAGTTGAAAAGCACTGTGAAGACTCTGCCCAAGGACCATTACGCCTCCGTCGCCGCCGCCAGGACTCAGGCGCCCAAGTGCGTCATCGACATCACGGACGACGGCAACGTGCACCCGGGCTCTCGGGAAAGCTCGGAGGCCGTCTCGGCCCTGCTGGCCTCGCAGAAGCCGGAGCCGTACGCCCCCGAGCCGCGGCACCTGGTGCCGAAGCCGCCGGCCTCCGACTGCAGGAAGCCGGAGGCCGAGCAGCAGCAGCTGGCGCGCAGCCTGGGCAGCAAGATGGAGTTCGGCCACTCGGAGGTCATAAGGCCGCTGACGTCGGTCAGCGAGTCGGCCGCCGTGGCCGAGCGGGAGAAGGTGCAGCAGTACTCGTCCTCCATGGTGCCGTGCATCAAGAGCGCCGCCGTCGCAGAGGACGTCAGGAAGCCGCGCAAGACGAGCCCGTCGCTCGACGTCCTCAAGCCCAAGTGCAATCCCTCGCCCGACATCATCAAGTCGAAGACCCACAGCGTCCCGGAGACGACCAAACCCAAACCAAATACGTCGCCCGAGGTGTCGAAACACAAAATCAGGTATCAGGACAACCCGGGCGCGGCCCTCCACCGGCCGGCGTCCAAATCGGAGCCGGAGCCGCCCCGCTCCGGCTTCAAGCCCGTCCCCGTGCGCGGGGCGGAGTCCACCAAGAGCCCCCTCATCATCGACAAGAACGAGCATTTCACCGTTTACAGGGACCCCGCCCTCGTCCGGCCGGAGACGGAGACCAACCACATCGCCTACTTGCACCAGCACCTCCACCCCCTGCACGCCTCGTCCCACGCCACCTGCCTGGCGCCCAACACGCACCACCCGTCCCACCTGCTGTCGGGCTCGCCCATCAACGCCCACGCGCTCGGCGGCGCCTCCCACCACGCCGTGCACCACCCGCACCTGCTGTCGGGCGTGCTGCCCGGGATGCCCCCGGCCTCCCTGCTGGGTGGACACCCCCGCCTGGACTCGGGCCACGCCGGCGGGCTGGGTCACCTGGCCCTGGCCCACCACCACCCCCACCAACAGCAGCAGTTCCTCCAGCAGCAGGCCCCGCCCCAGCTCCTGGGCCAGGCGCACGGCGGCGCCTCCTACAGCCAGCTGGGGCTGTACCCCATCATCTGGCAGTACCCCAACGGCACCCACTCCTACCCGGGGCTCGGCCTGCCGTCCTCCAAGTGGGTGCACCCCGAGAACGCTGTCAACTCCGAGGCCAGCTTGAGGAGGGTAGGTGTTTTTAGCGAAGCGACCCGCGTCCGCGTAGATGGCCTTGCCGTGCGTCCGTCCGTCGGCCGCGCTGCGTGCCAAACGTTTTTTGAGGAATTCCGACTGAGCGCAGTCGAAAGTAAATGACACAGTGTGCGTATTGTCACGCGGTGACCAACAATGCACAATGGCGTGCATTCACATGGCGTAAATGTGATGTGGTTAATATGACCTGAGTTAAACTGCGACTAAAAGCGCGTTTTGATTGGGAACTGCCGATGTCTGCCAACTATATCTGCTGATCGGCGACCGATGCGTTGTAAAGCGATTGTAATTTGTTTCTCGATCATAAAATGGCAGGCAGAGAAAAAATCAAATGAGTGGCATTCTGAGAATGAGCGTTGCCTCGGGTAGGGAGCGGAGCACGATGGGATGCGTTGAGCTGACGCACTGACGGCACTCGTGACCGAGATACAGCCCGCAGTGCGAGCGGGTCACGGAGGGACGGCGCTCTGCTGCAGGGCCCGTTCCCAGTGAGCTCATCCTCATAAACAAAGCGCGTTAAGCCCCCTCGGCGCTGGAGGACGAACACAAGACCCGTGGAGCGGAGCGGAGCGGAGCGCTTCCCTCCGCCCCCGCCGTACGCCGCGGGGGCCGGCACAATGCGCCCATTCTCTGCCCGTCAGCGCTGGGCTCCAATGATCTTAGACAGGGCGCTGCGGACTGCGCCTGCAGCGCGTCCTCTACTGCGAGTGTGCTGCGGCCAGCAGTTTGTGGATACTGCACGCTCCGAAGAGGCTTTATGGTGCATGCTTGTGAAGAGAGGGAGAGTGTGTGTGTACAATGGTGTGAGTGCGTTTGTGTGCTTGCTTGTTTGTGTGTGTGTGTGCGTGCGTGTCCGTCGTGTGTGTGTGTGTGTGTGTGTGTGTGTGTGTGTGTGTGTGTGCAAGTGTGTGTGTATACTTTTGTGTGTATCTGTGTGTGTGTGTGTGTGTGTGTGCACGTCTTTGTCTGGGTTTGTATGTGTGTGTGTGTATGTATGTACGTGTACACAGAAATGTATGTGAGACAGAAATAGAGGGTATGTGTGTATGCCCAGGGCAGACTCTTGACTCTGTGTGTATTTGTGTGACAGAACTCCCCCAGCCACTGGCTCCACCAGCACACCCCAGTGACCTCCGCGGACAGCCTGGGGTTACTGAGCCACGTCCCGGTCAGACCTGCCAGCGCCGACCCCCACCGGCCAATCAAGATCAGCAGTCACGCCAGCCCCCCCTTGTCCAAGACGGCGGGGGACCTCCACAGGGAGTGAGTGCTGGAAACCGCACACGGTTAAATAACATGTGACCCCGAGGTGGAACAAACGGCATGTGATGGGAGCACTGTACGCTCATTCAGCGCACATTTCATAATGAAACTATTCTATTACCCCTCGCCTTAATGTCCCCAGCTCTGTCCAGAGACCGTCTCCGAATACAAGTACCGTATGTTTGGCAGAGAGGTACACACTGTAGCAGTGACCCCAGAAGTGTCTCCTGTTTCATTCTGTGTCTTGTTTCTTTAATTACTCTGAGGCATTTTATTATAACAGTGGATTTTGGTGTCGTATGATTTTACTGTTCATTGGCACTGATCTCATTGTGTAGCATTAGCAGGTAATAAAAGTTGAACCGAGTCGTGCAGACGTGGTTCTCCAGACCAGTGTTTCCCAACCCATTCCTACAGGGCACACTGCCCTGCATGTTTTCATTCCAACCACCACTTAATCATGCTCAAGTGATCATTAACAGACGACCGATGCAGATGATAGGTTGGGAGCGGTGGTTGGAATGAAAACATGCAGGGCAGTGTGCCCTGTAGGAATGGGTTGGGAAACACTGCTCTAGACTACTGTTGTGTACAATAGCGACAGCGTCATGCTGCTGAACACTCAGCTCTGCAAAGGTTAAGGAGAAAGAGATGTGTACGTTCGTGTTTTGCGTGGTGTTTTCCTTCCTTAACACGGGCGCTTGTTTCCGGTCGCTCTAGGGAGCTGGAGAAAAAAGGGTTCATCGACCCGATCCGGACGATGGCGGCGGCGCACCTGAAGCAGGAGCAGAGCCGCAGCAGGACCCCGACGGGCAAGGACGGGCACGCGCCGCGCCTCTACCTCGACCACGGCAAGCAGCAGCAGCAGCAGCAGCAGCAGCAGAGGATGGCGCAGGACGCCGGCGACCGCGCCAGCAAGTACAAGGAGGAGAACCGGCGGATCCTCCAGGAGAGCATCGAGGTGGCGCCCTTCACCGCCAAGATGCGGCCCAGCGACCCCGAGAGGGAGCCCTACGCCAGGGTCCCCCCCAAAGGCCACGGCCCGCACCCCGGAGACAAGGACCTGGAGCACTCCTCCCCCTCCTCCGCCGCCGCCGCCGCCGACCTCTACAAGTTCAAGCACGCGATCCCGCAGTCGCTGCCCCAGAGCAACTACTTCACCACCCTGTCGAACAGCGTGGTGAACGAGCCCCCGCGCCTCTACCCCTCCAAGGAGCTGAACTCTTACTTTGAGAAGGTGGGCGGGGGCGGAGGGGGGAGCGGGGGCAGGCGCCTGGGTCCGGGCCCATGTCCATGGCGGCGTACGTGGGCAAGCCCTTCTCCAAGCCCCCTCCGCTCATCAAGCACCAGCCGGAGGGGGAGGGGCTGGTGGGCAAGATCACGGAGCAGCTCTCCCAGCAGGTGGCGCTGCACCCGCTCAGCAGCCCCGGGGCGAGCGAGAGGCGGAGCCCCGCCATGTCGCCCAACAACCCCCTCAGGTGCATGCCGGCGCTGCACCGCGCCCCCGTCTTTCACCCGCCCACCCAGCAGACCCTGGACCGCAAGGAGGCGGGCTACGGCCGGCTGTCCCCGCCCACGCTCACCCCCATCCAGCCCGTCAGCTCGGCGGGGAAGGTGTCGGAGCAGCAGAAGCCGCCGACCCTGCTCCCGGAGCTGAGGGAGGTGAGCGCCGCGGGCAAGACCGGCGCCGACATGAGCTCGCCCGAGGCCTGGAAGCCCGGCGGCGACTCCTCTCAGGGCCACGAGAAGGGCGGATGGCATTCGGAGAAAAGCAGCGGGAAGCCACAGGCAGCCACGGCGTCCGTTATCGTGCGCCAGTCTACGTGCATAAAGTACGACGGCTCGCCAGGGCCCAGGGCCGCCGCCAAAGAGCCGGTCACGGAGCGACCGTTCGCAGGCAAGAGCCAGACAGACTGCCTCAAACCCGCCGAAGGCAGGGAGCCCGGGAGAGTCATCCTGCCAAACACCAACTTGGAGGACGCCTGCGCGCAGTACAAGAAGAACTTTGTGAGAGCGGCGCAGGGAAGCGTTCCCAACCCCAACCCCACCAACTTGCTGTGCAATCTCAAGACCGACACCACTTCAGTGTGCGCCGCCGGCGTCCTGAGCCGGGGCGGGCCGGACGCGTCCTACTCGACCGCGGGCGGGGGCGGGGGCGGGGGCTGGGCGGACGGCGGCGGGCTCAGGGCGGCGGCCCTCCTGGGGGCGGAGCTCAGGAGGAGCGCTTCCGCGCCGGCTCCCCCAGCGCGTACCCGCCCCCGCCCTGCGCCGGCCCCGCCTACTCCACCAGCTTCATCCATCTGAAAAAGCACAAGGCCGCGCTGGCAGCGGCTCAGTCCAGGACCGTCAGCGCCGCCGAGACCGACCCCGCCCCCAGCGCCAAGGCCCCCCCGGGCCCGGCGCCCGCTCCGCAGGACGGCCCCGCCAACAAAGCGCCCGTCGTCCTGACCAACGGGCAGCCCGCCCCGCTGAGCCAGCCCAACTACCACAAGCTGAAGAAGGCCTGGCTCACCCGGCACTCGGAGGAGGACCGCAACACCAACAAGGCGGAGAAGCCCAGCGCCGTGTCCGAGATCATCAAGCCGTGCACCGTCAGCCTGATCGCGTCCACGTCCGGCGACGCGGAGACGGGCAAGGAGAGCAAGGGGCAGGGGGACAAGGCGCCGCCGGAGGACAGGAGGACGCGGCGGGGCTCCAAGCGCTCGTACGAGTCGGGCTCGGAGAGCGGCGGCGACAACGACTCGGACGAGAGCGAGAGCAAGTCGGAGCAGAGGGCCAAGCGGCAGCCCAAGCCCACCTACAAGAAGAAGCAGAACGACATGCAGAAGAGGAAGGGCGACGAGAAGGACGAGGACGAGCTGAAGCCCAACGGCATCTTCAGGAGCGCCAGGGAGAAGACCAAGCTGAAGCTGGCCAGCAGCAGTAAGTCTGAAAAGAAACGCCTCTCCACGAGTATGCATTTTATTTTATTGTATTTTTTTCTCCACGTTTCAAATGGACACTTCATTTCAACGTCGAGATATGAATGCCTCGCTTCATATACGTACTATTTTAAACAGTGTTTACATTTCTCCATCGCCCTCGATATCAGATACTTAAATGTTCTCATTATTAGCTCTGAAAGAGTAGGCACTGCATGGCGGGGAATGTTGAGTAATTCACATCTGGCGCGCAGCTGTGCGTGTTAAAAAGCCCTACCAGGAATGTTCACGTTTATGTGAAGCACATCTTGCCAGGACACGTTAAGTGTTTGCTTTCGCTTAACTGGAAAACTCCCGAAACTTTTTGTGGGTTTTGTGGGTTTTCATTTTCTGTAGAAAGGAGCTCCTTTGTTACCGAGTCGGTTCTGGATTGTCCACACATTGCCGCGGGTAGATTTTGTGTTTAAACGAGAGCGGGTGCTGGCAGCAAAGACACAAAGTGCATTGTGTAATAATGTAAGGTTGACCTGCCGTCCTCCTGTTTGTTAACGGCTGTTTGAATTCAAACATGAAATGTTCACGACGAGGACAAGGTGGGGACTTCAAAGAGGTGTTTTCTTGTTTCTAACGGGGTTGTGCTTTGTATATTAGTTTCATTATCACGGCCCCGAACCACGGCGAGCAAAAACATGTCCTTTGTCTCGTGCTCAGTTAGTCGCGAGCGCTGTGGGATTGGGCTCGGCTCGACACAATGTATTTCTGTAGCCTTTGTTCGTCTGAAGGAAGATGTGGAGCGCGCGGCGGGTTGTGTTTCGTTGGGGCGCCGCCCTCGCGCTCTCGCTGACACCCTGCTGCTCTCCTCAGACGGGATCCCCCGCTCGGTGCTGAAGGACTGGCGCAAGGTGAAGAAGCTGAAGCAGACGGGAGAGTCCTTCCTGCAGGACGACTCGTGCTCCGAGATCGGGCCCAACCTGCAGAAGTGCCGCGAGTGCCGGGTGGTCCGCAGCAAGAAGGGGAGGAGCCCGCCCACTCGCCCGTCTTCTGCAGGTTCTACTACTTCCGCCGGTGAGTCCCGCCTGGCCCTGCACGAGAACCCCCCCCCTCCCAGCTTCCTGCTCAGCCACAGAGACGCTCGCCATTTTGTTTCTGAACGCCCGCAGTTGTCTGAGATCCTGTAGCGGGAGGCCGAGTAAAGCGGTGGCTTTCCCCGCGCAGTGCGGGCCTCTCGCTCCTCCCGGGCCCCTCGCTCCTCCCGGGCCCCTCGCTCCTCCCGGGCCCGCTGTCCCGGCGTCATTCAGGGACAGAGCAGCCCGATTTGTGTTCTCTTTTACCGCCTCGCTCCCTTTGATAGACGCGGCCGGGCTTCAGACGGCCGCCGCGCGCAGGTTTAGCAGGGAGAACAGAATAAAAGGGCGTTTTGATATCACGCGCGCGCGCGAGACGGCGCAGCGTCACCCGGGAATTGCTCTTCTCTTCTTCTCCTCTCGAGCCGACGGTGGTTCTTGTTGTCGTCTCTCGTTTCTTGTTAATGAATTTTAAGTGTGTTACTTAAGGAGACGCTGCAGGAGACGGTGTCTGTGCTCTGACCGCTGGCTTGTGCTCGTGCCGTTTCACCTCCAGCCTCTCGTACAGCAAGAACGGCGTGATCCGAATAGACGGCTTCTCGTCCCCCGACCAGTACGACGAGGAGGCCGTCAGCCTGTGGGCCCCGGACATGTACGAGGAGAACGAGCTGGACCTGGACACCTCCAAGTACATCCTCAGCTACATCGGGGACAAGTTCTGTCAGCTCGTCCTGACCGAGAACACGGCCGCGACCTGGATCAAGAAAGACGGTAGGGTCTTACTCAGCTGCTACTGCTGTGTTACAATGTACACACTGAATGGAGACTTACTGAGAGAAATGATTTTGACCAGAGATTATTTTATGTGTGTGTGTACATATATGTATGAATGTGTGTGTCTGTCTGTCTCTCTCTGTGTGTGTGTGTCTGTCTCTCTGTGTCTCTGTGTCTCTGTGTGTGTGTGTGTGTGTGTGTGTGTGTGTGTGTGTGTGTGTGTCTGTCTCTCTCTCTCTCTCTCTCTCTCTCTGTGTCTCTGTCTCTCTGTGTCTCTGTGTGTGTGTGTGTGTGTGTCTGTCTCTCTCTGTGTCTCTGTCTCTGTGTGTGTGTCTCTCTGTGTGTGTGTGTCTGTCTCTCTCTGTGTGTCTGTGTGTGTCTGTCTCTCTCTGTGTATCTGTGTATCTGTGTATCTGTGTGTGTGTCTCTGTGTCTCTGTGTATCTGTTCCAGAGGTGTGAATGCGTATGTTTACAGCCGTTTTCCTCTTTCACTTAGTGCAGATTTATTCCAAGCTGTAAAAACAACGTGTTGTAAGAGAATTTAAATGCAGCAATTACTGGATGCACTAAACCTTTTGGTGTAAAAAAAAAAGTGTGCGTGCCAGGGGGTTGGGGGCCGTATTTTTGGTGAAAGGTGAACAACCCCGATTTTCCTCAGTGCCATCTGTCACGCGGAACACGCCCGCAGCTGGGAAATATTCCGCTGGTGAATGTTCATTTCATCCACACTGTTTGCTTTGCCTTTCAGCCAAGATCGCCTGGAAGAGGGCCGTGAGAGGAGTGCGGGAGATGTGCGACGCATGTGAAGCCACATTGTTTAACATTCACTGGGTCTGCCAAAAATGCGGATTTGTAGTTTGTTTGGACTGTTACAAGGCGAAGGAAAGAAAGAGCTCCAAAGGTCAGCCATGATTTGATTTCTTGCCGAACGTCGCGCCGTAGAATATAGACTCCGAATGCATGGCTGCTCTTGCCCTCCCTCCTTCCCTCCCTCCCTCCCCCCCCCCTCCCTTCCCTCCCTCCCCTTCTCTCTCTCTCTCTCTCTCTCCTGCTCCACTCCTTCCAGTCCTTCCTTTGTTCGCCTTAGCAGTTCATCACTGCAGTCCCCATTCCTACGCTGAAGGCACGCTGCGGTTTTTCGATGGCTTTCAGCGGCGGGCAGGTGTAAATCACAGACCGCCCGCCCGCGCGGACCGGCCGCTCTGGGCCACGGGAGCAGGTGGCGCCGCTCGGGGGGAAGCGTATGCAGATGAGGCGGCCGTCGTACCTGGCGCGTCCCGAGAGCGTATTCTCTCGCCGTGCGCAGGTGGGTCTTTAGCCTCCCCTGTGGGCGGCGACCCGGCACACGAGCGGTGTCTGCGGCAGACTGCGCCGCAACGCAGAAAACGGACATCTCGCAGGGTGTCAAAAACAAGACACCCAGGCTGCAGCCACCCTCTTCCTTTGTGTTAAATGCTTCAGGCTTGCGAGAGGTCTGTCATTAAAGCTCAATCGCAGCGGTCGCTGCACCCTTTTCTTACCTCGTATTTATGAGGCGTGCGTCGTCTCTTTGTCGCGAACAGTCCGGCTCGTCGGCTGTTATTTGATGTCGCAGCGAGGACTTGTGTCTCCATGTCTCTGCATTTAAATGAGGCTGTGTTTGTGTGAGAAGGCAGGCCGCTGTTGCCCACCGTCTAACGTCCCTTTCTCTCCCCCCCCTCATTTTATTATGCCTCAGACAAAGAGCTGTACGCCTGGCTGAAGTGCGTCAAGGGACAGCCGCATGACCACAAGCACCTGATGCCAACGCAGATTATTCCAGGAACTGGTAGGAAGCAACGCTCTCGCC
The DNA here is from genome assembly GCA_029706075.1 of Aldrovandia affinis. Lineage (NCBI taxonomy): Eukaryota > Metazoa > Chordata > Actinopteri > Notacanthiformes > Halosauridae > Aldrovandia > Aldrovandia affinis. The sequence goes on from JAINUG010000110.1 coordinate 631,654, forward strand.
CTGGCCCGCCGCCAACGCTCAAATTGCTTTCATTTCATTATAACCGGGAGGCGGGGAGAGGGGGGGAAGAGAATCAACTCCCTCTCAGCAGCCTCGGAATGAACTCACCTTGCGTCGATAGCGATGGCGCTGGGTGCAAACCGCGTCCTGCCCAAACAGAAAGCATCACCTCTCCCAAAACGGTGGGAGTGGCGCATTGTGCGAGGCCTAGGCACACTTGAAGGCCTGCCAAGTCTGCTGCTGTTTTGTTTACTCTTGATGTACAAGCGTTTGATGTTTCCCCGGAAGTAAGAGGGCGTTTCTGTGATTCTTGTTAAGCCTGTGATAATTCGTTTCTGTCTGGTACGGTCATACAATCACCACTTGTTTGAACGGTTTCTCCTTATTTGTGCGCATGCGCGCACGTGTATATAAATATCACAACGTAGGCCGTGTTCAATAATGAGCGATTTATTTACAGGAGAATCTCCACCGTGTGAAACGCGTTGTCGTCTTTTCTTTGCAGTTTTGACAGACCTGGTCAATGCCATGCACGAGCTCAGAGACAAGTACGGCATCAAGTCGCACTGCCCCTGCGCGGGGAACCACACGGCACTGCTCAGCAAGCTCCCGTCCACCAACGGAGTCTCACAGGTACCACAGAACAACATGCACTTCTCCTTTAACCGCTCTTCCCTTTCCCTTCCACCACACAACCTCGTGCTCATTGTCTGTCACCGTTACTGTGTGTGAGCAATGTGTAGGTGGGGTTGTGAAAAGCTGGGGCTGTTTGATGATGATGATGATGCACCTTAACTGTGTACATAACCGTTATCTGTACTGTATTTGTATATTAGCACTGTACTGTATTGTATTGTATTTTTATTACACTGTATTTTCTTAAGCTCTTGTTATTGTATTGGTTGTATGTTGACACCTTGCACTAAGGCAAATTCCTTGTACATCGTACTTGGCGAATAAATAATTCTGATTCTGATGATGGTAATGAATCTCCACGCTGGCCTTACAGGTGCTGCAGAACGTGCTGAATCACAGCAACAAGCTCTCGCTGGTGAAACCGGACGCCCCCCCGCCCAACCCCGCCCAGAAGGTGGAGGCCAACGGGGGCAGCAGCCCCACCAGCGACAGCAGCACCGACAGCAGGCTGACCCCGCCCGAATCGCAGTCCCCCCTGCACTTCCTGGCCGACCTCGCCGAGCAGAAGTCCCGGGAGGAGAAGAAAGGTGGGCGGGGGGCGGGGGCGCGGGGGGGGGGAGACTCTCAGCGCTTAAACAACACAATAACAGGAAGCTGTCTGGCAGGGGATTTGGCTAATGGCAGCCGGTACTCCAGCGGTGGAGAGCGGGGGCTGCCCACATTTTTTTTCCTGTGTGTGCAGCTGTCAGCCGTCCAACATTCCTTAAATCTGGTGTTTAACGGCGTACGATACTGCAGCAGCACCGACGTGCAGGCTCATCGCAGAATCACGCCTAGGGAGATCAGCGTTAGCACTTATTCGTCCGATGCAGTCGTGATGAATTTGTCATGGCTCAGGACTAGCCTTTGTGCGATTGACCTGTTTGTGTGTGGGAAAGGAGCGTCTCACTGGCGACCGCTGTGTTGTAGAGAACAAGGCGTCTCCGCTGGGGAAAGCGGTGAAGGAGGAGAAGGAGCACCCGGACGGCCTGGAGACCCTGCACTGCAAGCCGTCCCCCCTGGTGAGCAACAGCACGGAGCAGGGCTCCACGCTGCGCGACCTGCTCACCACCACCGCCGGCAAGCTGCGGCTGGGCTCCACCGACGCCGGCATCGCCTTCGCCCCCGTCTACTCCACGGCCTCGCAGGTGAGCCCCCACCCCATCGCCTCGCCCGCCCTCCTTACTCAATCCCCCCCCCCTCTCCTCGCCAACACAGCCAGGCAAACGCGGCTTTTACGTAAGCGTCTCTCAACGCCCTCCCCTTCTCTCCCTCCCTCTCCTCTCTCTCCTCTCCCGCTGCCCAGACCGGCAAGAGCGGCAGGAGCATGCCCAACATCCTGGATGACATCATCGCCTCCGTGGTGGAAAACAAGATCCCGGCCAGCAGGAACGCCAAGCTGAGCCTGAAGCAGGAGGCGATGGACGAGCCCAAGACGGAGCGGAAGAAGGCGAGCGTGGAGGAGCCGCCGAGGGTCCACGCGGACATCCCCCACGCCTGGCTGTACGAGCGCCGTCTCCTCTGGCTCAAGGACCACCGCAACCCTGGGAACTGGCAGCTCTTCAGGGAGTGCTGGAGACAGGGACAGGTCAGTGCAGTCGTAGCAGTCGCAGCCAGACCCCACCCGCGTTCGGGCCGGCCCCAGCTCTTTAATATAATAATGTAATATATGCCATTTATCAGACGCTTTTATCCAAAGCGACTTACAGTAGTGAATGCATACATTTTCAGTATATGTGGCCCCAGTGGGGATTGAACCCACAACCTAAGCGTTGCCAACGCTGTGCTCTACCAACTGAGCCACAGAGAACCCCATCTTTGACGCGGGTCTACATCTCTCACGAGCGCATGTTTCCCGTGGGTGGCTCCTCGCCGCTGATGCGCACCAGCCGTCACAGGAGGGCCAGACGCAGACGAAAAGCAGCCGTGCACTCCCAGGGCCGCGGCGCGCCGTTTGTTTGGGGTCAGAGTCGCTGCGCTCTCGCCCCGCTGTTTACACTGCGCTGTCAGCGCTGTTTGGCTTCTTCCCGCACATTCTACCTCCACTTCCCACACCACGAAACAGGAAGGACATTTATTGAGATTCCTTTTTTCTTTTTTAGGATGGACTGTGTGTTTATAGCGCCAGCTTAAGCTTTGTCATCGAATTCGGAGACCTTTGAGCGTCTGCCAACGCTTCGCTGCATTGTTTATCAGGAGATCCGGTCCTGCAGCAGTCTGTAGCATCGGTAACCATCTGTGTGTAGAAATATTGTGTCCTTTAGTTTATATAAATCTTGGTCTCGGTCAATTTGGGAATTTAGCAAACATTTGAGTGTTGCTATCATAAATTAAGTGAATGGCTTGGTAATAGCAAATACCATGATTGTGTCCAAAAACTGTTTTTCATGCCCAGCTGTGAAGAGTTTGTGCTATTCAGCTTCAAATGCATTATTCAGCTGGAATTCAACATGGAAGTATCCACTGTCAGACTGCGTAACTGTAAACCCTTTGTTTAAATGGAGGTGGGTGATCTGTGAAAACATTATTAACAGGAAAGTTTCACCTTGACCAGTAGTTTTCACCCTCACACAGTACATTTTTTCTTACTTTGTAATATTTGTATTTTATACACTGAAGATGGGACCTATACAAAGTCTGTGGGTGCGTTTGTTTGTTGCCTTCCTAAACAAAGCAAGCTGAAGTAGCCAAATCGCTTTCAGAACAGATTACCTGCAGGGACACGCGTTTATATTTCAACATTCGTCATTCATTTTGTTCCCGTTTTTAATTTTACACTTGCCAAAAATAGTCGTCGTATCATTGTCGGTGACCGTGTGCTTTGACTTTATGTTCCAGCCGGTTCTTGTGTCGGGGGTGCATAAGAGACTCAACGCCAGCTTGTGGAAGGCCGAGTCATTCAACCAAGAATTTGCCGACCACCAAGGAGACCTCTTAAACTGCAAGGACGGCGTGATCTCCAACTCCGGAATCAAGGAATTCTGGGACGGCTTCGAGGACCTGACAAGTGAGTTGCTAAGATTGCCGGTCTCTGTGTTCACCGGACAAAAGCCCCCCCCCCCCGGCGCTCTTCACTCACGGCTGTTTTGTGCCCCGCTCTTCCTCCAGAGCGGCCCAAGTCTAAAGACGGGGACACCATGGTGTATCGGCTGAAGGACTGGCCCTCGGGGGAAGAGTTCATGGCGCTCATGCCTTCTAGGTAAGCGGCGTCAGAGCCCTTGCTGTGTGCAGGTTGTGATCTCCTCGCCGTGCGCATGTGTGTGTTCACGTGTGTGTTCAGGTGTGTGCGTGTTCCCTGTTGTGACGCTCGTGTGCTCGCGCATCGCAGGTACGATGATCTGATGAAGAACCTCCCCCTCCCCGAGTACTCGGACCCCGAGGGGAACCTCAACCTGGCGTCCCACCTGCCCACGTTCTTCGTGCGGCCGGACCTCGGGCCCAGGCTGTGCTGCGCTTACGGTACGAGGGCTCGGCCCGCACCCGCCTCCCTCCCTCCGCACCCACACGTCTCACACAACCGGAGATCGGAGATAAGACCCGACAAGGTCGCGTTAAAGCGCTGAGCTACGCGCGGAAACGCACGCAAGCACGCGGCAGGTAGGCCGCGAGCGGAGGCCGTCGATAGACGCCCGGCACATGGAAACATCAAACAATGGCTCGTGTGTTTCCCCGAGCAGCCCCGCGCTCCGCTGTGTTAATAGTGTTTGTTCAGGCCGGCCTCAGATCTAACCGCTTCCTCTCTCCGTCCCCCCTCCAGGTGTGGCCGCCTCCCAGGAGCAGGACTTTGGAACGGCCAACCTGCACATGGAGGTGTCCGACATCGTGAGCGTGCTCGTGTACGTCGGGGTGGCCAAGGGGAACGGAGTCCTCTCTAAAACGGGTAGGCCCGCAGCCGGCTCGCGTCTCCCCCTCAGTTTACCCAACAATTAGAGAAGAGCCCCCAGCGCTCGCTGTTTGCAGAAGTAGGTCAGGCCGTTTTCAAGAGAGAGAGAGAGAGAGAGAGGAGAGGGGAAAAAAAGAGGGAACTTTTTTTTTTTTTTTTTTGTGGGAAAATAATGGTCAGGATTCAGTGTTCAGTTTTTTTTTTCCCTCTCTTGTGCCACAGTGCACGAGAAAGGAAAACATGCCGCAGACGTTAAAGAATTTCTCCAACAATGGAATGTGGACGACCGGCTGAAGAAAACCATCTGGAACGAGTTGCCGGAGCAGCCGATCCCAGCGTAATCGCTGAGGATACATCCAGCAGAAAGACAAAAAAAAAGGGCTCTGTCCGTTCAGCTCAGGAGAAGTAAAGCAGACTTAAACTCCAAAACATGTCCCACAGTTTCACTGAAAACGGACACACACAAAAAGAGCCCAAAGCAGACCCTAAAATGGTGTGTGGACCTTCGCTTAAATCCCCCGGTGCTCTGACCGAAATCACTCAAAGTCTGGGAGGAAAAAAACATGGAAAGTCGCACAAATGCTAAAAGGATTTAGGTCTTATTCAGCTGGCCGCTAAAGAGTGAAACTTTCGATCCCGGCTTTCTCTCAGGAGCCGCGCGTGTGTATAATAGATAGGGAGGTGGCTCACAAGGTCGTGACTTTGCGGTTTTGACTTGGCGCGGGGCCTCAGCCGTGTCCTGTCTCCTGTCAGAGGAAACCTCTCCGGGACGTGACTCTCCCAAACCACCACCCCCCTGCTGCCCGCTCTGCCTTCTGACTATTTATAGCGACGAGCCTTTTACACTGCCACAAAGAGGACCAGGCATTAAAAAGGGACAGACACCAGCGATCTGTCTTCATTGTTATTAATTTTAAAATGTTCTCCCTTCAAAGGAAGAAGCAGATGCTGCTGTCAGCGTGCCGGCTTTGTCACGAATTGAGCTGACTGTGGGATATCTGACTGTTTGTGTGTGTGTGTGTGTGTGTGTGTGTTTGTCATTGCAGGCGTGTTGAAGAGACTGGAGGAAGAGGAATTGGACGACAGCGTGAAGAAAAGATTGAAGGACTCCAGCGAGACTCCAGGAGCCTTGTGGCACATCTACGTGAGCAAAGACGTGGAGAAAATTAAAGACTTCCTGCACAAGGTTATTTTTAGTCCCGTTTCTCTTCACCCCCCCCCCCCGGTCACGCACTGGCTCAGTGATCCACTGAAGCGGAACGTTCTGGGGCTCCACAGTCACTTTGAATGTCCCCGTGACGTATCGTTCCCTCCAGACAAAGAATTAATAGGGGGGACACTTAATTACTTCCCCCCCACTTGAACTTTGGCCTTCTTCTCAAGGCCGGCCCGCAGAACGCTCTGATCTTCAGCAGGCAGGAGTGGCACGCACTGCCATCGACATCCTGTGTGGAAGCATGCCTTTCATGGGGAAATTAGAAATCAACAACTACACATGGAACAGTTTTGAAAGATCCTTAGTTTACGCTGGAGTGAGGAATATTAGCATGATCCACATGTGCGGATGGTTAATTGGCGGCACCGAATCGAGGGAGGGAACGCGATTGTTCTGGGGGTCTGCGGCAGATAGTTTGTGTGCGTTTCCATCGCGCTCACCCGCATGTTGTGTGTGTGTGTGCGTGCTGTGTGTCTGTGTCTGTGCGTGTGTGTGTGTGTGTGTTTCCCGCCGCAGGTCGCTAAGGAGCAGGGCTTGGAGGTGCCGGTGGAGCACGACCCGATCCGTGAGCCGGGCTGGTATCTGAGCAGGAAGCTGAGGCAGCGGCTGATGGAGGAGCACGGGGTGCAGGGCTGGACCATGGTGCAGTTCCTGGGAGACTCCGTCCTCATCCCGGCCGGAGCCCTGCACCAGGTCTGCACCATCCCTCTGTCTCCCTCCCTCTGTCCCTCTGCCACCATTCTATGTCTGTCCCTCTTGGTCACCTTCTCCCTGTCGTCCTCCTCCTCCTCCTCCTCCTCCTCTTTTTGTTGAGAACATTTTTCTGTCCCTCACTTTTTCCCTGTCAATCTGACTGTTTGGCATCTTTCTGTCTGTCCCCCTGTCACTACCCTGTGGTATGTCTATCAGTTTATTTTCTGTAGCTACCGCTCTCTTTAGTTTGTGATTTCTCTTTCTGTCCCATCGTGTTTGTGGCTCTTTCACTGTGCCGTGTGTCCCCCCCCCCCATGTCAGTCTCAGTCTCATATTTAGTTAATGCTGGATGCCTGAATAGGATAGCCAGCCTCCGTATCCGCGCAGATTTCCATCCTAGTGCAGGATGAGGTGTAGCATGCGCTATCGCAGTCCTTGTGTCGTCTCTCTGCAGCGCAGCGATAACGCTCTTCTCTCTCTCTCTCTCCCTCTCTCTCTCTCCCTCTCTCTCGTGCTCCTCAGGTGCAGAACCTTCACAGTTGTGTTCAAGTGATTAATGACTTCGTGTCGCCGGAACATGTGGTGCACTCGTTTCATTTAACACAGGAACTCAGATCCTCCAAAGAAGAAATTAACTACGAAGATAAGCTACAGGTAAGAGTGTGTTGGAGCTCTCTCCCCCCTCGTCGTAAACGGGTCCCCGTTAATTACCCGGCCCGCTCGTCTCGCCGCACGCGGCCTCAGCTCCGCCTCTGTCAGAACTGCTGCCCAGACGGGTGAGACGGGCTCCGCCGCCCCGGTCCGCAGGGCTTCTAAAACAGCCCTCGCTTTAGCTCTGTTGTCATGGCTCCTTTCGTCTTCCTTAAGTCGATTCGAAGGCATTGGACGCCGGTTATGAGAGCTCTCCGAGATTCATGGCATTTGAAGCCTTTCATAATGGCTGTATCCTCCCATGTGTTTTCGCCTCGTGTGTGATTTCGTCGATTATTGTGCAAATAAAATATTCAAGAGTCCCAAGGCGCACTGGCTGCCCGAGTAAGTGGGCCCCACCCTAAGCTTAGACGAGATGAGAGGAAATCGAAGCGGTATTGCTTCTATGCGATTGGAATGGTGCCGTTATTTTCGCCGCGCGGGCTGCATTTCGTCCGTGTCACGTAAGGGGAGCATTTCTGAAAAGTGGAAATGTGATTAATCATTTTATACAGAGAGAGCACTGGGCGACTGAGTGCACATCCCGCACAAATGAGTCGCTTTGCAATTTTTCCCAATTTTCAGCCGCGCTCAGCCCATTACGCGATCCACCGCGGCTCTCTCGTACCCGGTGCGCGAGCCGGAGACGGTAATAGCGCCATTACAGCCCCGTGTCTTGTTTTGTAGGTCAAGAACATCTTTTATCACTGTGTGAAAAACGCGGTGGCAACGTTAAAGAGGTGCTGCGCCGAAGAGCAGGACGAAACGGAAGAGAACTCATGACCCTTTCCCCTCGTCGAAGAGTGACGTCTCTCGCGGCGTCCTTCATCATCTCACACGAAATATGCACACTAACCTTAGCATCATGAACCTCCAGTGCCAAGCAGACTAAAAAAACTCTATTTATTTGTTACTGACACCATAGCAGTATAGCCCAGAGCATCAGGATAACTGTGATTCAATGCAAGTGTAAAGATAATCTGCAAGTAACAGCACTGCTGTTCCCTCTAGTGGTTGTTTTTTTTTTTTTTTTTTTTGTGTGTGTGTGTGTGTGTGTGCGCGTGTGTGTTTGTTCCGTTGGTTTTTTTTCTTCTCCTTTCTCGCATTCTTGTATGTTGTTTCAGTGAAAAAATGATTAAAATGATGTATTTATTTTTTAAGAGTTCTATGCTATTATGTGTTCTAGATCAAATGTAAATGTGACTTGTACAGTTTGCTAAATCAATTCTGATACCGTTCACTACATTGAGACAGTTACTGTGAGAGAGGATACAGACACCAGCTATTGCCTGTACTTGGGAATCTTTGCTGAATTGCAGTCCTCATGCCATATCTTTTGAAAATGAACTGCCAAACTATTGTAAACAGTGTAAAGTTATATTATGTAAAGAAACTAAAGGCTAAATGAATAACACAAAACACTTCAGCATTTTATTAAAAAGAAAGTATTCGCTGTAAAATGGAGACATTTACAAAAGTTGTAATTTATTCAAGAAAATCGTCTCGTTTTGTTAAAATTTACTATGGTGAACTTTTGAAGTTAAATGGAAAAAAATAAAAAACTTATTATGCTGTGTAAATATATACATATATACATTCAATGATGTATTTTTTTAAAACATGGCTTGCTTCAATTTCAAATTTTAAAAGTGCAAGTGTTACATGCTTTGTACATTGAAGTTCAAAGGGGTTTTACATTTTCCATTAAAATGGATTTATCAAAGTCGGCCTGTGTAGTGTCTTTTGTTGTGCGGTGAAGTGTGGGGGGACAATAATGTCTTTGTCACCGGGGTAATGGATTCGGCAGAAGGGGGGGGGTTGAACAGAGACAAGAGGGAACACAACCATTGTCCAGGGGCATGTGGGCATCTCAAAGTTATCTGCGCTTTCACCGACCCAGAAAGCCTGGCCAATTTTTTTAGTTTAATCTTGGACTGAAATTGCACGATCTCTCTTGAAGGCCATATGTTTTTAGTTGGTTTGTAATTTCATAAGCTCCAACAGACCCCAGAAAGCATTTTGTGGTTCAATTCCTTGACATTTGATTTCCTTTTTCCTGCCTCTTTTGAGTTTGGCATTCAGACACAACCAAAAATGTTATGTTCCCTTTGTAAGGCCTGTCTGATTACTCGTAACAGTGTTGACTGTGTTCAGTGTACACAGAGGGCCCTGTTTACAGGAGAGGTGGCCTGTTTTATGCATGTGAGATTTTGGTGCATAAATGAGTAATTGGCGTACTCGCACAAGCAGACAGGGTGTTTAGGAGAACTTGCAGGCCTTTGGGTGGTGTCCTGGAAAAATCACCTTGTAAGTATTTACAATCCCTTTAAATCGGTAGCTGATTTACACTTACCAAGTTAACCGTTGCCCCAGTTTACAACCAATCACCACAGAGTGGAAAAAACCCAAAACGTTAAGGATCGAGAACCAGAAACACAGTAACTGTCCTATCCGTTCTCCTACTCAGTTAATGTTGGATGCCTGAATAGGATAACCATAAAAGAGAGTAAACTATAAAAAGGCCAAATCAATGACTTCCTCTGTGGTAAATTTGGCTGTCTACAATGCTGGTATCTAGAGAAGACACCTTACATTTGTTTTTGTTTTTAGCAGACACCCTTATCCAAAGTGACAGTGTTTTTTTTTTTACTGAAGTACTTCAGGAACGTTTCCCATGAGTACATAGTGCCCCACCTGGGATTTGAATCTGCAAGCTTGCGAGGTACAGACTCCGTTCCTTAACCATCAAATCACACAACTGTATGACAGCAGGACAAACGGATTGTCTAACACACGATCTGAAAACCTTGTTTCTGTTCGACGCAATGCTTCTCACCTCACCAATGATGACGGGGGTGCCGAAATGGTTTCTATTTAAAAAATAAACACACACAAATTAAGCTTCTGACTTCCATCCGTCTTAGTTATACAGACATACTACCATCTCACTGCAGACTAACATTGTGCCCGAAGTTTGCTTATTATAGAGTACTGCACAAAACCACTCTGAATGAAATAATTATTTAACGTATTTATAGAAGCATCAATCATACTGTTTTATGTTAAATATGCATAACTCCTTTCCAGGTGAAATCACTTGAGGTATGGCTTGTTAAAGGAGATGCATGTTTACAATTGTTATACGTTTGCCCACAAGTTCATGTCAAATGAGCACCGTCTGACATTAATTAACATTACATTTTTGAAGCAACCACTCAGATCATTGCCAACAAAACTTCCCACCACCAATTCATTACACCAGACTCCTCCCTCAAGTTCAAAGTAGTAACTGAAGACTTGTGAAATTTGCTTCCTTTTTAACAGGGGATTCATTATTTTTGCACCGGTTTTTCCCCAATGTGGTGAATTGGGGCTTGTTTCACAACAATTTTTGAACAATTTAATTGAACAATTTTGGGGGAATATTTCACTATGCACGCACTCACTTTCGAGCACCCTTGCCAATTTAAGCTATTAGAAAACATGGCCAAATGTGTTGAGGACCCTCAATGTCCAATTTGCTGCGTTAATCAACTGACGTTTTGCAAGGAAACAAATCCATCTATCTGACCGCGCCAAGCGCCGCCTTGTGCTTCGTGACTACGAAGACCCCAGAATCATCATTAATATGCGTGTGCCGTTACAGTTTTGTCTCTGTTTGAGAGAGCGTGTATGCGCCGAGTGCTGATTTGATTCAGGTCCTGAGGGTCGCCGCCCCCAGCCTTTTGCCTCAGTAATTGCAGGCTGTAAACAGCTGAGGGGGGAGATAGGAGAGGCCTTCGTGGATGCTTCTCCTGTCTGAGAGCCGCGGTTTAGCAGTCTGCTCACGCAAACGTGTGATTTTTCCCACTGCCTCCACGCGGCCCTGACAGCCCCGGCCTTATTAATATTCCCCGAACATCAAAGAGGCCCGCGCCGCCACCACCAGACGTGTGACCGAGGCCTGATCCAGCTTCCTGCGCACGGAGCCGTGCAGCAGCAGCAGCAGCAGCGCTAAAGGTCTGCAGGAAAGCCAGCCCGCCCGCCTTGCCTGCCTCCCGAAGCTTTAATGAGCCCCTCTCTCTCTCTCTCCGGCAGCCTCTCCTGGGGCCCGGGGCATCGCAGACCGCCTGCCAGACGAGCAGCGGGGCTGTCTGCTGCTGCCGCACGCTCAGCAGCTCCAGGGTCGCTGATCAGCCCACCGGTTATTAAATCAATAGCCAGTCAGGTTCCTGCATGGGGGGGGGGTTATGATAGAACACTTGGCATACAATAACCGTACAAAAACACGTTTCATTTGAGTATCACAGCAAGGGTTTCAATTAAAATGTATCTGCACGATTCCAATTTTGTGGCGTTTCTTCTCTGCTTATTGCTTTTGCTCTTGCTGAATTTTCATACCGGTGTAAATTGAGGTGAGGAGGCAATTCTGTTACTTCGACATAACTAACACTCTGAATGGGATTCTTCATGTTATCCTACTTTCCTCTCAGAATGTCTGTACTATAGTCAAGTGTAGACGGGTAGTTTTGTGGTGGACATTTATTTGCTTTTCAGTATGCCAACAAAAGCAACCCTTTAAAACGGGACACAGTCGACATCTCATATTGAGCCACTAGATGGCATTGTTTAAACCGTGAGAGAGCTCTACAAAATCCATTCTATTTACGATTTGAAATTGTCAGCGTTCCGTTTTTAGTCATTTAACACCATGGCCAGGGCAATACTACTGCACTGCTGCCTTACACATGCACAGGCGTTTCGTCCCTGGTGAATCACCATCTTGCTTGTTTACGATAACTGGCGATTTAAATTTTTATCCGATCAAAGACATTTTTGTATCGGGATCTGGAAAATACAAACCAGCAAACCCGTGGGTCTCCAGGATTTGTACTGGACAAGACATGGATGGGTCACCGGATTGCTGCAGGGTCTGCTGGCTTTCCTTCACACTCTGCAAACTGTTCATTTTAAGTCTCTGTGCAAAACAGGAAATCAACTCACCGGGCACTTTATGGCAGAGTTCAAATGGAAAACATTGAGTAATGGTGCAGATGGCACTTTTACACCAACCTAGACTTCACACGGACCTCACAGACTGCCCGTCTCTGCTTGAGAACAATTGCTCATTCGGGATAGTTTCCTGCCTAACGGGCGAGGTACGCTAGCCTCTTGTCCATACTCTAAAATTAAACCCAGTAACATCCCATTATTAGAGCGAGTTGGTAAACCAAGACAAGTGCTGAATGGCAGATCATGTTTAAATTAAATTAAATTAAATTAAAACAATGCCCACACTTGCCTAGAATAAACAGTGTTGTCTTTATATATATATATATATTTAAAAGATCATATACTTACAACTAGCATCGTCATTCATGCATCACCAAAACAATGTTACATGTTCATTGTTGTGAGAGTTGGTAGCACATACGTTTTTTTTAGATTTACATCAAGCAACAATACAAAAAACAAAACAAAAAAATCTGATGCACCCTGATTGCGGTTTGTAAACGGATAATTAAATTATACATATTTAACATTGCTAATTTGGTTCCCTCTTTATGAGACCAATATGACCAATTCTTCTCATTGGCTTCCAAGCTGCATCACATTAAGAGCTGTCCTTATTTCTGGCACGAGTTGATTATTTCAGGTTAGTTCTGAAAGTAAGCTACAAACCCTGATATATATATACACATACATACACGCATACGTACGTACACACATACATACGGTATATGCTATCGTATTTGTACTTTTTCCATTCTGCATATTCAAACAGTTACCTGAAAATCTTTTTTGTGTTTCACACATTCACTTGTGTGTCCAACAATTGACTGATTACAGTACAAATGAATTAATGAAAAAAAAAAATGAAAAAATAGTCAAATAATGAGGTACCACATAGGACCAAGCGTGAATAAAAAATAAAAAATAAAAAATAAAGGAGGGGGGCTTAATGAATGAATTAATTCTTTCAGCCAGACTTTGTTACCGATGGCTCACAGGTGGTTTGTGCTACAGCCCGCATCTTCTGCCCGTCCACAGGCCGGGAGAAAGCCGGCAGCGCTTTGTCCAAACTGAGGTCTTAGGTGTGGCTCTACCGAGAGCCCATCACCGCTCCTGCAACTTAGGCAGCAGGATGTCTCAGTAAGGCTAAAATACTGGCTCTTTTACCAGGCGTTTCCCCTGCCGGAAAGCCAAGCCTTCCGAAGTAACACCACCGAACTCTGCGCGTCGCTGAATGCAGAAAAGGAGCGCCAAGGGGCATTAAGGTTCCTTTCCAAAAAAAAAAAACGCGACGCCAACCTGGCTGTGATCCGGAGAGACGGACGAAAAGGAAAATCGGTGGAGTCTACTTCACTCTCCGCTGGCTGATTTTGGAAATGACGTGACACAAAGGGAGGTAATCTACAATGCGCGGCGGCCACTGGCACCTGACACACACCTAGTCTACGCACGCGTCCGCACAACTGCACGCCTAAGTTACACTTAAGAAAGGAGCACTAGATCAGAAGCCAAGCAGACACAATACAGTACAAATTCCGACAGATTGTGGATGTAGATCACAGTGTTCATCCCCCCCGCCCCACAGACCAGCTCAGCTGTCTGTCTGTCTGCGCAACAGTTTTTACTGCAACGCCTTCACTCAGGCCTCCACGCAAGTCTTCCAATGTTCCACATGTAATCTGGAAGTGGCCTGTCCCGCAAATTCAGGTTTACATAGCTACTATGAGAAAACTGAGTTAAATTCAGCCAACAATAATGATAACAATAATAATCATAATTCATAAAAATATCAATAACAAAAAATTTAATTGAGAGATGAAACTATCATTGCCAGTCAGTCAAGGCTTCGAGATGGGAACCTTTCATAAAGCCGGAGAACTGTCATCAGTCCCTTTTTATTCAGTTATTTTTCAGGACCTTATATCACAACCATTTTAGAAATATTCAAAGGCACAAATCCTGCAAAAGATTTTTCACAAAATAGCTGCAGTACCTAGGGTAGCCACTGGAGGGAGAAAGAAATAAAAAAATGAAAAAGAAATTACTTCCAAGTTTTGTCGCTGGAGTCGCGCCTGCAGAATTGCCACAGGGGATGCCACTGAACACTGTTGATAGGCAGCGTGTTCCCACGACAACACGTCTCCCTGTACGCTGGCGGGAGCTGCGGTCTCGCTTTCGTTAGCGTGGGCGTTCCAGGGTGGCCCGGGCTACAGTTTGTCTCTGTCCAGGAGCTCCTGCAGTTCCTGCTGGATGTCCTCCGGCAGCTCTAGTGCAGGGAGGTCCTCCAGTGAGATGTCCTGAGTTGGCATTTCCAGGGGCGGCAGGGGCGGGATCGGAATGTCCTTGGTCTTCCTGTCCTCCGCCGGCTGTGGCAGCACCCAGAGCTCGGACTTCTCCAGGAAGTCGGCGTCTGCGTACGGCTCCCTCTTCAGCCGGGCGTTATCCTTTTTCAGCCGCTGGTTCTCCAGGGTCAGCTTCTCGTTCTCGGCCAGGAGGAATTCCACCAGCTTCCTGAGGTCGGCGATCGCCGTCTCCTGCTCCTCCAGCCGCGTCTTGTCGTTCTTCTGGGCCTTGCTGCTGGCGCTGGGCTCAGGAGGGGCACCCTTGTTCTTCACCAGGTACAGCAAGGTGTCGTACTCACGCTCAGCGGGGCCCGGAGCGCCGCGGGCCCGAGTCGGGCCCGGGGCGGCAGCGCCGGCGGCGGCCAGCAGGGGCGCCGGCGTGCCCGGCTGCGGGGCCGCGGCGCTCTGGAGCACGCGGGGCCTCCCTTCCCGTTTGGCCCGTTTCCACCTCTCTTCAATCAGCCGCTGTTGCTTGATGTGACTGTCCCTTTGGAGCTCCAGTGACAGGTGAGCCTGCGCAACACAAACAGGACGGTCACAGACCTCGCACACGGAGGAGACGCTGGCATCACTGCACAGGCTACAATCCGCTAAAGCAGTGGCTCTCAATCTCGGTCCTGGGGGACCACTGTGTACGCTGGTTTTTGTTACAGCCAATCTCTTGATCAATTAAGGTCGTTGAATACATGCATTTAAGTTCTACCTTAATTTTGTCCTTTATCTCAGGTTTGGCTCATTGGCGTTTGTTCCGTCAGTGAACTATTCATTGTCCGCAAATGGTTTCGTTTCAGTGTCCAGGTGTCCTCGCTTTAAGCAATTGGGACTACACTGATTTCGTCTGTCAGTCTACAACAAAATCAATTTTTTTAAATGTAACCCCTTTCTAAAGGAATCCTTTTTTCTATAGCCCATTACTGAAAATGAGAGCATTGTTTGATCTAATGGATTAAAAATCCTGGGACGTCAATATGGACATTTATTATTCATGGCATGCATAGCAATTTCTGACATAATGTGGCCTTAGGTGGCCTAAATCATCCCTTAACAGACATTGACCATGTCTAATTAAGAACAACTACCAGGGGGCCTCGGGTGGCATAGTGGTCAAAGCAATCGCCCGGAATGCAAGTTGCCCACTGCAGCTGTGGTTCGGCGTTTGGCTGTCTGCCCCAGGGGGAGGGAGAGATGGCACGAGCTTGCCGAGGAGCAGTAGGGAGACCTTGTAAACATTGTTGGGAAAGTTCCATCTCGGAAGGGGCAAACATTGCCTCGAGGTATTAGCTTGTCCCGTGGAAGCGGGTGGTGAGTTCGTGGGGGAGGGTAAATCAAAAATAAATAGAGGGTATAATTGGCTAACAAATTAGGAGAAAAACAGGGAAAAAAATCAGAAAAAAAAGAACTAACAGCTCATTACAATTCAGAGGTTGCAATTACGGTTGAAATGTAAACCAGCATACACAGTAGTCCCCCAGGACCGAGTTTGAGAACCACTGAACTGAACTACTATCTAAATGCACTACAGCTGTTGGTGTTCAAACAATGGTAAGTGTAAGGTAATATCACCACCAAGGGGTATTTTTTCAGATTTATGGCCTCATTTGTAATTCATATAATTTCATGAAATCATGGAATGTAAAGGTTATGTTAAGTTTTCCAGGAGAAACCAATTCAAAACTAAACACACCTGTTTCATTTAATAATAAATCATGCATTTGAAGGAGCAGTGACAGTGTTTTCATTCTGAAAATATGCAATAGTGGAGTTGTCATGGTAATTTCTCAGGTATAGCACACCTACTTGCACACTTCGGGTTCTGTCAAAATAATGTGTGAAGAGGCCTATCGGCCTTCTTTCCCTTTCTGTTTAGTTTGCAAAGGAATTGTAACGTGTGACATTACTTAGCCACGTGACTTGTCCTGAATCAACAGCCTAAAATAAATGGGTGTTAATATCTAAATAATTACATGTATCTACAAAATGTGAAGAGTCAATTAGATTTTTTTGTGTTCTACACAATATGCCTAGTATTTATTTGACCATCCTACCTGAGTGACACATTGGTTTTGGCCTGACAGCTAGGTTAATATACAACCAAATGTGAGTACACACTTGCCTCTGTTATACGTGTTACAGCATGAACTGTTGGGGCATGGTAAATAGTCCCCTCTGGAGCTCAAGAATCCAATGACAAAAATAAAAGGTCACACTTGCCCCAGAAGAGATCCGAGTCAAACCAGTGTTATCTCAGTCAACGTGATCTGACCTTTCACCGTCCTCTCTACAGTACAACCACTATGGCCAGGACGGTCATACCTGTTCACACTGTGTTAGCTTCATGGCCTCCTCCAGAAGGTCTGCAATACATTAGGAGGAGACTTCACAATCAATCACATCTGAAGATTTGTTTCTCCCTCCCAATTTTACACATTCTTCAAATATTTGCCAGCACCTCAGACTATTTGGAAAATCTTCATGAATATGTCTCCACAATGCACAACTGGAGACATATTGAGCAATGCACAGTCATTGACACAGCCACAGATAACTGCGTGTTCCTTACCACTCCACTGATCACACTGCCACAAGCGAAGGAAGCAGTCATTTTAATTTTGGAGAAAACTGTACTTATTAGTATTGGAAACTAACTTGGCCAAAACATTCCTGTCAGGCAAAGGGACAAATTTATCAACACTGTGGCTTCGGGCTAAAGCTCCACTTCCTCATCAACATGTCACACTTCCTCCCTGCTTGGTAACACACTTGATGACACATTGGAGAAGTGTCCTATAATTAATCTCAGGCGTGGGGCAGAGGTCCCCAACCCTGCTACTAGAGGGACACAGGATCTGTTAGTTTTTGTTTTCACCATGAAGTCAATTCTGATCTTACTAACTCCACAAGAAACCAGGTGAGGTGGGTTAATTGTGCAATCGACTGCTTGAATGTATCTACTCTGTGCTGAGTAACAACAAAAACAAGCAGACCCTGTGGCTCTCCAGGACAAGGGTTGGTGTATGGCATTGCTAATCAGCATCGCTTTAGCAATAAAAGCTTTAGAAATGTAAAGCACACTGCACCGTACAGCCTCATGTATGCCACAGCATTTCAGTGTTTTAATCTTACTTTCTAGAACAGTATCTATCAACATTGTGCGTACCGACTATTACAATGACATTCCCCAAGGTTTCAGGACTTCCCGCTCATGCCCCATGGCTTATTTAACATTCAAATAGTCATCTCAAAACCTAAGCAACCAACAAACAAAACAAAACACACACACTGCGCGCACCTGCAGCTTTCCCATGACATGAAATGGCTTCTTCATATTTGCCCACTGCCAGCAAACGGTCTGCCTTCCTGCTCTGCTGATGGGCCTGTGGGGAGAGGGGCTGTTTATATCAACATTGCAAATGTCCTACCCTGATCCATATTTTTTGGGGTGAGAAGAGCACCTCACTCCAGTGCTGGGTTCTGGAAATCACCGCAATAGGCCAAGAAAAAAGGACATGTGTGAAGTTGGTTCACCAAAATACCCTTCCAATAATTAGCGTGTGGTCGAGTGTGTCCCAAGGGTTTCCTCTACAAACATGCTTCCTGTGGGGTGACTTGCGCGGGTAGCTGGCTAACAATAATACTAGAAACGTAACCCTGCAAGTAGATCATGCAAGGTATTTCGTTTCGTAGTGTGACCGGTGTCGGCGTAAAGTTCACGACGCACAGTCCACTGATCTTTAGCAAACCAACAAACTAAGTACAGTAGTTTGTTAGCTATCCATGTACAACTTACCAATGTTAACTAGATAGCAATCACAAGCTATGCAAGCTAACGCTAGCCAACTAACGTTAAGTTTATTTTTCCCATTTCAAAACGTAAGGGAACCGCTGAACCACGATAGTTGAAGGTAACTAAGATTAGCCAGTAGTTAATTCGAGTAACGCTAACTAACGTCAGAGCAACGTCGAAATCGGTCATACGAGGCGGCTACCTAATGTTAGCTACCTAAACTATAGAACTTACACAACTAACGTTATATCAAGTCCATTTAGCCCAGTTAACCAACGTTAGCTCAGCTCGAATTTAGCTCACTAGCGAACTATAAATGAATTAGCATTCGCTAGGCAGCCAATGCGAAATAAAGTTGTATAGATAAAGCCATTGGCCAGCTAGCTAATTAGCCCGCTAAGTTAGCTTGGTAAGTTAAACGTTATCCAAAGCTAAGGTTAGCTAGCTAACTTTGCTTCTACAGATAGAGACGATATACGATACACATCGGTAGATCGGTAATATACCGGTCTAAATAAATGTGACCAACAATAATGATAATCTAAAACACACTAGCGAGCTAGCGAACGTTTTATATAAAAAAGTGTCACACGGCTGGGAGCTAACTTATATTTTAACATGAACAAGTCAAGTGTCATAATAAAGCTTGGAGCTACCTTGGCTAATGTTGGCTCTCTGTATGATATCTAGGTGTCTCATTAGCACTAGGTAAGATTTTAACGCGCGCTAACAGAAAACCGTCTAAGCGCTAGCTACTTGCTTGGGAGCTAAGAGTTAGTGGCTCTTAGTTAGCTTCACTTAGCTACGCAAATAATTCACAGAAACTGTTGACAAAAAGATGAATCGCTAACTGGATTAAAAAGACCACTACACTAAGACACAAACTGGCTTTTGCTTTTCTCTTTTTCGCGATAGTATTAGCAACATAGCTACCTGGTAGGAGGGGGCAATGTGTAGCCACGTTAGCAAAATAGCTGGTAAGCTATCTGTCAACATCAGCAAATGCAAACTTACGAGGTTAAGAGGACTTTCCACCACCTCCATTTGGATATTCTTCACGAATATAAACTACATGAGAAACAAAGCTGTTCCTCGTTGATGGTCATCGGCGCCCCTTTTCAACTCCGGGACCAGGTATTCTGGTTCTGCCGGACTGCTTTGGGTGATTAGCTAGCTGGCTGGCTAGCTATTAGGGTTAAAAAAACAAAAAAACTTCTCCCAGCGACGACCAGACAGCGCAGTGACGTCACCGAGACGCCTTCTGCGAAAGTCCCGCGATACTAGTCTCAGCACGTCACACATGAGCGGTGATTTAAACAGTAATAATTACTCTGTTATTAAAGTAATTCATCTTGCCCATCATTTTACTACTAACACTACCAGAAAGTAAACAATATATGTATAATTGAAGTCATACAAATCTAACATTTTTAATTGTGTATTCTAAAAGCTGTAATATGGCATTGTGTAGGTGATTTTGCTCGATTATATCTTTCCCAGAACGATTGATATACTGCACGCCACAAGGGGGAGGCCTTGTCACATGAACACCTATCGGATGGAATCACATACATATGATCTAATTCAGTCAGAATATAATTATAATACAGAATATAATTTGCTTCAAAGTAGAATACCAATAGATAGCTGTATTTGCATATTGAAAATGTTTGCAATACATTAACTGTGATTAAATGGGTTTTCCATGATTGCCATTTCAGATTGAGCAGGGCTGAGTTAATTTAGCACATACATTTTTTTCTCAAACTACCAGTTCCTCTTCACACCACAAGGGAGCAGGTTTGACTCTACAGTTAAGTAGAACTGAAATTACTAGCATGAAATTGATGGAGGCATGGGTTGATCGAGGGAGAGGACAGAGAGACAGACAAATATAATTTGTTGACAAATATAAAAAAGGACTGAATCCATTCTGGAGCTTTCTGCAATTGTTTTATTTTGCTTCCTAAGAAGATACGATGGATAATATCCCCATTTCTGGGTAGACAAGTTTTGCCACATTGAGATGGCTGGATTAGGAAATAAACTCAAGTAAAACATGTGTGTGTGTGTGTGTGTGTGTGTGTGTGTATACATATATATATAGTGCTCTCCAGAATTATTGGCACCCTTGGTGAAGGTGAGCAAAAAAGCCTATGAAAAAATGTATTTGTTGTTCATCAGCTTGATCTTACACTCAAAATGAGAGAGATCTAACCTTTAATTGAAATAAAATTATTTAAAGAAAAAAAGAATTCTCACCAAAAAATATTTTTTTCTTCTCAAAAACATGTCACAATTATTGGCACCCCTGCATTTAGTATTTTGTGCACCCTCCAATAGCCAAGACAACAGCACAGAGTCTTCTCCTATAGTACTTGATGAGGTTAGAGAACACATAGCAAGGGATCTGAGGCCATTCCTCCATACAGAATCTCTCCAGATCCTTCAGAGTCCTTGGTCCTCACTTGTGGACCATCCTCTTCAGCTCACCCCACAGGTTTTCAATGGGGTTTAGGTCAGAGGACTGGGATGGCCATTGCAAAAGCTTGATTCTGTTGTCAGTGAACCATTTTTGTGTGAATTTGGAGGAATGCTTTGGATCATTGTCCTGCTCTAAAATCTCCTGGTACTTAATAGAGTCCAGGATGCCATGTATCCCAACAAGGTTCCCAGGGCCTTTGGAAGTAAAACAGCCCCACAATATCACAAATCCACCACCATACTTCACAGTGGGGATTAGGTTGATGCATGACCATCCCTATTTCTACGCCAAACCCACCTCTAGTGTTTGTTGCCAAGAGGCTCTATTTTTGTCTCATCTGACCACAGAACCCGGTTCCACTCAAAGTTCCAGTGACATTTAGTAACTCCAGGTTGCTTATGTTTGTGGTTTGATGACAGCAGAGGCTTTCTTCTGGCAAGCCTTCAAAATAGCTTGTTGACATAGAGGTGGCATCTAATTGTAGTTTTGGAGAGTTGGTGCCCCCAAGATACAACCAGCTTCTGCAATTCTCCATCTGTGATCCTTGGATAAATTAATTTGCCTCTCGAACCATCCTCCTCACTGTGCGTGGGGGCAAAATACACCTGCCAGGCAGGTTCATCACAGCTCCAGTTGTTTTAAACTTCTAATTTATCGCCCTAATAATGGAGATGGCTATTTTCAGGCATGTAGCTATTATTTTATAGCCATTGCCTGATTTGTGAAAGTCAACAACCTTTTGTGTATTCTCTGATCTTCCCCATGTTGATGGATGACTAAGGGAGTTTGGCCTGTGTGTCACCTCATATTTATACCCCAGTGAAAGAGGAAGTCATGGATGACCACTTAAGAGTTCCTAAAGACTCAAGTGAACTTAAAAAATATTTATATAAATGAAAATATACTTAATTTAGATTTTGTTCATAAGAATTTATAAGGGTGCCAATAATTGTGACCTGTTTTTCAGAAAAATATGTATTTTTTGATAGAGAATTTTATTTCAGGTTAGATTTATCTAATATTTTGAGTGTAAGATCAAGCTGATGATCAACAAATATATTTTTTCATAGCCATCTTTACAAGGGTGCCAATAATTCTGGAGGGCACTGCATATATACATATACATATACGCACGCGCACATGCACACGCACACGCACGCGCACACACACACACACACACACAGTATATCTATAATTATGTTTTTCTCAAAGTTCATGTAAATTGTGTTGGATATTAACCAGACCCATGTGTAGTGTTTCCTCAAAAAACAAATGAGTAGTTCTATGTTTGTGACTAATTTCCACTTCAGAATGTGTTACTTTTGATACTTGGCAGTATAGTGCAAATTAAGTGTGTATTACAGTCTTACTTGTTCCTCCTGACTGTGGCGGGAATAACGAACCACAGGCATGAATATTCTGATGTACTGCATTGCTGCAAGGCCTTTTCTTTTCCTCATACAATGAACTTGAGTGGACCGATCCTGGAGGAACTCAGTGGGTGTCCTCAGAAAAGAGCAGACAAATGTGAATTGTGTCATATCTCATTGAAAAATATGCTGGTCGTTCATGTACAGTGAGGCTTTGGAGCAATAGTGCCATCATTGTTCTCGCTCAAAAAGTTTAGCACTGGCACATGTGAACCTATGGACTTCCCTCTGACCTCGCTTAACGGCAAAGTGAGACAAGCGTTCCAGCATCCTTTCAACTCAGATCTACAGGCATCTTTCATCTGCAGCGCACCTTTGAAAAAAACGGACATGAAAGCAAGACATTTTACAAACTAAATCAACAGTGAATCCAGCAAGTGACAACAGCCGACCCTTGCATCCTTTACACGGATAGTTTCCTGCTTGTCGCATACAGGATATCGGATTCTGCATGGCCCGCCTTTTTTCTTTCGCAGAACTGGCCCCATGAGAAGAAGCTCTTTGTGGGTTTTGTTGTGTTTTGAAACACCGACTATCAGGTTTTGAGATCCTGACACTGTCTTCATGCCGCCCGTAATGCCGGAGCCCCCTTTATTCCCAGCTGACAAGATGTATGGTCCAGCTGACAGTGTCCTAAGATGGAATTTTAAGAGTAGGAGGGAGGTTTCTGAGGACTCTTTTACCTGCTTGAAAAGCAGTGATGAGCCAGCTCCACTCTCGTATCTCGTCTCCTTAGGAGGCCAGGATTTAGCATCCCACACTCGGATCGGGACTGGCCAGCCCTCTTCATCCCTCTCCTTTGTTGTCGCCTGTCCCTTCTCTCAGATTCTGCTTAGGCTGTGCATTTCCAGCTGGAGTGTGGCTGAGGACGGTTCCTGTGTGCTTCTTTTGCTGTGTGTATGGGGAAGCCCACATAGCCTCCCACACAGGGCCTCCCCTAAAAAGGAGAAAGGGGAAATGCCTGTGTCTTTGAAGCAGCGCTTCCAGCACAAAGGGAACCCCACAGTGAGCTAATGTGCTTGACAAATATTTCTTTCTTTACACTACACATGTAGAGCTATCAGACTGCTGTCTGTCCATCCACCGCTGTCAGGTGTTCCGCCCACTCGCAGACATTCCTCTCGGCCTGGCTCTACACTCATCAGCGTCTCAGGGTTTGAAACCAGTTCTCCAATATTCCCCCTTTAATTCGGAATCATGTTTGAGGAATTCATTGATATATTTCCCAAATGAGTGATAATCTAAAACTGAGAGGCCTCCGGTGATCAGCACGGCCTGTTTGTGCTGCTATTGAGGACAACTTTTGCTGACCTTTTCATAGTGTATTGTTGATTTATCCATCAATCTAAATTACGTTAAGCAATTCAGAGCACACAATAAGCCACCGCAAAATAATATAATCTGTGAGACAATGTATATCAATATGCATTCTTTGATTGAAAGATTAGAGAAATTGATTCCTTACTTATTTTTGTACATGGACTAAATCATTAGCCTTGGGAAAATCAAGATTGTGTAAGAAGTGTAATCAAGACCTTTTCCTGTAAAATACTTGCTTCCCTAAAAAAAACACTTTATGTGGGAATGCAAAAAGTCAAAAACTGTTGGCAGGTTTGGTTTTCCCTCCTGGTCTAATAGAATAGCGCCAGTGCACATCGACGGCGACGGATCTGTGAAGGTGGCGTGTTGGCGTGCTGGCAGACAGTTATTAATGACTAGCGTGAACCTTATTTTATCGCTGGGGCAGAGGTAACAAAACTTTACATAACAGTGTGAAAAGCAGGACTCCTTAAAGCACAATGTCAAGACTTCTCTTTTTGGGGGGAAACATTCTTTGCTCAGGGAGAGACAAACGCTGGGAACAAGGAGGAGGCCGCCATGCCAGCAGGCCAAGTCTCTACTTTGCTTCGACATCAGTCTCTCGTATACCCTTTGGAATAAAATCACGTGAATTAACATAAACTAGAGCATCAGTTATCATGGTCATTGTCTAGTGCATTTACATCTAAGCATTAATGATAGTAATAGATATGAACTAATACAGAAATAAATTGATTAGGTAACCCTTCACCCCTCAATTGTTAGTAAAAGGAGAAGATAACATAACCAACTCATTAATTGATGCATTAACAAACCAACAAAAACACCAAAATATGTAGTTAGTCATAACTCCCACAGTCATTTTCCAGGGAATCATTTTCCATGTCTTCCCCTATTACACTTAAAGAAATTGCATATATACTGCAATGTATTATAAATAATGTATGGACTTTTTGAAAAATATTTTTTTACAAATATATTGCAATAGCTAAAAAAAAGAAGTCATTTGTATTTTTGCCTATATATTGTGAATTGTTGCAATATCTATTCCGATCTTGATCATTTATTTAATTTCCCTCTATTCCTTCTGGAGTGTTCAGTGCTATGCTTCTAAGAATATGCAATAAGAAAATCATGACTGATTCATTGATTGATAATGCAGGAGGGCATGTGTGTTCTTACAACAGCACAGAACAACACATCGTCCCTAAAACATTCTTGCAAAAGCTGACAAGGGTCGTTCTGTGAGGTTGAATGTTTGGTTGGATGTAACAAGCGTTTGTAAATCAGCAATACAAGAGCCATTCATTCAGAGGCCAACTTTAAGCTTTCCCTGGAATTAATTTTCAAATGCTTATTTACCTTTTTCCTACCACAATTAATACAAATCACAATTCGAAATACATGTGAAATGACAATTGTAATGGAAATGTAAACCCTAGGCACCCTTTCACAAGAAATCCCTCAGGCTGTTGATTCAAAACTTCACAATGTAACATCTGAAAACATAATCACGGCCACGGTAACACATGCTAATTGCACTAATCTGTTCAGATTTGAAACCTCTCCATTATACAGGCCTTTGATATTTATCAATATTGTTGTCTTAGTGGCAGTCCAAATTGAGGGTCATGAGTTCATAGCATGGTACTACCTCTGCTGACATCAAATGGATTTTGTTATTGATAGCATAATATAAGTAATTATTTGTCTAGGGTGATGAAATAATGATCAGTGTTTAATTTCCTGAGTGATACCCCTGCTGCTTTTGGAAGAAGACGTGAGTTTGAATTTTGATGAACTGGCTCTCTCTTGAAGCTTGACAGACATTATTAACATGCAAATTAGCTTGGGAAAAACACAGCTTCTGTATCTCAGGTGTCAGCGCTCTCCTCTTTATTCACATGTAACTTCTTCCTCGACTCCCGGCTTAGCTGCTCTGGACTGCTATGTTTTTTGGTACAATACAGTCATTGTTTAAAACCTGATGGTTTGAGGGACATAATCTAGAAAGAAGGCCCCTTCTTGCATAGTACAGCTGTTATTGCTCTTAACTACTATTAGTCAGTGTCTGTCCTTTTTGTACATTAAAATCTGTCTGTTGCTTTTTATGATCGTTCTTTTAGAAGTTTGAAATAATTTCTTCTGTGTTCTTTCAAATATAAGGACAGAATTTCCGCCTGTCCCTGATCAACAAAGGATTGTGTCTCTGAGAAAGTCTCTCCAAGGAGTGAGGGATACCAGTATTAAACCAAAACTTTAAACTACATTAAAGGAGAACATAAAGCCTGTCAGACTGTTTCATTGTATTTCAAGATTCCACCTTTTTATTAGTCGATAAAATAAACCTTATGTATTAGACATCATTCAAATATGGCTAATGACTTCATAAATGGTCGTTCTTTATTGCGGTTGTAATAGAAACATGTCATATAAAGCTAGAGGTGTTATTGCTCTCATTACTCTACTGACTCGGATAATAACGAAAGAATGTTAAAATGAAGAATAATAAAGCCTTTCTTATAATCTCCAATAAATCTTTTTGACTGAGCAGACGGGTGCGTTGTGTCATAATGGTGCCAATACAGAATTCTCAGTCCATCTCATTTGTAACAGTTAGCTTCCATAAATAATTTGTTACTGTTTTATTTTATTTTAAAAATGCATTTATCTTTTAATGTGCATCTTGCAATTGTCACATGATATTTGATCAAGTACTTGCCTCATGCTGTCAGGATCAGAGAACAGAAGTGTCTTTCACTTGAAACCCTCCGTCCTGCAGATACTGTACCTCTGCACCATATACAGTATTAGGTTGTTACAGAATCAGCTTTTTCGTGGCCTACAACATTTTATATACAGACACAATTATCTTCAATGCTCCTACACATTTTGACTACACGGTATGCAGTATATTGATGGTCTGAGATATTTGCATCATTAATATACAAATAGATTCAGACCAATGGATATCAATTTGTATTCAAACTGATATTTGTAGCAGCAACATGTGTTCACAAAACAATGAGCAGTAATCCTAACAGGGAAAAGGCACCACTCATCTCTATCATTTTCTTATTCTGTCAATGAACCGTATAAGGACTGGACACCGCTGTAACTTTACCAGAGCATATTTTACGCATTCATCTGGTTACAGTACAGCAGCTTGGTGAACACACAGTGCTGACTGAACGGAAAAGGAAAACAGGTTGAACCCAAGACGTAAAAAGGAACACTTTCTCATGGAAACCCCTCACACCTTCATCTCCCTTTCTGAAAGGCCTCATTATGAGTGTGAGCGCTCACTTTCATCTCTCAGACTACACAGGGAAACCGAGTACAGTAGTTATTCTGTGTCTGTCCTCTTTTCACAGCTCCGTTTGCACATTGGATGTGCATGACATTTGACTTCCTCCCCCAAAGAATCAAGTGTCTTAAGGGCCATCAGTGGGAGAGAAACCTCCTGGACTGCAGCCCTTTAGGAACAGGATCTGAAACCCTTTTGGTTTATGAATCTCACCAATAGAGGTATCCTGTCACTGGGGTAACTGGGTAAAGAACTATCGGGCACGCTGCATTGTGTTCTCTTGTTCAATATAGTATCATTTCGCTCATTGTTTTCCTAATATCAGCGGTTTTCTTGAAGATTATGTGAAACAATGGATTTCTATATATGAAAGAAGTGTACATTTACATTTGAAAACTGCCAAATTACATTGGTACCAAGCCAACGAAAATACATTAGTAGTTAGGCTAATTTATGCTGGGCTCTCCTGCTCTTCTCTGGGGCTCCTGTTGCAATGGAAAGGGCTCAAGAGGCTGTTGGGTGGCTCATCCTGTTAAAGTATTGTTCTATTGTGTATAGACCCCACAGTCTACCAGTGGTATCAAATCCGGACCGTGCCAGTGGCGACTGTGGTTGGCAGCCCCACAGGGTGGCGCATAATTGTCCGTAGTGTTATCCAGGGAGGGAGGGATTTGACTCGTACAAACTGCGCATGAACTGTCCACCTCCGACTCAATGTCTGTGTGAGGTTAACTAGTCAACTATGACGGCTGGCATCACATTTGTCGTTGAATGCGTTTGTCTGTGGTTTCCCGAATTGACAGAGGAGATTGCAGTGATGAGGACAAACCCATGAACACAATTGGGAATTCCAAATTGGGAGAAAATAGTGGGACATTCATTCTCTAATTGTTTAAAATGATATGCCATTATATACAGTGTATAACAGAGCAATATTCTTTTCACTGAATGTGCATGAACATCAGATGTAGCTCGAGGTTCACATTGTGTTTGTTGTGCAATGTTCCATACATTTTAATTAACACAAGATTGACATGTAACTTGTACATTTTGGGTCAAGATATTCTCCTTTAAAGAAAAGCTGTACATTACCACATATGAAAAGATGAGGCCGTTATTTTAATAGATTTGATGCCATTGTTCTCATCAGTAGGAAAAAACTCACCTTACCTCCTCCCCCCATTCTTTGCTCATTTTCTATCAAAAAGAAAATTTTAGCCTGAAAAGGTGTCATTATTACACATTATTTTTACACGAAAGAGAAAAAAACCTGCCAAATGAACAAGCTAATAAATGCTAACATTGTAATCCCTTAGATCATATCAAACCCTGAGAGTGTGCTCTCTCAATACTCTGAACTGAAACATTCAGCTACAGGTGCTGGTGGCTGGCGGAGGGACAGTAAAGTGCACAGTTAATAACAGGCCATTTACCACTGAGCCATCAACAGTGTTTCCAACGCAACACATTTCTTGGCAGACTTGAAAATTGTAAATGTGAGGATGGCCTATGCAAGATTATTCATATATACAGTATATATATATAAAAATGGTTCCATGAAAAGACAAACAAATTCAGGGACAGTGCTTAGTTGGACTTACCATGACTGGTTTATAAAATTATTATTAGCTAAGCCATTAACTATTCATTTGGCTATTCATTTGGTAAGTGGATCAAACCTAACTCTCCTGAACAATAGGTATTCAATTTAAAATGACTGAACTAAATTTGCTAAATGGTAATTAAGAAGTAAACCACTGTAAATGACAGTCTTAGATGGCATTTAGGTCCTAGTTATTTTTTAAACTTACGATACGGAAAACGCACTCAAAGTGAGAAGGATAACATGTTGTACCCATGGTGACTCCGACGGGCAAATGTTGCCGGACCTCAGTCCTCTGTTCTGGAGAGCAGGCCGCAGTGACTAGCAGTCCCCTCCGGACCACCGGCTCTGTGAAGGACACAAAGGGTCATAGGCAGCGGAGCCTCTCCACTTCTCACAGAGGGGACCTCCCGGCTCCCAGTGAACCTGCCGCACAAAGCCCTGCCCACACAGGCTCATTATTCTCTCTTCCGGCTCAAGAGGATTGTTTTCCACATATGCACTCATCCTGTCTGCCTTTCCCTTTCCACACCACAATTTGGTGTTCCGTCCTTGGGAGTGCGTCATCACACACAGGAATAAAATATTTTTATTTCAAAATTATTATTTTGTCTCTTTCAAAACATCATGCATTGAAATCAACCTCCAAAGCTCTTCACCTGATCTCAAGATTACTCAAGAAAGGCAGATCCAAGATTGGTGATGACATATTTTGTCAAAGAGGCTTAATTGTGTCTCAATTATATACTGTGCTGTAATTTACAGAAAACATTGTCCCCCTCAATAATAATAATATTATCCATTTTTTCTGATGTGAATCATCAATCATGTGAATGTCACTGTTTAATGCTTAAAAAGTGTACTTAGTTTATGAATTTGGGCTTGAAACATAGGGGACATGAAAGAAAATATATTCAAGTGAAATCAGTTACCGGCCAGGTACAACTTCTTTGATGAAAATTGCTACCATCTGCAATCGACTGATTCTTATAGAAAATGGCAGCAGTGGTAGCCAATGTTAGCTATGTTTAAGTTGTTAGCACCTAGCTAGCTATCAAGAAGTGTCAATGTAGTTAGCAAAAGAAAAAATATATACTGAAATGAGTATAACGTTTGTATAACGTTATATTGTTTTGACTGCGAAGTACTAGCTAACCTTATCTGGTCATTTTTACCAGCGGTATATTAGCTAGCTAAACCAATTTGTGTTGCTAGGTGTGATATAAAATTAGCACTAGCTAACTAGCTTGCTAAAATTATTGAATAAAACCACAGTGTTTTGCCAATGTTATATATTTTCTGGCTGTCTTAGTGGATGCATACACCTAATCATGATTGCAACCAGGAAGACTAATATAGGAGACATTATCCGAAGCTATATTACAATAGGTGCACAATTAGATGTTCTTGTATTGGTAGTGAACTCTTTGTGATGAGAGTATAGCTGTCTGTGCAGATTCATTTAGCTATTATATGCGTGTGTATATAGCTACCGTTAATGTAGAATGAACTGCAATAGTATATAAAGAAGTAAAAACCTTTTTGTTTGAGAAGATTGTTCAAGGACAGAGCAGTTGCAACTGCAGTATGGTGATGCTGATGACAGACAGTCTGCTACATGAAATGAGTTATTCAGATGTAGATTCAAAATATGTTGACAGGCATATGGAGTCCTTTGGCTCTCACCTAGTGCTGATAGTAATGTTGGTGATGTCTAAGATAATACCTTGTGATGCCCATAGAGGGCCATTTATTTTTGATGATTAGAGTGAAGATTGACTCATTTCAGTTTTTGTCCTTTCATGCATAGACCTTTCTATTACAATAATCCTTAACTGTGTATGTTAGTTATTATTACAATATAATGATAGTTAAAAATATTACATTTCATTTCATGCCATACAATATATAGAGCAGTGATAGCTACAACATTAGCATAATACTAGGAAAGGAATCATACAGTAGCAGAGAAGTTTACTTGCACATATATCAACATTCACAGTCACAGTGATATTCAGAACAGTATGGATGCCCCGAAGACAGATAGGACTGTACCAGAGTAAGTGCCCCTGTGCAAGGTCCCCCTAAGTCTTGTAATTTGCTTTAATTATAGGTTAAGATTTGTCTATATTCTTCTCTCAAAAGTCAGCAGAAATGTGCATTTAAAAGCTTTTATAAACGTTTTGGCCTGGGGGAGCATGCCCCTGAACTCCCCTACTACAATGTGTGGCCCCCAATGTCCAACTCACTCCTATGCCCTTGGGTGCAGTTGATGGAACAGGTGAAACTAGTTTTATTATGAACTAGTTTTATTAGTTCTATTACACTGGGTGAAAGGGGTCTGTTCCCAAACATCATAGTCAGGATACTTCCGTAATAGAAACATTTCCATAGATATCTGGATCTGACAGCCTACATGTTAAAACAGCCTGAGTTTGAAGAAGACCCTTAATATGCAGTTTTATACCGGCAGACTGTGGGAACCAATTGACCAGCGGAGGTCGCTGGTGTGCGACGAGACAAGTATAACCCAGCAGACTGAATCCTTCCCTCCCTGGGTGTCACTACTGCCAATTGTGGGTTGCTCCGCTGGGTTACTGTAAGTTAATTAATAATGTAACTGTAAGTTACTTGTAAATTAAATAATGAGGGAATAACACACACCTGGCAATGGAACAGCTGAGCAGCCAATTGTCCAATTACTTTTGGTCCCTTAAAAAGGGGGGGACCACATATCAAAAGTGCTGTAATTCCTACACTGTTCACCCGATTTGGATGTAAATACCCTCAAATTAAAGCTGAAAGTCTGAGCTCATATTCATTATTTAATTTAAACTCCAATTGAGTTCTGAGTGGAGGGCTATGGCCTTCACACCCTAGAACAAAGTGTCTTCTAAGTGAGTGAATAATCACAATTATTAATCAACATATCAGTATTGATCATTTAATCTATTACAGTTTGGCAGTTAGGGGTAACTTTTCCAACATATTTTTAAAGCAATGTCTGGCGATGAGAGGAATCTCCTATAGGCTGTAAAACAGGCACTAATCATCAAAGACAGGGAAAAAACCATATGAAGAAAATCCCATCTATGAAAGCACTTCGAATGAATGCCAAACAACAAAACACTCATTGCCGGAGCTGTGGTGAGAGAGGGGATTTTCCTCTGTCACCCACGACTTTTTGTTGCTCTGTCTATCCAGCTGTCAGATTGCCTGTGCACAACGCAAAGGTTGACAGGAACAGTCTTTTTGGCTGACAGTTGGTGCAGAGTTGCCGTGGAGCGTGCAAGATCTATTCCTCACTCACTGGAGCGGCTTTGAGCTGCAGTGCACACTGGTTCCAGACCCACACCATCCTTGTTTGCCTTTTATGAGAAACTGACGGTTATTCTTGTCAACAACGGTTGACAGCACATTTTGTACATCAAATTGGCTCTGACACAAATGACTGTTAGAAGTCCTACCTCTCAAGGATGTTACTGTATGCAATGTTTGACAAATGTTTTAAACACAAATGAGGTCCACAGGGCAGCCAGCTTTGTGTATGTGTGTGCGTGTGTATATTTGGGCCTTTGACCTAATATTTCAGGTACACATTTTATGTACGTTTTCACTTAAAGCAAGCATCACTCTGAGGGAGATCAGCAGAGAATAAAAGCAAGCTTACTTTTAATAACATCCCAAGATTACTGTGTCCACATCACAGGCACGCACAAATATCTTGTATGATTTCATTATCTTCTTCATAATGATGCTTGTGAGCTCACATTTCCTCTGAATAAAATTGATTGGAAACAATATCTGCCCTAAAGTACATCTAATGGTGTTACAGTCGGGTAGGAGTAAATGAGGGGGAATTTAGCCACCAAAGTCTTTCATTTAGTTGCAGATGAGTGGGTGGAAAAGGACATTACCGCCTCCAATTAAAAATAAGAAAGCCGCTAATGTTTTTACAGCAGAGTAGGAGGAAATCAGACAGAGTCAACCTTGGGCTGCTAATATCAGTTTAATTGAATGCCATTCACTTGCACAGGCGCTGGCTAACAAATGGTTGTGTTAGAGGAGAAGAATCCCTGTAAACCGAGGACCTTGCGGGTAACTATGGTCGGCATGAGAGTGAGTGGTGAAGTTGTGCCTGTCTTGAGAAAGTCCTCATTGTATTAATAGGGGTTAGAAAATGATCAGTCTGGTTCCACAGGCATGTATGCAATAATCCCTTTGCGGTTTGGAGTATTTGGAGTATTTGCACATGACAGCACTCCCCATTCCTGCCTCCCAGTCCCAGCACAGCTGCAGCTACTGTACAATGCAATACCAGAGTGAGAGTGAGAATTTCTATCTTATTAGACTGCATCCTACAAAAATAACAGGGATTCATTTACATTGCAGTCTAAGGCATGGTATGGTAGTTTCTCCCAACTAGTCATTTAAAGCATTGCATTACTTTTATAATAAACTACATAAAAACGACATAGAAACTAATCAATGACCAGATCAGTTCATTTTGGCCAACAGGTGTAGTAACTCAAACTGACCTCCTGCATATACATTTTTTGTGTGTTTTATTTGTGCTTACTGTTTTCTATTATATCTGTCTGCATTTCACATATTTATTATGTTTAACACAAGATAGATGGTCACATGTCTTTTAGTGCTCACACGTCTTGGCCAGGTTGTTATCAAAGTAAACAAATGAATCAAATCACAAATCAAGGTCAAATAAATACAGGTTAAAGAAAGGTAAAACTAATATAATACAGTTTTTCGAATCTCTGGACTTTACCTCATTAAAATAAACATTTGCTGGATATTCCACTAGCCCCCTGAGGTGGGTTTGTTGGCAAGTACATGTATAACTCTCAGAGGGGAATTCTAAACCTCTCAGAAGGCACAGGATATGAATACTGAGAGAAGAGAATACAAGACCGATCATATCAGTGCCCTCATTCAGAATTCAGGCATTACACACCAGCTGCTGTTTTCTTTGGTCACTATAAGGTCACTGTGGTGAGAAAGCTCCAAGTGGACAAATACTCCAAGATCGTTTATGTTTGTTTCTGACTGCTTCTTATTTAGATGTAAATTAAAACATGATGTGAGCTCTATATCAAAGTACTGCTCTGAGTCATCGTTTGAGTAGAAACAACACACCCCAAATAACAGGGATTTGGATTTTGGGCATCACTGAGTTAATCCAGTCTGTCCCACAGCTAATAGGGCTGAGTCAAAGCAGCAGGACTTTTGACAGAGTGCTCAGTGGATGGATGATGGTGTTGATCACACGCTGAAGGAGGATGTTATGTATACTGTGAATGTATATATGAAAACTGTATGCTGCAATGTATATTCCAATTATGTGATCAAAGTTTTGTTTGTTTGGCTAGCAATATAACAGTTCTTTAGTATGACATGATTTTGATATAAAATACATACATACAGTACAATTTAATCTCTGTATTTATTGTAAATAAATGTACAAACCTGTGCGCTCAGATTTGATTTGCTTTCCTTGGTCAGACCTTTATTTTATAAATGTAATGCGGTGTCTGTTCATATACATGTATGTATATACTGTACACATATATAACAACAGTTATATAGCAAACAGTTTTGCCTTTGAAAGAGTTATGCTTTGCTTATGAATATTTTGTAGGCACCCAAGTGCCCCAGCATGTTTATTTTGTCCTTTGTGATCATACAGCTACTTAATTTTTTTTCTTAAGAAATCACATCCTCATAAATAAAAATGTAAATTACCCTGCACCTGCGCCATACAGTTAGGGAAAAGAATTATGGTATTTATTGGATTTTCAGTCATTGGAGAGGAGACGAGATTCAGACCATTTGCATTAAGGTACCAGAGAAATATGATACAGCTGGCTGTATTCTTTTTAGCTATTTTTAATTGGTGAGAGATGGAACACTGAAATCGAAAACATCATTACAGGCTAAACTTCCACTACAGGGGCCAGGTTATTCGATTACATGTGTTATTGTTTTATTTTCCTCATTATGCTTTTGAAATGTGGAAGTTGGTTTTGAGTTTCGGCCCCACATAAACAGCACTTCTGTTCTGAAGTTCACACATTTTCTTATTACCAGTCACAAAAAAGGTCTCATTACTTGTGAGTACTTGGCAAATCAGAGGGAGTCACTAGAAAAAATGTCAAACAATAGACGATGCCAACCCAATCTCCATTTCCCTTTGTGGAAAGACTGAGGAAATTGGTGTGAAGTTTGAAGTTTATGTCTATTCCATCCACTTGGATATTGCAACATTGAGCTACAAAATCAATTTCATTCAATAGAATGTGACATTTTTCAAACTCTAAAATCCTCTACAGAGATCACTTTATTGATATGAAGCTTCCTGCCATTTTTCATTTTTAACCCTGAGATAATGAGCTGCTCTCCGAAAAAGTGCTAATACATGTAAAGTAGTTAAGAGAGATATTTATTTTTATCTTTCAAAACCAGTGCAGGCCTAGGGTCATTCATTTGATGTAATGATTCTCAGTCAAATATGGATCCGTACATATTTTCATATTCTTTGTTGGCAGTTTAAAGAGTTACAATCGCTTCAGATGATGACATCCTTATGGATGTTGCAATAGCAGTGATGGCAGTAATTCCATTACAGTTAAATCCAATGATGAACTCTCCAACATTAATCCACACTGACAATATTTTCTCTTCTCTAATGGGTTAGCTGTGCAAAAATGCATTCAATTTATCTAATGCTAACGCTCAAATACATTTCCCACTTCTCTATTTATCAATTGGCAGCTGCTACATAAGGTGCATTTTGAAATGTGTTCAAACAAATAATTGGCACTGCCATATAGCTGGATTAATTAAGCAACATTTCATATTTTGAAAAAAATCTATCTTGTGCCATGAATCGTGTGTTCAATGAAGGCCTGACTCACAAGACCTAAAGGTTTAATGCACAGGATATGGCGCCCAACATACTGATGGTGAACAGGTCGCATATCTTTAGTATCTGGGAAAGGCAGTCTTCTCAGGCCAATGTTAAATCTTGGCAGGAGAGTAAATATGAATTTCAGTGAAAATCTCTTGTCCACTAACTACCAAATATATAGATACAGAGAAAAAAAAACAGGCTAAGAATCAAACCTAAAAAAATCACTTAGTGATGTCAATAGTGGTATGGGCAGCACACCACTGAAGTGAATGGGACTCAGCAATTTCATCTCAGTAAAAGCATGAATACTCCAGGGTGAGGACTCATATTAAAAGTCAGAGATGGATGTGCTGCCGCAATCCATGCATAAGTTACAGGGTCTGTTACATACTATAATAAAAATATACAGGCAACGTCCAAAATAAAGAAAACACATAACATAAAGTGTCTTAATAGGGCCACCACCAGCCACCAGAAGAGCTTAAATGTGCTTTAGCATAGATTCTACAGGGTGTCTCCAAGTGTCTACAAGGAACTCTTGGAGGGATGCAACACCATTCTTCACTAAGAAATTCCCAGAATTAGTATAGAAATGCTTCACTATAGGATGAAGGTGATGCAATCACCCCACAGCATAACAGAGCTGCTAGAGCCTTGCACTCAAGTGTTTCCTTTATTTCGGCAATTACCTGCACATTTTCTAAATGAGCAGACTGAAAAAAGAGTTTTACAGTTACTCATATGATCTGCTGTACTGCGCTACTGCAGGGCGTAATAGTGTTGAGATGGAAGAGTGGAAGAGAGTGGAAGATGGGTCAGAATAAGATGAGTAAATGGTTAGAATGAAGAAGTGAAAAATCACACGCACATGTGGAAATATCATCACGTTGTCCAGACGACCTTAGTTGATTCCTAATGTTCTGTCAAACCAACATCCTATTACTGTTACCCAAAGACATAATATTTTAAACCTTCGTATATATATATTTTTTTTTGCCTGCTTGATCTACGATTTGACTTTTGCATGGCCGGCACATGATTGACTTCCGCTGAACTCAGTTCCTTCAAACTAATTTCCTCCTGTCTCAGAACTGTTGGCTGGGACACTGGGTCGATTTCGGGGGGGAACTCTCCGTCTTGTCTTCCAGCAGGAGCTCCGAGCCGTCTAAATCAATATTCCTCTGTAATAAGGTGTCTCGGGTCAGTGCTAGGGGTTCCCTCCTTTCCAACAAAGTCTGCCTCCGAACCTCTTCCTTATTTGCCCCTGCATTACTGTCTGTATTCTATTCCCACTGCTTGGAGACGCTTTTAATTTACATTGTGTCACTGTCCTATTTTGTCTGTGGCCAATCCCACAACATGCATAAATATGGGATGCAACCTTGTGAGACTGGCGATGCTCTTACAGACTCAGAGGCACGACATGAAAGACACTGATGATGGTGCTGTTCATTTCTACTGGGCGTACTTTGTAAGTGCACACAATCCGCAGATAAACTGGCTGCTTTGATTTAGGCTAATTACCTAGCTGTCTGTACGTCACGATAGATTCTATGACACTAATTCAATATTTTAGATATGACGGCTTACCCAGTCACCAGTTCAGGACTGCAGGTCTGCCGCTGTTCAAACAGAACCTGGCCTTCCGGTTGTTATCTCAGCGCATGGAGGTGAAGGGAGCTGTCATGGCTGACAGGCAAATTAGAGGCTATTTACTATGTCTTACCTGTTGGGCTACACATTTCCCTTTCAGATCAAGGTCTCCCCTCTTTCTGTCAGGGGAACTCAGCTAATGTAAGTCTGGCTTTCCATTTGCTCATCATGGGTTCTAGGAGCACACCGTTCCTTATTCAACTCTCTGGTCAGGATTCAATCAACATTTATTCACATTCCATAACTTTGACTCACAATTAAAGGAATTTAAAGGAGTTTTTCCATCTCAAACACGGCTTAGCATGTCCAGTTAACACCAAAATGTGTTTTGGTTCGGACAAAAGTAACACTAGCATTTAAGTCAAAGTTAAGGACAAATTGGACAAAGTGGTTGTGTGTGGCACAGTGTGTAGAGCATGGTGCTGACAACGCTTAGGTTGTGGGTTCGATTCCCACTGGGACCACATATACTGAAAAATGTGTGCATTTGCTACTCTAAGTCGCTTTGGATAAAAGTGTCTGCTAAATGGCATATGTTACATAAAATTGAATCCACGTCTCTGTCAAAGATTAGAAATATTGCATAAGTTGCTGGAATTTACTCTTTTAGATTATAGAGCTGTGATCAAATGTATGTTTAGAAGCAAGGACATTTCAGACAAAAACCCACCCAAGTGTAAGGGTCACTATACCCTGGCTGCGCCTGCACTGTCATTGTTTTTGGCATCATTCCTTCTTCCATACTCCGACCATCCAACCCACGGGCTTCCTCAAATCCTCAGCTCTACAGCACACTCCCTTCATCACCACATCTCATTAATGTGGACTAAGACATCCGTGAGTGTCTGACTCATTGTCCTACACTGCTAGGCAATTATCCAATTACCGCCGGATGTGATAGCAAACTCCGACCAGGATACTAAATATATGTCATTCAAGAGTACTATCCTGTAGACACATTTTCAAAAAGATTCATCCAAGTGCATTTTTTGTGCTTGAAATATTAGTCTTCAGCAAATAAAAATTGCTGGGAAAATATAGTTTGTCATGGGATGAAACGAGCGCAGATTCTCAACGTGGCCAGCTGGAAGCATTAACAAATCAGAGCCTATGAACAACAACCTAACAGGAATGTTAAATCAAATGTCAGCAGTTTCTCCACCCATCAGTGAATGACAGTGTGTGTTTGGTGAATCCCGGGGATGCACAGGATAATTATTGGGCATCTTTTAATGGGTTTGTGTACCTTTTTTGTTAAACTTCCTCTGAAAATGACTGAGTCGCGGGTTCAGATGTCTCCATCAGCAGCTTTGCCTCCCACAAGTGTGGATGGGGCACAGTGGGGGTGGCCAGGCGCCGGGGCTCGGCACTGTGGCCCAGTTTGAGACTTCCTGTCTGGGGAGCGGAAAGACAGTCAGTCCCATACAGCTGTGGGCGCTGCAGGGGTTGATTATTAGTCGACTCGGTCTGGGCCCAGGCCACAGGATATCTTGTAGGCCTATCAACGGCTGCTCCATCATGGTCAGTCAGGACGGCCCAACTCTCCCTCTCTTGCTACACTCAGACTTCAGGGATGAAGACGGAGCTCCCAGGGAGCTAATTGGACAGGGCGCGTTACAAGCAAAGTACATGCAGGGTGTCGGATGTGACAGATTGGTAGATTCCTCTCTCCCGCCTGACTACGAGCACGCCGCTTAGTTCCTGCTCCGGGTTGAATATTAACACGTGGGCATTGCGAGGATTGCCGCAGCACATCCTGGGACATGCCGGGATGGCTAGGAAAGGAAGCGGGCGATTTGAGCACGGGGCTGTTGGGGCTGTCTCGCCTTGCGGGCATCAATCAGGCCTTCTTTGTTTTACTGAACACAACAAGATGGCGAGGTCTTTGAGAGAAAATTGCCTAGTCTGAACTTTTTTGCTGTATCAGGGCACAAGCAAGCTCTGAGCTTGAGGAAGTGAAAAATGTAGGTGGAAATGGCAGGAAGTCAGACAAGAATGGGTCTAGCACAATTTTCAA
The DNA here is from genome assembly GCA_029706075.1 of Aldrovandia affinis. Taxonomy (NCBI): domain Eukaryota; kingdom Metazoa; phylum Chordata; class Actinopteri; order Notacanthiformes; family Halosauridae; genus Aldrovandia; species Aldrovandia affinis. The sequence continues at coordinate 670,672 of JAINUG010000110.1, forward strand.
GAATAAGGAGTTGCGCAAACCAAGAGCATATGCAAATGTTTGAATACATTACACTATGGGTGAGATCAATTTCAAATGTTTAATGCTAAGGTAGAGATCACTGTAAATGTATTAAGAATAGCATATCATATAACCCCAAAAATAGATATTAGAATGATTTAACTGATTCTGTGTTTTTTAAGTGAGAAAATAGTTACTTCACAGAGCAAACATCCTCTCACACTGCAGAATTTGTCCCAAAACAAATAAACCAAGGTTGAGAACAGTCCTGTAATATCTACCTTCAATAGTAAATCCACTGGAGCCAAATTTTAGACATTAACATAAAGTTAGCTGAAATATGTTTTCCATTCTGTTTGACTCAGAAAACCAAAAAAACAACCATGAATGAAAAAGTTGTTTTGTCCTGCTGGTCATCAGCTAGCTCCATCTGTTTAAATAAAGGCTTTGTGTTTTGATTCTACTTTCCCTGTTTCTCCTGTGCCCTTAATTTCCTTGATAGCATTAGATATGTGCTAATGGCAGCTCACCGGCTTCACAAGTTGCTGTGATATACAAAGTGATTCGCCATACAAAATTGCATACTTGTAGCTGCATTAATGCTGCGCTGAGTGGCTGGGTCCTTGTTTGATGATATAAATAAAAGCTACAAGGAGATTTTTCTAGCTACTATGCAACGTCAGCTTTAATGAATTCTGGCGGAGAGAAGAAAGAAATCTGAAGCATGTGATGGATGTACAAAACATGTTCTCATCAAGAGCATTTGAATAGCCAACTGCTCTCAGCGAAATCTGTGTGATATGCACATCTGGATTACTCTCAGTGCCTACTTCCATCCGCGTACCAGCAAGCACACCTGTAAGAGCACTGAACCTGTCCATAATCAAAATAGATGAATTGGATAAATTAATCAGGGAATTGTAGTCATTTTATTTAAATGAATATTATTTAATAATTATATCTTTGTTCTTTGGGAAAGCTGCATACAGTTCCTATTAAATGATTAATAATAATACTTTTTGGCTGGCTTGTGGGTAGGCCATAGTACTAGCTTAAAGATACAGCATGTCAGCGTATCCAGTGGGAAGACTGGATATATGCTGGATACAAATTTGTACAGATGCCATTTCAATTATGATCAGGTCCAGGATGCACAAAACCAGGCAGTGTAGAATCATCTGTAGGCTGTGTGTGCCATTTGATCATTATAAGTCAACTTATCAATCAATCAACTAAATTGACTGATAACCCCAAATAATGAGAACAGGAATTTTATTCATATTAACAATATTCATGATTGGGCTATAGGGTTCAATATCTTGGTTATTAAATCATCTTTAATAAAAATGGCTTGGAGTTATAGATCCTGTATACAGGTGTAAGTATTGCATGATTGATAAATATTGGGAAAAGATCATTCATTCAGCACATTCACTTTTATTCTTTAAAATATTGACAAACTATTATAAATAAGCAATACAGTAAACCCTATGATGCAAAGCGATGCTTTATAACACAAGTTTACAATTTAGACAAAACAGTGCAAACTATTTAGAGGATAATATTAATGAAATGTTTAGGGTTCAAGTACAATGAACTGCATGCAAAAATATTTTAATAATTCACCTTGATTATGTGTCACATTAATCATTGCACCGTGGAAAGGAATCTTTGATTTGATTGGCAATCATTCTTTCATGGAGTTAACCATTTTTATTCTCACTATGAAGAGGCTTACTATTCTGAATGTGTGACAAAAGGTTGACCTTTTCAAAAGACGCAGCAGCAGTAAGAACGCTGTTGTAAACAAGGATCAGAGGATCTGCAAACACCGTGTTTTTCTTCCCATGTTTAATTAACACAGCTGGGCCATTAGAGATTTGTGAATTAGGTAACAGTACCCTGAATTAAAATGAACACAAGCCGGAAAACTCAGAAACTCACTCATTTACCAATAAACTTTTGGCATTATTAGCTCCATTAAAGAATGGGATTGTCAAAGCAATAACATTTTATAAAATTACGCAAAACGGGAGGAATATTCTTCCACGTTAATGAGCCACTCATCTGAGAATTGTCTTAATGGGGGCTCTGCTTGAGTGTTATTACCCAGAACACACTAGGCCCCTCCATGTGGAAAATAGAGTTTGATACCAGTGCTGATATAATTGTCTGCTATGACTCTTGGTTTAGGCACTGTGATTCATCTCCTTTCAAATTAGTAGAGACACGGCTGGGTTTCATTTCTACCATAATCTGTAAACTCCATTGAATTCCCTGGAAAATAATAAATTGCAGCTTCATTTGTAACTGTCAGATGCTGCCCTCCAGCCCCCAACAGAAAAAGATAAAATATGTAATAAAAAAAAGAAATATAAATGCATTCGTAATGGTATGCTACAGAATGCTATAGACAAACCTAAAAATGTATTTAAATATATGGCAGCATATGATATCCAAAATATACTGTAAAGAGTCCATTTTAATACAAAATATGTGGCATGTATTGTAAAATGTCATTATTTTATTACATGCATCTATTACATTTCGATGATTTCATTATTAACAATTGCCTTTTTTATATATTCTTTAAGAAAAATATACTGTGCATGCATGAATTGGCTGCTTTCTAAATGTCAAATGTTCCTTCAAATATGTCGGTCCATCCACCTGTCTGTCTGTTAGTAACCTTGTTTTGTAGTTTAGGTGTAGTATCAGTTTGTCTCTCCACCCCAACCCCCCACACACACACATCTCCCCCCTTTTTTTGTTGTCTTTTTCTCTTGTTAATGACATGACTCCTAACCGTCAGGCCCTCACAGAGGTCATCCATCTTCCCGGGGCACCCACCCACCAGTGCTGGAGCGAATGCACCCACTGGTCCCTCTCCCCCAGCCCCTGCTCCCTGGCTGCCATTATCCCCGTGTCAGGGCCTGTGCCCCCCCCCCCCCCGCCCCAAGTGATTAATCATCATTTGGAAAGCGCCGCTGGGGCACACGGAGGAGGGCCAGCCCCTGCGGGTGGTACTGCCCCCTCGGCAGGCAGAAGAGAAAAGGCCTGCTGCTGGGCCTTTGTGCGCCTTCCTCTAGGGGGAGGCTACGCCCAGCTCTACACGTCTCCAGCGCCTGTGATGGGCCTGTAGCTGTGTACTTTGATGATGCTTCTCTGGCGCCCCGTACCTGGGCTTGCACTGCACCGTTCCAGGTGTGACAACGTGACCCGAACCTTTCCACGTAACGATGGCAATGAAGCTTTTGGGGCGGGGCTCGGCGGAAAAAATTAAAACACTATGGGGTGAGCACAGCTGTGGGCGATGACCGTTTAGAATAAAAGCAAAAGGCGAAGTAATTGTTAAAGTCAACATTAGTGTTACCTACACACATTTTTTTTCTTTTTTGGGGTTTGTTTTAACAGCTGTTCTGCCTCGTGTAAATGACATTGATTTTAGTCCATTAGTGATGAGGAGCTGAACAGTGCTGGGGCACTGAGATCTGGGTGACAGGGATGTGTGTGTGGGTGTGAGGAGTGGGCTGGGTCATCCTGCACAACACCAGGGTCATTGTATCTCACTTCTGATTCAGCATCATTATTGTCTCCCTATGTCAAATCTTCCTAATCAGCCCTTCCTAATTAGTAAGACCTCCATTGTGGAATTTTGAAAAACTTTCATTAAATATCCTCAAACAGTACACTTTTTTTTAAATGATAGAAACCCAAATTTTTTTTTTACCCTTGTTTTGATGGTGAATGTGAAATTCTTCAATATTAGATCAAAACAAAACAAAAAAACATTTATCTCATTCTACCCTCACTCTACTCTGAGTTGAATTGCATGTTGTTTAAAATAAAAAGAGCTGAGATTAACTTTTTTGTTTTGCACACTATGCATTGCTCATCGTAACTGTTGTTTATCTCCCTTTTTCAATATATTTTTTTCTTACCATTTACCTTTTATTTTCCAATTCTAATTCTGAACAATAATCATATAGCTATACAACCGTATGTAGTTTAAATGTTATTTATCATTCACGTGAGTAAAAAAGAATAACATACAGGTAACTGCCAAAATAAAGAAAACACCAACAAGTCTTAATAAGGCACTGGGCCACCAAAAAAACACCAGAACAGCTTAAATGGGCCTTGGCATAGATTCTACAAGTGTCTGGAACTCTATTGGATGGATGCATCACCATTCTTCCATGAGAAATTCCATCATTTGGTGTTTTGTTGATGGTGGAAATGGCTCAGGCACCATTCCAGAATCCCCCATAAGTGTTCAACTGGGTTGAGATCTGGTGACTGAGACAGCCATGGCATATAGTTTACATCATTTTCATGCTCATCAAACCATTCAGTGACCACTCGTGTCCTGTGGAAGGGGCATTGTCATCCTGGAAGAGACCGCTCCCATCAGGATAGAAATGCTTCACCAAAGGATGAAGGTGATCACTAACAATGGCTTTGTACTTATTGGTGTTTACCTTGCCCTCTAAATGCACCCCGAACCATAGTCCCCAGAACCCTTCAAGTGCCTCCTTTATTTGGGCAGTTACCCGTATATGTGGTATATGAGATAATCCTCACTCCTATTCAGGACTGAGACTTAGTCAGCAGGGTCCTGTCTGGACTGACCCACACAAATGAACATGGTCCTTCAAGTGGAGCAGAAGAGCCACTGGGGCGTCATAGGATCAGCGACGGGGTTTTATTTTGGACAGCACCGCTGTGCAGTACGGCGGGTGAGGAGGGAGAGCACAGCTTTGGCGTAAGGAGGCGGTTGCATCGGCCGGCCATCGCCGCGAGCCCTTCCACCGGTCTGAGGATGAGCAGAGCAGCAGTGCCATTATAGACATGGGTAAATGGGACCATAGGGACCTGCTGGGATTGATTAGGGTTGCAGTATTCTCTTAAATAAAGATGTAGTCATTTGTAAATGTGTGTGTGTGTGTGTGTGTGTGTGTGTGTGTGCGCGTCCGTGCGCTCATGCACATGCACGTGTGCAAATGCATGCATGAACGTGTGTGAATGTGTGCATTCTATATGGGTTAATTTTGAAGTCAGGTGCTTTTCCAAGTCTGTCCAACTGGATGAGATGTGAGAATTAGCAACGGAAGAAAAAAATACGAGTTGCAGCTTTTTGACTTTCTTAAGTGGATTTCCCCCATTAGACAAGGCATGAACACACAAGGATTCTGAGGGCATTTTAATGACAGTTTTTAATATTTGAGAGCTCTCGGTTCATAAAGACCTAATAGCCCCGGCGCACAAAATTCATTACTGACCGTATCAAAGATGACTGATCTGACGCTTAATGAGTAAACTTTGACTGGGGCCGAGGCAAAGCAAAGACTTAAACAAGGTCCCATGTTTCCTGAAGACTGCCACTAAATTAAAGAACCATTTAAACGGACCATTTGTTACTTTAGCCTGGCGTGGAGCCTTTCCTTAGAGGCCGCACAGGACATTGATGCATAATAATTCTGAACTCCTCTCAGGTGAAGATTAAAGACTTTAATGATACCATTTGCTTAATGTCCTCCTGCATAAATCTGTTTCATGAGGAACTGTGTTCTGTCATCTAATTTCTCTCCGCTCAACTTTGCATGAGTTTTGTTTGTAAATTAGAGCATTTTTAATGGAACAAAAGCATGGACTGAAGTCAAGTCTCAAGTAAAGCAAAGATATTTGATTGCAATTAAGTGCAAAGTTTTTCATCCACCTGCATAACTGTCACTGCTACTATGAAACACATTGTAATGTAAATGCATTCCCAACATTTGGCTTTCAGGGCAATGTTTCTGTATTTGTGTGCTTAAATTCCAAATATACTGTGTTTCACTGTCTAGATGCCCTTCTGTAATTTCACCAGGCCCTAACATTGGATTATTGTACATTACCCCTGGTGCAATTACTGGGGATTATGTACAAAAATGTGGCTGGGTGGGCAATTGTTGTGAACTTGTTTGAAGTTTGAACGTGTGTGTGGAATGTAATGTATAAAATGTGTATGTAACTTAGCTGTCACCTGTTTTGCAACATATCTGTACTATTGTACATGTTTTCTGTATTATGGGAACAAAACAGCTTTGACCTTTGGCTCAACTACTACAGTATATGAATGCCTTGTAGGTGGTGACATTACTCACTGGAACAGTTACTAGGAGCATGCTCAGTAACTGCTGGGGGCCAGGGGCCAGGGGCCAGGGGCCAGGGGCCAGGGGCCAGGTTCTTTTGGAATGGCGGTTTTTGATCCAAGCTTACCCTTGGGGGAAAGCACAAGATTTAGTAATGGCTCCATGGGTGTCAGACCATCGACGCAGAATGAAGCTGGTGCAGACATAGTGCTGACGCTGACGATTAAACAATTTTCAGATAGCTACGCTGTTGAGAGAACCTGCTGTACCATCTGGGTTCACCGCTTTATTATCGGCTGAATGAACATTTTCGAAACACAAAAGTGTGTGTTGAGTGCGCTCCTCAGTTCTGCCCTGGGAGAGAACGATTACTGTGGACTGTGGCCTCTGGACACAGCCTGCCTCACAGCTCTGAGTGAAGTATAGCCTCAGTACACTATAACTGACAGCCAAAAATCCCAGACCCTCTTGATCTGAGAGCAGTTCATATCGCCAGGGCTCATTTGGCATCCCAAACCATACACACAGGGGCCGAAAAAGGCATTACTGGCTCTAAATGGTTATTGATGAGCTGCTGAGCATAACATGAGTAAACCGTAAACCAGCACGTTTGCTCTTTTTTTTTGTATCCTCATTGTTTAACAGGAACATTAGTGTTAATGGCTGTTCATGATGATATAAAAGCCAAATGTCAATGGCAGAACGAGAGCCGTTCTAATGAGAGAAACGGTGGGATCTAATTTGATACTAGCGCTAGCCGTTCCAGTGGCATTTCCACTTGCTCTCAGGCTTGTGAGCGGAGCACAGGGTTGAGAAGAGTGGGTTGGTAGAGGGCTGGAAATTGCCAGCTAATAACAAGTTTCCACTGTCTCATCCTTCTACCTCGTTGTGTGTAATCCAGTAGCATTGTAACCTGCATTGACATTGTTTGTAGTTATTTTCTCCTCTCTTCTAGTTTTCTCAAGACAGTGACTTTTTTCTGTGTGAAGAAGTACTGGAAGATTTATAACACATCAGATCAGATAAAGTATCATGTTCACACACAGTACAGATAACCCCTGTGAAAAGTAAAATGTATCAAAGAAAATAAGATGTAAAATGCATATTTCTATTTCATACATTGGATTTGTGATTATTGCATATCATTTTGTGGTACTCAAATTACATTGCGTAAATGATATTCCACAGCATATGTGGTATAAGTGATTAAATATCAACATATCAACATCTAATGATTATTATACTCACTTGCTAATTAATGTCGATGATGATGGATGAGGATTATTAGTAGTAGTATTATTAATAATAATAATAATAATGATAATAATAATAATAAATAAAACTTAAAATCTTGATTCTGTGTGCTTCTGATTCAAGTACAGGTAGAAATGTTTGCAGGAGACCTTACAGTATAATCAGTAGGTTCTCTAGCACAACAAAGCAAGGTGTTTGGATGAGTTTAAAGAGATGCTTGTTGATTGCACTCATGCATATTTGCTGCAATAAAAACGTGATACCTACAGAAACCGTTCTATGCTATAAATTTGATACATTTGACACATACAGTGTTGCTCCTTTGTCATGCTCCCTGTGCTGACCGAGGGAAAGAGGTTGGCGGCCCAGATAACAACAAATGATGGTTGTCACTTTATACCCTTGACTTCCGAAGCACCAACCAGGTAAAGATTAGATCAGGAATGGCAACATTCACCTTCCTATGCAAATTCAGGACTGGTCACACAAGGTTCCATGCTATTCCAGCTCTTTAAATAGAACTGTGACAGGGAGGACATCTTGGATGGGGAGCAGGGAGGGGGGTGTTCAATCTAACCCTATAGTGCTTTGTCTTTAAATTTAAATAATGTTGTTTTTTTGTCCCATCACTGCACAATATCTTCCACTGCTGAGCTCTTGTTGTGCAAGAGTCTACAAATTTAAATGTAACATTTGCATAGGCTTGCTACTGAAGAGGAAAGCTTAGTCATGAGACTGAATGCACTCCCCCACTTAGTCATTAATGCCCAAAGCTACACTAATACACTAATAGTGCACATCTGAATTCACAAAACAAGAAGATAGCTCATCTTTGAAAACAGAAATCCATTACGCTTTCAACATATTTGTAAATAATATGACTTATCATTGAAATAAGCACCCTTTCTCTAATTTAAGCATTTTGAAGCAGCCGTAACACAAAAATAAGTGGTGACATCCTTTCCATATGCTTCTCAATCTGTGACTCTCTGCATGCTGGGCCCAGGACTGGTGGGTCCTCAAAATGAGGGAAACGGTGTCTAGTGTGGCCACCAATCCATGCCTGGAGCATAGAGTGTGAGTGACAGCAACACCTACTGAGCCCCCTATCAAAGTACTCCTGCCTCTCCCCTGCCCATCAGCCACTCAATCGGCTTGATTACCATGACAATTTCAATGTCAAGACGCACTGTGCGCTGAGAGCACCCCCATTGTCTTGTTTTGCGTTGTTGTTTTTCTTTTCGCTGCACTCCAGGAGGTGGGGGGTAAAAAAAAAAAAAAAACCTCATATACTCCTCCTTTCAAAGTACTAGAATATAGATTATCACTGTTCGGAGAGAGATTATCAGATGTGGTGAGGCTACCATCCCTGGAGTATCTACCCTGCACTCTGCTGCTGTTGGAGCTCTGAGATGTTCTTGTGATGAGGATTCGCTGAGCGACACTTTTCTTCACCCCCCGGCCGACAAAGTGAGTACACAACCTACCCCATTGTACCTGATAATTATTCTTGCGTGTTCGTTCCAACTTTTTTCTCATCTCCATGCTAGCCTTTCATGTAACACTGTTGGGCGATGCTGGATGTATGCTCGCTCTGAGATTCAAGCCTTGGTCCAGAGAGCCTTTTCAACTGCCGGCTAAATATGGTGTAATTGAAATGTATTGTTGGACCGAGAACAACTCTTTTGTAATAATAACAGTGTATCGGATTACCGAATGTAACCGTTTTATATCCAGTTATTTCATTAGTGCATTTCTAGTGGCGTAAAATACTCTCCTTAGCAACCAATCAAATCTGCAATTTGTTTAGATGGCATTTGTTACAATGGCAACTGGAATCCACTTCCCAACACACACATTCACATCATTATTGCTATGGGGAATATGCAGGTGGGAGGGAAAAATAATCCAAAATGAGTGTAATGGTTTCTGTTTCTTGATGCATAAGTGTTTCAACTTTGATGAATTTTCTGTAAAAAAGCAAAATTTTGTGGTTATGTGAGCTGATGGATGACTGGGAAACCGTATTTCTCATTTTATCTCATCTTATTGCTGCTTAAATATTTAATTATTTATTCTAAGTAATTGTAAATGTTGTCCATGCGTGTAATGAGAGGATTTATATGTGGATCTTATATATAATGGTAATTTTATATTTCCATGAAATTCTTCAGATAACTTTTGCGCTGAGGGCTAAAAATAAATCTAATTTGGAGTAACTCAATACTTTAAACTTGATTCCATGGATAAAATACACTGGTTAATTTATGTACAAATCTATAGATGATAAGTTAGGACACTTAGAGTTCAAACTTAAAGTTGGGATATTTTAAATATTTTATATTATTCTTTTGCCAAAAATGGAATACTGAAAAACAGTCAGTATAATATAATTTTAATCTCCTGATCGATTAATATCATAAACTGCATTTAGAATGTGTGAAAAAAACAAAAACTATCCTGAACCACAAAGATAAAACAGCCTCCCACTCAAAAAAGAGATCAATACCAGTTGCATGGAATCTCCCACTGGTTGTCATGTGACCTCAGCCACCAAAAGAGCAGGTTAGTGTCCCGTCACTGCCCAGTGACATCCTCATTTGAATTTTGTGGGCGGAACTTGACAGGTGGCTTTATGCAGGGTTGCCCGATGCCTGACCGGGGCCTGGAAAGTCTATGCCCTGCGTTCCATTCCCATTACATTTCACACATCATTGTTTGTGTATGGCAGTTGTTCTATTGACAGAGGTGACCTCATTATTTTAATCACCTTTAAAAACAATCTCTCTGTCAACTCACTGTACGTGGGAAACTAGTTTGGCCCACATCGATGACCTGTTAGCGAACTGTGACATGGATGATTCTTCGAATTGTGAGTTCATCAATGTATGAACATTATTAATCATGTATCTCCTTTGAGGGGGAAAAATGAAAGTGAAATGCATATTTCACCCCAACATACCTAGCTTTTTAACCCTTTATTTCACAGCCGTATGCGTGTGGAGACTATTATAGAAAGTTCTGCAGGATTTACATTTGGAGGAATTTCAAACGGCTTTCGCCTAGTGCCAACGTGCCATGCAAAAAAAACAACTAAACAATGGGGTAGCAATACGAGAAAAGGTCGTTTGATTAATCGTCATGTGCAGGAGCAGTTTGGCCCCGGGTGACACTGAGCGCACGCAGACAAAAAGCTCCTGAATTCAGCGGCTGGCGGCGTGTGGGCGCTGTGTACAGAAGGGCCAGCGGTCTCAGCAGGGACAACCAGTGCTCTGCGGCCAATGGGCATTCGATGGGACAAACCCCATCTGCCAAGAGGGGCCCGCTTCTGCACAGCGTGCAAACATTTTTGTGTCTGTGGGCGTTCAACAAAAGACAAGAGCATTTCAAACAGTTTCCTTATTTAATTTGCAGGGGAGGATGTAAAAATTCCTGAAAATGTGAAATATTCCAATATGTGATTCATTTAGGGTGTCATTAGCAACCACTGTTCCTAGTCATTTGTGCATAACTTTTTTATGCACAAATGTTGTGTACCTACTTTTGTGGGCATTACAACTACTTTCGGAGAACATTGTGCACTTTGCATTGTTAACAATTGGAATTGAACCATTTCATATTAAAATATATTTTTGAAAGTTTTCACATTTCAATTCATGAATCAGACTTCTACAAAAACATGCCGTCAACAGGCAACGTGTTAGCCCATTGAAAAGCTTTCGTTTGTGTCATATTTGAAAACACAGACCAGCTATACATCAATATTCATATATCCAGCGCAATGATATTTGTTATAGCTCATAAAGCAGGACAATTTACATTTTAAAACGAAATTTCGTGTTAATTTGACAGCTTTGCAGATCGGCCAGATTATCTATAGCCGGTGTCTTGCGAGACAGGATAGCAATTAATATTGCTTGTAAAAGGAGCAGGTTCATTTCCTTTGCCTCATTATGGGTGTTCAGGCTCAGCGACAGTGTTTAAAGGGCTTTCCCCATTATCAGGGCCCGACACGTCCCTCTAATCAACATGGCCAGGGCGCTTCTGTCACCGGCCTGTCACATAAACACAAGCTGTATTTATTCACACTTCTGCTATTACGGGTAAAAAATGCTGCCGCGGCTGGCAGACGCGGAAGCCTCTTTCACAAATGGCCCTGAAAGATGTTAATGCGGTGTCCTGTCTCCTCTAACGCACTATTGAACGCCCGGATGATTTGCGGAGCTCTCGCAGCATCCAGGGCGGTGTCATTATGCAGCCGCCTCGGAGCACGATCTTTTACACGACGCCTGGCCGATTGGCAGCGGCGGTGGAATAAGAGCGATACAGACCCAGAACCGGGGAGAGATGCGGTGGAAACGGAAAGGTGACGAAGCTCATTCTTTCCTATATGAAAGGCATAGCGTGAGTGTCTTTCGGTTCACCCACGTTTTCAGCGGGTTCTGTGCGGTGGTGTAGCCTACTGTACGCCGCCTACTAATTGAGCGAGTAAACCTGCACCACAAAAGGAATGATGCGGCTGCAACTGCAGCTCTATGCACGCGGTAATGCCACGGTCAGGTAACCCAACAGTGGTGTGTACAGGCCAGGCTTGTGGATAGTATGAGGCATATATGTTCAATGGCAGGAGACGCCTTACTGAATAATTTCTGATACCCTGCAGCATCATACAATCATATCCTACAATGCACAAACCCAAAAGACACAGATGATGACAGTAATGGCTATGGCTATTAGCTGCACTAGTGGATGTGCCCGAAAAATCTGATGCACAACTGCTCTATGAACTGTTAATGTTAGGAGTTTGAGAGAGAAAGGTGGGGGGGAATATGATGTTGCATCTTCTGACCTTTGGTTTCCAAACATGGGGCAGGAAGTGATGGGTGCATTAATCAAAGTGTTATCACTACCAGACAACCCTATTCACCTGCTTTAGCAAGCCAGTTCACATACTTTTATTAGCCAAACAACCAGATAAATGATACCATAATCCATACATTTGTACATACAGGTGAACAGCACTTCTGCGCATTGCTCCTGGATGATAGTTGTTCATTGAGGATAATTCAGAGTGGTGTCATAAAGGAATAATTAGTGTGTTAACAACTAAACTGCATTGTACTCTTCACGCAGGTAGTGAAGGCAGATTGTATGTTATAATGACTTTCTTTTATCTCTGAAAAATGGTGCAGAGGGCAGATCATAACTCGGGTGGTGACAAAACTCCATCAGTTCCATGCTTGATGAAAGCAAAAGCTTATGCCATAAACCTTCTTTGATCCCCTTTGTTATTTTAGTTACACAACTTTCTTTTCCTGCCCAGACTGGAAACTTTTCTTTACCATTCTATTGATTTTAAAATTATTCCTTTTATTTCGCACCGTCTTTAATGTCACTTAAATGTGTTGATAAAAGAGAAGAGAAGTTTCCAGTAGAGCACAGAGCACAGAGGTAGCATTCATACTGTGAAAGAACTGAAGTGATTGTGAAAATGATGACAGGAACAAGTGTCTGTTGTCAGCCTGGACCGAAGGCTGATGCTGTGTATTAATAGCTATAGTTAGGAAAAATCGAGGCTCACAGAACCAGTCACACAGGGGGATGTGGGCGGGCATTCTAAACTCACACACAAACACACACCCAATCACACACACACACACACACACACACACACACACAAGGCTAATAAATGGCCTTAAACCTTATCAATCTAAGAAAAGTCCAATCTGCTTCTAAGATTCAGTGACAGCACAAACAGGTAAACAAAAGACAAATAAACAAACGTTTGTATGAGAATACAAAAATATCAACCACTGTACTCCTGTACTGCCATGTTTATATGCAGAAAATGCTCTGGAGAGAAATCTGCAATGTAACAGCTTATTTTGTTTAGTTCTTACCTTGCTTCGGGTTTAAATATTCTCAGCTACGTGCATCTTATATCTGTCATACAACAATTCCATCCTAATTGGTGCAAACTTGTATTTGTACCAATACTGTACTGTAGGTTTGACTCTCTTTTCAGACTCAGTTGTAGTCCTTTTCCATTCAAGGGATTCTCTGTTGCCTCCTCAGAAATCCAGAAGTATGAAACTGGCTGGAGTTTGGGCAGTGTTAGCATAATGGTTAAGGAACTGGGCTTGTAACGCAAAGGTTGCAGGTTCGATCCCAGGTGGGGGCACTGCCGTTGTACCCTTCAGCAAGGTACTTAACCTGGATTGCTTCAGTAAATATCCAGCTGTATAAATGGATTGTATGTAAAGAAATGTGAAACTCTAAGTCGCTCTGGATAAGAGCGTCTGCTAAATGCCTGTAATGTAGTTTTGGTCTCTCCGTGAGGAGGCGTCATCAAAACTCTACAGAAGAGCAAAATAGTGACCAAGCCATAGTGTCACAAAAAATGACCCATATTTTCTCATTTACGAAGAATACATTTGAAATGGTTCAATGACACATTTTATTGCATGAGGGAAAGAGGACATTGCCAGTGTTCTACCATCTTAAGATACCAATTAGTTATAGGGCCCTTCAATTTGTATACAATGAGTATATGTTGTGATTTGTTTGAATTGATAAGCAAAAGACTGAGTAGCCTACAATGCACCATTATAATATTTAATATTTAATGAATATTTAGATTACATTCCTTTAATTTAAATTGCATTTAATGTAGAAAATTCAATAAAACAATCACCCCGGTAACATTATTACAGATATACAGATATTATTTTAATTCAGTTTCTTTCAGACAATTATATTTTTTGCTTTTTGCGTCATTTTAAAGGAAACCCTTATGGGAAAAAACCAAAAACCCTGCTGCAATTAAATGTAATCTACCTCTTACCCCTTTGTTACAGTATGAATCATGTTGGGGGCATTGTATTGACTTGATGAGAAACAACAATGCGCTCCCAGTATTGAAATTGAAGGAAGGATTAATTCCAGAAATTGTGGAAGGAAGGTTCCTTGGCAGAGGTGCTTACTTAGGATTAAGCCCACAAATGACAAATTCCTATAAAGAAAAGGACCTTGAGAGCCAGTGAATAGTTGAGTCACATATAGAGGAAGATGATGGACACAAGCTTGCTCATCATTTATTTTGCAATCCAACTGGTCCAGGGAAGTTTGTGTTGAATGGTTTTGGTGACTCTGCTACACCAGTATAACTTGTAATACAGAGGAACACTGTATTCAAACTTCCATAGGTGTAAAGATGCACCTCCTATCCTTAGGGCAGAATTGAACATGGTATATCTTTTTCACATCTCCCAAATGCCCATATGTCTCCATGCCAAATTTCAAGTTTTGGACAAACAATGAAGATGTTAAGGTGTTTATGGACACTGCCACTTGAATACATTTTTTCCACTTCTGTCCACTATATGACTGTCTGTACTGAGGATAGGCCTCATGATCCATTACATGACGGTCTAAGATAATTGGCCAACAAAATATTTTGTCATTCAGTGTTCTATAACTGTATCCACTGTATGGATATGAGGAAAACGACCACGTCAGTTTATGTCTTCCTTTGCACATCATGGCACTAAATCATTGGCTTTAAAAATGATTTAAAATGTAGGCCTAAATTACGCTACAGCAGAATACTTCACAGGCATTTATAATAACTAAAGTGTAACGCGATTTGTGTCAACCGCATAGAGAGATATCTATATTTTTGAAGTTAAAGAATGTCGAGCCCTAATGGATGAATTTTATTCATAGTCATTTCCCATATGTCTAATGGTACACTTAAAATGGACAACTCCGAAAAGCACACGTATGGGTTTGGCGTGCGCTAAATTAATTGAGTGTGCATTGACAGCTTCCATTGACTTTAACCTGATTTGTGTAAACTGCGTGTGCTCTATATGCGGCGTGCTTTCCCTCAGTCCCTTTCGCTGAAATAAAAGACCAAGTCACCGATTTGCAGTGAACTGGTCAGTTTAACTATATGACACCATTTATTTTACTACATCATTTTTTTTCTCGTCTTCCTTGTCTGTTTGAGTGGAGAGAAAGCGACGAGGAGTAGTCCCTGGTCATTCGAAGTTCTTGAAAGAATTTGAGATTCACAGTAGAAATGTTAGTGGAGATACAACGCGCTGTGAGTTGGCGGGCAAAAGAACGGGTAGGTGGATATGGCTACAAACCGAGAAATAATAACATTATCACAGGTGTTGGTGGTTAGTGCGTGTAGTAGCCTGGTTAAAGTTGACGTCATATAGGCTAGGCTATTACTCACGTCAAAATGTCCCTAAAATATGTATTATTGTAGCCTACATACACAAATTAGCATATTCTACACAATTTAAGCAATTGTATTCAGAAGGGGTCGATTTGAATTACTTAATGAATGTGGCCTATACATTAATTAATTAGACTTTTTGGGATGCTACATTTTTTGCTTTTCAAACTAATGATAATTCAATGAGTTAAACATATAGCTAATTATTAACCTTAAACAACATGTCAAAGAGATTGGTCACTGGATTTATTACATGTCTGACTTGTTTGTGACTTGACGTTCCTTGATATAGGCCTATTATTTATACAGAACGTCGTAAACGGAAAGAAAATTCAATCATTTCATATTTTATTGAACATAGAAATGCACTCAGCGACAGAACGAGCGTTCACAGAACGAGAAGACGTCTGAATTATGTACAATATATAGGCCCTAGTCCTATTCAATCAAACGTAATGCGCGTTTCATTATCTTTGAATTACAAAATAAAACAAGTATTGTTTTTTTTCGTTACACAACACCGCACTGAAATGAACGAAAAGTGTTATACATGTAATTTAAAAGTAAGATAACTGTTGGTGAAATTAACAAAGTAACTTGGGCTAAAATTGAATAGGGCCCTAAATCAACAAATTATTCCAGACAGAAGTTAAGTATGGTATCTACATATGGTATTTACATCTGTTACCACACTTACCCAACTACAACGCAATTATACAGGAAGCAGAGTGCACTACAGTGTTCGATTGTTTCCGTCAAAATAGATTTAGAATATCACCGTTAAGATGTTTAGTCAAACATGTAGGTCATTTGTTGCACCCTGGACTTGAATGGAAATGAAAATCCGGGCCCCTCAACTCCCCCCTCCTCCGTCTCTTTAATTAAGCGCTCAAGTTTCTCAACCCACGGGGGAATTTTTTAGAACTGCCCAAGCCATGCACGTTACTGTATTTTAAGCATCGCTTCTATCACCTCTCACAGTGGAAATGTTTTTCTCCCTCTATTTTTAGACACATTGTGGTAAGACTCTGTTTACTCACAGCGTTTATTTAAATGATGCGATATCGTACAACCCGTTTCATTAAAGGTAGAGACAATACATTGGTAAAATACAGAGGAGTATGAACGTCTTATATACAAATTATATGAAGGTATACGTAAATGAGTTGCAATGTAGCAGAACTGGAAACGCACTGCTACATATTAAGGTTATCAACTGAAATAATTACTTTGCGCTCCATTCATACATTTGACTTGTCAGTTCCATTACATGCCACTGGGTGGTGACCGCGTGAGAATGAGCTAATGATCATTACACCATCCTACAATTTTACACTCTTGGGCATAATAAATAATAATAAATGGTCATCATTATCATAATAATGTCACTGCCGTGTTAAACATACACTGATTAGAATTAGGTTAAATGAAAAATATATATTTAAATACACTTTTAAATGGATTCTTTAAAAACGAAAGTGGTAGGCTATTACATGATAATTCATCTAATATAGACTACAATGCATTGGTGTTTTCGACATCTTAGTACAAGAACAGTGGATGGTAGAACATAATTTCCATTTCCAACTGTATAAATAGCACATCTAGTCTACTTTCCAAAAACCATATTAAAATGAACCTCACACACTTTCCGCCAGTTATTCAGAAAGGGAGAAAATTCCGTGATTGTGACTCTCATTTGATTGTGGTTTTCTGGTGGTAGGTGAGCGGCTTTTCTGTGCTCGGCAAGACTCGATGGTTTCCGACGCTCATATTCCGGAATGGACACCATATATGTAAAAATGGGTGTACTTTCACTCACCGGATAAAACCATTTATGGTGTGAGAATTGAACCGGAATTCCTCTTAGCGTGTGAGGAATAAATTCAAAATTGGGCTTATTATTACAGATAAGAAACGCACATAGTAACAAAATGTCAACAAACTTAGGCAGTGAAGCCACCTCGGTTTTAGCATATGTTGTGCGAATATTTAAAGAATTAGAATTACTGCAAGAACATGCGTTATTGACATATCGGCAGCTTTCACTTGAAGGTTCTCCATTGACAAGTATTCTGTAATGTCGTCACAAGCCTGAAGCCAATCCGAGCGCAACTTTTTTTTTTTTTTTAAACCATCCAGTCCTTGTATGGTCAGTGACGTAACGGCGCATTCAAAGACTCTCCATAAATACATAGTGCCACACTCAAAGCCTCCAAGATCTGTCATTCACTGAACAGATCCGCTAGAGTAGAGTTCTATAGGTGTGTTTACACTACAACGTGAGATCTACCCGCAGTTTCTATGAAGGCTAATTTGTACTAACGGTTCTTTCAAAGGAAGGGGAATTAGGTGTTTTAATCACGCAGCTAGCCTCTATAGTAAACACAAAGTTTCACACTGAAGGTTAGCGAAAAGCTTATTTTATACTGAACGATGACAGCCAAAACTTTAGAGAAAACTCCGGTAACTCTCAGTGGTTTTGTGCACCCTCTGTCCGAGAGCATCTATTCAGTGGACGAGATCGCCACATCACTGCCAACTTCGGTGACCATTTTTCCAAATGCCGATTTAGGGGGGCATTATGACCATATTAGTGGAGCTTCGGGAGGTAAGCTTGAACAATACAACTTTTTTACGCTTTTACGTTGTGGTCAGTTAGAACGTTTAGCCTTCTAGACATTGCATGTGTGCGCTTTATTGGTCCGAAAGGTGAAGCTAATTGCATCGCAATACAGTTAATTTTGTATGTTGTATTCTGCTTTATAAATCAGTTGATTAAACTGGCACATGGTACTGTCAATGTTAAGCTGGCCTAAAATTATTTTAAATGTTTTATTTATTTTATTGTTCCGTTAGGCCTAATACATTCATACAGGCCACTTAAATATTTGGAACACATGTTAAGTCCCTCTCCCTAGAAAGGATGTCCAATGTTTTCTCATACCTGTTATGGTCACGTGCTTGATATCTTGCTCGTCTGTTCAAAACAACAAATCAAAACTCCCGGCAATTGATGCGCTGATGTTAAAAGCGCCGCAGCGCAACACTCGTGCGTAAGAGACGTACTCTGAGATTTGGTACTAACAGTATGCACTTTTTTGTTTGTTTTGTTTCACAGATGGCTTGATCAATGGGGACATGAGCACAGAAAAGCGGTCTCTCGACTTGTCTTACCCCAGCAGTTTCACACAGCCTTCGATTCCTCGCAACCAGACATTCACCTACATGGGAAAGTTCTCCATCGATTCTCAGTATCCAGGTAACTGGAACCCAGAGGGCGTCATTAACATTGTTAGTGCTGGGATCCTGGGCATGGCCCAGCCCTCTTCAGCGTCCTCCTCACCGGCATCCTCAGTTTCTCCAAACCACTTCTCCAACACCTTGAGCTGTACCATGGCGCAAAACCAACCGGACATGGATCACATCTACTCTCCACCGCCACCTTATTCGGGTTGCGGGGAGGTGTACCAAGACCCATCTGCTTTTCTATCAACGTCCACCTGTCCCATTTCTTACCCTCCACCGTCCTACTCGTCGCCGAAGCCAAACACGGACAGCAGTCTTTTCCCTCTCATCCCAGACTATGCGGGATTTTTTCAGCCTCCCTGCCAGCGGGACATGCAGTCTATCCCTGACCGAAAACCATTTTCGTGTCCGTTGGAGTCATTCAGAGTCCCACCGCCACTGACTCCACTCAATACAATAAGGAATTTCACACTGGGAGGACCAACTTCGGAAGGACCCAGACTACCCGCAGCTTACAGCCCCCAAAATTTACCCCTGAGGCCAATACTGCGGCCGCGGAAATACCCAAACAGGCCAAGTAAGACCCCAGTTCACGAGCGGCCATATCCATGTCCGGCAGAAGGCTGCGACAGACGGTTCTCTCGGTCCGACGAGCTGACCCGGCACATTCGGATTCACACCGGACATAAACCCTTCCAGTGTCGAATCTGCATGAGAAACTTCAGCCGCAGCGACCACCTCACCACCCACATCCGCACGCACACCGGCGAGAAACCATTTGCCTGCGATTTCTGTGGCAGAAAGTTTGCTAGGAGTGATGAACGGAAGAGGCACACCAAAATCCACCTCAGACAGAAAGAAAGGAAATCCTCAAACGCCCCGACAACAAATACGAACTCAGAGCGGTCCGTCAGCATTAGCACCTCGACCGGAGGAGTTTGCTCCTCTGGCACCAGCCAGTTGGCTGCATGCTCTTCCAGGGCTGTATAAGGAACACTATGAATATTGCCACCAAGGTACTAATAACGGACTGGGATTAAGGGTAAAATGTTAACTTGTAGATGTTTTTGGATGTCCCACCAAGTGCACGAGAGACATGGGTGTCTGTGCGTAATGCCAGCCCATCACCTTTGCCTTCTCTTATAGGCACAGTTTGCGACACCCGCTTGTTCTGCTCAGTTTGCCCGTTGCCAGCTTGTTCTGCTCACAGGCTACAGCCAAATGTCGAATGACTGAAACGCACTTTGTTAGGCAACTTACTGTAGGTCGACTGCAAGCTGATATCAATTAACTTGACAAAAAAACAACTGAAAGCAATGTCTATAGTTTTCTGGGGATAAAAGAAAAGTAACGTATAGTCTTTTGCCACAAATGGGTCTAGAACACAGTTTGCACTATGCTGTTTCATCAGCATTGATCGCAAAACAGAGGATCATATTGAATAACGTTAACAATGACATACTTGCAATAACTGAAAAAAAGTGATGTTATGTGTAATGTGTTGGTGTTAACATGCTTGTTGATCGTTTTCTTCCTTGTTGTGCCTTGACTTGCCAGTTTTTCGCCATCTGTTTGTATATATTTCCAAGGACTTTTTAATTCAACTGTATAATATTCGTCATTTAATATCAAATTTTAGAATGATATATTTTTGTACGCATTGTTTGGTGTCATTTTCGAAAGTGTTGCATTTGTAGAATATAGGCCTAAAAGGAATGTAAATAATTTATCACTTATGCCAACTCGACGTTTGTGTGCTGTGGATGTTTATACGACTGAAATAAATGTATTCGGAACAAAACCACTAACGGAGGTCAGGGATGACCGCTTAATTAAGACATTGTTTTCTTGTCAGCTCAAAAAGAAATAAATGATTCTGAACAACCGTGAATGGCTATCATATTATTATTTTTATTCTTATGATAATGGGAATAATCATTATTACTATCATCATTAGTGTTGTTAACAGAAACAGCACAACAATGAAGTAGACCAGTTTAGATACAAATCTTAAAATTAAGGTCCTAATGGGGGACTTTACCGTGGACGCCTGGTTCAATTCTGACTCATTCTTTCACAAGCGCCCACTGAGGCTCACTGCGGCTAACTATATTCGGGGTGAAGGTAATAGGTCTAACAAAATTAGAATGAATATATTGCAGAGTGCACACAGCTACTTTCCCAAAAGTACGAAATTGGATGTTGCACGATGACGCAACTGTGATGACATGCGGCTACGTGCATACACGTATTGTGATCACCGATAATGAATATAAGAACATGCATTAAACGGTTAAACACACCGTTAATTGGCCCGCATTCTTTACGAAATCCAATTTAAAAATTGTGTATGGGAAAGGACGTTTTCATGAAGGACAGAATTATGCTCTCAAACCAATTTCGGAACCACAACTAATGGCCCGCTTTCTGACATGTGAAACATTCACAAGCAAATACCAAAAAATCTATAATTTGGGGTCTAGCAATATGTTCTATCTTTACGTGTAGAA
The DNA here is from genome assembly GCA_029706075.1 of Aldrovandia affinis. NCBI lineage: Eukaryota > Metazoa > Chordata > Actinopteri > Notacanthiformes > Halosauridae > Aldrovandia > Aldrovandia affinis. Next base: position 692,067 of record JAINUG010000110.1, read on the forward strand.
TCGCCTATTCTGCACAATACAAAGGCGCTGAGTTAATCGCGTACAGAATATTACTCATTCTAGTGACTATCATAAAATATCTTCTCAGAATTGCGGTAGGCTACGAATATTCAAGCAAATGCTGCTGCATTGAAACAGCTGTTCTTTTGGTCTATTCCAAATAAAAGTTATAAAATAAATTGGCAGAGCGGTAGAATGAGCCTTGTGTTCCCTATAAATGATTTAAATGCTGATATTTTACAGAACATTTAAGATTCCTCTTCGTGTAGTCAAAGTTTAGTTTAGTATTGTTATAGGAAGCACGGATATCTGTGAAATCATTTTAAAATAAACAAACTTGCTATTCGGCCATTGCTTACAGATATAAAATGTAGGCATCTCCGGCAACAGTCAGGACTTGACATTACTTTAGGCTATTCATTTTCTGAAAAGGGGTGAAGCGAGATTGGTACTGACACAGATATTTGAAAAGGAAACAAATTGAATAACATAGGCCTACTTCCTGTCCTAAATTCGACAATGTTCAATATACATAGCTAGACTAATAGATGGAATTATATCTAGAACACTGATCATCAACCAGATAATGACATTTACGAGTATGCGATACGGTTGTCATTTTCAAACTAAAAACTCGAGTCAAAATAAAGGCATCTCTGCTTGACACCAGATTAAGCCATTAAACACTATATGTGAAGCTATAATGTACGTGGACGAGTTAAGACAAAATGCAACTCGCAAAGCAACATTAAATGATTTGCATTCGTAAAACTCAAGAACGAATGAAACTCTACCTACGGGCACCAAACCCGTTACCATAAGCACAATATGTAATACATATTGGACACCATTTGCTACTCATGCAGAGCAGTCCCCTTTTCAGAAGGAAACATCAGTTTGCAAGATGAAATGGTGAATTCAGAAGGGGAAACATTATCAACTTCAAAAATCTTACTTTATGATCTGACAAAAATACTCGTTCTGAAAGAGTACTGTATAATATGTGTATATGGCAAAAACTAGGACATAGGACAGCAACTAACTGACAAAGCAGCTTTATAACCCAGCTGGCAATTACATGCAATTATACTGACAATAATTGTACTGCACTTAACTGCTAATCTCAAATTCGAATTAAAAAGAGGGCCAAAAGATAAAGAATAAAAGAATGAATTACACAAAAAAAGGAAAAGAGATGCAAACTCTCCAGCTTGATGCCTACTTTGGAGAATGGGGTGATTCATGGCAAGTGAAAAGGGCACTTTCTGCCTTAACTTTTAACAGAGAATTAAATGGAGTGCTACATTGTTATAACCCAATCTATACATTTTTTTATTTTATTTCAAGTGGAAATGTATAGAAAAATATGGACCAGGTATCAAAACAAGTTACACTGCTCATTGTTACAGAACTTCAAGCGGCTTTGCCTTATTCAGAAACTCACTCACACCAACTCACAGCAAGAAATCCCATTTTCGTTTCTAAATCGTACCGGACACTTAGAATACATCGCTAGGTACATGTGCAACATCTAGTACTGCCTGCTGCATGTGCAGCTCATCTCAATACACAGCTTGAGCTTTGTAATGATGCTACAGGGACACCGGTGTCATACCTCAATTTCCTGATTAGGTTTACCAACAAGTGGCTCACCAAGGTGTACACTCACTTTCACATTCTCGTGTCTGTTTCAAGTTTTCAGCTCCTTGACTTATTGTTCGTTTTTTGTTTCTAAACCACGCTAAATGTGCCATTAATCTCAATGTGTCTTGCGTTTGTTACATTCTTCGAGAGAACATAACTGCCTTTTATCAGACAGGCTTCACCAAGTTCTGTAAGTCAGGACAATCAATCAGAACACATGACCTGTCCCTCAGTCCAGTAGGCAAGTAAAAACGAAAGTGTAAATAGAGCACATGTTGACAAAAGCCACCGCAATGTTAAAACGATGGCCCCCTACTCGAGGACTGCCCACCCAAGTAGTGGATAACCCAATTGAATTAATGCATTTCTTGAACGAGTAAGTACAGGTTTGCTTTATGAAAAGCTATAGAGACTGGGTTCACGTTCTGTAGTGCACTCAAATCCAAGAGGATAAAGAACACTACAAGTGACTATTGATACATGCATCTCCTAGAAGTGTAATACTCACACAAGTTGCTGTGTTCATTATACTAGTAATTGAAAACCTGAGTGTCAAATGCAAGCTTATTCCAAATGCTAACCATACATTTTCTAATGGAATGCATCAGAACAATCACTCCCAAATTATTGCACTGAGCCCCACATGTCCGTATCAGGAAGCAAGTGTGGCATGAGGAATTCTCACACTGCGGGACAATTTCAGGTTAGGCAAAGGAACTTTCTGAAACTTCCAATTACTGCTTTGCAGCCACGATTACAAATGCACAATGTCCAACGTAACGTCTCACTTGAATCACTTCAGAGTTCGTTATATAATCATTCACCAGGTGGATAAGTGGAACTCAGTAAACTGGCTTAATCTGAACAATATTTTCATGCAAACTCTGACATGTGTTCCTTTAAAGCAAAATATTGTCTGGAATAACATAGCCTGATCCATTTGAGGCAATGCAAATCAAAAACACTACCAAAATCATGTTGTCCTCAGGGTCACTCACAATACACAAGCAAAATGCAACACCATACAAACAGCAAGAGTCCCATAGTTGGGAATGGAACTTGGAATCTGAATATAATCAATTAAGAGAAACGAATTAATTAATTAATTACTAATGAAAAGCAACTGAGCAAGGGAAATAAATTATAGAGAAATAAATTGGCCATGTAAATCTATCTGCATGGCCAACTATCAGTCTGAAGTTATGCAATTGACTGGTGATCCTGCATTCATGAAAATGTATTATTTTTTTATTGCTCTAAATCCAAATGACACCATTTGCAATTCAAACAAATAACTTAAGGTACCAACCTGTACATTGGGAAATGTGTGAGATACATTGTAGTGTTGATATCCTACCTATATTCCAAAGCAAGAAAAACATTTAGCAACTATAAGGCCTACTATGTATACAGATGTAGTTATATAAAATAAATTAAACACAGTTTAAGGCTATGTGTAAATTGCACGTTGACGCCGAATACATGTTTTTCCAGGCAAGTTGTGATTCAGTATTAACAATAAAGCCTGCACAGATCGTACAATATAGGCATAGGTATATGGCTTTCACTGACGTGCTTTATGCTCACTCAAATCACATTCTCGTGATTAAAAACCGACGGGTATAGAGGTTACATCAATCTGGAAGGCTGCGGATGAAGTATGAAAACAAAAACGATGAATTCATTGATCAACAATTCAGTTAAGCCAATGTCTCCTGAGAACCATTCGTTAAACAATTCCAAATACACTGTTAATGAGGCCAAAGTCGTTTAATTCAGATGCCAGTCGTTGACCAGGTCAGCTGATCTTTGTCTAAAACGAAACCTCTGGACCGGGGTAGGGTTCGCCACCGCACCAGAAATCGTCAGGCTGTGGAACTTCAAGAAGCCATTCTTCTAGATCCGGTTGCGCTGTTGTTTGGTCCGCGTTTTCTGAAACTGGTTGAAGAACTTTGTAATAGTGGCAGTCTCTGCCGTCATCGGGGTCATAGGGCGGCGCGAGTATGTCCAGAAAAGCGGCTGGTCCCCCAACCGCATCGATCTGATGGAGATTATCTTTAAGCGGAGTCAAGATGCAAGGGGCGCTCCCTTCTGTGTACTCCCCGGCGGACCTCAGTATTGAGGGCGTCAAAGACCCTTTCTGGTTGGGGAGAAGTGGTGGGTTGAACTGTGTCTCACTCTCGGCACCAGATGGGTTATCCAACTTGTCGAAGCACCTGATGCGGACCTTGCCGTAGAGAACTTTCAACATGCCGTTCATCCCCGGGTGGTCGTGTAGTGGGATGGAAGCGCCGGACTTGAGCAGAAACACACCCATGCTGAAGGCTTCGGTCTCGCATATGTGCATATACGTGACCGGGGGGCTGGGGGATTTCGACTTTGAGGAGCTTTTCATTTCATTTTTCTTTGGTGCAATCTTCAAATCTGCCGCGCTGATTTGAGTCAGAAGGTTGCCGAGTTCATCTTGTTTTTCTAAGAACACTTTGTTGTCCCCGTTGGCAGACGAGCCACAGTTTTTGAAAGTAACGTTAGCTTGCCTCGCAATTTCCTGAACGAGGGAGGTCATATTATCCCGGGGCATTCTGTGTAACCTAGCTAGTTATTTTGCTAGCAGGCTAAGTTGCTAGCGATGCTGGTTTTGTTCAAGCGTAGCTCTCCAACCACAACAAGCGATATTGTACTAAGTTAGCTAACGTTACGTTAGTCCAAGCTGCCACTCGTTTCCGTTCTGAATGCTTGATTTACCCCGATTTTAGGAAAGTAAAACAGGCCGATTTAGTACAACCAATCGTTAATACCTACGTTCAGAATTTCAAATCCCACCTGGTATTAAAAAAATGCAATTTATCTCTGGAAAACTCACCACAAGTCCATTTCACCACCACCCCATTCATGACTATTTGGTCTACACGTCCGCAGTGACAGCATCTACTTACGTAAATTGTTGCATTATGGGATATGAAGTTAATTCGGAAGATAGCATTTACATCTATGTTAATCCACATTGCAATTTATAAATCTACACTATGAAATCGGCAACGTATTTGCACTTGTGTATTAAGTACAATATATATATATCAACTCTGCCTATAATACAAACTTAACAGAAAGAGTAATACATCAATTCGTTGCTGCACTACAATTCCCACAAATCCTTATTTGTTCTGAAAGTTTACGCGAGGGTAAGGCCAGTTAGGTCATTCACCCCCCCTACCCTCCCCTCCACTCCCCTCCCTCACTGCACCTCACTCAAGTCTTCACAACAGCTGCAAATGAGTGGTGTACAACGAGTATTAGACAATGCGTCACATAAATAGACATGGTCTTGAAATGACGTTAGTCAATAGTATAAATGTTTGAATCTACCGAAAAAACACCTTTTTACTCTTTGATTGAATAAAAAGATCTCTCCAATATGTGTCTCAGTAGAATTTAGAGGTGAGTGACACATATTTAGGCACAATTATCAGAACTGGGATCCTTCATAAATTCTGTTAAACTTTGCTTTAATCTACGAACACAACAGGCCAGCAGAATTGTAGCTCTGTGTTGGTATGAACTATGTTGTTCCTATAGGGAAGAAAACAGCAATGATGCCCTCATTTTAGCATGGCTATCTTGTTTATAGCACTAACAAGATTATTGTTGAATCTTTATTGAGTTTAAATGTTAGTAGGCTACTATATATACTATATACCATTGTTGGATTTGCTGTTCATGTAGACAATGCATTCGATAATAACGCTTCTTTGGATGTGTAATATTGCATTAAAATGAATCAAATACATACATTGATTTATTATTATAATTTTTTTTTTTAAGAATAAATAATAATTACACCCTCTATTTTTCATGTCAATCCCCCTCCTGTATTGTGAGTTGTCCCTGTGACCGGCAGTGACAGAGGTGAAGTATTGTCTCCTCCAAGACTGCACTCGCTAAGCCTGTCGACCGCAACTCCGGTACTCCAGAGCCACTCCTATACGCAGCGGACTCATGTTGGCTTCCCTCCCCCTTCCCTGGGGTGGACAGCCAACAGCCAAGTGCCTAGTGGCACTCCCTGGCCAGAGCCCACTCTGGCGCGGCCGGTGGAATCAAACCCAGTCGCAGCGGCCAGCCTTGAGCGTTGTAACCGCTAGACCACCTACATTGATTTTGAGTGAACTGTCACTTTAAGAGCAAACATTCCTTTCTCCTAGCTTAGGGCTTACAGGTACATAAAAGAATATAAGTAATTTTAGGAAACTGTCACATGGGGTCTCCCAATGGTAAAAAGAACGTTGATAAAAGGCGCTCACCACAAGCGCAGGCTGGGTCTTACAGTCTCAGGTCGAGCCCATCATGACTGGGAATCCACAGTGGCAAGGCTCAATTGGCTTTTTCTTCCCAGGAGTAGGGTGGGTTTGTCAGCCAAAGTTCTCTCAGTTATCACATTAGTTCCTCTGTTCCTCTCACTGATGTGTTAGGTATTCTCAGGCTACCAGTTATTTGGTTATCTTCTGCTTTGTGCTAGCTCTCATTTGTAGTACTGTGTGGACGGTAGGTTGTAAAATATTCACCAGATAACAGGCAGGTGCATCGGAGGAGTGCCCTTGCTTATGCTGCAGTGTGGGTGGTACAGCAATAACTTGAAAGCAAAAATGGGCAATTCCAAACTTTGGAGAAAAAATAAGAAAAAATGGTGGGGAAATTGTAAAATAAAGAATACTATCCTTTCTTTTCTTTTTTGGGGGGAGATTTATGGTTTCCTATAGATATTGTAGGATCCTCACAAGGGTCTATAAACATATTGCAATGTCCAGATGCAAAAATGACAATTGAAGTATTCCAACCATATTTGTAACCCCTAAATTGTTATAAGCTGTTAATTGTTTTCAATTAGACGAGTTACCCTTTTAAGGCCACATTATATAGAAAGTAGCTATGAATGCCATGAAGAATAAATTAAATTTAAATTAATTAAATTATAGACGGACAGGTGAAATCAGTGTGCTCCTAATTGTTGTAAAGTGTGGACACCTGGTCACTGAAACTAAATCATTTGTGAAAAATGAATAGTTCAATTGTTAGTTCAGTGCATTGTGTTAAAATAGGTTTAATAAAAAAATTATAGTAGAATATTGAGAAAAACATGTTTTCAACCTTAATTGAGGAAGTGATTGGCTGTAACAAAAAATAACATACACAGTGATTTAGTAAGTTGAACATGTAATATTGTCTTTTTAGCTGATATTAATTTGCAGCTAAAAGCACTTCATTTAAGAAAGTTGACAAAATATAGTTGTGGGAGCAGATTGTAACAGTAATCTGCAATCAGCATACTTTTATAAAATACTATTAAAGTATCAAACTTTAGTTTATACATGTTCAACCTGATGCCAACTTGATCTCCAAATATATTTCCGATCATTGATGCTATCGATGCTAGCCTTCTAGCCTCAATGCAAAGTCGCTTTGGATAAAAGCGTCTGCTAAATGGTGTATATTATTATTATTATTATTAATGCTAGGTGGATTCACTGTTCATGATGTTAACAAATTCCCTAAAAACTCTTATTTGAATGCATAGTAAATTGAATTAAAAAGCATAAAATGATATTTACATTGACTTTGGGTGATTTACCACTGGGGGCAACCTGGAGGAAAGTATCATAGGAAAAAATATTCTAAATTGTCATTGGAGTAATAGGATCCAAGTTTATGCACTTTTTATGACAAGACGAGATTAAATACAAGGGGACACGATTAACATTAAAGAGTGTCACATGGGATTGGTAGTATTTAGCTCATGTCCACTTTCCAAACTAATAAGGTGAAAAACATCCTGATTGTTTTGTTAAGCCTGACAGGGTCTGGACCGGAAGTGTGCCTGGGCTGACTCACTGAGGTGAGCACTTAAACCGTGTGCCTGGAGGATGAGCACCAAAAAGACCATCCTCTTGAAAATAATGAGGTCTGTTCATTTACTCTAAACAGAGGCACATCTAAATAACACTTCCGTTCAGATAATTATATTAGGCTCATTCATTGCTGTGGATATGGAAATCAGTTGGTCTGACACATATGGTAGATATTTCCACCGAAGCTGTTGCCGTGGCAGGCTTGACATAAAAATCAAGGAGTGCCTCATTCAATCGGATTTAACAGACTTATGCTCTTTGTAACCGTCAAATGTTTAAAAAAAAAATCCTGGGAAAGGATTGTTTGGACATACTAAGCATTTATACATCTAGAATGAAGGTGGATCGGGTGCATTTAGAGAAAACCTTTAGGTGGGATACTAAGCCCAAAAATAATGAAGTCTCCTGTTAACATGTATCTCCGTCTTGTGGGTAAAAAACATCCAGAAGAGTAAATAAATATCACTAAAATAAAGAGGGACATCAGCATCATCTTACATCTGCTGTCTGGACATTTGTATATCTACTTTTCATGGGTCAGTTCACCGGTACGGTATGTGCTTGTTGCGTCCATTTAAATGTATTTTAATACTTGTAATGTGCCTATCCCAGCTTACTTATTTATATATAGTGGCAATTAGCAAGGTGCTATCAATGCAAGTTCCTCATGGTGAATTCCATATCATTATTGCAAGATAACATGTACTCACTGCTGTACAGTAGTTTGCAACCCCTCTAAACCTAACTTTTGTCATGTACTAATTTTCACATGATTATCTTGTGTTGTGGCTCCAAATACAAAACAGGAAGCAAAACACAAAAATATATATTTTTATTCACATTAACAAACCATGGTATTTCATTCTTTTTTATTTGTGATTTGTAAGTGTCCAGCCACTTAGTGAATGCAAGTTTTCCGAAACAAGATGCACCCCCGCCAAACTGTTAATGTTTCACAGAAGAAAGGAAACATTATTCACTGCTGTTTAAAATGTGCATGACTTACATTGCACAGAAGTCAAGTGGAGAGAGCCTTCATATTTCTTGCGAAATCTGGCCAAGAATCCACAATAAGAAGAGTATTTCTTTTCCCTTGTGAAATCAGCAAGCAATGCATTATAATTGCTTATGGATCCCAATGAACGTCCCCTTTGTTGCAGTCAATCTACAGCCTGTTCTCTTTTGTCATTGTTATTACTTGCATGCTTTCTACTTTCCATCCAGAGTCCTCGCTTTCCCCTAGCTTGCGAGTCGATCATTGATTCGGAAAGACACTAAACAAGACTTGTTATTTAAGTATGCTAACAATTTGCAGACGTTATGAAAATTCATAAGTTGGAAGCTCGCTTGGTAAATATCTGCATATATCAGTGCCAAAATGCAATGCAAATGTTTGTTCTTTACATTGAAAGGCTGCATTCCTTATGAAATTATCTCCGTTAATGATCCTTTTTCATGAACGCTCAATTGTTTAGGATGACTATGCACACATTTCCTGTCATCACTGTGTCAGTGTACAAAGGCCTGGGGACTGGCAGTAATAAACCGTACAATGCTAGCCGTACAATGAAGTCTAGATATGTTTCACAATAAAAGGTTTTGGCCTCTTTGTTTCATGTTCTTGGGTCAGCCCCACTATGAGGATTCAGGGTTTCGGTTAAATATTTGCAGTAACTTGGTGGATGTTCTTATCCTATGGTAAGTAAAACGGAGGCCCTGCTTTAAGAATGTGTTAGAAATATGCTTTGACAGATGTTTTTTTAACCCAGAGTCCTCAAGGACATTCACTCCTCAGCTGAGGATGCACAGTGGTCCGTCGCACGGAGCAGGAGGTGACACTGTGTCCATTTGCCTTCTTCTTCCTTGCCTTTGCACTAGGGGACCAAGGCCACTACAGTAGTTCTCTATTAGTTGCAGCTAATAATGTCTAAAACAGACTTGGAGAAGAAGCTGACCTTGAGTAGCACAACACTCAGGAACAAAGAGGAACTATGGGATAAAATACATAAGTGCCTTTTCATCAGCGTTGATGCATTTATCCCTTAAAGTTTTTTTCAGACATTCGCTATTGTGACATTCCCAATACAATTGTCACCTTGATGAAGTTTATTTCCAGAATGAAAGGGTTACATTTTATTTCCTGACAGGAGATGGAAGATGGCACCTACTCTGTTGATTGGTTTCCATTACCTCTAAATGAAGTTGTTCGTAGGTTGTGAATTTTGAGCAACAGGTTGTGACAACTGTGGTAATGCACTATCTATCATGGAGTGTGGGTCTTTCATGTTTGGCTTCTGAACTGGAACAAGGCCTTACACCAATATATACCTGACAGCTGTGCTATCTGTTGAATGAACCATAGCCACTGCCATCCATCCACAGGCAAAGAGGCATTCATTTCAGAGGGTATACAAGCAGAGATCACTGTATGAAACAATGGAGCAGAACGATGATACGTATCAATGTTGATTTTAGTTGAAAAGCCCCCCCACTCTTTATGCAAATAAGTGCAGTGCAGACTGGATTTCATGAATAAATTAACTGCCATGCATCAGAGGGTTCTACTGTGTCTGTTGCATTAAATGCCATACATACATTTTGAAAAAAACATCGTACGTACATTAAAATGAAATGACGTCTTGCCCCCATTGTCTCGTGTCTGTGCTGAGGAACAATGGCTACTAGTGCATTTGATTTTCATATACTGAGAAAGCCATGCTAAAATGCTCTGCATTGCATGCTTTTTATGGGGCAGGCCTGGACGCACAGTATGTGGGTGATAGGAAGTTGTCTGGTCCTTATTCATCCACTTCTGAACTTCTCATTTTATCGATTGCAAGGTAATTTCCCTCCAACAAGCATGGCAGGCTAGTCCTTCTGGGGGTTTAAGGAGAATTTGGTCATTGAGGAGAGGGCCAATGGCGTTTTGGAACTGGATCTGGGGCAGCAGAGCAACTTACAGTGCTCGGAGTGTTCACTCACAGGGCCCCATTGCTATGGTAATTCCCTCCTTGTAGCTGGGAGCTGTCCCTGTCAAGGTGGACAGACAGAAAGGGAGGAACAGTGGGCAGGAAGGACCCCCCTGCCGCCACAGGGGGCTTTCAACCTTTGTGGGAAAATGATGTACGAGACAGCGTCTCCTATGGAACCTGAGGAGAACACGACAGAGTGGATCATCCCAGAGAAAACACTGTCCCCCGTAATGGAGACTGATGGCCTTGTCCTGTCTCCCTGTTATTGTTATTGATCAAGATTGAAATGAGTTCTCATATGAGGAAGCTCACCCCGCTGGCGGCTCACGTCTGCCGGCCACGCAGTCCTCGGCAGTGGCCTTCCCTCCCAGGCGACTGTCAGTGACTGGAGCTGGGCAGCCCCATTGTGGCCCGGCGACCGTGTCATTGGCGCTCCCGGATTCCTTTCGGCATTGAGATGCATTCCTCGCATATCCCGATTTCATTTATATCCAGGTTTGAAATACCTTCAGCTGGACGGAGGTGTCAGGGCTTGGACAGGACCCTGCATGTCAGCTGGGTGCAGAGCCATCCGCTTCCACTCGGTGACGAGACAGGAAAGAGGGGTGTTGACCGCTTGACAGGAAAGGGGTATCTCCTTCACTCAAACTATTTCTCTTTCTCCAGGTTCTGACTCAATTAAGGACAGCTTGGTGTGCAGGACAAAAAGAGCCACATTAGACTAAGCTTCAGATGACCAGAGTCTTGCATCTCAGCATTATACCCAGACTACTGTAGTGTGGTATTACATTAATTCAGCCCGGGACCAGATCTCTTGTGTATTTTTATATTTTTATCACAGAATAATAACACAAATAGCTGTACATAGATTAAATAAACATCCATTACTAACCCTTGAGGTTCAATTATGGTTAATGACTACTCTAGTTCCCTAGTACACATTTTTAGACTTGATTGGGCAGGCTAAGATTCTCATAAATACTGTATCTGTGCCATATTGCAATCATTGTTTCCACTCGCTTATTTTAGATTCATTTTCTTTGTGCAGCGCACTCTCTCTGCAAGACAGACTTTTGCACAGTGCAATTGGATTCTTGAGAGAGGTCAAGTAACCCAGACAGAGCATTTAATATGGGTTTATATTGTTTGTATTCTGCTTTGTTCTAAAAATCATGATCACTGTGACTGTTACTAACAATTCTTATAAGCGAATGCCCTATACAGACAACAAACTTGCTATTGCTTTGTTGCCCATGTGGATAAGTTCTAATTAGTTAAATGATAGTTAGTTAGTTAGTTAAAGTTATCCTGCACAAATTGTACTCAGGTAACATCTTTGTGATGTAGAAGATTTACTTATGAAACATTGGAACTTTCAGCCAGTGAGATTTAAGCCAGTGGGTCATGTTGAAGAAAATTATGATATAATTTAAAATACAATTAGAATATGCAAGAGGTTGATTGTGTACCCACTAATGTAAACTCCAGTTCATAATTTGCCCTTGACCCTCAAGACCTGTTCCTGATATCCCCATCAGAACTTAAATAAATGATAAAATATGAATTAGAATGAGCCTTGCATTTTTGATCTTAGAGAGTTCAGCGTCAATCTAGTTGTAATGTGTGTTATCCCAAATTTAAGGATAAAATATGTTGCAGTGATCCTAAAATAAATGGAAATATTTTAGCTTTATGAACACAGAAAAGTGTGACTTTTGTATGCCAATATATTTTTATTTATTCTATTTATTTATTTAGTGCCTGTTTGTTGTTTGTTGCATTTGTGCATGTTGGTAACCCTGTTGTAGAATTATGGCCATGATGTGCAATGTAAGTTCTCCTTTCCACCTTGCCCTTTTATATTATTTATATGTGAAATGAGAGCAATTTAGTCATTATTGCTCATGTAGCTCAACTTCTGTATTTCTGCTGCAAACCATCGTCAGCTGTGCATGTTGCCTAATAACCTATTTTCCCTGACCAAATAGGTCACACTCTAATGATACATGCCGAGACAGAGAGGTCCATCCGAGCATGTGTAAACTGTATGATTTGTTTTAAGGGCTTAAAAATAACAACATATTGTGTAATACACTTCTCACTTTTGAACAATTTCTTGGGATGTTTGACCTTCGCAACTGCCAAACCACATTGCTATAGTGCTTGTATAAAACCTTTTAGGCTTGAGGATATTTCAAGGAACTCGGTAGTAGATACCTTTGACTCTCCTTTCAAATATTTTTAAGTCTTTACTACGGCAGAACAATTGCCAACAAATCGACATGCTACAAAGATGTTTCATTTCATGCCATTGGCTGCAGTGACATATAGAGAGTGATCTCCGTTACATTTGTGTGCTTTGCTGTTACTTGTTTTGTTCAGGAAGTTTACAGTCACATTGATATTACTCACGGATTGGGGGGTAATGATTGTGCAAACAATGTGAGGATACTTGGCCATCTCTAACCAAAGCTGGTGCTATTCTTGTCCTTCGGCGACCATGAGACCCTCACATGAACGTGAGACGTGACACTGATCACTCAACGCAGATGAGAGAGGGTGAGGATGTGACTTTGCTGGGGGGCGGGGCGGGGCGGGGAGGGAGGGAGCATGGCAACACCCAGTGAGACAGTGATGCAGTCAGTGCCCGCCCGGGCGGCACGCCCGAGGGAGGCTGCTCTAGCGGCAGGGCACTGACTAAACGGGAGGGGACAGGGGAGTCATGAGCAGTCCAGTGGCCTCAAAACGAGGATCTGAAACTGAAGGACAGTCGTACTCATAGTTCAAATCTTCTCCTCTGTGATAGGCGTTGTCTGACACCATGCGTGTTGCAAAGAAATGCGCCTAATTTGGCTCTGAATCAGACAATGTGCCAATTTGGTATGGACCCAGAAAAAACTGAACATTGATCTGTTGAGAAATGTGCTGGAATGAGCTACCCATTGATGGCAGAACAGTGTCCCTCATCCCCACCCATCCCAGTCTGAGGATTCATCTCCTTACACTGGACCAGGATGCCCCATACTGAGATCCACCCCAGACTGTGCAGTTGGACAGATATTTTGAGCCTGTACCTCTGAATCAATACTCAAAACTGAACAGAGATTGTAGATTTTATGACATATTGAGCTTTAGGTTATTACAATTAGTAGTTAAATCATTTGAGCAAATGTGAATTAAGATACTATTGAAACTGATCTTGGACATTTGTATTTGTTATTTGTATTATTATCAGGTTTTTTATTTTATACTGTAGCCTGCACTGTAGCAATGGTCTGTTAGCCTCTGTAGAAAAGGGCATCCGCCTTACTACTACTAATACAACTACTACTACTAATAATAATGACAATTATGGGGATGATTCCACCTGTGTCCCAACAGGCAGGTCACAGTATACCACAATAGAGTTAGACGATGCTCATCCCATGCTCTACTGTATGTTTACCATCAATTTAAAATATGGCCATGTCAGCCTCCATGGGACCTCAGACCATTAAACAGAGACTGAAGGATAGCAATGATGTCACCATTAAACTCTTCAAATGATACACGTAGCATCAATAATAATAATGATGGTGTAAAAGGCTACAAGTAAATGTTCATAAAAGGAGAAGACACTTCTGCTGTGCACTCTGGCTAGTGTAGGCCTTCTGACCTTTATACTTCCTGTAACATGTAAATATTTTCAAAACAGCATGACTATGAGCCTTCTTGGGGAGGGCAAATAATTAAGGGCACACACACACACACACAGTATATAGGTCAAGTAGAAAGAATTTCTAGAACTATCTATTTTTAACAGGAAGTCAGTTCTGCTGGTAGTTCAGACCTAAATCAGGCTGTAAATTGCTTTGAAAGCTACAGTAGCTCTAATTACTGTAGAACTCAGAGGTCCCCATCCATGGTCTTAGCTGCAGAATACCCTCTCAATAACTGGATGCAGTAAGGTTTTTGTTTTAATTTTAATAGGAAAGTACTAGAAGCATACGTTTGCATTCTCTCTCTCTCTACTTGCACTACTCTGATCCATGTTTATTTGCAGTCTTGGATTGCCAGGAAACCTGACACAAGCTGTATATTTCTACTTGCTTCTTTTAAATTCCTCAAATGCGCACACTGCCACCAAAAACGTAACTGAATGTGGAGCAACAAATGAATGAGACTCCAGGGCAACGTGGTGCAGAGTTTCATTTGCATCATCACCAACCGGTCTGCCGCTTGGAATAACTTCTGAGGTATTGATCCACCTCAGCTTATAGTCAGGCCCACTGCGCTGGAAACCATGAGCACGTAGGCGGATGTGACATTCATCTCAGACTCAGCCAGCACTGATAGCATCTGGCCGTCTCCCTGAAATGAGTGATCGCTCTACCTTGGCCTCTGAATGGCCGTCGGGTGAAAGTGTCTTAGTACGTCTGCCCTGCGAAGTTCACTTCTTGGACTGGAAATTTGTGTTCCATGACAAAAAAAAAAGTTTTGTCCACCCCCGGTCGGGCCTTCTTATCTCTGAGCCTGTTTTCTGCATTCCTCCTTTAGAGTCTGAGACAGCCCATTCCCACAGGCAGCACAGCTCTCCCTGCCAGGGAGTATGTATCATAGCAGGGCCCTGGGGTGCCAAATCTCAATACTGATATTTATGAACAAATACTGATTTGAAATGGTGTATTTAACCTCTATTCCATCCAGGGAGTCCCATTGAGATGAACAAAACAAAAATAAAAACAAATAAGAACAAAAGTAATAGACAATGAAGCAGGCAGCTGTGTGCAAATTTCTCAAAAATTGTTTATGCTTGTATATGAGAAAAAGCAACTTGCTTTTTTAAAGTTGTGTTTCTTTTGAACAGCGATGCAGCTTCACTGACTGTAAAGACAAGATTACTGAGATGTTTTGCGACAACTGCCACAAATACCACAGCAAACATTTTAGACCTTTGAATAGTTATTTATTACTTTGTGTACCATTATTTTTATTGCTGAGCATTGCAAGAAGTATTGCACATATGCTGCTTCGCCCCTGAGGTGACTGTGATTCTCAGAAAAACAGATACGTGAAATGGACCTAAGGATGGATTTTGAGTTTGCCCTTGACTTGGGGTAACCGATTATATATATATATTTATATTTATATACATGGGTAGACAAAATAATGGAAACACCAAACAATATATGAATAGTTATTAACTATCAAGGAGACGCTCTTTGCCTGGGCGCCCTTTGCCTTAACAGCTTACGCTCTTCTTGGAATGCTGTTATACAAGTTTTCAACTGTTTATGGTGGCATATTGGACCATTCTTCAAGAAGGAAAGCCTCCAGTTCTTTGAGAGATGAAGGCGGTGGAAGTATACTCCGCACTTTAACGTTCCAGAATTTCACATAAACGTTCAATGATGTTTAGATCTGGTGATTGGGGAGGCCAGTAAAGGTCTTTGACTTCATCCTGGAGTTCATGAAACCACTCTTGAGTCCATTTATCAGTGTATATGGGGCATTCTCGTCTTGGAATATGTGAACATCTTGAGGAAACAGGATGCATTACAAGGCCATGCAGAGTAATAATCAGACTCAATGACTCCCACGAGATGGCTGCCCATACCATAACAGAGCCACCGTCATGTTTAACAGTTGTGAATAGGAAATGTGGCTTGAAAGGTCTGTTGAAAGCTATTGAAATTCTCAATATAAACCAGTCCAGATATAGGAAAAAGAGGACTCATCAGACCATATTACTTTCTCCCACTGCTCAGAAGTCCAGGTTTTGTGATCATTACACCAGGTAATGTTGCGCACTGGCCTTGGTTACAAGTGGTTTCCGAATGACAACTCTACCATAAATATGAGCTTTGTGAAGCATGATGTACAGTTTGAGTTGAGATTGGATCACAGAGGTGTAGATTCAGTTCTGAGGCCATGGTTTTGTGTTTTTTTAGCTGTCTTGTTGTGTCCATCTATCCCTGTCAGTGAGCTTCGACTTGCGACCACTGTTCCTCTTTCCTGATGCAGTTTGTCCTTGTTTGGCATATACCATCATGATTTTTGACACTGTTCCACTTGACACATTAAATATTTTTGCCATTTTTGTGACTGATGCACCTGCAATTCGGGCACCATATTGCTTTAGAAATGCACATATTAAAGTGTTGACAGAAACAGAAACATATTGGTAATTAATATTTACATTAATATGAAACTCATGTGTAGACTACTTTATAATTCCAATTTAGTTACTTCAAAATATGAAACCATTATTTTTAAGTGTATAATGGTGTTTCCATTATTTTGTCTGTCCCATGTATATATACAGTGCCCCTTCTTCTAAACTCTGTGTCAAAAATGTCACCTTTTGTTGCCTTAAAGCCTGAAATTAAAACATATTAAATCAGACTTTTTCCATCTTTATTTTACATTTTACCCCTAGAATAATTTGGATTGATAAGTCTACATTCTGAGTTTATAATAGAATTCTGCTTGAATTACAGCCATGAGTCTGTTTGGATATGTCTCTACCAGCTTTGCACACCTAATAAAATGTGATGCAATCAATTGTCTTCAGAGGTCACATACTGTAATTATTTGATTGGAGTCCACCTGTGTACAGTTAAGGTGTTTCAAATTATTTCAAATTAAGTACACCTGCCTGTGAGAGGTCCCACGGTTGGTTAGTTCAATTCCGAACAAGAGTTTCATCATGAAAACCAAAAAACATTCAAAGCAAATCCAAGAAAAGGTTCTTCAAAAGCAACAATCAGGGGACTGATATAAGATTTCAAAGACTTAATATAGCATAGCTGTGAATTTGCCGAGAACGGGTCGATTTATTTATAAAACAGGAATATTTATATTCTAGCAGGACAATGACCCAAGGCATACAGCAAAAGCCACATTGGAGTGGTTTAAAGATTCCAAAATTTAAAATTTCTGTTCACCAACTGTCCCCATCCAACCTGATGGAGTGAAAGCAATTTTTAAAGAATAATGGACAAACATTGCAGTGTCCAGATGTGCAAAGCTTGTAGAGACTTAGATACAAGACAAGTTAGAAAGTTACAAAAAACAGATTCAAGAATTCTGTTTATATTTATATTTTATAGGGATTGCCTGAAAGTACTACATTCTGAGTTTATAATATTCTGTAAAACAATAGTACAAATGTCATTGTTCCAACATCAGAAATGAGTTTATGAGATGCTCAGCAGCTTGGGGAATTTTAGCAGAGCAATTCCAGACAAGAATTGACAAACAGGGTTCACAAGAACGCCGGCTCCTGCACCTACGCGGTGAACTTTCCGGCCTCACGTCTGTTAGGCCTATTGAAACCCACACAGCATACGCTGGACCGGCCACCCCTGGGGTGGGCATGCCATGTTCGCACCACTGTGGCATGGGGCTCTTCCGCCCTCTATTGGTCACCCCTGACAACTTCATTCACACCCCCGGCACAAGACCAACGCGGACACCTGCTGCCACGCCATGAGCAGCTCCTCATTTCTCTCTGTGAATACATCATGTGTTATTTTGTGCCTATTTCGATGGAGAAAGTTCAACTATGTCAAGCCACAGTTGATCTTTATAAATATAAACATATAAATGCAAAGTTAAAGGAGCTGGCACACTTTTCAGAGGGCTCAGATTCAGGTTCATAAGCAGGACAGCTGTGATGCACTCTGCTCTTAACCCCAAATGACGAATTCAAGCAAGTGTCACATCATTTTACATCTCATTCAACCTTTTTAATTAATTGAAGCAGACCCCCAAACTCACCACGTTGAAATATAGAAAAATAGAAAGAGGCTTAGATTTGTTAGTCAGAATTAAAGACAAATCTCTTTATGGTTGCAGTGCCACTCTTAAAGCTGATTCATTAGTGTTACCTGTCTTCAAAGGAAAGAGGAGCGCTGCCCCGAACCCAGGCCCTTGGGGCTTAGGAGCGGGTGACACACCAGGCAAGGGCCAGGAGGGACCCGTCCTCTCCGGTTTGTTTTCCCAGCTTGGATCCCTGCCCTGTGAGGGTCCGGGACTGGCCTGAGTTGGACCACTAAAGACCGTTTCCGATTAGAGCAGTTTATTTACTCTGGTGGAGGTCTCCCAGAAGGCTGTTTGGCCGTTTCCCACATGCTTTCAAGACACCCCTCTCACTTCAAAAGTCTGTTTACATTGTTGTTTGTTGAAGATGGCCGAAGAGAAACGAGGTCTAGTTCACTTTTTAACAGGACGTGGTCCTCAGAATAGCATCCCGAGGACCAAGAGCACTCTTTGCAGACAGAATGCAGACAAACATTTTCCATATGGTACTAAACATACAGTAGATGATTCAGGCAAAGGAACACATTAAGGATTCTACAGAAAGAGAGAGAACAAAATAGAGAGAAAGAGGGAAAGAAAGAGGTTGAGGAAGAAAGAAAGAGAAAGGGAGTGATGAGTGGGAAGAATGTGATTCAGACATACTACGTCTGAGGAAGGATGATAAATAATAAACTGGTGTATGTTTTACATGAATTTTTGTGTTTTTAAGCCAGGATTTCTGGGACAGCACAGAGTGCTGGCGACAGACATGATGCTTCACACAGGACAGCCCCCAACACGTGAATGCTAATCCACCAGATCTCCATCATACAGGAAACGACAATGGCAGAAGAGGACATGTTAAATTCTCCTCACTGTGGCATATTTATGAGGGTTTGGGAAAAATGAACGCAGCAGATGCTCCCTCGCCATTTTTCTCATCACTGAACAGCCCGGTGAATACAACGCTTGATTTACAACTGTGAAGTTCAGCGGATGTCTTAAAAATAACAAATGAAAAAATCAACATCAGTGATCCTTTCTGACTCCTGGACCGGTGACAACTCAAGAGCGCTAGTGTCTAATGGACACTGGCTTCTTATTGAGGAGGACTTTGTGAGTGAAACAAAGTATATATATATGTGTGTGTGTGTGTGTGTGTGTGTGTGTGTGTGTGTGTGTGTTGTACTGCTCTCTCCAACTAAGCTTTTGAGATCCTGTGAGTTTATAATAGGAAATAATGAAGTCATGTAAATCTATGTGATACAGTATGGCAAGGGTCGACTAGTGGGCCAGGGGACAAATTTATTTTGAGCTTTTGGTTGGAGCCAAATAATTACAATAACTCACACACCACACTCAAATTGTATTCTTATATATTAATATTTCTGCCATCAAACACTGTGTGTAACCTTTCTTCTCTTACTAACACGAGATGCAACTTGTTGATCCCTAGGTATGGTGATGGTAGCAGTGACTCCACTCAATCTGACATTACTTTTAAAATATTGAAACCTAAATGGTTGAATATTTACCTTGTCTCTAATGACACATGGCTATTTGCATGATATTGTGTGGCTGATACATACAGTACATGTCATAGTGTGGTTGTGTCTGTTTCAGATTCAGTCAAACTGCAACAGGATCTGAGCTTAACTCTCAGTGACGAATTGTACAACAGAAAATGTAGAAATGAGAATTTAACAACGTCCTTTGTAAGATGGTCACTGAAATGACCAAATGCATGTTAAATGTTAGTTTCGATTTTTTTTAAAGCAGGGACAAGAATCTGGGCAATATAAAAATAAAATTATTTGGAGTGCCCAATCAGAACTGTAGTTCTGTCCCATTGCTGCAAAACAAGGGTTGTTCTGAGGACTTTTCAGAACAAACACATGGAAAACAATTCATAGCCTACTCAAGGATTGCATAATTCATTAATGAAAGAGCTCATGAAGATTTCACTTGTGGACTGAAAAATTGGCAGGTTTTGTACAAGGTGTCAAGAACATGTGACATTGTACAGTATAGTTTTCAAATGTGTTTTTTAAAAAGCCCTCGGAACAGAGAGAGAGACAGATTGTGAATGTATCCTCTCCTGTTTATCCCGACTGACTTCTGATTTGATCCTAAGGAAATAGTTCAATACAAGTATTTCAATGGCTTTGTCAAATAGAGGAGATTATTGTCAGCAGCCCCATCTGGTGCCCCTGTATAATGGGAGATATGTGTAATGGGAGATATTGTGAGATTGAGTATGAACACATTTTTATTCTAATGCTATAAGCAAGTAGTCTCATTCAATGGGCATTTTCAGCAACTAAGGAAAGAAGGGCATCTGGTGTTCAAGATACTGTTAACAAAACATAATATAAAATAAACAACCCACTGTGTAGAGAAAGATTATTTTCCAGTAAAAGAAATATGAATTCCTCCATATGAACTATATATAAATATGAACTATGCTGAATGATGTGTCATTCTGAAATCATAACTGTATTTGTAAAGCATATCTGGAAGGACAAAATACATATGTTTTTTCCAAACCCAATCTTCTATGCCATATTTGGTCTCCTAATATCCATGTGCAATCATTTTGGACTTCAGAATAATAATGGCCATTATAATAAAGTAATAAAACACTTCAGAATAATAATGGGCCAATATAGTAGGTGATGGAACAGCATTTGTCTCCCTCAATTGCTAGTATCATTATTGCATGCATTGTTACAATAATGTACCACCTAAAATATACAAAAATAAAATACACTAAAAATGTGATGACAAAAATGTTATGACCACTTTGGATATAACCAGATCAATTTGTTCTGCTGTGTCTCAATACACTTTAGCCCTTCTTTCCTGCCATCTCTTTTAGACTTAGCATTGAAACTTTGCTAGAGAAATGACATTGAATACCTGAGAGCCCAATTTCCAAATGAGCTTTGAGCTCTATGACCATCTGGTGTGGGAATACAGAATTCCAGAATCCCCAATTTTTCAAATACCTACAAGTGTGTACAATTAGCTGTGCACAACAACCTGTTACCCAGACTCAAACTCTCCTTCCTGTAGATCCTGCAGGCCCAATTTGAATTCCTTCTTAAAACCACCAGTTTTTAAAATGTCAACTAACAAATAAATGTGTATTTGAGCTTGTCACTGGTGTCGAATGGGTTCAAAGGTCATATTTCCCTAATATGCTGCGCCATCCAAGATATAAACTGCCCAAGGCTATTAAAATAAAATGTCTGCATGGGAAAAAGACTTTGCCATTGAAACTTCAGCTAAAGCAGGGAAATTATGTGTTGAAAGGATCCTTTCTTCACCTTATGTATCAGACATGCACTACCCCAGTGTAAAATCCTCCACCATCTGCACTTTCTCAGAAAGAAACTGTCCAGAATGTATCCTGACACAAACCCAAATTGTGAAGACATTGTCAATAATATTTCACCCAGCATGGTTTTGTACATGAAGCTATGAACACAAGGGACACTCTCACTGTAATAACATAAAAACCTACATTGCTCTTCCCACCATATCCCAGGCTTAAAGCATAACGCTGGGCAGGTACTGCATTCAACTTAGGCATGGAAGCTCCATTACGTCACAAGAATGGAATTACCCTCCATCTTGAACATTAAAACACATAGGCATCTACAGGTGTAACGTTACCCTGTGAACCCGGCACTCTCGTTCGGCAAGTAATGTTCCAGCATAATGAATTACTGGCACGACTGTAAAGTCAGACTGGAGACCTTTTGTCTTGACTTCATCCTTTATTTCTCTCTCTCTCTTTCATTGGCCTCTGTTTCTTGTAAGTTTCATGGGAAACAAGCCTTGACCGTTTTGTATTTCTTCCGGCAATATGAATCATCGCCGATGATCATGTGACAGCTTCCATTGTAGAATATGTGAGCGCATTTGGTTCAAACTCAGAGAGCTTTCACTGTCAGACTCCCTGATAATTACAGCCTGCTGCAAGTACAATTGGGCAAAGGGATAAAAACGGCTAAGAATAGAGCAATGGGAGCACAGCCTCTTGTGTGTGTCAAAACGTATGTGCAACGTAATGATATAAACCTCTGACATTTATGATCCCTTGATTTCTCGAGGTTTTCCTTGAAAAACCTTGAATTGTACTGAGAGACACCTACTGTGCACTGATTGATAAGGTGAATCGCCTGCTGATTTCGATAGCTCGGCGTATATGATCTCAGTTTAGAGCACGGGTTGCCACCAGATGTTTTTTTTAAGGCATGAAACATGGCGGTATGTATCTCAAGGGTACAACTACAACAGCCATTCTCGGGACCGGAACTAACAACCTTCTGGTTGCAATTGAAATTTCCCAGCCACAAAGCCACACTGATGCACCGCAGGTAGACAAGCATATTTGGAGTCAGAACCACCTGGAAATTCTTCAGAGATTACGCCAGGAGTCCGTAAACTACAATACAGCAGTAGCAACACCAATCACGATTGCGGCCTTAGTTGTGTCTGTTAGGAATTTTGAGGCTGGATATCTGTTGCTCTCATCACTGCCCTGGTGAAATGTGGCCAGTTGTTGAATGATTATCCTGCATCAGTTGTTTTGGTGCCATGGCAGACATCTCCACTCTGAGCATATACATATCAATTTGCATAAACTTTCCAAAACTGTTTGTTTCAATTATTCCCTCTATATAAGCCTCTTGAAGTTATGCAAATTGGAAGGACTTTTGATACACATTCATTAAAGGGGAACGCCATCAGATTTCTATCATTTGTTATGTTATTCCTTACCTCAAAAACATGTGGTTTTTTAGGTGGCCTCATAGCTGCGCCAGTAGCCAGAACCTCATTGGTTCTACATCACAGTTCTGCCTACTGGAGCAGCTGTGAGACCACTGATAAAATAAAAATTAAATTTTTGAGGCAAGTAAATCTGGGAGTGTTCCCCTTTAAGTGCAGGGAATTATAGCAAGCAAACAATGTGATTTGATCACACTGTATAAAGATAAATTAATTCATATTCTGAACACTGAGACATGCTTTCATGTCAAAGTCACTGAGAAGACGTTCCCCATTTCTCACTCTTTAGGGATTCAAACAGAACACGAGATGGATCCTGTCTCTGTACGCCATCACAAAGAGTCCCTCTCTTCACCTCAAGTATCAGGGTCATTGTCACCATAATATAAACACACATTTGTTCATTGATGGGGGTGGGTGGGGCAGATGTGTGGACTTCTCCCACTTGCTCTGGTACTAGCAAACAGTGCACCCTGTGGGAGAATGGTCACGCCCCACCCTTCCATGCCGTAGGAGAGTTCCAGCTGAGATGCAGCAATAGGCCCTCCTCTGAGCTGAAAATATAAACTCTGACAGGACGCAAGACTTCTTCTCCTCTTCCTCTCCTCTGTGATCTCCGTCTCCTGCTGAGCTTCGTTTCATGATCAGCCGTGTCACACTCTGTGCCAAGGCAAGCAGCTCCGAGCAAGGCAAGCAGAATCGTCCGCTTACTGGCCACCGCCGGGCATCGCTGCGGATTACCAAAGATCACATCTCACCCAAGGGCAAAACAGCGAGGTTTTTGTGTCTGTTTGTTCCATTCACAACATGCTCATTCTTCTGCTTTACAGAGCACTCAGCCTTTCCCAGGATATGGAAGCAGGGACGCTGGAATTTAGCCCTGGGATTCTGCACCGCAGCCCTGCTGATGAACCCAGCTTCATTCACAACACGTAACACTGCTGGTCACACTGCATCAACAGCTGGTTTCAAACACTACACATACACAACAGAGAGCTTGATACACTGAGGAACATAAACAGAGGTATAATGGAGCTCATTCCTCTCTCTCTCTCTCTCTCTCACATCATCATGTAGGTCCTCACATAGTTTCTTAGTTCCTAGGCCACCCCTGGGTGCCCTCTTCTACATGGACCCCTCAACATTCCACAACTAACAAACCCCCAACAAATGACACTCAACACTGTGGTATATTTTTTTCACATATCTGACCTAATTCACAAGCCTAGTCTTGGTCTTGAAAAAACATAATTTGTGTCAGTCTCTGAAAATTATGTTTGGTCTATGTCTGTATTTTGTTAATGTACTGTATGGGAAGATATAATCTGAGCTGCTCTCTGAATTATTATCAGTATTTCATCTTTCAGTTATCATTTAGTATGTAATTTAGTATTATTAGTATAAGTCAGTTAATTAGTATCATTTTTTTATCATGTACATCAAATTCCAGCTTCACACATACATATTTTTTTACATGGAAATTGAATTTTCTGGAATCAGTCAGTCATGAACCCCAGGGACGTTGTTCAGTTCAGTGTGCCAAACACATACAAGTAAATGGCCTTGAGTGTATAAATGCTGGGTGCGTTTGACCAAAGTTTGTAGCTTGTCATAAAACAGCCACGGTGTGTTTTAACAGGCACATGTCTCTGCTTAACAGATTTCCCCAGCTTCCTTTAGGTCACGGAAGCTGTGAGCACCAGGAAGCGAGGTTGAATCAGCTCACAGAAGACCATGATTAGTCAGATCAAGCCACTGGTTGCCTGGCTGTGACGAATGCCTGCTGAGACCGTGGTTCTCCAGGACCAAGGAGCACGCACAGATCTCATTCAGCAATGGCAGCCAGCCATGCCCATTCAACAGAAAGACATAAAGGGCAGCATCCTCTTTATAGTTACACATACAGCTGTATAAATAGTTTATACAAACACACAGACTATACATCCTATATCTCCACCGTGTTGTAATTGTATTTTTGTGATTATGTGGATAATGGCATATGGATTATTACATTTACAAAATAAGTAAATCTATAGGCTGACCAAATTAGACCACTGCTGAGTACATTAGGCCAGCAGCACTACTTCAACCATTGTTAGTGCATCACTTCTAAAATAGCATTTCTTGTATTAACAATGTAGGCACAAGATTATTACCTTTTAAAATTGTTTTGCTCCATGTGGCATAAAATGTGATTTTGTAATCACCTGCCAATTTTAGGCAGCCATAATGAACCATTAAACTACTCCTCTCTTAAACTACACGCACGCGCACACACACACACACACACACACACACACACACACACACACACACACACACACACACACACACGCACACACATGCTACAGATGGAAAAAAGGAAACGGCTCCTTAATGTATAATGCTCTGTAAGCTTCCCTAGATAAGGGTGTATGGAAATAAGTAAATAAATGAAGAAATAAATATGAAGATGATTTTAATAATGTGGCTGCTGAACTGTTTCTTTCATGCTTGTTCTGCTTATCAATTGGCGCCATCTTGTGGACACTGTGTCCACTGAATTGGTGATGACGCTACAGTAGGATGTATTCAATTGTAATAAAACATGCAACTACACCCCAGACAAACTGGTTATCAAAGTACAAATCTCTATAATGAAAGAAAATACTAAGAGGTTCAAGATGTATTCTGCTGCCCAGCTGTTAGGAGTGATCCACACAATAACAGTATGATAAAAAATATTACATGAATGCTTTATTGGAATTACTCGATTTATATTGCTGGATACATGGCACCCTACTCACTTTTGATAAATTGACTGATTAAGACAGTCCGTCACTGACCTCAAATTAGTTTTATTGCAAATGTGATTGAACTTTTGTACCATGAACAACAAACAGACCCAGTCTTTCCAGAGTATATCCATATACAAATTATGGATGTGTGAATGATCAGAAATGGAACAGAAAGTGATGCAGTGCTGTATCTAGCCATGCATTTTTGATAACTAATCTTATTTTTATTTGAATGTGGACACCATGTGTGCTGCATAGGACTAGGGTTAATTTCAACAATGTCAGAGCAGCATGCTGCCCATGACAACGTAGCTCATGAAAAGAATCTGATGGGTCCACCATGAGAGTTGCTGTACGGCCCAGATCAGACCAGCACATAGCAGGTCACACAGAGTGCACACGCACGACTACTGTACTTCAGTGAATTGAAGGGTTCTAACAGTATGTCTATCTGTATCTGCAGGATTTATGGTTTTGCAAAATCAGTGTAAAGCTTTACAATCCCAAATCATATAACTATTTTGTATCACGTGGCAAATGTTTTTACACACATTTATGCGTGTTAAAGTAATTTCAGGTGTTTAGCCGATTGTATAGGCCAAAATTACATTAACAATAACTAGAGCACTGTTATGTTAATATAACTCATTTATGGCAACAACAAAAAAGTCAATAAAAAGAACCCCTATAATTCTTTGCTCCCAGGAAGTGCATATCCACACAAAACAGGAACAACCCAAACATGCCCCTGGGAATTTCAGAAGCAGGGTCAAATTCTTAATCTTCTTTGAAAAAGTAATTTATTTTCATACCAGATTTGAATATTTGGTCGAATCTGGGGAAAAGCTCTCCCTTCCAGCCTCAGTGTGGATATATTATTCTCACAGGGCTCATATCGGATCTATGGTAAATGAAGGCAATGGGTTATCCAGCCAGTAAAAGTGTACCGTGAAACAGCTGCTTCTCCTAGAGCGGTTAAACACCAGCTCCGCCATGTGGAGAGCCTTGTGTTCCGCTGCATCATATCATCGCAAAAGCAGACTCTATCTTGATGCTTTGATTGGTATGGACACCTCCGAACAGCGGGGAGCCGCGTGGTGCAGATGGGAGTGACAGAGCAGCTCCACAAAGGGTTAAGCATCTGGCATACCTGTTCGCCTCCTCCGTTTTCCTCTCGGTTGTGCAGTCACAACTAAAAATATGATTATCCTGTGCCTCCTGCCTCCAGCCTCCCACACCATGGGTTGGGGGGTATTTAAAAATAGATGTGCAAAGACCAATTTCCCTTTTCACTGACTGGAGGATGAAATGAGCCTGCATTGTTGGCTTTGTGTGATTAAATTACACATTATGTCTCTTTATGCAAAAGCATCAGGTCCTTCCTTTAAAAAAATGTTTTTAAATATTATTTTTCATACTTCTGCCTTATCCAAGACTACTTCGTGAGAGGCTCACACTATTCTAGATTATGACAGGCCGTTGTTCCTGATGACCAAAGTAATGATGGTCAAAATAAGCCATTACAGAAAACGACCATGTATTTCTGGTGATGAAAAAATGAATACATGGGATGATTAAGTTCAAGAAAAATGACCAAAACTTAAATTGAAATAAGACACCATGTCCCAATGACATATATCCAAGTGTGCTCAAAGAACTAGGGAACAACTAATTAAACAACTTTTAAACAACTAATAAGTATTTCTATACAATATCTAAAAAGTGAAACCTGGTGCCTGGAAGCTAGACAGAATAATACTAATATTCTAAAGGGGGATCACGATCCAGGAAACTTCACGCCTGTTCATCTTCTCTGTGTAACATTCTAGATATCCATCTATGAGGTTATAATTATTCCTGGAATAAAGCACATAAGCGATAGCCAAACACAGTGTTTTCAGGGGAGATCATGTTTAACAAATCTCCTGGAACTCTTCGAAGCAAGAAATTGTTTTGACTCAAACCGCTATGATATTATATTACTTACAAAATGCACTGGACATGATACAACATGAGCTGTTCATTGCTAAAGTTATATCTAAATACCTTGATAAGATAATTACTAAGAAAATAGTACTTTTAGTATAATAGTACATACTTTTGCAGATGACCAAAACAGTTTGAAAGGTGCCAAAATAATTCAAGATTCCTTGCAATAGAATTCACACTCAGACAGATACATGGCAAAATAAATGTAACACAATTTCTGCATGTGGGAAATAACAATTTATGACAAGATTATTTTTAGGAGGGGCTAACTTAGAATATAGTTGGCCCAAGTCAAACAGGATCAAGACATTGGGCCCAAACAGTACACAAGGCAAACATGGTGCTGAGATATAGCAAAAAGTATTGAGTAGAAATGAAAGAAGGTTATATTAATGTTGTAAAATGTTTTCATCAGATCATATTTACAGAACTGTGTCTAGGCTCTGGGAAAAGAAATATATTGAGAAAGATACAAGAAGTACAGAGAAGAGCAACTCAATTTGTTCCAGGTATCAAATTTAAGTTATAAAAAAGACAATCTCTTCAGGATGTGCAAAAAGATAGCACCTTTTAAAAGGGACTAAGAAAGTGGACTACAGAAGATATATTAGGTTGAGTTCTGTCAGCAGAACATAAGAGGCATAGGTGGAAATTGGTTACCGTACATTTTTGTCAATACATGGAATATTTTGCTAGGTCACATACTAGAAGCAGACCCTTAAAGTGTTTAAGTCCAGACTTGACACAGTGTTACATGCTCCAGAGGCAGTAGGCAAAATGACAAGCCTAGATGGGCTGAGTGCCCTGTTCTTGTCACCAACATTTGAATGCACTTTTTGTGTCATGTGCATAAAAGCAATGTATTATAATTCTAAACAAATGTATTCGGCAAAAACACTGATGAACTGGGTCAAAAATGCTATTTATTTTGAAAAATAAGTATCCTTGTTCTTTTTCAAATGCATCAGGGTAGCTCTAATCTATTATGATGAAGCATATGATATCATATGAATACTTTCATAAACAGATTATATGCTCCACTGATTATATTTATGGACTACCACTAAGTGCATTATATAACACAGAATAAGGGCCTCATGAAAACAGGCTTGATGATCCATGAATGCATCTGATGCCCTTGGTGTTAAATCCATTTGTTCAGGCAGTGGATCTGCTGTATATGTATGATGAGCGACATCTAGTGGTGATTCAGGGCTTGTGTCAACATAGTGCCATGAACAACACTCCACAATACAAAAAGAAATATAGCAAAGTTAAAATGGAAGATAAAAAACAGCCAATCTTAGCCAATCTAGAGCCATATTTTAACATCTATAAATGAAAGTCAATCGTCTCAAAAGCCATATAGATGAAAAGACATCCATATTCTCAGGACACAATATTGAATATCCAGCATTGATATGATACAGTATGTCATAGAAAGATACTGGCCTTGATGTGGACAAAGCAGATGAGATCATGCTGTAAATAAATTATATTCAAGGACAGAGTGAACAACTTAACCTCTACAGTGCAGTGAGTACAGATTCCCATTGAATAAACATATCTCTACTACTGAGATAAGGGGCAAACAATTACAAATCCACGCTCTGTATGTGTCTATCGGGGAAAATGTAGCCCCTACATGGTAGGAGCTGCCTGGGTACAATGTTTTCATTGCATGCAGAGGTATATTAAACCTGTTTTCATATATTTAATCTCTTATCACTTACTCTGATTTTCCATATTAAAATGGGAAATATTTAACAGAGCATTCCAACCAAAAAAGCACAACCTGTTACAGATATGCTATACTGTCTTTTCTGGTGTCAATGAGGGACAAGAAAATAGTGATGTTAACAAAAAGTAGTTGATCTCAAATCTTCAGAATCTTCTCTGCTATAATATATTATACTATACAGTATACAATACATTATACTATACTCTAATAATTGACATTATATACAATATAATATTGTATATATTGTTATATTATTCTATATACTACACTATACATAAATTTGTATTTTCAAAATTTAATTTTTTACATTTTAGATTTTTCCATTTTTCTCCCTAATTTGGAAGCCAATTATACCCTCTATTTATTTAGATTAACCCTCCCCCACAAACTTGCTGCCAGTCTCTGTGGGGCAAGCTATTCCCTGAGGCTGGCGATGATCCGCCTCCTTTGAGACGATACTCACCCCTTTTCTGGAGACACCCCTACGTGCTTCACAGCGAGTTTGTGCCAACCACCCTCCCCCGGGGCAGACAGCCAAATGCTGCCCCCGATGGGGCTAATGGCCAGGGCCAGTCTGGTGGAGACAGGTTTTGAACCGCGTCCCTGATAGGCAGCTCACACTCATACAGGATCAGCCAAATATGGGTGCGTTAGACCACTACGCTATCCGCCAGTCCCCAACATTTTATTTTTTATAAAAAATATTTTTCATACCATGGATTTTTTTTTTTATATGCAGGCAGCATTTTTTCTCTAGTTCTGGCTAATATCCAGCTACATGTACCTACAGCACAAGTTTTTGACAGCACAACAATTTCTTCCTGAACAACTGACATCCTTAGATATGGTTCTCATCTCTGAACAGCAATGTGAATTTGCAGCATCCTATTTTACCTTTTTAACACCCTTTATTTATTATACATCAATGTGTCAACTGTGAATATAACAAATGAATAAGCTTGTCTACTCCTGAACTGAAGCATAAAATATTTCTCATCTCGTCAAAAATAATTGCCAGATGCCATGTCATTGTGACCTCTGCCGAATGACATCTATATTTAAACACTACATTTTCCTTTATTTGAATCCTTAGGCTTGATGGCCTATTTTTTGTCTCTAACGAAAGTATTCACATATATTTTACCAGCAATTCTCATCCATACTGATAATGATATGAGTACATTGCAAATAAATCATATAACAAAGGTTTAGTTGTAATAAAATCATACACTGAATCGTTCACACATGGCATACGTTTCAGCAGTGCCACTTGTCTGGATGCTCACTTCCATGGAGTGCTGTGATCTAATTGTGGATTTAGATCCGTGTTTCATTCTGTAAAAGACCTTCTGGAGTATTAGACCTTCTGTCCACAGTGACCACTATTAAAATGATTATTATTTTGCTTAGTGGAAACCCTTATATAAGACAGAATAAGAATTATCCATCCAAAAATGATTCATTTGTACAGGTGTTCCCATGCAGATTCAGGTTAGGCACTCTGCTCAAGGGTAATATATAATATACGCCATTTAGCAGACGCTTTTATCCAAAGAGACTTACAGTAGTGAATGCATACATTTTTCAGCATATGTGGCCCCAGTGGGAATTGAACCCACAACCTAAGCGTTGCCAACGCTGTGCTCTACCAACTGAGCCACAGAGAACCACAACAGGGTACAACAACAGTGCCCTAATATGGCACTGAATATGCAACCTTTGTGTTCTAGGCTTAGCTTCTGACCCACTACACCACACTGCTACCCTGCATACAGGCAGCCATAAAATGAGGACTCAGTGCACTGCCAGTCAGGGATCCATCACTGGCAAAAGCAATCCCAATGCCTGTCAACGTGATGCTGCCCTTTGGTCAAGTGTTAGCCTCCGGTTCTCTCCAGCAAAGCAGCCGTTTTAAAAAAACCATTTGTTTTGGTTACTCAGTGCCCCTTGAATACAAACCCC
Source organism: Aldrovandia affinis (assembly GCA_029706075.1). Taxonomy (NCBI): domain Eukaryota; kingdom Metazoa; phylum Chordata; class Actinopteri; order Notacanthiformes; family Halosauridae; genus Aldrovandia; species Aldrovandia affinis. The sequence goes on from JAINUG010000110.1 coordinate 723,631, forward strand.
ATTTAGCCGATCGGGACCCATTTTATTTCACACATCAGTCCATCCACCTCAATACAGAACCCTACAAACCTGAACAACATTCAATGTAATACAATGCTACAGCTAAAATGAATGAGACACTATATTTTTACAGTCTGACTTTTGTATGGCCATTTTTTACGAGTACTGCCTGGTGCCCAACCGTTTACACTTCAAACTGGAATACACAGTTTGAGTCTTTTTCAATTTTCAAGAAGTCTAATAGTATTTTAAAAAACCACAAATGATTTTTCTGCAATTCTGAAATCAATGGTCATTTTCATGTGCCAGCAAAGCTGTTTGAAATCCAGAAAGTGCCTTTCAACTACTGATTCATCTTCTTAGTTCTCATTCAGAAATGAAAGATGAATTTCCAATTAAGAGCAATCTCACATCTTATACCTTCCATCACAGCAATTTCTCCATAGTGTCTGTGAGGAATATTAATGATTGCTCGAGAAATGCCCTGTTGATGACAGACAGAATACAGATGACAGAATATCCGCAGGACATAAAAAATAGACGGAAAGGTGGTTTAGGTATGGCCACGCACTGTACGGGTTCAGTCGTACCGCAAGTAGTTTTTGTTCTCGAGGCGGGACCTGTCAAAAGCCAGAATACTCATGAATGTCAAGAGAACATCAAAAAAAAAGCACAGCGGACAGCATTTCCTGGCACTGCCATGTATGGCCGTGTACAGCGATAATTTTGCAGAGCCCGGTCGGTGATCCATCAAAGCCTTCGCGCACGTGCCCAAAACACAGAAATAATAACCGGCCACTTCAGGCAGAATACACTCTGGCACAAAGGGCTGACGTAAATGCAGACAAAAGCGGGTGTCTGATGACGCAGGGGAGGGAGCAGGGACTCATGCACAGCCAAGTACAGACAGCCCATCAAACGGAACGCTTTCACGGCCGCGGCCTGATTCATAATACTGCCTCTATCTTCGAATTATCTTCGTTGTCTATCTAAGTGCTTCAGGTAAAAGGCGAAAGTTTAAGCTCTCCCCACAATGCCATTCTGTCTCATACTTTGTCAAGACTCGACGTGTTCTGTCCAGGTGCTGAGTGATTTACCCAGGGGTACACTGGACACAAAAATGAAAACATACATAATGTAGCACAGATGTTTTTTGTTTTTTTTCCATCTTTTTTGGGGGGCCCACCACCACCACTCCCCTCTCTGGGGAACAACTTAATTAAAGCACAGTGGAGAAATTCATTTACAGTGGTGAATGTTCAGTTGTGTGCTCAGACCTCTGATTCCTTCCCACCCCGATCCAAAATTCCCTTAGCCGTGTTTAATATTTAAGCTTCCTACTTCCCAATCCCCTAGATTCCCCACCACCTCCTCCCTCCCGACACCATTGTGCTATTCAGAAATCAGAAGAATTACACTGACAGACAGATGTCCAGCAAGCTGACACACACACAGATAGACTTCAGCTTAGATGGAACAATGAAACAAACTGATAGGCAGACAGACAGATGAGGCAAATAAACAATCATAGTAACAATAATAAACTAATAGGAAATATATAATAGGGAAATAATAGTAGTAATAATGATAATTCATGGGAAAAGCAAAACATTTGAAATAAAATATACAATGAAATACAATTTAAATAAATTAATAAATATTAAAAACAGGAAACAAAGTTGTATCATTAATGGGGGTTCAACTGTTATGGAGAATGGTGTATGGTGTTGCATTGTAAGTGCATCTAGTTTAATGTGTGTGTGTGCGCATGCATGTGTGTGATTAATTAACAGGCAAGTTCAGTGGCAGATTTAATGAATTGATTAATGGCACCCAAACTTCTTCAAAGAGTGTAGTTTGGTTTTTCAGGGAGGCTGTTGTTTTTAACACTGACATGTGACCTGTGAGAAAATGTAACCATTGTGTGATGTTTAATGCATTTCTGGAGTTCCAGTTTCAGAAAATACTTTTCTTGGCAATAGTTATGGCGATGAGTACAGGTTTGGTGTTTTTAACAGGGGGATTGAGAGAGTGGAATGCTGCAGCTCAAAAGGAGGGATGTTCAGTCAGTGACTACTTGCAACTACTTGTTGAAGAATGGGTGGGCAGAGGCAAGTGGTGTAGAAACAGTTACGTGGGGTGTTTAGTGTTCAGTGTGAACATGTGTCAGAGTCTGTCAATCCCATTTTATACACCTTGTGTTGGCTGATATGCGCTCTGTGATTGACCTTGTATTGGATTAGCTGTGTATTAGTATTGCTAGTCATTGAGAAGGTGTTGACACAGATTTGTGTCCAGAAGTCATCATTGGTGCAGATTGAAATATATTTTTCCCATTCTTTAATTGGGAGAGATATTGTCCATGTTGATGGCAGATAGTATTTTGTATATAGCACAGACGTTTTTGCCCCTTCAGTGATGCGACAGGCATCAAAACGCTGTAGGTCATGTGCAAAACGACGCGCTGTAAAATTGATGGATCAAAAAGTGTTTCATCACTGAGCTGGGGAAACATTTCACATGTTTGAGTTGATATCACGGTGTTAAAATAGCAGCTGCAAGTAAACGTATAATTGCCACATAGATGTCAGAGAGAAGGAAACAAAGTTGAACACATTGACACTTTATTCTTCGTGACTCACAGTGCTGTGTTTCAGTGTCTTACAGACTATGCTGTCTCAGGTGAAGGCACGCATACGGTAAGAGCTTGGCCTGGGTGATAACTCTTCTTAAACATATGTTAATAGAGTAACTAAAATGACTGGATTCCTCACCATTTACTTCAAACAACAAATGACATCAATATATACTGTTACCTTTATTACACAGGAATACACAAATTATATATAGAATAGACAAACGATATTAATACATTTTGTGATCGCACAAGAATACATTCTTGTGGCAAAGTATATTCATATATGGCTCTAGATGGCACGAGAAATACATTCACAAACAGCAAATGTCAACTTTGCCTCCACAATATCTGTCAAACTAGAAACAGTGCAGTGTTGCTTAAATGCAAACATATGCCTTTGTCTGGAAGCTTTTGTGAGGTTGTTCCACATGTTATGCAGATTTGGCAATCTATGTACAGAATATGCTTTCCAACAACGTTCATGTATTAATATTGACATGTACACTTAAAATATTTAGCTATCCAACATCTGCTTGAAAACATGAGGCGCACACTTGTATGACAATATCCAAATATCACAGTATCAAAATCAAATTAAGACATCTCAACTAAACAGTAAGTTATGAGTTCGGTATTCCTCACTGTGCCAACAAGCCGAGTTGAAGGTAAATAGATAAATGTGTTGACATTGCTCACAAGAAGCCATGTCAGCTACTTCAGGTTATTGCTCAGTATTAAAGGCTTGCCTATGAAATGACATACCACACAGCTATTTCAAGAACACCTTCAGAAAGCAAAGTTATCTCATGCGGTTGTCACCTACTGTACATTCACTTAGTCAGATTTTACAGTTTCAAGTACACTGTGAACAGGACTCACACCTATTATGTCCATTTTAGAAGGTTTGCATATACTGTAGAATACATTTGACCATGTATATATTACATTATATTGTACACTATAGTGCATTATATATGTGCAAAGTTAAAAATATTAAATTGACAATAATTCATATAATTTTAATGCAGGCTATATATTTGATATATATTCAAATATATGACTTCCATTTTATAGTATAACATGTCATATTTATTCACAAAGGAAATATAAAAATACTACAACAATTGTTACTGGAATGGTTCAGTTGCATGTCATGGCTTGCAGAATGAGGATTGATATTCAAGCCAATTAAGCAATCAGTCTATTCATTTGCAATGTTCAGCAGAGTGAATGTAGTCAATGGAGACAGCTGATCCACTCAGGCAATTTGATAATTGGAGTGTGGAAAATCAATGAATGTGAAAATCAGAGAGAGAAATGAGAAAGAGAAAGCGAGAACAACAAAGAGAGAGAGCGTGAGAGCGAGAGCCAATCGAAGGCCATGGCCGTGCACCCTCTCATTTCAATTTCAAACGAGCGCCCTTTGGTTACCAGAGAAAGCCCACACTATTTAAGATAGTTTCAGCTTTAAAAATCCCCAGAGGTCTCCGTTTGTTCAATTTTAGATGACTATGATTGCCCGATTGCATACTGCACTTCAATTTTAATTCATGTGTGTTTGTGTATATTCATTCATAGTCCCTGGTTGTTGGGCTTTTTTCATTTTGAATCCTCGTATCCCTCCGATGTCCTGCACAATTCCCATGTTTCTCTCACCTGGTCTGAGTGGCTGCTGCTCTCCCAGGACCTGCGGCGCTCTTTAGCAGATTTGGAAAGACGTCGCACTTTCTGGGCAGAGAGTCCTCTCGTCTCTGGATAAACAGCCGATGCATATGGGCCACCAGAAGACCTGCAAGCACATATCTACAGAGTGTGGTCAAAAAGCACAAGAAGGCTCCATGTCACATAACATGCGAGGTCATTACTTATACAAGGGAGACAAACATGATCATATGCTATTCAGCATGCATTTTGTTTAATGCTAAATTATTATTAGAATAACAGATATGAGTGCACATTGTAATAATAAGCCAGACTGATACTCACCAGCTTTCAGTTGATCCGTAATACCCATTTTCATATTCGTGGAATGTCTAGGTAGCAATAAGTAAATTATATTATAATTAACTCAAAAAAAGACAATTCAAGTAAGAACCAGGACACCAACTATAATATCGATGTCCATGATGCAATATTATAACCCTCTTTCTGATTCTGATGTTACTGAAATTGGGCTGAAGATTAAACGGTACAAAAGCACAACATGGAAAGATAAGGGACTGTTTAAACTAAGAATCTTTCCTCGATCAAGCTTGTACAAGCCAAAAAAATATTGCATATTGTATTCTGTATGATGTGCAGAATGCACTGTGAAAATGTCTTCATTGATAGGAGTCTGTGTTGCCTCACAACATAATGCAGGACTGCAGATCATTGTCACAGCTGCGTGAGGTTAAAGATAAATATTTTTGATATAACATTTGGTGAATCTTACATCGGGCTTCATCATATAGGCATTTTGTTTGGTTTGGTGGGAGATGGGGTCTTTTGTCTTAGTGTCCGATTGCAGCTGGGGTTTGTAGGTTATCATTGCCCTTTATGGAATTATCACATGATAGAACATTTTTAAAACTGCCAGCTTCCCCAATAGTCTGTACCTTTTTCTCAGCACATACACTACCGGTCAGAAGTTTTAGAACACCCCCATTTTCCAGTTTTTACTGAAATTTAAGCAATTCAATTTAAGCAATTTTTTACGTTTAGGTTACCAAAAACTGAAAAATAATGTACATTTTTTGGCAGTGAGTAGTTTCCTACACCATCAAAAGGCACTTGGAAACTGGAGGAAACTCTGACAGGAAGAGGTCTGGCAGACCCAAAACAGCTTGCGTGATGGGTGGCTCACAGGTTAACACTGGTCGAAGTAAGGAAGTCTCAGTTTCAACTGTGAAGAGAAGACTTCAAGCTGCAGGTTTGGCAGGTCGAATGGCAGTAGGAAAGCCATTGCTAAGATGGCAAAATAAGAAAAAGAAGCCATGAAGCACCGCCAGTGGACTACTGAAGACTGGAAGAAGGTCTTATGGACCGATGAATCAAAATTTGAAATCTTTAAATGTGGAAAGGTTTTTGTAGGCCGTCGAGTGAGGAGGAAGCGTGATGGTCTCGGGCTCTTTTGCTGGATCCAGAGTCGGCGACTTGCACAGAGTGACAGTTAACCCACGTTAACCCATTACTTGTTCCCTGAAAAGGGACTTTTTTTATAACTGAAATGTACATTATTTTTCCATTTTTGGTAACCTAAACTTTTAAAATATTTTTTATCTCTGGCAGTTTACTGCTTACCTTTGTACAATTTCAGGTTATTCACTGGACTTGAACTGCTTAAATTTCAGTAAAAACTGGAAAATGGGGTGTTCTAAAACTTTTGACCGGTAGTGTATATTTTTAAACCTGTATTTTAAAAACTAAAACAATCTTTCTGAGGCTACCAAATTTACCCCAGTAAATTCAGAGCTGTTTTGTGACTGTTTTGTGGGTAACTAAAGCAAAGCACATAAAAAATGCACTTTTAAATAAAATTGTGAGGTGAATAAAATTAAGACAAACAAGGATAATAAAAAATCTAATGATAAACAACCCTCCATTTCTTTATTTTTACTAAAGGGATGATTCAACATGAAATAAATATTTAATTTACCTCACCCCCATTTCCCCAATTTTAGGGCGAGTCCCACCAATCTGTAAACTGATATAAAAAATAGAATGATGCTTGTAATGTCAACAGCCCAGTGACAACACAAATTAATGAAGGATTACAAGCAAAATGTCACACACTGAATGACAGATTGCCTTGCATTCTGCAATATGCAATATTTGAATATTGGAAATTGTCACGTTAACATTCCTACATAATGCTCTGCTCGTGTCCTACTTTTTTCAAATGCAGAAAAGACTTTGGAGAGGATAACACTTTCACATTACAATGGTTGACTGCCTAATTAAATGGAAACAAACTTTGTTTAAAAAACAAATTCAGTTAAACTTTTACTTTTTATATCTGTTGCAGTGATTGTCAACCACCTCTAAACAAGGTATGGTATGGTATGGGCAGGTATGAGGAGGAAACGGGTCATAGTAAAGCATGTGTACAATGTAAAAACTAGGGTAAAAAGAAAACACTGCACAAGTGATGCTGCTAGGCAGTTCTTTAAAAAAAAAGAAGAAAAAAAACTTACAGTGTGATTTCGGCAGTTTGGCTGACCGGAGCCACTTTGATAGTATTCCAAGAGCATCTCTGCCAAGGCTATGCGTCGCAAGAGATTCTCGATGAAATGCCGAAGCCGAACTTTCCCACACATCTCCTGCTGAGCGGCCACTTCCAGAAAGTTATGAATTGTGATAACTTCCCTGGAAACAATTAACAATGAGAAAATGTGGGGAGAATGGATGAAAGGAGAGACGAAAAGTCCTCTGGTTTTTATGCTCATTTGTTAAAAGTCAGCCACAGTAAAAAACTCAGCTGTTGCTTTTTTTTTAGGAGCTCTCAGATGTACCGCCAAAGCCATATGAAAGAGTCACGGAGACAAAAAATAATGAGTACGATCATTAAGTCCTAATATTGCAGCAAGGAATTTAATGTCATTTTTCTGTTGTGTCAAGAACCTTTTTTGTCACTCCACGGCAAATGAAACCACTCAAACGACGCAGCCAATTCTGTGACAAACTCCATTCAAGGCACTTCGAAAATTGAACATTTGACATTGAATCCACTTAAAAAAAGAACACAGCCTTGAGAGAGACTAAGAAATGTAGTTCAACTTTTGCAACTTTCCTCAAAAAAATCTAATGAACAAATGGAATTGACAACATAAAAGGAGGCTCATCATGTGTAAACACCTCCTGCTCTCAAACTAAACAGCTTGAAAACACACCACAGTGACTCACCGTTTCTTCCTCTCCAGCTCTCTCTCAGACTCTTGCAGGTGTTCCCTCAGGGACCCGATCACCATCACTGCCGTGTCCACTTGCCGGCACAGGGTGCGCTCCCGCTCCAGCACTTCCTGCTTTGCCAGGACCAGGTGCCGGGAGTGGGCGTGTACATGCAGAAGCTCCGCCTCCTTCTGCAACAGCTCCATGCTCACCTCCTGCAGCCTTCTCTCAACAGGGCTGTCCACCACCCTCAGGTTCTCCTCCGGCCTCTGCCGCACACGAACCTTGGCAGAAACCACCTGGGCCGTCCCGCAGCTTGCTGACTCAATCGCGCACCCGTTTTCCAGTGGCCTCCCTGCATGCTGCTGGACCCTGAGGATGACTGGGATCTGCTGTCGCCTTTGATTTAAAACCCTCTCTCCTCCCCATGGAGTCCACTGGCTCCGGCTTCTTCACAGGTGAACTTCCACCATTCCCTGTGCAGCCCGCGTCTCTGGGCTTCTTGTGGTTGAGCAGCGCGTCTCCCGTGTCACAGCTGGAGACGGGACTGAGGTCATCCACAGTGTGGTAGAGGTGGCTGTAGTCCAGATGTGGCCTCAGGGAGGCCAGGCTGCGGAACCTCTGGTGCTCCCCGCACCGTGGACAGCGGAAAGCCAACTGGAGGAGGGCCACTCCACACGGCTGCCCCAAATCAATGCAGAGGGGGGCCTTTCTGTCATTTGGCTCCTTCTGCATGTCACAGAGGTCCTGAAATGAAAAGCAGTCCAACGAAATACCATAAGCCCATCAGTCACAATAGTGTTCAGCTATACCGAGAAATCACACAGCAATAACCCATTTATTTTTCCTCCTCACAGAGCACTTAAAAGTACATCTAGTTTACAGCCAAGCATAAAGCAGCATGCTCATGCATGCAATAACATACTAATATAGCCCAAGTGTTTTTTGGCTGGCTAACACATTTTCCATGCAATACAGGGAGTGAAGGGAGAACTTCTTCCAGACCACATGTGTTCAATGCAAGATCCAAGATCAAAATCAAAAACAGAAATAACACTAATAGTGGTCACTATGTGACGTAATTTTACATCAAATCCCACACGAAGATATAGTTTTGGTTACATGTGATAGTATGGAAGACATTTTAATTCATATTCAACTGGTGGCAAATATCTTGCATTAGCTTATGTCACGCACAAAACTCAATATAACCGAAGTGCAGCCTATCTGCTCATGACCTCGTTACATTTCCCTCTAAAAGCTTCAAACATATTTTCCTGTTTCCAAACTTGTACCAAAATCAATAGCCTATTACGTTTTCCTAAACAAAGTGTTATGGTGAAAGAGGTGACAAGCCGGTGTTAACTTGTGTGTTGCAGAGTCCCCCTGCAACACACACACACATGAACACATTTAATTTTGAATGACTGGAACTCAGAACAGCTGAGAAAACCAGGCTTAGACATGGTGTGAACTGCTGCGACACACTATAATAACGCTGGCCAATATGCAAGTGCTGCAGCTGAACGCCTCCAATATGCAGAATACGAGCGGCTTTACGGCAGTTACTCCATTTTTTTTATGTAGCAGAAAATGATAGCTAATACAGATGTTTAAATCGTGCATCGTACCTTTACGTTATCTGTGCATTCGTTGTTTTATTCTTTTCTTTCTGCAGGTGTTTCCTGGTTATACCAAGCCTAGCAATTGAGTGCACCAATCAGAAACACGGAAATTCCTACGTCTTGGGAAACAAATCTTAACTTTAGACGAGGACACGCCTCTAGTGAGGATGTTTTTTTCTTCTTCTTGGTAAACGGCACTATTTGGCGAACAGACATATATCTAGCTGTTGCACCGGGGATGTAATATTAATATTATTAACATTAGTAATATTCGTAACAACGAAACAACGAAAATGCTATACATGGCAGTACTGTAAATGCACAAGTGCTGCTATAATAGGCAAGTCATCCGTGAATTACGTAATTGGATGAGCGTGATTGTACGAAATAGTCTGTCAGTTACTTTGCACAAAAGAAGAACATCAACCTACGGTAGAAACTCAAAAGCCTGTAAAATGTTTTTAGTAAAGAAAATACTAGAAGAGCTATACTCTATGCGATTGTCAACATGTCAATGGTAACATGTAATATGTAAATATAATAAAATATCACCCTGGTTTGAAGATGACAGCAGACGTTATTTATTGTTTGTGTGTATTTCTGAGAGTGATGAGAGTGGCAGATCATCGATGCGATATTCAAACTTTTTGTTGCTGTGTTATTTTCACTTGGAAGCCAAATACTGTATACGACAGCAGGCCTTACTTTAGTATGACGAAGCGCGGCACTTAGGCTAACAGGGTTAATGTTAATGGTAAACCATTAAAAAAAGATGCTGACTACTTTCAATGTCTTACATCTAAGACCCATGGAGAAAGGTTTGAACCTTGAACCTTGAACCTAACTCAGATACAGTAGGCTCCGTTTTTATTAATACCCTTGATAAAGATGAACAAAATAGATTGTATAAAATAAACTATATAATTATAGAGGTATATTTTATACAAAAAACCCAGAAAATTATATTCTTTAATAATAATGCATTGGCACGAACCGTAATCGAACGGTTCACAAATTATATTTTTTCCCCATAAAAATCAAGAAAAAAATCCTTCAGATTCTTGGGTTGACGTTTGTGGACTGTTTTTTTAATTCAAACCACAAATGTTAGATTGGATTCAGGTCTGGAGACTGAGATGGCCACGTCAGGACATTGATCTTGTGCTCTGTCAAGTATGTCTTAGTTTCTTTGGACGTATGTAATGGTTCCTGCTTGCCGCCAGAGGGCGGTATTTGACTTTTGTGTTCCCTAATTGTTGTATTATATAATTGGTTAATGGTTTTTATTATTTTGATTGTTTTCACCTGTGCCTTGTTTCACTGTCTTGAGTGTTTCCACTTGTGCCTTGTTTTCCTGCCATTATTTAAGCCCCCTGTTTTGTTTGTTCTGTGCTCTGTCTTCAATGGTTTTCCCCTGTGTTTGCCAGTCAAGTGGTGCCATTTTGACAAAATGTCTTGGTACATGCTGGAGTTCATGGTTCCATCTATTTTAATAAGGGCCCCAGGGCCTGTGGACTCAAAACAACCCAAAAGCATTAAAGATCCACTACCTTGTTTCACCGTAGGAATGAGGTGCTTTTCAACATTTCTTGCATTCTTTGGACGCGAAACAGAACGCTGATGTCCAAAAAGCTCGATCCGGCCACACGACACGGTTCCAATTGTAGTTCAGATGTAGTTTGAAGAATTCAAGATGCCTTTTTCAGTTAATTGTCTTCAAAAGAGGCTTCCTTCTTTCAACTCTGCCATAAAGGCCATTGTCATGTAGGCACCGTTGAATGGTAGCTTTAGACGCTTTGAAACCCCAAGATGCCAGGTTGTTTTGGAAATCTTGAACTGTACCCCTTGGCAAAAATAAGTCCGTCTCACTAAACGTGGGGGCGAGATAGACTTACGTCCTCTACCTGGCAGGTTAGCCAAAGTTCCAGTGGCCTTAAACTTCCTAATAATTGACACAACATTGGAAAGCGGTATCTTTTAACTTTTTAGTTTTTTGTAGCCATCTCCTGATCTGTAGAGGTCAATAACCTTTTGTCTGATGCTTTCAGGGAGTTCTTTGCCTTTCACCATGATGATGACTGACCATAGTATTTCAAATGTGTGTTCCCTCCTTTTTATACCCTAGGGAAACAGGATACCATTGTAGGCCACTGTATAGTTCCATAATCTTCCAATTAACTTCAAATAACTTGCATATTTATGAAGATTTATTGGATTAAATTTAAAAGAATAGTTAGGGGTATGAATAATTGTGATCCAGATTTTTTCTGTAAAAAAAATATTAATAAAACAAAATGTTTTTCTGAATAAAACAATTTTTTTCTGAATTTTTTAAACATAAAATATACCTAATTTCATATATAGTTTATTTTATACGGTCTGTTTTGTTCATCTTTATCAAGTGTATGAATAAAAACGGAGTCTACTGTATAATGCCACCATTGTGGCCCTTGATATTTTCTTGAACCCCACCACCAAAAGTCAATACCTCTCAAGGCAGATCCAGTACCTCATCTTCTAAACACATAATATTTTATTTGAAAATGTACTTCCCATACAGCTGACTTTGTTTTTTTCTTTTGGGTTTCACTCAAACCTTCTGATTGTATTTTAACTAATAATGCTGTTGGAACTGGATTATAATTTTTTTCTTTTTCACTTCCTTGTTTCTCATTATTCAATCATTTTGGCAACAGGAAACCTCATTCCCTCTATTTTTAAAATCACAATAGTTTCTTCCTTCCCCAGGGTCTGCTGTCTTTGTTGTCCCTCCCCTCCGCCCACGTACCTTATGTATACCTCCTCTGTCCTTTTTTCTGTCATAAACACAGAGCTTTGATTACATCTGTGAAGCATTGTCTGACATATTGGCTTTCTTTGTTTTAATTGTAAAGGTAGCATTTTTGTGGTTTATTTTATGCCGATTTATTTTGGTCTATTTGGAAGGTTTATTTCAGGAGAATATTCACAGATCCACAGACAGGAGCACACTCACAAGCTACTAGTATCCCAAAACAAGACTGAAGAAGCCCTTGATGATTTCTGAAGAACCAGGGTTATTAAAACAGGGTTAAGGCAGACTGACGTGTCCATTTATTTATGCCAAACTGGATGTAAACCAGCCATGTAAACACATAAACAAAACTGCTTGGTTTCCAGTTGGGCACCCGTACGTGGACACGTCAAGAGTCTGTCTTTGTAATCCTATTTTAAGAACCCTTTAAAGAAGTTCAGTTCTTCAGAGGCCATTTTTCTTTTCATTGAAGCCATATGTCTTTGTTACAATGCTGTGTCGATGGCATGTACAATTTAATGGAAGTCTTTGAACACTACATTTTTGTCTCACAGATCATCAGATAGCATTTATGATGATTGTGTAACTTGTAAGGGAAAGGTTTCCTTATCAGGTAAGATCAGCGTCTTGGGCCTGTGAAGCTTTATTAATACCATCTTTGATGTGGTGGCAAGGCATAGTTTTCCCCTGAAAACATAACTTACACCTAATGTATATTTTCATGGTTTTCTCAACTAAAAACAGATGGCTCAAAATTGTACTAAAGGAAGTCCAATAGTTCTGTTTGGTATCTCACTTTACAAGTTTTGATTCTGTTTAAATTCAGAATTGTACTAAGCCTTGAAGCAAGTCACATGAAACCAGTTATATAGTGGTGGTAGCATCCAGAGTTTGTTCATGGGAAATCATATGCTGATGTACCATGCTTTAATCTTTTCCCAAAGATGTCATTTTGTATTAACAATGTTATGTGGATGTCTGTATACTTTGAATAGAAGCATAGCAATGTGGATAAGTGGAGCCTAGGACTGAGGAATTGACTATAGCAATTAGTGCAGGCCTTAATGTTACAGGTGGTAATCCAATGATGCAAAATGTAACCTTTGGCATCACACGTTTACGCAATGGCTGGTGCAAATGTAACTGTCTGAAGAAATGTATCTATTTATAAAATTTCCTGGGATCGGCAGTGATGGAACTTGCCATCTAGTCGTGGCAGTCTAGTCATTGCCTATGATTCCAATACACACCCACAGGGAAGCTTTATGTGCATGCGGCGAGCTTGTTCCAACTTCCCTCCCCCCTCTCCCTGGGGTGGACAGCCAATTGCCGCCCCCCGAGCGGGACTCCTGGCCAGAGCCAGGCTGGCGTAGCCAGGGATCGAACCCTGGCCACAGTGGGAAACCTGCACTCCGGGCAAGTGCCTTTAATGGTTGCGCCACCCGGTCTGAAGACATTTTTTAAATAATCTTGGCTGACAATTTTCACATAGTCCACAGCCCCACAGTCTGGTAATGAGTCTTGACCTTGCCAGCGCTGACTGTATCTGAGAGTCCGGCAGGGTGGTACATAATTGGCCATAGAGTCACCCAAGGAGGGAGGGCCTGAAATTGACAGGGTTGTCCCATTCTCATCATGCATCAGTGGTCCGCCTACTCCAGCGCATGAAGCACACTCCTCTGACACAATGGCTGTGCAGCTCAGCTGGTGGACTGCAGAGTGAAAAGAAGCGGCAGCTGGCTGATCGTGTGCATTCAGGAGATGTGGGTTTCTGTGTGTTTTTTCAAATTGATGGAAGGCGTTGGAGAGATGGGATTGGCCTACGAATACCACTCGGCAAAAATAGGTTTGAAAAAAATCCAATCTTATTACACCTCTGTGTCCTACAGGATGCCTGTTTTTATAAAAATGTCTGGTTGTTCCCCTAGTCGATTAGAAACCCTAGGAACCAAGCGGATACCAGCCGTCCCAGAAACGTAACAATTATCAGCCTTCCTATAAACTGAGTGACTACCAGCCGAGGGAAAAGAGAAAGGAGAATGGGTTTATAGGCCACCAAATTATTTTGTTGCTGTTGCTGTTATTGTTATTTTTTTGTTCTGTTTTTTGTTCAGTTTTTTGGTGTCTAGTTATTTAATGTTGTGTGCTGATCTTTGTGATGTACTATGTGTAAATAAAAAATGTAATAAAAAATAAATATATATATATATATAATACAAAAATAAATAAACAATGTCTGGTTGCCAATTCAATTCTATTATGTAATCAATACAGTAATCTGTATGAACATTTAAAAAGATAAGAAGAGATCTTACCTTGCATTCTGCTTTACAGCTGAATAGCTATGGAGCAATTCTGATCACCTCAACAACGGAAGTCATTAATTTTTAATGCATTTTCAGCTCAATGTTGTTTTTAAACCTCTCAAACAGAAGCTCATAATAAGCTGTATCTTTGTTTTATTCCTGATATAGCACATTCCTGAAAATAATAACTGTCATTTAATTATTGGTTTAACCAGTTTTTACCAAGTTATTACATATTCGTATTCTTGTTGTACCCATTGAATGCTATTGAGTCCATTCAAGGTATTTTTGTTTTTTTCAGGTAAGTGTTGAAATGGTGGGTATGCCAGGAACATCACAAAGTGGCTCTTGACAATACAATTTGAGCTGTAAGTACAAAAACATCTTGGGTATGAAAATGTCTCCAAGAACAGGTGCCTTCTCTCAAGCCCTCCAGCTGTCTTCCAGTTCAGTTCTGGCTTTGATTGTGGGCATGACACTTAGCGCTCAGTGTGGAATTTCAGACCCATTAGTAATAGAGATGGTGCTACAGTACTGTGTTTCACTGCCTTGCTATTGTTTCCAGTGCGGCAACACGGCCGCTGTGCGATTTGAGCTGACACTTTTCCGCAGCTGCGCCATGGAGGCCAATAGGCCATGCACACAGGGGGAAAAAGGCCTGAGGGGAAAACCCTGCCCCCTGCTGGTGGGTGGAGGCTAAGAATATGCAGGCTAACTATTTTCACCACAGTGGTCTCTTCAGGCCTCTAAGCTCTTTATGTCATATGATACCATTACTGTGCCTGTGAAATAGCTAGACCTTTGGGCATTTATTGAATGTGGTATGTTAGTTAAAGTGAGTTCCTGCATTACCACGATTATGATGTCATTTACATCTGTTTTTTTATGTCATTTATGAAACAAAGAGATACTGGCTCTTTGTTGTTATAGTCATTTGTTGTCATTTTACCTTGGGATGACATTATATTATTAATGACTCAAATCTTGCAATTAATTAAAGTATGTAACTAATATGTATATTTTTTTATTGTAAACCTTTATTTAAGTTGCTCATTTTCACTGAGAATGCACCAAATCCAGGATTTGGTTTAGAATTTGGCGAATATCTAAATATTTAGAGGGACTGGGGTTTGACCTAATCCTAAGGATTTGGTGAGCAGAACCCAGATCTTATGTACTTGAGCTGATGTGGGTTCATGTTTTTCAAAATCCATGCTAGCCCCATATATATATTTTGGAATAAATATACCAATGTGCTGACACTTCATAGTGGTTTGAGTAAAGTAACAAGCACCATATGCAATGCATAATTATCTTGCAGTGGACAGGGGGCAAACAAAATCAGAGCTCTACTAAACAAGTTGTGGAGTGCATTTTTTGGCCAGTGACTGTGGCCAGTTGCTGTGATTCTATTGTTTGAAATGCCACAGAACTTGTAGAGACAGAAAGGAACTGCAATTCAAACAACAATGCTCTACTTTCCAGCCTGAAAAAAACCCAGTAGACCCTTGATAGCCCTCACGATAAAAGAATCAATGCATCTATACTGTTGAGATTATGGTAATGATTTTTCAGTTTTTGAGCACACTCGCTTTTTTGTATCGGACAAAATAATACAAGGCTGTAACAAAGGAGAATATCTTGGCAAGTTGACAGCATTAGCAAATACAATATATTGATGTGTGAGTACGCTACACAATTGTACATCTTCCCAAATAGGCACTGGATTGATGAGGAATACAATTTTAAAAGCATAGTTTTACAGCCAGCGATGCTTGTTTTTGGCTGGCGCACAGCAACAAACATTGCATATTTGTAACGGAATAATGAGAATTATCCAGGTAAAAATAAAAATGATGAATGGTGGATGCTAAAATATTCTAACAACAGAACATTAGCATGCGTGAAAAACAAGGTTGGCATGTCTTTCATGCAGATTCATTTCTAGCCATGGAGGTATGGTGTTTGTAAGTAGTGCAAGTGACAAGGCTGTCCCACCCAGGTCACCAGTGGGGATCAGAGACACCCAAAGGTGGGGGCTAATGGATTTCCTTCCTGCAACAGTGATGTAACTCATCGACTGAATTCAAGGAGTGCAGAGGTTACGATGATGGAATCAGAATTTGGGTTCACTTCCGTCTACACTTGTTTGCACTCCAGCGCTGTAGGACACAGTCTGCTGACACGCAGAACTCACTCCCATGCATTAACAGTCATAGAGAGCACTGAGAATAAGGCCTACAGTGCATACAGTATAATCCTGATTATGACCATAAATCACATACAAAGTATACAGAAAATGCACCCCTACAGCATTTTATTGATTGTGACTTAATTTAAAAATGTTAAATCCATATCAATGTTTTGCAATAAGAGAAGTGTTTGAGAAGCATAGCAATCCGAATGCTATAAAAGACATGCAATTTAACTACCTGGCTAACAGACAAAGGGGGGTCATTACAACTCAGTTAGAGTAGATTATTTGTAATGTTAAGCATTCAGTTTCCTCATGCACAGCCTTATTCTTCACTGGGATGGCAGTGAAAGGTAGATTCAGAATCACCACCATTTTAGTGGATTCAACCTCAAATGGAATTTTTCAAGTGTGATTTCCTTAGGTTTAAATAAATGGGCCAGTGGTTTAAAGGCATGGGTCTGCTGCGTCTCCCTCCTCAGAGACGCATCTGAACGGGACCCTGCGCCACCACTTGGTGGCACGGCTGGACGATGCAGCGGCAGGTAAACCACACTGTGATTAATGCAGTGCCAGCTCCCTGGGGACAGCCGGCCGCAATGTTCCCAGCTCTGAAAGTTACAGAGGTGGTGGAGTCTATGCAGTTACAGTCTTTCATTGTTCTTTCTAACTAAAAGGGAGGATTGATATTGTACAGAATCTGGCCACAAAAACACTGTCAGCCATTTAAATTCACCCCTCTTCTTCCACACACTGGCATTTCCAGGAATATCAGCAAACAACATCCCGATGCCCTTCATCGGTGTAATACTGCAGTGTATTTTTTTTTTTTTTTTTATGTCATAAAATGAGCACCTTATCAGTTCTGGTCCGTTTCCTGAATAAATATTTTCCCCTCCTTTACTCATTGAAGCCAGCTGAGAAGAACGTCCTCGTTTCACCCGCACTCGCTCAGATTCTGCTTAAAAGTGTGAAATTGTGCCAGAGCAGTCAGTTCCGAGCTGACCGTGGATCACCAAATGCCCCTGTTTTCATTGGTAATGGGACAGAAAAGATGCAGACATTCTTTTTTAGTTTTTGGCCGCGCAGCGCGGAAACACGTGGTGAGTGAGTGTCCTCAGGTGCTGCAGTCTGTCCTGTGAGCTGAGAGCTGGCAGCGCATCCCACCACCGCTCCCAGGAGGAAATCAATGCCAGCCTGCAACCTGCCCTTGTCACTCCTGTCAACAATGTAATTGTAAAACTGTACACTGCGCACTGGGACTGCAACAATATTCTGTGACCTCCATATTTCATCCCTGATGCGCACTGTGACTTTTTTTACTGCAAGGCATAAGAAATGTGAAATATGTCTTGCGTTCTCTCAGTGGCAGTCAGGAGTGATATCTAGCTATGTTTGTGAGCACACAAGGATGTGGCCATGTTTATAGCTATCTCCGAGGCCGAGGGCGTATATATATATCTGTGTTTGTGTGGCCGGTTAGAGCTGGCATCCAGCTGTGCTTGGGACCACAATTGATGTCAGTCAGAATCAGCATCTAGCCGTATTTTGGAGTACTCGGCTGACTGGATGAGAAGACCAGTGTCAAAAGGGACAGAAGAATGTTTGATCCCCCCCTTGACCCTCCCTTGATCTCCTCTGTGAGGGGAAACAAGGATCCAGGCGGTAGATAAAGACCCCTGGAAAAGATTCAAAAGTGTGTGGATCATGAACCCTGTCACTCGAGGAGCAGGGACAAATATTTTAACAGCAGAGAAGAAAGTGGAGCTTGTAGGAGAATTCAGCAGTAGTGCTACAGTCAGGGTATGGTAGCATATTCAAGAGGGAGTCCCCTGGATTGCAGCTCACTGATGTTGAGTGTCATTGTCAATATCAGTGCTGTATGTTCCGAGACTACGCTCATTAAGGCACATCCTTCGCAAGCACGACGGAACTGAGAATGAAGTGGTGTGGAGTGGCGCAGTCGGTCAAGGTGTTCACCATGAATGCAGGGTGGGCCCTGAAGCTGCAGGAATTGGCCTCGGCTATGTCAGTAGCCGGCTACATTAGCCAGGAGTCCACAACGGTGGGAAATGGTGGCTTCCTCCTGTCAGGGTTCCTCGGGTTGCTACTGAATGAATTCTTCCCAACAGCACGCCAGGGGCCCCACAGGCTACCAGTCGTCAATGAAAGATGCAGATCTCTTCCTACTGGCGCTAAATCTCTCCTGTAGTATTGTGAGGCCTATAGGCCGTAAAATAGTCACAGGCTTGCAGGCAGGTGCATCCTTAGAGAAAGAAATTAGGTCACGCACAATGGGAAGAGGTCTAACAGTTATGTGGTTGAGAAATTAAATATTGTTAAATAAAGCTCACGCTGAGAAATAACCATTATTGGAATGGACCTCTGACACAGGAAGCTTTTGACAGCACTGCTGTTATCTGCCTCCAGATAGCATGTTTCAGACAGGGCCCTCTTGTTCTGCAAGACAATGTCAGTGCTGGACTCTCAGAGGCTGCAACTATAAAGACGAGATTGGAGATAGATGGTGGTGGTGGTGGTGATGGTTGAAATACGTTGTGTTGTAGCGTTGTGTATGTATACAAGCCGTGTGGCCTGGCACCACACCTTTTATCTGTAAAAAGCCTCACTGCAAGTCAAAAGTTGCTTTCTTTGTGTATGTTCGTGATTGGTTGTAGATAGATTCCTTGTCTTTAGAGTCACAGGTAAAATGAATGGTTGATAATAGCGCTGAGGCCTATTTTCCCTCTGCAAGAGGTGGGTGCAGTCAGCAGAGGGTGCTCTTCCTCTGATCTGTGCGAGAAGCTTCATCCTTACGGTGGCCAGTTATCTCTAATCACAGTCTGTATTTAGCAGTATTTTTTCTTTACCATGTCCCAGTTTGACCTTTGTACACTGTTCACATCTTCATTTCTCTCACGTTTGCGCCGGTTAAATGAACAAATATCCTGTTGCACTGCCACACTGTGAATTTCCATTATTTACGTGCTCTGGTTTCTCTGGCCAGATCAGTGCACTGCAGCAATAAGCTCATGAAAATTGAGGTCGCGTCCCCCAGGAAACCCCCCTCTTGTTCGTGGCCAGAACAATGCCGGTTCGGTCTCCGGCAGTGATCTCATTGGGCGTGTTTTACTAAAAACTCCACCCTAAACCTGTGAAAGCAGCTCTTGTGAATAGTCAAAAGCCAGTGACTTTGAGTGAGTCCCAAGGTTGGGAGCCTGGCATGTCGGAGTGCCCAGCTGCACTGCTCAGAGCACACACATCATTTCAAGAGGATAAATATTTTATTAGCAGTGCTCAAACATTGGTCGGATAGAAATGATGTCCTGTGGTGCAACGCACTTTATTCTGGCAGATGTTCGTGCACCTAATGAAGTTCGCAGGTGAGCTATTTAGCCAAGGTTACAAGGCAAAGTTTTTTATGGGCGGAATTTGTCATGTTCTTAAATAGCTTAGCGTCTCAACACAGAGAAGAGGACGAGGGGAGGGTCAGCTGATGCGTTTACCTGCTTAACTGAAATATTCAGAGACTGTCCAGTGTCATTATCTCCACAACTACCTGCTGGTCTTCATGATGACCTGCTGGTTGGCCTGTTGGAAAGGTCAGGACAATCGGGACTACAGAAGAACTTGGTGTCGCCAACTCACCACGCAAGGGCAGTCACCTTCAAAGTGCCAACTTCAACAATATACCAAAACATCCCTCCTAAGCCCTCTGATTAACAGCTATACTCACTGGCTGTCAGCAGTGTCCTTCAACAGTGTCCTGTTCTCTGCCATCACTAAGTGGTAGCAGTTGATTCCCGGGCACATCTGTAAAATCTGACTCCCTCAGTCCGAAAAACCCCTGGAACTTGAGTGGTCTCTGTGGCCAGCCCCTGTCCTGCATGCCGAACCCCAGAGAGGTCCAATCAAAAGTATGGCCACTCGCTCGCTATCGCAAATGGGACCTTGGGTGGAGACCTCGATATCATCTCATCTTAGACAGTATTCATTTTCACTTTGCTAAGTTTATTAAATGTATTAACATGACAAAGTAATTGTTAAAAGGTGCTAAAAATTGCAAAAACAAACATTGAGGGGGAAAATGTGCAGTCCACTTTCTCTCTGTTTCAGATTTTCCTCTGTGGATTTAATCAGCTCGTTAAAGCTCTTTATTTTTATACATAATACATCTGCTCCTTCCCATGGACGGGGTTTTCCTGGCATGTGGTTTTCCTGCTCTCCTCCACAGCAAATACTTTCAGAATGTATTCATTACAATGAATCAGTTTATTAGAAAAGACTGTCCGCTTTTAGCTGGCCAAATCATAGTTAATTGCAATGACCACTTTGCAGGCAGATGTTAAAACAAAAGTATAGAATAAAGATCTCACCATCATATGAACTGGCCTATATTTGTGCATATGTACTGTTGGGTATAAAAAGTTTTAGGCATTTTTCACTTTTTATTTTCTTCAATCAAAATTGATTTAATTGGGATTTTTTGCTACTGATCAACTTACTGATCAACACGTAATACAAAAAAAAAAATAAAAAAAAAAAAAAATAAAAATAAAATATTTATTTTTAAGCAAATAAAAAAACAACAACTCTAAAGCTTTTCCTTAATTAATTACAAATAAAAAACAGACAGTAATTTATTGCAAAAGTATTCACCACTTTTGCTAAGACACACCTAAATAAACTCGGGTGCAATCAATTGTCTTCAGATGTCACATAATTATTTGATTGGACTCAACCTGTCTACTATTAACCTGTCTGTGAGAGCTCCCATAGGTTGTTAGTGAATTTCCAAACAAGAGCCTCATCATGAAGACCAAAGAACATATAAGATATAAGAAGATTCCAAAGGAGCACTGTGGGCTATCCCAAAATGTGGGGTAGTTCAAAAACTGGGCATCCATGCAAGAAGGGCACTTGTTAGGGAGGCCACCAAGAGGCCTATAGCAACTCTGATGCAGTTACATTCTTCCATGGGACAACTGTCCATGGGACAACAATAACCCCTGTCCCCTGGGTGCTTCACAAATCTACGCTTTATGGGAGGGTGGCAAAAGGAAAATACTTGTTGAAGAAAACTCACAGGAAATCTTGCCTTGAGTTTTCCAGAAGGCATGTGGGAGACTCTCAAATCAAGTGGAGGAAGATTCTATGGTCTGATGAGACCAAGATTGAACTTTTTGGCCTCAACATTAGGCATTATATTTGGCACAACCTTAACACTATCTCAAGAACACTATCCCTACCATGAAACATGGTGGTGGGAGCCTAATGTGGCGGGATGCTTTTCTATTTCAGGGAATGGAAAACTTGTCAAAAGGGCAAAATGAATGGAGCAAGATATAGACAAATCTAGGAGTAAAAACCTTCTGCAATCTGCATGAGACCTGGGACTTGGGAGAAGATTTATATTCCAGCAGGACAACGACCCAACGTAAAAAAAAAAGCAAAATCCACATTGGAGTGGTTTTAAAACAAAAAAACCTATGTTCTGGAGTGGCCCAGTCAAAGTCCAGACCTCAATCCCATTGAGAATCTGTGGAAAGGTTTGAAAATTACTGTTCACCAATGGTCCTCATCCAACCTGATGGAGCTCAAGCAATTTTGTAAAGAATAATGGGTGAAAATAGCCTTGTTCAGATGTGCAAAGCAGGTAGAGACTTACCCAAATAGAGTCACAGCTGTAATCAGTTAAAGGTGCTTCAACCAAGTATTAAGTCAAGGGGGGTGAATACTTATGGAATCAATTATTATCTGTTTTTTTATTTGTAATTAATTAAGAAAAAGCCTTAGAGTAGTCTTTTTTTATTTGACATTAGAGTATTTTTTGTTGATCAGTGGCAAGAAATTGATTCCATGAAGTAAGAAAATAAAATGAAAAATGGGGTGAATATTTTTTAAATATGAATTAAAATAAATGTTTATTAAATGCCACTGAAACAAGTCTATCTGTCTGTCAAATTAATATGGACAACAAAACCCCAGTTTTAGGAAACCAAGCAGTTCTTATCGTTTCTTGTTATATAAAAATATATATATATATATATAAAACAAGAACACCGAGCCAAAAATATTGCAAAGGGCAGCACAAATGAGTAGCTCCTGTTTTTTTATGTGACAGCAGATTTCAGACTGCATTCTCACCACTCTGCAATGTGTCTCAGCTACCCTGTAGTTGTAAAAAGTCTGCCATGAAGCAAAAATATCACCACAGATTAGAAGCAGAACATTACCAGTGGGGGGGGGGGGGGGGGTCACTTTGAAAGAGGAATGTATATTTAATGAACTGTTTTGAAGATGAATAAAATTAGGCCATGAGGATTAAGAGAGGCAGGGAGACACTCATGTCAGGGTGTTGTGATGGTATCTCCCTTGAAACAGGATGGCGTAACCAAAAAGAAAGTAGGAAATAACAGTGAGGGAAAGGGTAATTTCTCTTAGGTGTGTAGAATACAGAACATTTATCACTGCATATATGTTCACTGGCAGTTTACTTAAGACTACAGAGAGTAACATGGGGCCTTTCAGTTGCAGTGGCAGACTCAATGCTTTTTAGTTGAATAACAATAATAAAACATTTCCACCATGTTCAGGTTCATCTCTCTTATTGTCCTTTCCTCTGGTCACATGCCGCTATAGTCATCTCTGGTTAATGAATGGCATCGTTGACTAAAAATACATCCCATTCTGCCTGTTTTGAAAGCTGCATTTTATTTATCCAGTCTTTGCCAGCCACAGATGGGAGATTACTGCCAAGGGTAAGAATGTGAGGACAGTGACTATTTTTGGCCAGCAGGGGGGGTGCCATGCTCAAGCTGCAGCGGAAACTCTCCACAGCCTGCAGCCCCAAGGTACTACTGCAAACACGCAGGCCGATTATTCTCTTGGTTTAACATTCCATTCATACAAACCGCTCCCAGCTTGCTCTCTGTGCCCCTGCTTGTGTTATATTTTTTAAGTAAGTAAGGGGGGTAAAGGTGAATGTTCATACCTCGTCTGTCTTCAAAGAAGAAAGGCAACCCGGAGTGCTTACGCTTTCAGATGTGCTCCAGTTTAAAAATAGCTCATTTCCGTTTTAGTGATTCTGTACAGAGTATAATGTTACTGTTGTAAACCAGACTGAACTGATAGGCAGAACAATTGCTGCTGCGCTTGTGATATAGAAAGGACATGATCGCAGCCTGCTCAAGGTTGCTCTCCCCCCCCTCCTCACCACACACACACACACACACACACACACACACCCCATGTGCTCTCAGACTGGATTCAGTTAATTCATTTTAAATTGATTTTTAAATTGACCTTGATTTATTTTCCTAGTTTACAAGAGGTTTAAATGAAAGAGATTCAAACACAAATGGCGAAAGGTACTATATACACAATATTTTACCCAGGTTTTGACACAAATTGTAAAAATGATAAATGATTAGAAACGGTACTAAAGAGGGAGAATATCCACATTTGTTATATTAAAATATGAGAAAATTGCAATGCACATTTACTGTGACAGATGCCACTGACGCACAGACATGGCAGCAAATACTCATCAGGGCTTCAGAGACAAAAGCGATCTTTGGCACGCTTTTGAGCAAGGGGAGGTAGTTTACATAAATAACCTCTGAGGGGGAAAGCAGCACAACGGGTATCTACAGTATGGGGGAAGTTCTGCCTGTCTCTCATTGCACGAATTATACCAAAAAGCACCATTGTCACCGTCATTTACAGACAATACTTGGAAGGAAATAACAATGACGTCAAAAGTATGTTTCTGCATCTGTAGCACAGGAGTGACCTTTCATTTAAAAGAAACACTTGATAACACATTCAACCACATATGTCCTCAGGTTTTCTTGTAATTGCTGTTCTTGTGTACACTGTGCCTTTTCTGGGGGTCGATAGGCATGCTATGTTTGTTTCGTGCAGAAAAAAAGACTAAACAAATGAATGCACAGCCCCAATTAATAGGTCAGTCACAAGTATTGCCATATTTGTAGTTGTGTTGATTTCGATGTCAAACGCCCACAAATTTAGAAATGCCACTTTGTCTCATCGCTTCCTATGCAAGAGCGAACGCAGAGCACGTCCTCGTTTCGCTTCCGCATCTGCTTACATCTCCTGTCAAGTGTGTTAGCGAACATCATTAACTCGGTGAGCTGATGCTATAATTTATTCAAACAATAGCGGGTGCAGTCAAACAAAGCTCCACACCGCACAAGTGGCCTGTTCAAAATTAATCCTAATGTGGTTCTCCCCTAGGTAGCTGCAACCAAATAGAAGTGTACTATTTATTACTCAGTGTGGTGGAGTGGTATTTTCAGTGCTACACTTAAAGCTCCAATATTCATTCACTGTGGCTACGCCACTGGCATGAATTCAAGCCATCTATGTCTATGATTACGACCTTTCTCTGCAGCAGGAAGTCTAAAAGTTTAAGTGCAATAGGGCAATGCACCACTGCTGAGTGAAAACACACTGAAGTAGGTAGTAAAATATTTTAATTAAATATACAGTGGATCAGAAAGTACAAAATATTTTGCCAGCTATGTGATTGGGAAACTAATGGCACATGGTATCAAAAAGCATCTCAAAGAAGTACAATTTGGAAACACAAAGTACAAAACAGACAAACCGAGTGCGTATAATTGGCTCAGTACTCATAAGTGTAGTGTTTTGAACCTATAATAGTAAGGTCACTCAATATCCTTAAAACAAAACTATGTAGCGTTATCAGTTCTTGTTTTACTATGTACAAATACTCAATGTAATAACAAAAGGCTAAAGATGGCCTGACAAAAGTGTACAATATTTACAAAGACTGCAACAAAGAAAATAAAAAGATGCATTAAACCGGTAAACAGATATCTGTTTCGAGAGCCCCGACAGCAGAAGTTGAACTTTAACCCCTCTAACATGGTTGGATGTGACAACCTTACACTGAAAGAGGTTCTTTAAGTGCTCTCGACAAACATTCTAATTATGGGGCCTAGAAATTCCCAGTGCTCATTACAGTTATAATGAACATTGTAAACTAGACCAGATGTGCTCCAGCGTGGGCTTTTGAACGTGTGGTCTAGTACAGTACCCATGTGGAGATTAATTTATCTTTATCCAAGCACACTGTACAGTAAAACATCCACCTCATAACACATATCTCTCTCTGTTCATCAAGCTCAGTGTAACATATAATGCATTTGAATCATGAGGTCTTTTTGAGATTAAAATAAATCCAGATGTTTTTGTTTGAAACAAAACTTGAAGAATCCTACTCATCCAATACAGTAACCACCAAATGTAAAAGGCACAAAACTTGCAAAGGAGAAATGAACGGAACACAATTTCATATCTTCATATCTAATATTTATGGTTGATTGTGACAAAAGTATTCACATTAACTCCAAGGATAACATGTTTTTTTTTTTTTTTTTTTTGGAGTCATGTGCAACCAACATCGAGTGCAGTTTAAACTGGAGATACTGCAGCCTTGTTATGCATATAAAACAGTTTATTACTCCTTTAAAAAAATGTTACATAGCAACCTTGAGTGTTACTCCAAACATTTTTGGAGCAAATACATTTCTTCAACTCATATTTAGTCTTCACCACTGACACAAAAAAAGATTGCTCATGACCAATTTTCATTCGTGTTGCCTTCCACAGTTGAACTTAACCCCCCCCCGCCCCTTCCCAAATCCTTTTGTGCAAAAATAATTACATAAGCCTCTATGTTTCACTGTTGACAACCATTTTCCACATTTCATAATGCGTCATTCCGTTACATATCCTTTTCATTGATTGCTGTCATCGCGGCATCGTTTTTCCATTGCAAACAAATTTGGAGTAATCAGCCATAAGCTTCTTGAGAGTCTATAGGGGGTCTGGTTTGGACAGTTAAGTGCTCCTAAACAGAATCGCTGTTTTACATTTTCCCAGTGAAACCTTTAAAACTGTGGTGTGGCTCCTGAATTAGTCTTCTGAGAAAAGGAATAAAAGTCTTACATCTGCAGGAATAAAAAGCTGATTTTGGCCTCCAAGTAGTCCTGGGCATTGCACCTCTCTCACACAAGAACAAACCCCAACTCTTTGTTATCTGTAGTTCAGAGCGGTCAGAAATTACAGTAGCCAGTGAATAGGATACAAAATGTTGTAATTTTTTTTTTTTTACTATGTACAAAAGTCCTACATTTAACAAATGTAATTAACATCATCCTGGTAAACACAAAGTCCGCTACGTCATGTGACAAGCTCTTCGGGAGGGCTGGTAACAGTGATTTAAAACAGCATGTGAATGCCACTTCACATTTTATCACTGAAATTGAAGATTCCTTCAAGGAGACAGTTCTGCCTTTATTTACACGAAACTGCTTGTTATACTGCAATGTTCAGGTCCATGTGGTTGCTTTCAACCACATTAAGTCATTTATAATAACCCTCGTGGGCTTGAAATGTACTCGCAAACTACCACACTGCAGATCGACAATTAAATAAAAAAAGAAATGCACAATGAGGAATAATATTAAAATGAAGATTGAACTTTTTCTGATAGTAAACCTTGATTAACAATTCATTTAACAGTGTTCCATAATGTTTCATCATAGTGTTTAAAAAAGGAGCAAACCCAGAATCTGTTGAAATTGCACCGTGAATTGCATTGATTTTTCACATGACTGTGTTATCCTTTGGATAGCCAGCAGTACGATGGGAACACCTGTGCCCCAGGTCCCCCGACGCTGCATGTGTCAGCTCTGCATCCTGTCCCCAGACCACACTCAAACTGCAACAGTGACGCTTTGCGACAGCAAGACGCGGTCAGCCCAAGTTGGCCCACAAAGAAATGTGCAAAATGTATAAAACGTTAAGTGGCAAAAATCTGGTGCAAAACAAAAGGCATTGTACCCAGATTCAAGCATCCTCTGTTGATCTTCTGCTATTTGTTTAAGGTCTATATCTTGGCCATGCTTGCTGGACAGACAAAAAAATAAAACAACAACAACAAAAAAGTCTGAGGGAGGAGCTGCTTTGCCAATGGGAATGTCAGCTGGCTTGGTCTATGAGAGTTTGGTGCTGGGGTGTACAGAGGGCAGCTGCGAGGGGCTGAAGGCGGGCTGGGGGTTGAGGGCGGACATGGGGTAGAGGCCCTGGTGCAAGAGGTCCCCGTAGGAGGCTGCCGCGGGGTGGCGGTAAAAGTAGGGCGGGCTGGCCGCCGAGGCCAGGAGCTGTCTCTGCATCATGAAGGAATGGATGGCGAACGGGGGCATAAGCGGGGAGATGATTGCCTGGTTTTTCAAGTACTGCAGCGGGTGCGAGTATCCGGGCGGGAGGTGGGAGCCCAGGCTGTCGCACACGTCCTGCACCTGAGACACGAAGGCCCCGGGGTACAGCCCCGGGAAGATGGGCGAGTGGAGAGGGAACTTGTGGCCCTCCATGTAGCTGTTGACGTGCACGGCGTGCATGGGTTCCGCCGGTTTCATGCCCTCGCCCTCGCGGTTGGGAGTTCTGGCTCTGCCCGCTGACTCTTTGGCAGAGTGCATGGGCGTCACCACCCGGATCTTCTTCTCCGGAGGACCGTTCTCCGACTCCTCCGGGCTCCTCTTGAGGGGCCGGGCGGTGCAGACATTCTGGGGGCTGCTCTTGGCGCTCAAGATGGGCCGCGACATCTCCTCCACTTTGTACCCCATGATTTCCTCCCCCCGGCCATTCTGGAGCTTGCAGCTAACTCTGTGCGGGGGCTCCATGGCTTTCTTCGTGGCGGACATAGCCATGGGCGGGACACGGCAGGCCCTGGGGTGGTAGTCCACGCCGGAGGTCTGGTTGTTGCCCACCTGAAAGAGTGGGGAAGTGCTCACATCCTGCTGCATCATAGAATGGGAGAGGCTGCACAGCGAGGACTTGGAGCCAAACAGTTTGTGGGGGGACAGCTTGGGAAGGCTCAAGTCT
The DNA here is from genome assembly GCA_029706075.1 of Aldrovandia affinis. NCBI lineage: Eukaryota > Metazoa > Chordata > Actinopteri > Notacanthiformes > Halosauridae > Aldrovandia > Aldrovandia affinis. The sequence goes on from JAINUG010000110.1 coordinate 751,994, forward strand.
GTCGGCTGGTCATCCAGTGACCGTTCTCCAGTGGGCATCTTGTCCTTTTGGCTCAAGTGAGCACCGTAGCCCATGGCGTGGTTCTCCGGGTGTTTGCCAGGGGGGAAACCCTGAATGCTCTCGCAGTCCCGGGAAAAGGGCACCTCCCTGCTCAAGTACTTAGTCAGCTGCTCATTGCTGAGGTGGTGCTCTGTCTGTCGGTAGAGGTTGTGCAGGTGAGGGGAGGAGTAGAAGTCGCACAGGAAGCTCGGGGCCTGGGAGGGGTGTAGCACCTTTTTCTCGGCCACCTTCTCTACGCAGTCGTGGGGGTCAGCCCTCAGTTGGAAGAGGTCCCCGGTGGGGCTGGGCTGGGGCTGGGGTGGAGCGTGGGAGGGGTCACAGGCGAAATGCTCCAGTTTCCCGCACACGGCCTCGCCCAGGGCCTTCCTCTCCTCGGTGCTCCGCGGTTTGAAGCTCTGGGCGTGTTGGATCACGGACGGCCGGTTGACCACCAGAGTCTCTGCACTGGGCCCCTGTGGACCCGGCGGGCCAGCCAGCTCTTCTACGCTGCCTTTCGTGAACTTCTTGTTTATTAAAGGTGGTGGTGGGCCGAAGGAGTAATTGTTAGGCAAGGCGGTGCCGCTGACCTGAGACAGCAGTTTCTTCTTGGCCAGGGGGGACATGATCCCGGGGTTGCCCCTCGGGTACAGCGATGGCGTGTAACTGAAGCAGGACTCTTCCTTGACGGTGGCTTCTTCCTTCTCCGAGAGCATCTCTCGGACAGTGAGAGCGTGCTGTGGCCTCTGCTTCAGAGTGGGCAGCACTGTGCCCACGTGGTTCTGGGTCTCTATATTCATGGCTGGCTCCACTTTCCCCACGGTGCATGCCACGGCGGGTTCAGCCGTGTCTTCCTGCATCTGGTCATGGCAGAGGTGAGGAGTTTTGGGTGTGGGGAATGCATTTACGTCTTCCTCCCGGAGCTCGGCGCTGAGGTCATCCAGGAGCTTGGGTTGCTCGGGCGGAGGGTCCCCAACGTCTTGTTCGGATGGGTTGTTCTCCCAGGGCGGGGCACGGTGCAGCAGTGTCTCTGGGGCGCTGGCACTGAGGGCCTCCTCTTTCACAGTGAGCTGGAGCTCCTCTTCCTCTTCCTCTCCACTGCTCTTCCTCTCTTCCTTCGGCAGCTTCTCCTGGGGTGGTGTGGCCTCCAGTTTTGTTTCAGAGACCTTGCTGATCCTCTCTTCATCGGTGACCTGTAACCAGACACAAATACAGTCCTATTAGTGGAAAGGCCTGCTAAACCAGCAGTCATGCCATCATGTACCTTACTCCTGCCAAATGGCTGAAGCAAAGCAGGTGTGGGCTTGGTTAGTACTGGGATGGGAGACCTTCTGGAAAGTGCTGCTGGAAGTGGTGTTAGTGGGCCACTATAAGGACAGTCTTCCCTCAGGACCAAATAAAACCCCAATGCCCCAGTGCACTGATGGAGACATTGTGCTGTAGGAGAAGCCTTTCAGATAAGAAGTTAAACCGAGAATCTGTGGCCATTAAAGATCCCTTGGTACATGGTCAAATTCATAACATGGCTCTTTCAATCTGCATACATAATCATCCCCCAGTTTAATTGGCTGGTGTGTGATGAGTGTTGTGGTGCAAAATGGCTACCGTGCATCACCTGGTGGGTGCTACAAATTGGTGGTGGTTGAGGTGAGTTGCCATGCAAATACAGCCCACCCTGTTTCCAAAGTCAAAGCAAACTATCCAGAAACAAACCCATTCAACACAGAAAATGAAGCATTCAACGCAAACATGGCTAAGCTGTTACTGCGTGACAACCCTTGTTTATGAAACAAACCAGGTGCATTATTAACCAGTGGTAAACATCAAAGCAAACTGTTGGACCACATCTAAGTTGAACTATGTGGAGTGTTAAAAACACCAGCCTAAGCTGCAAGCTTAACCTTGCCCATACAGCAGTTGACACACAGGCCTACACTTTATACTCTTTTAAACAAAACAACAAAAACAAGATAAAAAAGGTGGTTGTACAATTCCTGCTGGACACATTCTTGTACAGTGGGTATAAAAATATTCACCCACCTTTGGCCTTTTTCACATTTTATTTTTTACTTCATGGAATCAAAATTGATTTCATTGGGATTTATTGGCACCAATCAACACAAAATGCTCTATAGTGTCAAATAAAAACAACAACTCTAATGTTTTTTCTTCATTAAGAATACTTATTATATCCACTGTATGGTGTAGCTGAACAACTCTTGAATCCCAGTAGGGGTATTTTTCTTCATGCAGCTACACATGTGGCACTTAATACTTCTGCTTTGGCCTTTGAGATGCAGAGCATCATGCTACAGTTGATGTTGAAGTCAGACACCACATGTCTGCAATGAGAACAAGACAGTGAAAGGCACTTTGTTCTATGTTCGGAAAAGAGCAGCCCCCTTCTTCCTATTAATTTACAAATCATTGTCAGTCGAAGCTTCAGTCCACCGCTTATGTAATGCTGGTTCATCTCCCTCCGTTAATTTGCAAACTCCAGAAAGGATTTCATTAAAACTATCCCGTTATTTCAAAGACTTTGAATACCGAGACGCGCATTTGTGGCACTCATAATGGTCGCTTTTTTCCCCTTCTTCTCCCACTTGTAAGTGTTAAAATCAGACAGCACCGTTTTGTGGCAATGAGGCTTGTGCGCAAATTTCCTGCCTCTCTGCCCATTGTGCGGCTGCTGACCTCTGACCTCCGAGGTCGTGGCGGAGCCCGGCTTGTGGCGCTGGGGAGTGACAGGCCTTTTCAGGTTTGTTGACACTCTCTTGCAACTCGCAGGGACACATTGTCTGAGGGTCTTTTAGTGCCTGGTGACTAGCAGTCCATATTATACTGCCCTAATGGGGTGTGACTGGCTGCTGGCAATGCGGGCATCACTCAAGGGCCCCGCAACTATCTTCGGTCTGAACATAATGAATGAATTAACGTTGCTTACATGTTGCGGTTCTTAAAAGAAACCATCCCACCTCCGCCCACATGTATCAATTGTTCACATTCTACTGACACAGAGTTGTTGAGACAATTCCTTATGTTTTAACTTACATCTGACAAACAGAGAACATTGGTTTAGTGCCCCTCCCCACCCCCCCACCCCTTCTCCCTCTTAATATGTTTCTACTTTCTCAAATAGCATACCATTTTCATTTGCTCCTTACAATGTACAATCAATTATCTCAAGAGGCTTTCAAATTAGAGAACATACCAGACAGATGAGCTCGGCATGCCACTGGAGAACTCGTCAACCCTTACAACAGCCTTCTTTGTTTCCACACCACAGCCCTATTATTCATTTCATGCATTGCAGAAATTAATATATGCTATGTAGCTGTTCTAAAATGTGTCTAAATTTGACACTTTGTGAGAACATTGAAAGGGCCTTTTCATCTCCTCTGTAATCATTTGGTTATTCATGGGAAAATAATAACTCAATTTTCATTCCCTTTCAGTGCTGTGTTCTTTTTTTCTCCCCTATTTACGCTTAACCAGAGACATTCGCAAATCACCATGGATTTATTGGCTTTTGAGGATAAAAATAGCCCGCGGTTTATATAAGAGAAAAATATGGCATCGCTTTGGTTTCCACATAACAGACGATCCGTTTTGATATAAAGCATTTCCACAGAAACCACAAGTTGTCCTGTTTTGCAAAGAACAAATATCGTTGATAATAATAAATCTGCCATCATATTTTGACCCCATCTGAGGGAAGGTTACTGGAAGGCACACCCAGAACACAACACTTGCTTTCTGAGAATAAAAAACAGCTAAAACAAGGCAAACAGTAAAAATCGCTAGGAGTTGCTGAAGCAGAGAAAGTACATTATATTTACCACGCTGTAGTGAAGTGGTTACTGCCTCTATTCAAGCTAAAATAATTATGTTAAAACCAGCTGCTCTTGACAGAACTATTCTGGAAAAGACTCTGACAGCTTATTTGTTAAATAAAGAAAGGCACCCTCTCTAAAGTAGGCTGTCATGTAGTGTGTTTTTTTTTTGTGGAGGAGGGGGGGGCTATTTTCTTTGACAGCAGAGAGAGTTTCTTGGCTGCAAGGTGAAAGAAAGCGTCGGTGACTGACCGGCGATAGTTCCAGGCCTTTCACCTCCGCATCCTTTTCATTGTTGGGCTTGTGGTTTTGTTCCTCTTTGGGGCGCTTCACCGCGGTCACCTTTGTCTTGCTAACCCCCTCCTGGGCAGCTTCTTGTTTTCGAGGTTTGACAGGGGGGAGGGGCTTGTCCTCCTCCCCTTTAGTATATCTCTCGTACGGGAGGATGAGTCTGAGGAGAGGAGAGAGAAACAGGTGAGCACTTTGGCCTGAATTTCAACATCCCACCCCACCCTCTGAAATCCAATGACTACCCCCACGATGACCTTTATCTGTCTCCAGGAAGTACAGTCATTCCTGGGCAAGGCAACGCAAACCACTTATTGTCTAGACAACTTCATTCAAACAAGTCTGCATTTAAATATTTTTTCCATTTAGCTGGACACATGAAATAAATACATCTGTCTGATTAGAGTGATAAACTCACAATTTATAAGAGTTTTTCATAAAAGGAAAGGAAACCTGGGGTAGGTCATTCTGGTTACATAGCATGCTGGTAAGGAGGTGGGACACACACACACACACACACACACACACACACACACACACACACACATGCCTCTGTAGCGCTGAAGCATGCACAGATGGGGGATAATGCACTTGATCCTAATTAAAAGCATTTCTGATCCCAGCAGCTGATGACATAAGGCTGCTCCCCTTGTGTACCCCGCATTAACAACATCTAAATCTATTCTTTCAGATAAGCGTCTTCTGGCTACCAGTGTGAGTGATTTGAAACTGAAGGACACTGGGAAAAGAGAGGGGGACAGATAGAGAGAGAGAGAGAGATATCTGTATTTCCATGTCATTTTTTCTACTTTCTTGGAAGCCAACTGAACACATAGAGATATTTCTGCTGTAATCTGTTTTGTTCCACATTCTTGATAGGGACCCCTGATACGGAGACGGTAATTGGAAGGGATATATTGGGCTGTAATCGCACTTTCTGCTCCAACGGTTTGAAGTTTTTATAATGTGTTTTGTGTGATTAATGAGTCACGGTGGGAATCATCTGAGGCATGCAGAATTATAAATATTAACTCTGCTGTAGCAGACAGAGTCAAAACATTTCGCAGATCACAATTTGGGAATGCAAGCAGAACAGAAATAACAGGGGATGAGTTTTACACGGGGATATACAAAACAAGACAGCTGTATTTAATTACTGAGAATCCTTTACCCCACCCCCACCCCCAACCCCCCCCGTCCCGACTTCCCCCCCCGCGTCTCTTCCCTCACCCCTCTTTTCTCTTAACGTCTCGTGGAGCATCTTGAGACTGGGCAATTTCCTCTATTTTCAATACGTTTATCCGACGATGGAGAATCGCGGCCCCTCTGCCATAAATGTGGCCGCGTTGTAAAGCAAACAAGCCGCACTGAGCATGCTCGGGCATGGTGTGTGCAGGGAAGCATGAATAAAGCTATGCCGGCTCGGCTTTGGCAGCCAGCCAACGGCGGAGCTAAGCAGGAGCCCAGAGGGAACATTCATCTTCAGATCCCATTACCAAAAGAGTTTAAACATGTTACAGCTGCTAAAACTGGAAAACGCTCACTCTACGAAGTCAAATCAAAATAGCACGCAGCTGCCAAATACCTGATTCCCACTGTAATGTTTCAGTTCATGTTTATATAATGAAAGCATAATAATGCACACAATAGCTTATCTTGTTCATAACTAATCCTTCGCAATCTTGAAGTCTGGAGCTAAGTGTGTGTGTTTTCCAGAGCCCCCTCGTCCTTGCCTCCACGTGTTTACGCAAGTTTTACGATCGCCCTTGTTTAGTTATATGGAATGGCAAACATAACTTTTCGACCTTCCATTTTCTCGTTTTGATGTTTCAGGCGGTAATTGACATCAGATGTAGTTTAATTTGCTTTTTTTCCGTGTGTGTATGTATGCGCGAGCCTTTACTTCACTGAGTGCTGAAATAAAACTGGAAACAGCCTTTATGGCAAGGTGATGAGTCAAGAGAAAAGACCTTCATCATTCTTTCCACATTCCCATGTATGGACATAACAAGTAACTGCTCCCCTTTCCTCTTTAACTTAAAAAAAATCCTTGGCAAATAGAATTAATCTCTTTGCAAATTAGGTAGTGTGGCATACTTCCTTCTGAGAGAGAAAAAAATGCTTTTAAGAGTTCAAGTGTGGTCTGCAAAATTTAAACTTTTTGTTATTTTTCATTGAGCTCAACAGCTGGCATATAGACAACAGTATAACTACATTTCATACAGCTGGTCAAAGGCCCAGAGCCAAAAGCAGGAAATCTGCAATTAAATGTTCCTTTATGAGGGAGAGAGAGGGAGGGAGACTGACCGAGCAAAAGAGAGAATGAGAGACAAAGAAACAACAAGAAAGGGAAAAGGGAGTGGGTGTTGCTAGAAAAGGGCAAGACCATTAAACCATGTTCCACTCCATTTTCTTAAAATAAATAAATACATACATAAAGAAATACGTAAATTCAAGTTTTCATGATTTTTAGGACGGTACAGTATTTCACTGGGAAATGACTCAAAAACGAAGACGACAGTCTTAATGTGAACTCGCTTTGGGGTCCACATTGTGCCACCATCTACTATGTGCTTCCTCACAAGGGCGCAGCGCAGATAGTGCTACCCACAGGAAGTGACTTTTCTTCCCACCCATTCAACAGTTGACACCATCTCTGACAGATTATATCTCTAAACACAAGTGAAACCTAATGTTCACGCTGAGCCATAAACTAGCATCGACTATGGGCTGACATACCAAGTGCCTGTGCCACGTAAGATTGCACTTGCTGTTCTGCTGTCACTGACCTGCTACAAACAAAAAACTTTCAATAATCATTTTTCATATTTTAGCTTTTGAAATACCTAAAATATGGTCTAAAGTATCAGGGCCTTGCTTTTCTTTCCTTTAAAAAAAAAGAAAAGGAAACCGTGATATTTATGCTCTCTTTCAAAACAGAACAGGCAGTAACGCTCCGCAAGCCAACGAAGGAATTCTCTGTAAATTGAGCTCTTAATATGAAATTCCTGCTTTTCTTTTTTTTGCCAGGCCGCAGCTGAGAAAAACCGTCTGTAATCAAAAACTCGGAAAGTTATTTAAAGTCCTCTATTTCAACACACTGACAACACGGGTTCATTTTTAGGCCAGATAAACATGTTGCTCTGCCATTTAGTAGGCTCACATGTTTTAACAGAGAGCAGGCCCACCGCTGGTAGAACACTCCACTACAGGATATACGTGCTTATTTAAAGAAGTCTCACCGCTTTGTCTGCAAGCGCAGCTGCACCCGTGCGCTCAGAAAACAACGGTATGCTCACCGACCGCCGAAACTGGAACAGGAACGCAACCCGCCACCCCGTACAGTATGTGGGACGTTAAGCACAGAAACTGCAAGTGTACGCATTCATTTCGTGGATCAGATTCATAACTCAAAACAGACCCCAACTAAAGGGCAGAGAAACGGTTTGAGGGAACGTCAGCTCAGATGAAGTCGACACATTCTGCCAGTGTGACATCTGCAGGGGCACTGGCTAAGGTCAGAGTGAGCCGGGCCTGCCGGTCAGAGATCATCACTGACCACCTGATTGGAACAAAGCATTATTTATACCCATTCAGTTAGCTCCTTGGGGGGGGGGGTAATAAATCATTTTTTGTATTCTTTTTTTCCACATTAATGCAACGCATCCTTATTTTCAAAGTCATACATTTAATTTGAAGAAAACAGCTTGGCCTGTAATTAATATATTATATATATATATATATATATATATATATATAAAGAAAGATCAAAGCACAGGTGTGAAAAATGAAATGCTCGCCATCATTAATTCAGACTCCCAATTGCTATGCGGGATGGAGCCATGAATAATGAACCGTTCTTAACAGATAGGGGCGTTACTACAGAGATGGCTGCCTGGCTGAAAAAATGAAGGTGAACTGAATGCCTGTGTACATTGCCTTTATCTGGGTGAAGGCCTCGGCTCAGATCTCCGCTGGGAGTGCTACTGAGTGGGTAATAAGATTCCACTGCAGTGTCTGCTTCCCTCCGAGCTTCTAATCCGCATCTTATATAACATTCATTTCCATAATAAGTGTTCAGAACACAGGCTCTTTATATAATCTCACTTAAAGAACACAATAATTATACAAAGTGCAGCGTTTATTCAGAGCCCAGGTAATGTTTATAGGCAGTGTTCTAGCCCAGGGAAAAGGGTAAAAAAACAAAACAAGTAGAAATACCATGGCAACACAGCAACCGTTCCTTTCTAAAATAGGTAGAAAATAAATACAGGTATATATGTATGGCCCACAGTTTGGTCACATATATATAAATGGAAAAAAATAGGAGAATACTGGTTTAAACTGTTATTTCCTGTATGGGTGAGAAGGGGGGGGCTCAGCAATGGGTGCTGTAAAAGCTGCATTAAGGGAGTTTGATGATATGACATTTTGCAATATCCTGTGTATAGTAGCCTCCATTACTACTGTATATATGAGCCCTGCAGGGGTGGACCGGGGACTGTGAGGACTTCTGGCCACAAGGGCGGCTTACAGGAGCAGCACAATGACGCATCTTTGCTCTTTGACTTTTTTTGGGTTCAGCATCTCCTGACCGCAACTGTACCCACCGCTGCAGAAGAGGAAGGAGAAAAGTGATCCATCCTGGAGGTGTGAAAAAAAAAGGCCACCATGTTCACACAAAGGCTGTCTGGTCCCTGACAGAGACACGGCCGTGGAAACAAGGGCAGGGACAGGGGCAGGTGGTTGACCTCTTTTGTGTTTCTCCACTCTGCAGCCAGTTTGTTTTTACGCAGAGGTTCAGAGACCTTTTGGTGGATGGCCCACAAGCGTAAGGTGGGAAAGAATCAACGCCGCTGTTACCAAACCCTCTATTGACTAGGTGTGTTTTTGCTTACATTCATCCCTGGGAGACTGTGCACAAACATCCATACGTATTTATATAACCTGTTACATAATAACCTGATACGCCTTGCATTTGAGGAGTGGTGTTTACACGGTTCAAAGCGGTTGCATTCACTGAAAAACACATACCCCGCGCACACCACACAAGCCGCTAGTTGCGAATAATACACAGACTTGAGTTCAGTGATTTGCGACGCACTCATACGTAATAAACAGTTTTTAAAATTATATTACACAAAAAGACAAATTATTATTATTGAACAATAATAATAATAAAAACAATAATACTATTATATAAATGCTGTAATTCCCATCCTTGGTCACAAGATGGCACACTGCCCACTAGCATAAATGTAAATAAAAGGAAATGAATGCAGGCAAACTGGTAGTACATGATGGTAAACATACTGTAAATAATCTATGAACAATAAAAACACTTTTACTATTCTTTAACAGACCATTTAGTGTACAAAGGAAACAACATTTCTGAAGGAAAATAATGCTGTACAAGAACACCTATTGTAAGTCTCTGTGAATTAATTGCTAATGTCAAATGTATCAAGATAATATGATTGCATGATTTTTAATTTTTATTGTTGCCATCATCAAAACGTCATTATCTTAACACACATCTCACTCAGCACAGCCTTCATCAAAGGAGATTTGAGCCTTATTCCAGGAGATATGTCAGGATGAAACGTAATTGCAAATGAAATAAGTAATTTGACGGAGACAAAGTACTTTTGGGATTGTGTTTCACAGTGCTGCCTCTAATGACTAGTTGGTGAAACACCACTTTCTGGCTGTAAATTACCACTGAGCCACAGTAAAGGGGAGGCAAAGCTAGATGACAGTTCAGCAGGTTTCTGATGCTAAATGAATGTTAAACAAACAACTGGATCCCTGTTATTGAACATAATGGAAGCTGCAGCTGAGCGGGAGAGGCCCGGGGCTATCTGCTACAGCTTACGGAGAAAACCAAAACAAGATCTTAATTATCACTTCTGGAAAGTTGTGATTCAACTCTGGTGGTTATAATTAAAATAATTCTGAGGACTTGAAAAAGCAGGATGGTCTGTGGCAAAGCAAATGCAGACCTAATAAAAGGAAAGAGAGAGAGAGAGAGAGAGAGAGAGAAAGAGAAAAGAGGGATACAGAGAGAGAGAGAGAAGGAGAGAGAAGGAGAGGGGGTGAAAACAGACATTGTTCCTTAGGATTTGGTAGCTGCCTCAAAGGTTTTGTCAAGAAGTCGACCCTTGAACTAATCCTGATTCACAGTTAAACAGGGCTGCAATGGAACGCCAAGCTACTCCTTTTGTCATGCCTGCCTTTTAGACCTAAAATTACCTCATCCATTCCCAAAGGCTAAAACCCATTAACTTTGAACAGAAAACTTGAATTATTAAAAGTGTTGAATTATGTGCGACGAGTGCTGTGTTCTTGTATATATATTATATCCTTTTTAATTCTCTGCTCATATTTTTATTGGAAGAATTCTCTTTCTGAATCTCCATTAGAGCCAATTTAAAAAATGTTTTTTCTCAAAATCATTTTAAAGCATAAAATCAAAGGCCTCTACTTTCCCGCCAACTTCCTTGGAACATTTTTTTCTCCCTGCGCAATACAAACACAGACCGCTTTTCTTCTCAGGACACTTAAAAGCCATAAAGCATAAATAAGCCTTCTGTGAATATGAAACTACATCAATACTGCGGTTGCTAACAGCAAAAATCTCAGCTCCAAAACTGAGTCCTAGAAAAAAAAACTGTTAATCTGCAAATTAAGAGAAGCCAGGAATCCAAGCGCAAGGCAGAATTGGAACCCTACCCAAGAAAGCAAAGTCTAACCTTTGTAAATGTTTAATACAGGTCAGTTACACATCATTGGCTGACGAATGAAAAATCTATCGCCACACTGGAGTGGACTGATTTAACATATCGATGTAACCAAGGACTACCGGCCACATATGCTTTGCCTTTCAGAATGACTGACAAGGCACACTTGGGGACAGCACGGTGAACACACCTAAGAGTGCTTTTATAATTGGCCAGCATCTACACCGCCGCACGATTAATCATCTTCAGCCTGGTCTATCAGAGGGACGCCTTTGTCTCGCCAAAAACACAAAAGTGATGGCATCTCAGCGGCACAAATGAGGCTGTACATTTAAATGCAAATTAAGATGATAAACTAATTAGATGAATCGGAGACCGAATTTGCCCGCAAAATGGTGGCATCTTTCCTTGATAGTGGCATAATTGTTGATATTTCAGTTTATCCAGTAGCAGTGAAGTGTCTAGGATCAATATATTGTACAACATCTATGACATCTACGCACAATATCTATACACTATGCTAAAGAGATACAGAATGCAATGGTGCATAATGCAAAAGGGTTTCACATGCCACATCTGCAAAACAAACTGCTTCTACCTTGTGTTTACTGCAGAGAGAGGGAGATCTCGAATAAGGCACTAATCTCTCGAGGGGAAAAAAACAGCTGATGTAATGCTCAGTGGAGAAGCACTGGTTCGAAGCTAGATCATTAAAATATACTTAAAAGCCCTGCATTTAAATCTGTCATACTCACTATAGGTTCAAGGATGTGTTCTCTGAAGCATGGCTTGTCTGAATTTAGAGCAAACATTAATTCCAAAGGGAATACAAAAATCAATAAAGCGCTGTGAGGAATTGATGTGTTTCCCCCTCTTTTTTTGTAGCTCTCTATAGAAATGCAAAACTTGCATTTGTAATGTTCAAGCTTGACACTCCTTTTAGTTGACATATTTTATATAGAGCTAAATATTGTAATTATATATTATGGTACTGTATATATTACAATACGCATACTTCAAACTGAATTTTTCATTCCTGGAACTGGGCTGGGTGAGATTTATTGGTTACTGTGACATTTTCTGGTGTGATAAGCATAGCTGTGAGGGGAAAAAATCCCCACAAGACTCAAATAGTACATTGCTTTGAATGACACTGTTGCCATGGATCTTTTTATTTTACGGGATACAAATACATTTCTTAGGCTGATACAAAGTGCATAACGACATCTGGAGGCTGCTGCTACCTTTACAGCAGCATTCACAACCGATAGTTTCTCGGTCTTTGTTTCAGAAAGGAAGGAGATAAATAGCAGGATAAATAAATAAATAGCAGGATCCTGACTGATCAATGCCACCGACCTATATAATTAAAAAGCAGCATGGATAGAAAGGAGAGAATGCTGCAGTCGGTTTCAAGGTTATTAATGTAATTTTTTATGACCCAATTTGCAATCCAAGTCGCAGGGCCGATAGCTAATCTTAGGAGCCACTTAAATAAATATCATTAAAAGTATTTGTAGAGTGAAGCTGGAACATTAGTTGGAGGTTAAATATTGATTCTCATCCTCTGTCAGGGAAATAGTCACATAACCGCTTAAAGCCCTTTAAATTAAAGACCTAAAATTAGCTAATGCAACTTTCACTTTTGCCACAGGGAAGTAGTTAAATTCGCAAAAGCCATCCTTGTAAAGTTAAGAATCTTTTTCACTGCCTAGTTTCTCAAATATTTTCACCTTATGATGCTGAGAGTTAAACTGAAACAGTATTAGTCAGTCAAGCGGTTCAGGAAAGAGAGACAGAAGAAAAAAAAAGCAGGAATAAACATTTTCTGTATAAATTAACCCAAAAAAGTGGATGTGTACAAAGAGTGAATTAGCACTTCACTGAAACAGTATGCTAACGGACTGGTTCAGATATTTGAAATAAATAAAATAAATGAATATGTAACATGAAAGCTCGGCTTGTTTTGATTTAATTGGGAGGCTGGTAAAAACTGAAACGACCACATTCCCAGCTCTGGCAGAGCCCGTTTGGCAAGAGCATGTGAATAGACTTGTGAAAGGCCACTTCAGTTCAGATCCAAAACCTTGGGCACGTTGCTGAACAATGGTGCCATTGCACATCCTGAAACAGAAGATGCGACTGGGGACCGAGGGAACCTTGCCGTGGTCAGATTCATCTTTCATCCGCGACCAAAGGAAAAGAATAACTTCATTTACCCGGCAAATTAATTCAATTAATTGCCCTCACAGCTGCACAAGCGAAAGCATCAGCAAATCCGCTCTGTTGGTCAAGGATATTCCTCTCCCTTTTGGCAGCGTGTTATTCACTGCGCCAAGATATTATTGGTTTGCATCGATTCAGCAAAAAGTATGGACCTGCTGTTTTTTCTGCTGGAGGCCGGCGGCTAACCAAAGCCCACTGGCGGATGTGCTCCGCTGCCCTCACCTGTCCGACACAGTCACCCTCTGTTCAACACCAGGGCACACTGTCATCGGACAAACCTTAGAAAGGTCACAATGGATCGTTTTTTTCCCACAACAAAGAGAAGAAAAATTATTTGTGCAAAAAATGCACGGTATATGACTAAACTGATTAAATATGCACTCTAAACACTGCTCAAGACATACATACATTTGAAGACAGAAAACACACACACGCACGCACGCACACACACACACACACACACACTCACTCTGACCAATTGAGAGGGATCCTTATCATAGTAGCCCTTGGGTAGGACATCTCCATCAAAGCATGGCATGCACCAACAGAACAATATGCACTGGTTGTTGCAACAGACACGGACAAATATTTTCCAGATAACATATAGCCAAATAACTATGCTACTGAACCAGTAAAATACAAGTACAGCGAGTGCCCTCACCAGTCAGTGCATCACAGCTCAGGGATCACTGAGCCACTACTTTCAGTATGGGACTGAAAACATAAACATATACTGTATATAGTATGCTGCTCGTAACATAACACCAGCGGAGAGTATAACTGGAATGGTATGTTAAATGCCATCGATAACATTACCTATAAGTGCTTTCAATTCTAAAAAGGAAGCACATGTCAACAGAGCAAACCTTTATGCACACAATCTGTAATTCCCAGTGTGCCGATGTGCGGAAATATTCTCACGGTGATCAGGATCCCAAAGAACCACAAACAGTACCCCTTTTCCGCAGTGACATCACATCCCTACAGACAGCCCTCTCATGTGCACACATTCCCTCACACACTGGATTTTGGGGGGAAAGATCTAGTGCACATGTTCAGATCTCTTTGTATTTTATGGAACAGTATATTTAAGGCCTCCTTTGAGGGAAAAAAATCAAATAAAATCCATACAAACTCAGCCCAAGTTAATTTCCCTAATATGTCTGATTTATAGAGCCTTGATATATCTAATTAAACACTTTCCCAGAGACTAATTGTCCCACAAAACTAAATGTCATGGTCCTGGTGAGAAATAACGAGTGTGTTAATTCAGCCCACTCCAAAGCAGAAGAGGCCACAAAAACACACGGTCAGCGGAGTGGGAGGAGCCGGGGCTGTGGAGGAGCGTCATGGGTGGGAGGAGCCGGGGCCTTACCTTTCATAATGTCTGCGAGTGCAAGTGGCGGCACTAGTGCTTCCAGGATTGCCGCCGAGCTCGTCGTATACATTTTTCCACTGTCGGCGGGCTGTGATCTGAGAAGAGGGTGAGGAGAAGTGGGGGTGGGGCGTTATTACCGTGCGAAGGGTAAACACATTACCGTGGCCTAAAACTGCATCAGGGGCACTAAGAGTGTTGGTCCTCTTTTGGGTCCCCCGGTTAACAGTCTGGACTGGGAACCACACAGTGGCATTGCTGTAATGTCCATGGACACACACCTTGCAGTTATCTTTAATATGTCAGACATTACACTGGCAGACCACAGAGCTGACAGGCTGTCTGTTAATGCAGCAGCAGCAGCGCTGTACAGAATTCTCTGGGTTTTAACTACTGGCAAGTGCAAGGCCAAGCATGGTTTATAAAACGCACTGAACCAAAAAGTGACCAACGTTTCTCTATGTAAGTCATGCATAGTGGCATTTCTTGCAGCAGAAAGGACTTTCAGTGAAATTGGCAAACAAAGAGTTAAAGCTCACTGAAATGTATTCCTCGAGGCAATCGCAATTAATTTGCTGATGGTTTCTGTTCATTATGTGAAGTCACCTCTACAGTGCATACTAATATAATGTACTAATCTTTGAATGAGCAGAATAATAATTACATACTTCCATGGACCTGCATATGCCACATAATTCCGAAAACAATTCATAATGTATTCCCGATGTGTGTTTATTTGGCCTTGGAAGAATCCTTCAGAAATCAATATGAATCATTTATACTAAGCGGCACCATCTGAAGCATTGTAATTACTGTAAGGGTATTTTTAAAAAAATCTAAGTAGCCTCCATACTTTTAATTAGCAAGTGATCACAGGGCCATGACAAATACTTGAAGATAATCTTGTAGAAAAAGTCAATTTCAACCTTCTCAAATAGTTGTTACAAATCATTTGATACCGTGTTTACAAAACAACTTGTCATGTCCTTACACAGACCTTTAAGCATCCGCACTCAGCTTTGACAGGATGTGTACTATAAGTTTTCTCAGGCTTCTACTATACACTATGAAATACCTCAGCCTTAATAATTCTTGACTGCCGTTTGTTTTCACATAGCTATTATCAGAGAGACAGGTTTTAAGTTCACTTTTGGCAAGGAAATAAAATCCTGTCAGACTGAGCACAGCACTAGCTGCAGAGCTTAATCTGATCATTGTGTGTAATGTAAATATTTCCAATGACATCATTTTCCTCTGCAAACTGATTTTTATTACAGATGTCAGCTGCTTCAAACTGATTCTGCAGAACCAGCCAGGAATAATTTCAATAGTAAAACGCAACTCATAACAGTATTGTGAATAATTTTATTACAGTACGTACGCAAACCACTGTGCTTCCTGTACACAGGGTAGGCTAAACTACCGATAAACCAGACGATAGAAGGCTATAGAGAAACCTTTGAAATCACATGAATAACTTCCTGTTTGCTCAGAACATAAAAAATTGGCTGCTGTTCTCTTTTTTTCACTGCTGATAAACAAACACAGAGTCATTTACAGGATTTGAATAACCTTAACTGATTAAATTGAAAAGACTTAAACGCTTTTCCCATATTAGAACTGAACAGATGTCAGATTGGCTGCCAAGTGAAATCTCTTTATTGTACTGTTGGCTTGTTGCACAATAATAGTCCCTTCAGA
This sequence comes from Aldrovandia affinis, assembly GCA_029706075.1. NCBI lineage: Eukaryota > Metazoa > Chordata > Actinopteri > Notacanthiformes > Halosauridae > Aldrovandia > Aldrovandia affinis. Next base: position 768,193 of record JAINUG010000110.1, read on the forward strand.
GTCTCAACATGGGTACAGCACAGACGCTACCAATTTCCTTGACAGAAAAAGAGTTACATATGTTTTCCACTTGTACATTTTACAACAACTGCATCATTCGAACAAATGTGAATGTAGGCAAGGTTTCGTCCAAGCTCAGCCTGGTAAACACACATCTGACAGCAGGTCTAAAATCGGAAAATGATTTTGCTTGTTTTTCAAGTATCTCAGGGCCCGGGGAAAAGGGAAGAATGAGAGGCAGGGAATTTCAGTCAGAATTATGTAAACACTCACCAGCTCATATCCTCCTAGTTTCTGAGCAGCTTGAAACATAGTCCAAAGGTTTACTGTTAGAGGGATAATAAGCATTAAGATCAATAACTCACTGTAAACAGAGACACACACAAATACAGATGCACACACAACTGTTAGAAGGGGTAATAAACATTACGATCAATAACTCACTGTAAAAGTCTCTCTCACACACACACACCCACACACACACCCACACACACACACACACACACACACACACACACACACACACACACACACACACACACACACACACACACACACACACACACACACACAGAAAAACATCAACCCTTTCATGTGATGTGGTCTGTTCTTGCAGGCTCTGAGATATTGATACACATTAATTTCATTACTCCCCTCCCGTCATTGTATTTTTTGCAACATGAATGTTAACATGGTCATTTACAGATAACGGTCCCAATAAATTACTGTCTATTTAATGATGTGTAAATGTTTCATGTTTTCAAATGACAACAAATAAATTGAGGGACTTCGAAATGAATCAAAATTCAATCACCAAGCACACAATGTCTTGTATTTGTCAGGATGGTGTTTTCCTATCCCCAGATCTCGCGCTATTGATTTTATTTTCACCCCTTCGCGGCTGTTCAAAACACTACAATGGGATTGGCGATGGGTGTTCTTCTATACCCCCGGTGAATGGCATTGGCTTTTCTGCTGAAAGCCTCATGTCCATCTATAAGGTTGTTATGCATCAACAACAATTACTGTATTAGCGCACTGACATTAAAATGCTTTTTATATCACCAGTTTTTTTTCTCCAGTTCTGTTTTGAGCTGGAGTACTATCACAGAGATCCACGCATCTGATCCACACACATCCAACGAGACCAATTAAACTTTCCTTGATAGGTACCTCCGAGAAGGCGGCCAGGGAGAGTGCTTTCATATTCCCAAGGACACTATTGAAAATGTGCCACTGGCTATGGGAATTACTGTTTATCTAAGAGAATGAGAAATAATGAATCCCTTTCTTTTCATTATTATTTTTTACATTATATATTTTTTTATTATGTGGTATAAAGCTGAGGTAGAGTCCTAATTAGGCAAGACTTAATGCTTCTATGTTGTAGAGCGAGAGTGGGGGAAAGAAAGAGAGAGACAGAGACACTCTCCCAAGTTCCTTAATAGGTGTTCCTGTCAGTTTTAGCTGTTTTTCCAAACTTTGGTTGTGTGTAACAGCAGGAAGGAAAATGGACAACTGTGCCTGTCACAATAGCTTGGAGTTTACCAGCAACTGATCTGTGCAGCAATATGAAACCATGGATGACTTAATTATGCCCTACATATAGAAGGACTTCATATTACTTTGGTGATTTTAGTAATGAGACTTTACACACTCTCATTTTCAGTGTTTGGAAGGCAGAGAGCAATTTGAAGTTGCTCTGATGAACCGAATCATCTGATGTTGCCTGTTCTGTTATTTAAGCCATGTACATAAAAGCAGTTGGCTTCAGCAAATTAGTGCTATAGAGTTGACAGAGTATAATTGTCTCTTTCATTTTCTTAAGTTACAATGACCTACTTTGCAACCCTGCAGTAGAGATTACAATCTTTTTTTAAAGAATACTCAAACCCTCAGTGGGGGTAAGGCTACAGCATGCGCACTGTTTAAGTGTTAAGGTGAAATAATGATAATGGTTCTTTCATTACTCAAAGATCAGAATGGGAAATCTGATTTCGCTGAAAGCCGAAACTCCCCAAACCACTGCGGCTTTACAATTTGCATTGATTGAACCTCCGACGGATGAAGACACCCGTGTGCTTTAATGGCATTAATGGCCGACGTTTACTAGGTACCAGAGCCACACCAACCCCCCCACTAAACCCCCCACCACAGATCTCAAAATACATTCCTCACAGTGGCTGAAGTGTGTGAAGCGATGGTGTCAGAGGGGAAACGGTTTCTACTTACTCTGCTTGAACCCAAGGTATGGTATCCTCTCAATAGGCGTTTTCCGTTCTTTCATGTATTTGTACAGAGCTACCAGGAAGGCCTGTTCGTCGGCCCGGCACTCCTCACCTGCCCCCACCTTAGGCTTCTCATCGGCGGCCACCTTTTTACAGCTACCGCTATTTTTGGGCTTGGCCACGGTCACCTTAGAGTCCGTTTTTACCTGGAATCAAAGACGACGTTGGGGATATGAGAAGGGGAGGTGGAGAGAGCAAGCGACACAGTAACATTTTCAGGTGACTACAGTGAGAAGCTGGTTGGAGCGGCTCCCAAGTGGGCCCCTGTCAACTGCAGGGCCCATACACTGAGCCAGTAAAGCCAGAGTTCTGCTACAATGATGCTGTCACACAACACTCATTTGCTGGCCCACACACGTCTGTTTATCCATCTGTTATAGATAATCAAGTGCATTTATTTAAAAAAAAAAAAAAAGCTATCAAGGCTGGTCAGAATACACACAGGCAAAGAAACTGCTATAAATAGGGGTTCTGATATCGACCAGCTGAACAAATACGCGAACTATTATCATATTCAACAGATATGATCACTTTCTGTTTTTAAAATTGTAAAAAAATACATGCACTTTAATTTTATCATGAAAATGATACAATCGAGTATAGTATTTCTTATTAAGAGGGTGGATTCAATGACAAAGGATTCAATAGAAAAATACTGAACTACCAATTTAAATGTATTTATAGAGATTGCCATTTTGTAAACACCGGAGTGGAATTCATTTTTTCCCCATACGCCAGCTCAAGTCACACCTCCACAATAACAAGGGCAATCTCCGTTCCGGTTGACTACAGCTCCCGGAAAAACTGGAATACATTAACTGCAAGAGCTACGAAAGTCTAAACTGTGTATCTGGAAAGGAAACCAAAATATTATACAAGTACCCCCAAGTTGGTAATGGATAGACAGGCACATTACAGGGGACAAAAGGTCATTAAAATAACAAGAGGAAAAACAACTGTGAGGGTTATAAATACTTGATACTCTAACATTAATTAAACATTATTGGTACCCAAGGAAAAGTGGGCTTCCATGCCAAAAACGTGAAAGAGTATACCGCTGGAGAGCAGCCACTCTGAAACAGGCTTTTGAAAAGGCGTGCAGGGAAATGTAATGCTAATGAGACGTACCTTGGCAGGGGCCTTGCCCTCGGCGCTGCTGGCCTCCTTGCCTGAGCTCTGTCCCTGTGAGTCGCGTCGCTGGGAGATGGAGGATTTCTTCTTCCGGGGCCGGCCCTTCAGATTGGGCGCTGTAGAGACAAAGCGCAGCCAAGCTCAGATTCTGGGCCCGAATCATTTCCTCCAAACCCATTTGTTACGCAGAGATGCTGATACATTAAATACATGTATGTAGACGCAGATCTGTCAAGTTACAGAAATTAATGTCCAGACCATCATTCAGAAAGCCTGTGTAAGGGTTTGCTAAAGCAACAGGACTCGTTTGCTTAGATCAATAGATTGCAATAACTTTGGAATTGTTTTCGAACTTACCTAGAAATATATCTTGCTAGTTAGCCAGCCAGTTTCTATAACTTCTGCCTTTTTCAGTGAATTTACACCGACTCCCACACCAACTTGGGTTGTGTAATATTTCTAACTTGTAACCATGAAATAGTTTAACGTTATAACAAACGTTTTCAGCAGGCAATGGCAATTAGCTAGCTAGTTAGCCAGATGTATTGCATACTACTAGCCAGTCCTGTTAGCAAGCTATGTTATACATTTGTAGCAAGTCTTAGAAGAGTTTGTTAGCTAGCTAGCTAGCACTACTCCAAACTTGTTCAGCTAAGGTACAAGTCCGACCAATTTGGATAGCTATCTGACATTATGTACCAGGTAGCTTGACTAATCTGGCTAATCATTTTTACTTGATATCAGTAAGAATTTTTTATACTTTTGCATTTTAATTTTTTTTTGTGGCACGTATTCGTCATATAAGTGGAATAAACCATTCCAAGTCATGCATTCTCAGGATATATATGCATTTTTGGGGTGGGAAGGGCACTCAGATTTCAGCCTCATTTTGCATCACCATCCCAGTTGTGCATATATGTCCTGAGAACACACGGCTTGGAGTAGTTTATTCCTTACTAAGTGCAGCACCATTGAATAAAACTGCTTAATACTCTTCTATCAACAACAACTAGGTGTTAATTTAGCCAACACTTCCTATGCACAAGTACAGTAATACAATATCAGGTGGCTTATTGTTGAATGGGAAATTCAAGCACCATCTATTGTCAATGGCACTGCATGACATTATCAGCGCATGTTAGCACACGTCATAAGAATATATACAGCCTTCTGTCACAATGTCTCCTTCTCACAGTATGTGCTGATGTAATCTTCAAACTTCCTTAGGTAAAATGTTAACCTTCCAAGTGGAAAGTTTTTGTCAGAGGTGATGGGCAGGGCACCTCCTCCATATCACTTAACATGGTTCCCACACCGTGGTATGTCACTGTCAAGTCCTTTGTTTGTTCTGTTCCTATCTCCAAAATCAATTCAGAAATGACAATCGCTAGCAACCGTTGAAACAGTCTCTCTATTGAGAAAGCCAGACAGGCCCTTGACTCAGAAACAGTGGTAGCACTCAAATAAGCTGTTGCAATTTGGGGGGGGGGGAATTCAAAGCAACATTCTGTGTGTGAAGATAATTAAATCATATCCAAGGTTATATGGAGCCCACGGCTAACACCTTTTCTTGCCAAATCATATTTCCATTGTAGCTTAAACTTTAAAGCAACACAACAGAACATCTTACAATAAAGGATATTCAGCAGACCCAATTACTGGAAGTGAAATCTACTGTGACTGTATGACATTTTCCTTCACTATTTTTCACTCAGCAGCATAATATAGCAAATGAAATTACACTGTTTCACCACAGAAACATGAATGTACTACATTTGTATCACCTAGGTAACGCCCAGGTAACGCTCTGAGACAAACATGCTTGTTCAGGCCTCCGAATAAGCCAAGGGGTAAAAGGCACATTTTGCACAATCAAAAGCTTCTTTCTCAAAGATAACTAGGCTTTGTCCCGAAGATTAATGTTCTTTCTGCATTTTTTCCTATACCACAACTCTTACAACAATTTGAATTCCATACCTACGAGTAATGAATTACTCATGATTACTTATGCATTACCTAAGATTCAAAACCACAGTTTTCCTTTTGTCGTCAGTCTGAGCAAATAGTTCCTACATTTTAAACATACAGTACATATTTTAGAGTAACTAAATACACTGAAGCTTCATATCATGATTACAATAAAACCACAGGCACTACCAATTAAAGAAACGCACAAAAGAGACACCAGCCATTGGTCAACACTCTGCATCATGTTAAATTAAATGACGGAAGAAAACATACCCCCCCTCCACTCCCCAACATTTAAAAAAAGATGAAAAAATTACCCATTCCTTCCCACACATAAGAGGTCCAGTCGCGCTTTACAGCGTGAATTCTTCAGCGTGTCATCTGCGTCCAGTGCTTCTGAACTGCTTGGCGATTCAAGCGGAGTGAACATTTTGGCTTTTGGCTCTTACGCTTTCTATTGGCCCCATCTCAGCACTCCATTACTCACACATAAACAGATTAGAGACTGGCCAAGAATGGCTGGATGAAGGGCATGGAAGGGAGGCCGCCGAGCGCTGAATGCAGCCGGAGGGGCTGCCAATGGGGCTGCTGCCCCGCTTCTTCCCTTTATTGACTTTCCCCAGGACCCATATACATGCGCTCTCTCTCCAGATAAGAAAGGGGGGGGTTGCATTTGGCAAACACAACCATGCTCGTAGAACTGTGTCACTGTACCACTGCAAAAAGTGTGGAGAACAAAGAGGGAACCGGCACTCTTACTTGGAAAAATAACTTTGGAATCACACCCAGGAATGTGTCCGCCTTGCATTGATGTTTCCGGGTAATGTGAGAGGCAATGTAACAATGCTAGTTTGGCATAGATATTCGCTTGCATCAGGAATGATTGAGTTTTTTGTTTTGTTTTTTCTCTCTCTCTCTCTCTCTCTCTCTCTCTCTCTCTCTCTCTCTCTCTCTCTCTCTCTCTCATCCCCAAATATTCTCACTGTAATTTATTACTCCAGCTTTTCAAAAATAGCATTTAAATGACTCCATTGGGGCTTGAGGTTGGAGTGACGCAACGCTTTGCTTATCAAAGCACCTTACTGAGAAGAATGAGTGCACTAGTGAGGCCTCAGGCATGCATAACAACCTCACTACTTTCTGCTGTTCCCTGTAACCAAATACGTTAAGCTTACGGTGGATTCCTTGACACCCTGACTTAAAAAAACCTCTAAAGATGCAGGAAGTCTCGTGAAATCAAATTAAATGGACAGCTTTTTAATATATTTTTAATCAGTCTCACTACTGGCAGATACTGGCACAATGGCATCTGGCACAATATGTGAAGAATGTCATTACTGTTATCTTGTACTTCACTGTTGCCATTATCTTCCTCGTGTGTTATAACTGTGGTATTTCACCACGGAATACAAATGAGCCCTCTGGGTAATTTTAAGGTTGTTATCTGCAATCATGGTGATAGAACATCTTAAACAACTAACCGTGTAAATATAAATAGGACAATGCACAGACAACTCTGCCTAAATTGCTTAAACACGCTTGCATAATGCATGCATCACATGTGCAGCATTTCCTGGTTGTGAGATGAGTTGGTGACATCTTTTTGTAGCCATCTTTGCATTACCCTTCAGTTGAATTAACTACGATTTAATCACATGGCGCAATAAACAATAAATGCAGACCTCTTCTGACAAGTTCACAATGCAGAACCCTTTTTGTGTTCCATGTCTTGTCCTTATTTTTCACAAGACCAATTTATCAAAATGAAAACGAAATCCCTCCCGACATTTCTGCTGTTTCACCAAAAGATAGCATGCCATTGTGCTGATGGGTCTTAAGCAATGTTTAATGTTTAATTACAACAACTATGTTGGAAACAATAATAATAATGATGAAAAACAGACTAATATTATTGTATTGTACTGATTCCTTCTGCAGAAATTCAATGTATTTAGACATGTACAGGTATACCTGTCTCCACACTAGGCGAACCTGCAAGCTTAGCTGTTCTAAAACTTCCATTGTTTAATTAATTACCCACAAAAACAGCTGTGGACACCCCTAAACCATCGCCCCCCCCCCCTTGCACAATCCTCATCCCGGTTGTGTTTAATTTCATAAATCAATCTGTCTTTCAGCAAAAAAACGGCAAATGAGAACACTGACAGAAATATTCATATCAATGTACTACAGTAGGAAGAAAAAAAAGTGCTGTCACTTCAGATCTGTCTTCGCAGAATACAACCCAACGTCTGTACGAACAAGGGAAAAATCAATCCCCCCTGTTCTCGCTCGCGCTCTCTCTCTCCTCCTCTGATTTAATACTGCATTATACGGCAGATGGCACTGCCACGCACAGAAGGAGAAAAACACACACGATGAATAAATGATACCTTCCTTGCTAAATAATGCCGTGTGCTCTCCGATTCCCATCTGAAAAAGAAACTGATCTATTTTTTAACCGAATATAGTTAGGAGGCTCAATAAAATCATCGGAGACCTTCGCTTTACCATATATATCTGTTTATTTTCCCTTTTCTTTTCCGATTAAATGCGAGGCCCGAACATATTTTTTTGGGGGATTCTATATGACCGCAAAGCATAAACATGTAGGTTAAACGCGGGTCCCGTGTCCCTGAGTGTCCCAACCACAGGAGAGCGATATGATGGGAGTGTGGAAACAGAAAATGCAGAGTCACTGTGTGACTACGAGGCAGCCGCATGGACGCGCGTACGGTACGTATACTGGACAGGACCCGCGACGGCGCTCATGCACTGCAGCTTAGCGCATGTCACCTTTTTTACGAAACTCGTACTGCTTCGTCACTGCCCCCCACCCCCACCCCACCCCTCCCGCCCACTTTATTTCTGCGCAGGCTGCATCAGCTGAAACTAACACAGTCAATATTTAATTTATGGATTTCCTTAAATCATTCATAGCTCATAACGCAATATTCTGCATTTATGGAGCTGTTGTACTCCTCCATTTTTGGCATTTTCATCCGAGCTTGAGTCCCTTTGTTGTACCATGTCGGACAAACAAGAGCTGCAGATAGGAACTTTCTGAGCAAAGGGTTGTCTCTCTGGAATATTGATTATGAAGATGAAATACCCTGTCCGTCAAGTGGAGCAAAATCTCAATTTCGCACTGCGCCGTGTATTTCAGTATCACTAGAAAACAGGCTATGCTTCTTTTAGCTCAATGAAGTCCTCTGTGCCACATGGTGAACAGCATTTCTGGTTTCATCAGCCAGCTTTATAAACTCATGACCAACTGTTATTTGATCATTATCTAATGTAAAACATTCTCTCTCCTCCCCCCCTCCTTCGCTCTCTCTCTCTTTCTCTCCTCTCTAGCAGGCACACGCACACACACACTCTCTCTCTCTGAGGCTCACTATTTCAGGCTACTTGCATGAAAATATTGTTCTAATTTTACTAGCCTGGGGGTATAGCTATTATTACAAGAAATAGAAAATATGACAAGAAAATGAATACTGGCTAGCCAGAGAACTACTTTGAATTATTTATATCCTTCATGTTAGAGAGCTGCGCACTGACATCTAGTTGCCCTCTAGTGTCACTGTGGGGTACTACTCTGAATTTAAGCAATAATGACCTCGTATAACCAAGGAATGTACAATGATACAATTCTATGTGGATACTTAAAGAAATGACACGATGTACCTAAATGAACCACTTCAGTGCTGAACTAAATCACACTAACCAAAGTAGGATTCCCACAGCTTTGAATTCCCAATTAAACGAATATGGTTGAAAATAAAGTACATTTACCAGTCTTCTTTAAAACAGCACTACAATGGGACATCCTTAACATATTGTTGAACATTTCTGACACACATTTCTGAAAACAAAAGCATCCATTTAAACAACAGCAGCGACGACTGTACATCGTACTGGTCTCCCTGGTCAGTGACCAAGGAGATGGATTAGCATACAAAACTTAACTTCCTTCATCTTTGAGCTCACATGCATTTTCTTTTGGAAATAAAAATGGAAGGAACTAACAAACAGGACAAAAAAAGACACAGCCGACTTACAAAGACGAATACTCCAGGCGACATGTCCCCACCAGCTTCTAACATCTCTACAACCTCCCCGCCCCCCCCAAAAAAAAACACCCTAATGGTAGAAAACCCTCCTTTAAAGTCACTATTAATCCCTCTGTTTCAGCTTACAGCACGGACACTTTCACGGGCACTAAGCATGCACGTTCTGAAAAGACTTGGCAAAGGGGTCAGCCTTGGCTGGAGCGAGGTCCAGTAACCCTGGAACAGGACACTACAAGTGGGATTTATAGGCATACAAATTAACGGCCCCCGCCGAACAACAGATGCGCTGTAACAGAACCCCGGCGCTCAACATTTACTTAGCGCATCTCCCATGCGCTGCATTTCATCCTCATTTACAAATGTCACCCAGGAACGGCTGGGGTGGGGGGTGTGCTATAGGTTTATCTGCTGGCAATAGCATGTGCAACATCCAGCCATCCCAATTCTCATAAATCCCATTTTATTGCCCCCACGACCCCCCCTTTCTTTTGCCCCTCTGAATGAAGGCACTCGAACGCACCGCAGCTTCACAGAGATCTTGCCATCTGTATTGACATTTAACAAATGGGGCAATTAACACTTATATTCCAATGGATTTCAAACAGCTTGCCGGGTTTGTGTCATTTACAGTCTAACCGGGAGAAGATTGGTATCTGCTTGGTATGCGATGTGGACCTTATTTTCTAAAATATCTGTCTTAAATTATACATTTAATCATGAATAAAAAGAGGCGCATGTGCATTTAAATCTATGCAAACATAATATGCGAATATGTTTAATTCATAATGCATACAGACAAATGCAACATTACACTCCCTTACAATAAATATTTCATAGTGGGGGTGGGAGTAGATCAGTAGCTTCCTATTTTAAAACTAGAAAAATAATCTACAAGAGGGAAGTCACTGAGACCACAGCACATTTTCCAATGTGAATTCTGTGATGTTTGCTGGGCAAAGACATGTACGGTAAAATTAGCGTCATATTGCCAGTGCGGCACAAGTTCAATTAGCCTGAAAGAAAATGCTATGTTAAAAGGCAAACATGTGCTACAGACAGCCATCAAAACTATGTTCTTGTTTTCCTCCTAATGCATGTGCTCTCTGGGGCTTATATAACCACTCACAATGCACCTCTCCAGCACACTTTTCCATCTCAACTCCACAGCTCTGACAAATTTGTTTGGGGGTGAGGCGGAGCAGAGATTTAGAGATTTAGAGAGATGGCTCTGCACTTGATACTGCGGCATCACTTGTGCCTTACTTATCCGTTTAGTCATGATGCAAGGGCTGAAAATGACAGATTGAAAACCTGTATTAGGGTTAGGGCCAATTCCATTTCAATTCAGGAAATTATTCGAAATCCCAATTCATGCATTGAAAAATTTTGATTTTATGGGGAATGTTCAATTGATTAACTGATTTTTCAATTAATTTCTTGAATGCTTTTGTATATACATGCACACAAACATAACACATATACAGTGCCCCTTTAAAGTCACCTTTTGTTGCCTTACAGCCTGAAATTAATTTAAATTCTCAAAATTTCTGAACTAGAATAACTTGGATTTATTGGCAGCCACTGTGTATGTTATGTTAAAAAATCTATTTCTGAGTTCAGGATATGCATTTAAAAATGGTATTTGCTCTTTCACTATTCTGTTTTCTTTCAAGAAAAGCTGCACCAACTGTGGGCTGGAGGAAGGAAGGGGAAGAGTGACAGAGAGAGATAGATAGAGAGAGAGAGCTGGATAACATCTTGAAAAGTCCTCTTCAAACACAAGAATTGTAGTTGATTAACAAGGTAAAAATTTGAAAACGACGGTACTTTAACTAGGAATTACATAGACAGGGAACATACTTAAGCCCCTTTGACTACGTGAACCATTCTCTTAGCATGCCTTTAATCTGTGGTTTTCAATGAATGGGAGAAAATGAATGCATTTCTTCCCTTTCCCCTTCAATTGGGAAGAATTTGCGCCGTCTGGCTGTTTAACCATGCCTGTTTGTTCACCTCTATGATATAATGTGAATTCCATGGCGGGTGCCCCTACCACAGAGATATGGCAGCTGATAACAGATCTACTGACTAGCTTTCTAGTGCACATAATTACACAGAGCGACATGTACCTCTAATCACACTCAGGACAAGTCCCTTGTAATAAGCCCTCTTTGTAATACATATTCTGTTTCCAACTACGTTCAGAACAGGGGAACAGAAGTTTAACTGGTGCATGTACTACAGTATTCAAGTATTTATGCTTTAACTGAGAATTTGCTTGTGTGCTTTCCCACACACACACACACATTCCCTCACTCACACAAACAGACAGACACAAACAGACAAATTGACATGGCCTACAGACAATGAATCGCGAACTTTAAAACCTATTATGACTTCAAAGAATTTGTGAGCTAAATGGTGGAGGGCCTCTAACAGGATGAAGTCGTTGTTATCGGCATGTATGATTTCAGAGCCGTGGCCGAAAGCCAGCCGCTAATCATCATTACACAGCAAACAGCGAGCCTTGTAACATCGAGTCCCCATGACAACAGCCAACTGGGGGCGCATGCATATTTACAAGAAACTTAATATAACTTTGAAGGTGGTGTCCTCCTCCCTCCTCCTCTAGGTGAGATGGCCGTACTGACATGATGGATTTATTCCATTCTTTGCAGGCACACACACAGACATGAAGAGGACATTCACACCTCCTATTATGGTTTAGTGGTGTTAAAACTACAAAGATAAAACTGGGGCCTACAGGCCTGAGATAAAATAACCGTCCAAATCGCGTCTCAGAAATGATGACATCACCTAACCATCTGATTACGCTCCGATATCAGTATCTCCCAGCGTTGACGGTTAAGATTTCACAAAAGAAGGGCATCTCTCCTTCCCCGTCTTTCCTTTAAACTCTCTCTTCTCTTTCTTCTCTCATTTGACAGGTCTCTCTGGGGGAAAATGGAACCGTTTGCTAAGTTTCAACCATGCCAAGTCTTCTCCAGATAGTGAAGGCATTTCAAAATATTATCAGCATGGTTTGTGATGAGCATATGCTCAAAGTGGGCATGGTTTTCGGGGAAAAAAAAGTTTAATCATTGAGAAACATCTGTATCTAAATTCGATTTTCTGCAAGTAGAGGCTTTCAATGTTTATTTGAGATTGTGGAGCATTAAGTGAGGCATTCAGGGGATGGGTGCGGGGAGTGATATCTACTTTGTCTGTCAGGGGAGCCCACCCCAGCTAACACCAGTACAGAAGGACAAATGTCCACAAATGACATGCCAGTTCCCATCTCCAGCCCGTCCCCTGGGAAATCTGATAAAAAAACAAGCAGCTCTACTTACAAATCCCCCCCTTCCCCCTCCCTCATGATTCAAGGACCACCGCACCCCCCTCCTCCTCCTCCCCTCTCCTTCAAGCTCACAGCTTCCACCACTCACAATAAACACATTTGCATATCATTGGTAAAACCTGAATCTGCAAGTTCTTCTCTCCTGGAAAGATGGGTCAACAAAGTTAACCTGCGGAGACCCTGTTGTTTGGAATGGTCTTCCACGATGAACGCAAATGACAGGCCCCATTTATCTGTTAGGCAAAGCGTCGGTACAGAAGGGAGGCTGCCTCAAGGGCTGCTATCTGTGGCTGTTTGCATATCCACAAATAAAACATGGCAATGGGTCTTCAGTATTCCAGGCATGATGAAGAGTCTGAATTTCCCTTCTCTTTAAACCGGTCCTTTGTACTGAGTCAAATATACTGTGAATAATAATGACAATTAATCTAAGACAGAACATTTAAGGATAAACCAGTAACTCATTAAAGACTAAAATAATTCCAAAAACATTTCTGTTCTTCTTCATCCCTAATGCAACTGTATTTATGCAATGTGTCCAGCTGATAAAAAAAACACCTGGTAATTCCAGGAATCGGCAATTATACTGTTTGAGTAACTTAATTGCTGGCACTTAGAAGTCAATTGTACCAGGGAGAAAAAGCTTTTAACGCCCAGAAAACCAGGTTTGGATTAGCATTATTAAACTGCTTTGTTATTAAACCGATGATATATCTGCTGACACGCTCTTGCTGGGTACTCAGTATCATGCAGTTCTCACTGAGTACACAGAGGGCTGTGAACCAGTTTCTCATCACAACACAGTCATTTGTAACAGCGCTTACAGTATGCAGTGACAGCAGTGGGCTGAACCCAGCCCGCTCCGCTCGTATGTGGCCTGAAGACAGGACTGAGCCGTCCGCTGGACTCCCGCTGTGGAGTTCATCAATGGATAAAACGTTCATAACTGAGAGCGTCAAGTGAAATCATTTGTTTTTGTTAAATGAACTGTAATGCAGTTAAAACTGCTGTGATAAACCCTCGTTCCCCCCGTGTCCCTGCGGAACCTCGATTGCTGAGTGAAAATGTTGCAGGGGCCTGACAGCTGACCTTTAAAATGAGCAAAATATGAGTACAGTGAGCTGTAGAACAAAAAAAACAAAAAGACAATTGTTTGTTACAAAGACATAACACGGTGGCTTTTCACAATGTACAAGCACTGCGAGAGTTTCATTATCACCTAACCATCTTGGATGACCTTTCATTTTCTGCTTAATTCAAATAAAACTGGAATGGTGGTTTTAGGTCCCAAAAACTAAGGGAGAAATGATCTAACACTACTATAAATCTGGATGGCTGTGTAGTTGTGCCAAATATGGCTGTGAAAGACCTTGGCGTCACTATTGACCTGGATCTTACTTTCGACGCATTAAAAATATCTCCAGAGTGGCCTTCTTTCACTTATGGAATATTGCGCAAATCAGGCACTCGTTATCACTAGGGGACGCAGAAAAATGGATACATGCTTTTGTCATGTAAAGGCTAGATTATTGCAATGTCCTTTTATGTGGCTCCAATAACTCTCTAAAGAGCCTCCGGCTGGTTCAGAATGCACCCGCTCGCATTTTGACCAGAACAAAGAAGGATGAGCATATCACCCCAGTGCTAGCAACACTTCACTGGCTACCAATTACCTACAGGGCTGATTTTAAGGTTCTGCTCCTGGCTTCCAATGCCCTATATGGTCTTGCACTAGCGTATTTAAATAATTTACTCTCACCATACAAGCCCACAAGCTCACTTTGTTCCCGAAGATGCAGGCTACCTGGTTGTTCTGAGAATTTCAAATAATTTTGCTGGAGGTACAGGTTTCTCATACAGAGCCTCACTACTGTAGATCAACCTACCAAAACTGATAGGGGAATCAGACACAGTCTCAAAATGTAAGTCTAGGCTAAAAACGCACCCCTACAGTCAGGCATACAATCAATTATAATCTAGACACAGAGCTGGAGAAGCGTGTAGCCACAGAGTTTTGTGGGGCGGAAAGAACCTTACTGTCACCTCTCAACAGCTGTGACCCTACTTTTCTCAGGCGCACTCTTGATGGGGCGGGTCTATTTCTTGCCCATTTCATGACTGCTTAGATGCTCGTTCTCTGTCCTAGTAGCTATGCCTCCATAGTAAACTTCTGGCCGGGTTGCCCCCATATTTAATCTGTCCCTATACACATGTATTACTTTTCTCCAGCTCCCTTGTTTCTGTCTCCCTCTGTCATCGCCGCCCTGAGTCCTGAGCCAACTCCACCTTCAGAACCCGCCATCTACTCGTCAGGAACTTGTTCCAGCCCGCTACCCCACCCCAGAACCACTGGTTCCAGTTGCCTAGAAATAAATTAAGTCCCATATTGAGTTGTCTTGCAGATGGACTCATTGACCGCTGTTGGTCATTGGGCCGGCCAGAGGAGGATGGGCTCCCCCACTTGGGTCTGGTTCCTCCTAAGGTTTCTTCCTATTTGTTCTACCTAGGGAGTTTTTCCTTGCCACTGTTGCCTTGGGCTAGCCTTTGTGGGGGTTCAGGTCAGGACGGGGTCTGCTGTACAGCGTAATATGACAAATGTTTTGTCAAAATGCGCTATACAAATAAAAGTTTGATTAACCACCCGAGCAAAAGCCCAAAGCCGCAATCATACTGGCACCGGAACTTGAATTATTCTTGGTGGAACAGAAGATAAGCAGGTTTAATTCTCACTTTTCATACAGAATCATGAATCATGAGTACCAGTGAGCATGTACCAGTGTGTCTTTCTGTTCCACCGTTTTCATTACTAGAGTATGTGGCACAAGGCAGTTGGGAGCTATTCTATTCTATAGAAGTGTGTGCGTGGAAGTGTATGTTTTGGTCTGCTGCGCTACAAACTACAGAATGTTGCCTTGTGATTTTACGGTAGGCTACCATATGTCTGGTGGTTGGAGACTGAAAAAGCACTGTCGGGATAAAAAACACTGTCAGCCTGAAAGGTAAAGCAGAGAAACGGCTCAAACATGAACCATTAGTCACACCAACGCCGCCATCTAATTTGGAGAGCTGGTTTTTCAAAGACGCAGCCCTTGCTGTAATTATTCCTTATCGCACACTTTTAAAATGGCCTTGTTGATGGAGTGTGTTTTGTTTCACACACTTGCGTTCATGTTCCCATAATGATACATGATTTGGATTAGTATTTTGCTGCACACAATGACTGGGGGAAAGCAAAGGCACCAACTAATTGTTAAACTGAACCAGAGGGCTATTAAGCCCACAATTGTACAGCTCAAAATGGTAGTCTATTACTTCTGCATGAATAGCCCTGCGCTATGCAAACTTATAACACACTGCAGCTCCACAGTCAAAGAAAGCCTTTAGCTACAGTTATTATACAAAAATATATGAAACATGTATACAATAAACTAAATATTTAGTGTTTTTTTTAAACAAACACTGGTTACTGTGATATTCTGGGCAGACTCCTTTCTGATTGTGATGCAGCCCAAACCACTCAACTTAATGACAGTTAATTATGGTGAAATACAAAACGAAGCAAATTCAACCCACGGGATCACCGCTGTCAGTATGGCATGCAAAGCCCAATGAGTTTGCACCGTAAAAACTTCAAGAGGAGAAAGAAATGAAGGCTTACACAACCAAATCTTAACATTCAAATAACATAACCAAATGTGTCATCTATTATAACTGTTTCAATGTTTATCATCCCACTTCTGGGAACATTGCAGACTTTTACAGCCAAATAGGCCTGGAAATCTGTTCAGTTTTAATGTACTAGTGTCTGTTTGTATTTATTTTCCTGGGAAGGCCGATTTCTACATGGTACGTTTAGCCATTAACTTCAAACGGATGTTTGAGATTATGTCACAGGTCACTTTTGCCACACTATTTTTCACACTTATTAAATCACGGCTCTCCCTGAAGTTAGGAAAATATGTTATGCGAGTTTGAAAATGACAACTTTGCCCTATTTAAATGGCCTCCATTTCTCATGCAGTACATTAATGTCATTCAGTCGCAAAATGAGTTGTCCTCTGTTGGCGATGTAGCAGAAATGAATAGGGAAGGATAATACATATACAGCACACATCTGCGGGGAGTCTGCCGCACTACCTGGAAATGGCTCTGCGGGGGGGTGTTTGGGGGGGCCGAGATGGGCCGAGCCGCTACAATAAAACCCAGAGAGCCTCATGTATAACGGCTTCCGTGAGGTGATTCAGTAATCATATGTGCTGCATTCAAACGGGCACAAATAATTCTGAAGTATGAGTCATCTTCATCTGCGCCGCTACATTGGAAAACAAATAAACAGATCTAAGGGAAAGGATTCTGTTTTGTGTCTGTTTAGTCATTTATCAGAGTGACAGATGGCACAGTCGGTGACACCTGCGGGAAATAAAAAGAAATAACGATAGCGACAGTGGAGGAAGGTGTTCATTCCCAGTAACAGGACTGGACTGTTCTCAGGTCAGCTTGTGTCCATCAGGGAATCCACACATCACTAAACTGCAGCTATGTCACCACTCTCAATACAATGGTGTCCAAATAAGGTCAAATGATGCTGAGAAATCCCAGATAAGCCTTTTAAAAAGCCACATACACTTAAACAAAGAGAGATGTTTGACACATATGTGCACACACATACACTAGCTTAGAATAAATACAATTTTGCTCTGGCCTTGCGACCTACTTTTGTAGGAATGGAAGACTTGTTCAAAAAAATAAAGAAATAAAGAAAAAAGGACATTTAAAAGACCAAACCATCGGACATAATGACCATATTAAAATGAACACAAGGAAAATCATTTTCACGATTGTGCATTTGGGAACACTAATGCCTTTTTTGTTCATAAGATGCATGGCTGCCCATGTGATGCACTCATGATCTCTGTTATGTGTCACAACTGCTCATTAATGCACATCATAGTCGCAGAGTCAATGCTGGGAGCTTTGAACCAGTGCCAGATTGAGAAGTTCTACTAATAGAACTTTGACCTCTAAACTTATAACTTCAACCTTCATTTAAATCTAGAATCCCATTGTGTGTGTTTTTTTTTACATGCCTAACCCTACCCCCACCCCCTTGTGCTAAATGCTGCACAACGCCACTGTTGAAGGGAAGAAAAAAAGATTAATCAGTATCTTGCTCTAAAAATACCCATCTGAGTAGTTCACATGCTGCTCAAGTTCCTCTTAAAGCAGATTTGCTATAGCTGCTGAGCTTATTGGCTATTGTTTTGACGGTGAGGGGGAAAAAATCCCTTTCAAGGATTATTAATAATGTGATGTTAAAAGCACAAGGCTGCACTAAATACAGTACTCCATGTGCCATTTAAGAACATTACATAATACAGGAACACAGAATGTGCTGACCTTCAAACACTCAAAATCCATTTTACAGACTGCAATAAATTAAACGAAATGGGACAGGCTTTCAAATACAAACAATCTTCTTAGCATACTATTGGAATAACAACAGACCGTATGTTATTAATTACTGGAAAAATACTGTGCATCGTCTTCACCTTGCTGTCATTTCTGTGAACAGCGATGGATGCCTCCATGTAAAAGCGTCTCAAATGACCTCCTTAGCCTCAACATATTTTTTCAGGGAATATGGGCCGATGCGAGCAGACAAATATGCGGTGTCCTTCCAATAATAGTGACTTTCTGTTTGCGTTCACATTTGGGCCTGTGACTGCATGTGCATGTGCTATAGGAAAAATCACTTAACTGCAACCGCCAACAGTATGTGGCGGACCTTAAACAAACAAAAGCGCAAAACAGATTTGGCCTCGCTTTGCGCGAGGAGAACAAACGGTTTTCTAAAAGGTTAGGCTGAATTGCAATTTCGAGAGAAAGAAAAACAAGAAAAACCCCACAAAAAAACACGTCACGCGGCCAATGACGGGCCCGCATAATAACGTCTTTAAACGTGACACCATCTATCAACTCGGGCAAAATAGATGCTTCTGGGGCCGGCAGGGAGGGTCTGTAGTGCTCCTCGCTCCACACTCTCACATTCCTAAAAGCTTCGCTGAGAGGAATAATGACTAACTGTGTACTAAGAGGAGGGGGGGATAAATAAATAAATAATGAAAACAAAGGAATTCTGCCTGTAATAGGGAAGTAATGTTTTCCTGATGGCGCACAAAGAAGTCCTTGAAACACTATTTGCTTTAAACCTATTATCAGATATTTTTGTGTGTTCTTTCAGATCCATGTACTCAGACTCATTAAATGTTTATGGGGAAAGGCGCGCGGATGTCAGCGTGGCAATAAATCATCGAAGCTCCAAAGCTGCTCGCATGCAGCAAACAATCCCAGCGAATAAGCCAGCATGTAACCTTACAAAGAGTTAGATGAGATTCGAGAACAATAATTAAATGCTGCATCAGGCTTTAAGTGACATTTTATTTCAGTCTCCAGTATATAAAGCAGATTTTTTTTTAAATGTATTGCCGGTATAAAAATGATTCTGAGCACTGAAAGGAAGGTTCCATTTTTTTGGCATGAATTATTTATTTTCCCTGTAAGTAGTCTGCTGGGGATACAAGAGACTAAAAATCAAGCTCAATATTTTCTTTCTGGGTGCAGCATTCCAAATCAATGCACATCATAGTCGCATTTCTAAAGTTACTTAATAACAACATAAAAAAGCTATTCAAGTGTTGACATGTAGTGTTCTTTCTTGAAAGCAAAGCAATACTTTTGAACAAGAAATGTCGACTCTCCATCTCCTGAGGATTTATTGCCAAGAATGAGCTCTTTGACTAAAGAGAGCCAGGAGCGTAATTAGTCCAAATCACAGTGGAGCACACTAAAAATAACAGCACAACCTCAAATGTCAAACCTAACAGATAATCCATTCCCACAAAGCAAATGTGAGTTATTGTTATTTCATGAAAAAACAGACACACACACACACACACACACACACACAGTCACACACATAAACAAAAACAGCAACAACAAAAAAGAACTACATGGAGAAGCCACTGACATTACACCGCATCCTTGTGCATCTTTGTGCAGCCTTGGATGAGTTCTGGTGTACAGAAATTGAATTCAATTAAGTTCCACAATCCAGGAAAGATTACTTTCTCTGCTTGTTAGTTCACAGACAATTGTTAGGTTATGCCAATTACACCATCCCTTACTATGAACTTAACAACACTGGGCCTCCTACACAGCAGGCTCTGAGCACTTTAATAAAGTATTTCATATAACTCATAGCTGTCAGCAGGCTTAACTGCAGAGGCCCTGAGCTGCATTAAGGGAAATAATAGCGATTTGGTTTTAATTTGACAGAATGCATTGCAAAACAGTTGCTGGAAATTTCACACAGCCATCTTCTCTTGGAAGTCCTCTCAGCTGGGAAGATTGTCAGCCTGAATTTCACATATGATTTACACATATATTCAAGGCAACGGCATGACACAAATAAAGAAACATCGAGGGGACTGTGGGAAGGTCAGTGTTCGATAATGATGGATTTTAGAATCTGAGAAATCAGAGAAACCTCAGTTGAAATGTTAGGAGGCTAAGCAAGTCTTACCGCTGTGTAGACAAGACTATTGTCTTTACGAGTTTCTGGCTTAATGCGCTGTCCTTTGAAGTGGAGCTGGAAAGTAATGTCTTGAATGTCAGCCTGCTTGCTTTTGAATACTTGCTCCCTGACAACTGGAAACCATCACACATTGGAATGAATACCTTTAAATGATTTGGCATTTCAGAAATTTAAGTTAAGTGTTGTAGAATTAATTTGATGTGATAAAACAGAAATAAAACACTGACCCTGCAGACATATTGGACTAACCACAAATAACATGTGTACGGTTTTATTTGAATTCCCTCTGCACTTAACTTTCTCAAGGCTCTCCACTAGCGGAGGTTGTATTAACGTGCATCTGGATGTATTGCATGTTATTCATTAAGGAATAAGGGAACAGTATACCTCACCGCACAATTATACAAATTCCGCTCAGGAGGAAAACGTTTTCAGATTTGAAAAAGTATTTTGCTTTGAGAAAAAAAGATAACTGTAGGGAAAAGTTATACTGAGACCATCACAGGGGGGGGAAAACACCAAAAATATATATATATATTTAAGCCTTTTGATTTCTCTTTGAATTAAGAAGCACAGATGAGTAGTATGGCTATCAAAAAAATGAAAACGACTGACCTGTAGTAATGCAATCCATTGAAATAATTGGAACATCACAAATCATCAGACATGACATAAGAAAGCACTATATGAAAAGATACAGTATGATCTCAGTTTTGGGCAAGCATTTCACCAAGACAGCAGCAAAAGCCAAGATTTAATGCCATGTCTCATTTTCAGAATACTGCAAAAGATTGGTACAAGCAATTTCTTAGAAGCTCTAATTATGTGGTGCGCACACAGAAAACAATGTTTATTTTACATTTGTTTTCTTAAGCGTTCATACAATCCCTGCTTGAGTGTGTTAGATGATTACTATACAGTATCATTTATATTCTGGAATGTTCATTGAATGGCACTGCTGAAATTGATCTGTTTGGAACATCTGGATATTATTAATAACCTGCATTAAATTCACCCAATCAAAATGCATGAAAGGTCTCTGATGGAATTCCGAATATGTTCCCACTTATGCTTATGTTTTGTGAAATGCAAACAGCACCGTTTCAAACAAACAAACCGCGAGTATTTCATTTTCTTTCTTTTTTTCCAAAGGGGAAATTAGTACAATTTCATATCCTATGCGGTTGACAAGAAAAGCCTGATATAAATAGCAAAAAATGGATCTGCTACAAATGTGCAGAAACGTTTATTTAAAGAAACATGTCTTTGCAAACACACAAGAGGAAGTGGGCAAAAGGCAATTCTCTGTTGCTTAATTTATTTGCCAGGGAATAATAGCTTACAGAGACCTGATGTTTCACAATATTCTAAATAAAACTTTCCACACACCCAATGATAAATCTTTTCCCAGTATCTAATTATTCAAATGTTCCATTAGCCACATGTTCTCACCAGAGGGACTCGCCCACTTCCTTGTAGCTTCCCAGAGCCTTAATGGCATCGCACTGCTGTTCTCTAGAAGGCACTGCATATTTTTGACACTGCCTGGAAATACCAATATTATGCTGAATAATTCCCCATAGACTGAGCTCGATCCTCAGAATATTTTAATAAGCATACACTGTTTCTTTCTGCCTCTTAAAACACTGCCTTCGCAATTACAAAGGGGCACACAGATAAAATTGCTGAGATCCGCAATAGAGATAACAGAATGTTACTTTTCATGGGGGGGGTTGAAGAAAAGAAGTGACCCATTTCCATTGCGATATTTGTAGCAAACATACTCAAGGTACAGACACGAGAAATTAGAAATTACATCTGAATGCAGCATGCACTTTGAGAGCTCAGGCCTATTGTGGTGGCAGCTGTTTTAATGTGATTTATGAAGGTACAAATTATCAACTCTCTTCAAAATAAAAGCTTACACAGAAGGCCTCTCGATGATTAATAATATTAATAATGCCTTCCCTTTGTCATGCACATTCAATGTTATCCACAATTCAGACACAAATAAACACACCATTCTTAGTACAGCCTGGCCATTAAAAGGCTGGTCTAGACAGACCATTAAACCCACACAAAAATATTTCTCCAGATAAAATAAGGTCTATATGAATGCGCATAAAACCACCATTCAACTGTTGAAAACAAGGCTCAATGACACACTAATTGATGGCCCAGACTATGGATCAATAAGCATCAGCTTAATAACAAACCTACAACTGCCACACCAAGTAATGAGACATGTCAAGAGTTTACCTTAATATTATTCTATAGACATAATAAAACATTTTAATATCCTTAAAACAAGCTTGATACAAACTCTGTCCTTAAATGGCAATGAAGCAGGAAATGATTTGGAGGGATAGAAAGACTGCAGAGAAATTACACGCATCAGCTTTGAAGTTGTGTTCAATAATTCACCAGCCCTTCCATTACACTTATAAACAGTCTCATCGTTCCCTGAATTTGACTCATCATCTACAGCAGAGCTGGACTCTGTCATATTGTGAGAGGAGACGTTCTTGCCATCTTGCCATCAAGCACAAGATCATCAGTGTTTGTTCACTGCTAGGTGTAAATATGGACGAGATGCATTTGAAATGCGGGGAAGCTGACGAGGAATGTACAGGGATAGTTGAAAGCTGTCGTAAGGAGCTCTGTGAATTCCAAAGGTCAAAGTTACGGCCTTCCGAACCACATAAACAGAGGGCCTCTACCGCCCAGTTATTGAGAGAGAGATCACCGCTTCTTGCCCACCTGGCACAGGGCCCAATAAAGTGCGGATTAGACGTCAGTGAATTTACAACTCGCTGTTTCCTTAAAAAGAAAAAACGAAAGCGGAAAAAAAACACGTGTTCAAAGAGGCGACTACTGTACTCCCTGTGGCACTTCCATTTAAAAAAATGAAGGAAAGAAGAAGAAACGCGCAAGAACGCAAGGCTGCAACTTCAGAACGTATTTCCTGAGTACAGGGGACTGCACGCTTCCCCATGTCTGTCCGTTAAATTTCTATAATGCTTGGGCCTGCTCCCAAAATCTTCGAATTTCATTTCTTCATTGCTGTTTTACATGGTTTGGAAAGCAGGATGTTAAGAGCTCTCTAAAAGCAGTGGATTCTTTCCGCCAAGTAACCGTCATTCCAAGCATAAAAAACTACTTTAAGATTTTTCTACCTCAGATGTGTTTCACATCCAAAATAAAATCAGTCCCGGTGTAATACATACAACATATGGTAACTCTTGTGAGAACGGTGACTTCATACCTTGAGACTAGGCCTTAATAAATAACCCTGTCTACTGTAGTAACTTAAACACTGTTATTGTATTGGATTCTGTTTCCACTTGTTGGGAGTACTTTAGAAAACTCAGAAATGTTGAAGCTGAAATGCTCCAATGTCAGTCAATGTAACTGGCTTAAATCTTTCACCGTCCTACCCATTTGCTGCATTTTACTTTGTGTATCAAAAGCAACCCTGTGTTGGTGAAACTTTTGAAGATAATGAACAATTTCAGCAACTGTGTCACAATGACTAAGCATGACAGTTCGCTTCCACTTCCTGCCTGTTCATATTTGAATTTGTCAAATGTTCCCCATGTGCTACTTATCACTGCTGGGCTGTCCAGTGGGCATGCATGTCTGTGTAAGTTGGTTCTGCTCTATCTAGTGGTCACCTACTGGTAACATAATGAGGTGATATCCTTTTAACCTGGCAAAAACTTTGGAGTAAAACTAATATTAATTAGATGTTTATTATAATCGTTGTGACAAAGGCCTCCAAGCCAAAGAGCTGAATACTCTTGTTACGTCTCAATGGCACTCCTACTCTTCAAGTGTTTGAAGGGTGAAAGGTCATTGGTTACAGGATGCAATTACACCAGTGAAGTGATGTGAATGACATCCTGATGAAGAAACCTCCATGAAGATAGAAGGTTCTGCTTTTAACGAGCCAAAGCCTTACCCTGTGGGATCCCTTAGGCCAGTGTCACCATAACATGACCTATAAAATAGTTATGTTCTGTTGACCACAATGATGTGGCCACAATGCCATCATTGACCAAATTTCCATTGCTCCCAAGACATTTTGGCTCAAGGTTAACAAGATTCCTCCTACACAATCCCCACACATACATACTACTACTGGTAGCTGCCAAAATGAAAGAAACGCTTGAGTAAATGAAGGGTTCTGGTGGCTCTATTATGGTGTGGGGTGAATTTTCCAGGCATGGTTGAGGTTCACTCAACCCCTTAGAGGGCAAGGAAAACATCAATGAATTCAAAACCATTCTGAGTTGCCACCTTCATCCTACGGTGAAGCATTTCTATCCTGATGGGAGTGGTCTCTTCCAGGATGGCAATGCCCCCATCCAATGGGCACAAATGGTCACTGAATGGTTTGACAAGCATGAAAACCATGTAAACTGGTTCAGTCACCACTGTCTCATTGAACACTTATGGGAGATTCTGGAGCAGTGCCCGACAGAAGATATTCTACCACCATCAAAAAACACCAAATGATGGAATTTCTTGAAGAAGAATAGTGCTCCATCCCTCCAATAGAGTTCCATTAGAATAGACACTTGTAGAATCTATGCCATGGCACATTGAAGCTCTTCTGGTGGCCCAACACCCTATTAAGACACTTTATGTTGGTGCATATATGCATCTCTGTTTCAATATTCACACTTTTAAACCATTTTTTGCTTTACTATATGGCTCCTTTCATGTCCAAAGGCCCTTGCTCTTCAACAATTCAACAATGTTCCACGAGCAGAGGCTCATTAATAGTTGATGGCAATAACACTTTTAAATGAACGATTCACATTACGTATGCATGCATGCACACATACGCACGCACGCACATACATAAACACACAAACATGAATCAAAGGTTCAATGTTCACAGGCATGGTTTTGAGCTCTTACCGAATTCGTCACAGATGCTCTCGTTCTCGATGAGAGTGGGGTGGTCAAATGTGTCGCGGCAGTACAAGATCTTGGTGTTGTTGCTAAGGGAGGCGATACCGCCCAGCGCCAGCACCACGTGGTCCGTCAGCAGAG
Organism: Aldrovandia affinis; assembly: GCA_029706075.1. Lineage (NCBI taxonomy): Eukaryota > Metazoa > Chordata > Actinopteri > Notacanthiformes > Halosauridae > Aldrovandia > Aldrovandia affinis. Next base: position 793,666 of record JAINUG010000110.1, read on the forward strand.
AGGAGGGCTGTTGCCGCAGCCGGGCGGTAACGGACCGGTACCGACAGTACTGTGGATAGCTGAGAACCAGAACCTTCTTTTCCTCGCCGTCTTCGCCTGAGGAGAAAAGCAGACCGGGCGTCGTAAAAGGATTAATCACGGTAGCACGATCCATCTGATTGTTTTAAAACTGTCCATATACAGTATGCTACAGTATAATAGTCAGCTCAGGGACATCAGAATGGCCATGTACAATATTGACTGAAGGCCTCAGGGATATTACCTATTACTTGTGACCAAGCAGCTGTTGGCACATGATGATTCTCTGCATGGACTGTCAGTGTAAAAATATCTGGGCCGTGAGCCATGTCATTCAGTGCAGACAGATCAGAGCATAGCACATGGGTCCCTCTGTCTGATACTGAGTCACACAAATCCTTCTGCTTAACCAAGATCATCACCATCACACCCAAATCTAAATTAACTCAGCTAATAAATCGCTGCACTAGGTCACATGGCACGCCAGGTGGTTTGAGACGTTCCCAAGTGCTGTACCCTGGAAAGAGTTAATCACCATCCTGCAATTGTTAAACCACTCAGACTGCATAAAGCCACAGCGAAGAAATCACAAAAAATACAATCCACTCCAGACAGTCAAGAGTGAGCTTGCCTACGTTGCTGCAGTCACAATCTATCCATGTCAAAAGATGTCAGACAAAACACTATTATAAAAGCTGACACACAGTGTGCCACTCAGGAAAACACAATGCTGAAAATGGCTGTTTTAGGGAAAAGGGGCGTCAAATCGTTGAAATATTTTACCACCACAGGTCTTTGCCATCAGTAGTTTGCCACCTCAGTCCCCATCCTCCTTTCTCGGGAGGACAGAATTTGTTTTTCAAAATCTATTACACATCTTGAAATTGCCTTTCATCACATCTACTGTGAACCACGACACAAAGACCCAGAGTTACATAACATATGGACAATTAGCCCGTGTATTTTTGGTACATGACAGTGGCGACACTGTGATGATTTTAAATTAACTTCTTGTACACTGCTCAGTCTGACAGGCAAATAAGGCATGGATAAAATATAGCAAAAAAATATAGGTGAAATAACATATAGTGCTTGTCTCCGACGTTCAGCTTTTACTGCATGTAAGATAACCACGTGCTACTTACACACAGGAAAACACACACACACACACACAAATGTATATGAGGGGTCTGGTTTATCTCACACTTTATCAATGCTATGACTCTCCAACACTCTTTTCAGAAATGATAACCCACTGTGTTTGCATTATTCCATCTAGACTCCCAGTTAATTCCCGGTGGATGCGTGACGTCTGTGCTTTGTGGAGAGGAATGCTGCATCACATTTCTTTAACATTTTTTTGTAGGTCTTAAAAGCCACATTGGTAAGAACAAGTCTTGTATGGTCTATCTGGCTGGCCTTGTTGAAACCCCAATGTTAAATATATCCTATTACTAAAATATTTCAATAAACACCCAAGTTTGGTACTAAACACAGACTGTATAAGCCCTGCGCCTAGATATTACTTACTACTGGGTGCAAAGTCAGCTCAAACACATTTTATATATATAATATTTATATCCGTGTGTGTGTGTGTGTGTGTGTGTGTGTGTGTGTGTGCTACATTAATCACTGTGCGGTCACAAAGTGTTTAGTTAATGGTTGCTAGGCGTTTGCATTCAAAATCCCAAAATCTTTCCAGAACCAATGTAGATTTTCCTCACAATTTCATAAAAATCTGTTTGCTAGTTTTTAATAAAAAGTAACAACTATCCATCCATCCATTGTCAGCCGCTTATTCCTGGTCAACAAGCCTATCCCAATGCGTCCCGGCGAGAGGCAAAACACCCTGACAGGTCGCCAATCCATCACAGGGCACACACACCATTGTTACCTACGGGCAATTTAGACTGTAATTAGCCTAATGCATGTCTTTGACTGTGGGAGGAAACCGGAGTACCCGGAGGAAACCCACGCGGACACGGGAGAACATTCCGCACAGAAATATTCGAACCTGAGACCTTTTTTACAGTGCTATCCACTGCACCACCGTGCCGCACAGTAACAACTAGTAACAACTTAATAAAAAGATGAGTGAATATTGTTGTTATTAAATATATTTTGAAATTTTCTTTTTTACAGCATTTGGTTGTTATTAAATTTGAAATTTAAGGGTTTTTTTAAACGAGGGTCCATTGAAAATGTAACCTAAGGTTAGGTTGTGTGTTAGCAATGCTGGCAGCTGGAAGCCATCGCAACACACAAAGCCAATGTTAAAGGGCACCTGACAAGCTAGCAACAACTTTGAAGAAAAAAACTAAACAATTGCCCATAATATTTGTGAAATACACTCCTACGCAGAGAGGTTCAAAAACATTGTTAGCAGGTACCTAGACTAGTCCGTCAACCAGCTTAGGTTAGTTCTTTTAAAGGATAATACTTTGCACTTTTATTTAGAAGTAAGACACTTGTAAGACAACTATGGGTTTTGGGTTGTTCATATAGCAGTTGTTAAGGGTGAAATTGCCGTCAAATCAATTGCTGAGCTGACGATAGCTAGCTCATTTCTAGCTTGCTATCTAGCCAATTGATTGGTTGCCTACCTTGTCTATTTGCATGGATACAATAATACACATTGGTATGTTAATCTGGTTAGGTAATGTTAGGTAGCTAGCTAGTCTCAGCTGGTTTGACACTGAAGCTGGGTGCTAGTAGTTTGTCTCTTTGTTAGTTAGCTAACAGCAGTATCTAAATATAGCTAGCTATTTAGCAAAATGGTGTCATGTGTAGTCATGCTCACTAAACTAGACACAACCATGACTTTCTAAATTGCATTATTAATGGTATAAAAGTATTCATTGGGGGGAAAGTAGGGAAATTAAACCCAAAAAACAAATAGTCTATTTGGTTATTGATTCAAAGAGAAGTTTGATCGAATGCTCAGCAGCATGCCCAATGGTGAGTACACTGTTTGAAGTAGACCAACATATCTACAATACTGTAGCAGGTATCAAAATATTGGGTGTTGGAACACTTGTCAGTACATAGATCAAGATAATAGTCGAGGTGCTCGTGAATTTCTCGTCTTTCTCGGATTTTGCTAATCATTATTTCTCACTTAAACCCATTTAGACCTAAAATGCCTGCTAAAAATGCCTATTAAAACCTAAGCAATTATTCTACACAACCTCTTAAAACCTGAGGGTTTTCTGGAAAAAATTTCAAAAAGAAAATCCGACACCAACGTGCACTTCATTTCCCCCACGTCTATTTCAGCGAATCACAGCGCATTTCATTAATCGCAAAATCGAAGCGACCTAAACGTCACTCCAGGTCTTAATGGGTTAAAACATACTTTTTTGGGTTTAATATATATAACACCCACACCCGCATATGCATATTTATAAATACACACACACACACACACACACTCACATCACAAAATATATTATTTTGCTGAAATTATTAGTAATTTGTAGTAATTAGTCATTAGTAAATTTAGTGGCCAATTATACCCTATATTTATTTAGATTCGCCCTCCCCCACAAACTCGTCCTCAAGCTAATTCCCCGAGGCCAGCGATGATGTGCCACCTCCGAGACGGAACTCTTCCCCCTTTTCTGGAGACACCCTTTGCGCTTCCCGGCAACTTTGTGCTGGCTCACCCTCCCCCCTCCCCCTGGGGCGGACAGACAAATGCCGGGGGATCCCAGCCAGGGCTGGTCTGGCACAGTCAGGTTTCGAACCGCGACCGCAATAGGCAGCTCACACTCGCACCCCTCAACTTGTGCGTTAGACCTCTATGCTATCCGAGGCCCCTAAATGATTAGTAATTTTCTACATCAACATCAATGCCGACTTCACCCCTCCTCCCTACACAAACAATAGCCCCCAACACAACCCCCAACCTCCCCAGGAGCCCCCCAAACACACCCCCACTCCAAACCATCTCAACCGCCCCCCCAGGAGAAGGAAAAACAAATATAAACAATTTCAAATGAAATAAAACCAAGAAGAAATACAGGGCAAAGTCCAACCATGGTCCCATGAACATGCCATTGATTATGTTTTTCAGTATTTGCCCATTAATTTCAGATTCCTTGAGGCACTGTGGTCTTTACATTGTACGTCTTTGGGTAACACTAGGCCCTATTTCACCTTCATGTCCCAGACTCATTCCCTCAACAACACAAAACCTCTCTGCTCTTCTGAAACCCCCTGACATCAACACACCTTTCTCCCCCAACGATCAATCAATGCATCTGAAGCCAGTTTCAAAATCTCCAGGATTTTATGAGCTACCACAGTTCTGCTAATCTCACCAGGAGACTTGGTCCATTATGCTGATTGTATTTGCTTTAGGCAAAGATGAGACCATAGAACAGGGCAGTAACCGAAGCCTACTCTTGCTTCACAGCCATTTTGCTAATAAAATCTACCCTTTTTAAATAAAGGAATCTTTATCTTAGCAATTTAATTGGTTGGGGCCGCACTATCATTAGAGAGCAGAGAAAATCACATTAGGCAATTTTCCTTTAATACTCTTGACAAGCGGCCTTTGTCAAGAAAACAGGTATGCACTGATTGGTTGCAAAAATCACCCTCTGAATCTGCTTGACTAAGCTTCACATGTCTTATCAGATAAGGAGGCATGAACTCCCAATTCTTAATGATGTCAACTGGTTTCTCTTGGTTTACAATCAAACCTTCCTGCATAATGTCTAGACAACTGTGGGAATATTTCTACAATGAATTTCAGTCAACACCTTTTTATCAAATGGAGTAATCCAATTAAAAACACCCACCCACACACACACACACACAACATTATAAGACATTCAACGGTTGTCATGTTATGGTCTAAAAATGCAAATATGTAACATCTAAATACACACCATATTGAGGATCACCTACCTAAATGAGTTAGAGACAGGAAGTGATTCAAAGGTTAAAAAATAACCAAGTTATTGTTTATTTATTCAATTCAAAAGTTTAAAAAAATGCAGGAGATGGATTCCACCCTTTCCTACTGGTACTGAATGCCTTGATACTGCACACTGGGGGTGGGGCTTAGCAGAAGGAAGACAAACACAACTCTACTCATTACAATTTACAAAGCCAACACTGTGATACCAAGAATTAGGAACTTAAAACCATTTCATTTCTGATGTAGAGAAACTTACACTGGACCTATTTTGTTACAAATTGTAGTGGAACTAAAACACAAAGCAACCCACCTTATTAGTTAACAATAAATAATGGTTATTTAGTTTAACGCACACAGCTTCTAGGTAACAGAAATGCTTAAGCCTACTAGGAAAAGTTTATCACTGCACTCAGTTGAGAACAAAAAGGGAAAACACAAATATAGTAAATACCTAAATCTCTTTTCCATCACTCATAAACCTTAGCAGCTGCATGTTTCAACTAGGCATGTTTCAGGCAAACTGTGGTACACCTATGATACAGGGACTTTGAAGGGGCAGAATATCTATATATCCCAGCTCTCCAACTGAAGGTTGTGCAGTTTTTTTTTTTTACAAATTGTAAATCATTAACACTTATGTTCGTAAACGTAACCTCACCAAAAGCAGTGCAATAACAACTCATTGTGGGCTGAAGTTAACACACATGCAAATGCATCCTCATACAATTTCGACAATCCAGATAACATTTGATTACATCAAAAGATTCTTTGATTACCTTACTGGGAAACCTGAGTGTTTCAAAAGGCATTGTTCTATATCAGCCCAGAAACATTTTTTAGACGCCAGAGCAGAGAGACTGTGCTCCTTACACAAACAATTGGCCGTGTGTTCCCTCCGATGCAGATTCTGCATAACCTTCAATGTCTCACTAAATCATACATGGGTTCCCATGAAAGACAAACACAGCTACTGAAATACATTCTTCCTCTGCCCCACCCAGAAATAAAAGAATTTCCCAATATCTTTTGCTTTCAGTGTGACATTAGATAACTACTTTTTCCCCTCATTTGTTATAGGTAACAGGTATCTATAAAATAAAACAAAATATTTTTTTACAATTCAGAAACACGTGTGAATGGCAACTGACAATTCTTGCTTTTAAAACTGAGGCCTTGTGTTGATAGTGAAAAGTGCAGCGTTACAATTAACAGTAACAATAAAACCTGTTATCTTAAAGGGCAAGTTCTTGTCACTGTTGTTCTTATAGCCAGGTTGAATATCCCCAGACATTGCTACATCTGACACAAAAAATACATAATTGTATATTTGCCATTTTCACTTAAGACCTCAACCTCTATTGCTCTCTTTGGAGTGGAGCGCACAGCACAGACGTGATAAAAGAATGGGATAAAGCCTACCATCGCTCATTCTTTAAGTAACACAAGTCACCTCCAGATCTGAGCAGATTGTGTTCAAACAAGCACAGCATTTTTTCACCGTGTGTAACCCAAACTTGTGATGATTAAAGGCACAGGCATTTTATTTTTCGACATTGGCATATAGAAAAAAAGTAAACATTTTCTTTCTGATGTGATCTCATCTTGACTCTATTTTGAATTAGTCATTCAATGGAATATTTATTTTTACCAGCTGTGAACCTTTCCGCGCTATCTATTATGGCTAGGACGTACGTAGGGCACTTCTGTGGGTGTTAACAAGCATAAATGCATAACATTACCACGCTAGTACCGGTTTTAGCACTATGAAATAAACAAACGTAAATGTATGAAGTAAAATATTAACTAGAGCAGTGCTGTTTGGAATTCAGTGAGTGGTGCTATTTGCTGTTCTACTGGTATTGATTTCAGGGTTGTGCTGTTTTCATCTCAGCAGTCCCCGTTCATGTGTAAAACACAGCTCCTAATAACACAAATGCATCACCCTCTTTCTGCTACATCAACAGTTTTTAACAAAAGATGTGCCACAGTTAGCAGCAGGCCAACAGCTTCTCAAGCTGTTTGTCTTTATTTAAAAAAAAAAAAAACTACAAATAGGAGCTGCCAGTAAAATATGTGAGAAGAATGTACTGCTGTAGAATCTTCAGCAAATTCAATGCCGCCACTGTATATATATATGAAAAAACCTTTTCATATTTAAATGGATTTAATAAGCTTCCACCAGTACTGCTTTATTTCTTCCACAAACTGTCTAGAGCTTTGCACATGCCCTATATTAAGACCACAAGAACGTTCCTCTTCAGTTCAGATCTGTTCATTAGAAATCATTAGGGGTTGAACCAGCTTTTCTTTCACAGCATGTCTGAAACTCTTCAAAGCGTATCACATTTGTGCAAAGGTTACAAGAAGCCAGAGGAAACCTTCTATTGAAACTATGTGCCTGCTAAATTACCGCGCACAGGTTTGTTCCTGCATTTAATTATGCAAACAGTCAAATGTGCCATTTTCTGCCTCCCTGTTACATTTATGCAATTGCCTACTTAGATGCCAAAAGAAACATTTTAAAGATTTAGGCATAATGTATTACAATTTACTGAAAATGAACGTGGGCAGAACAGTGTACCCTGTTTTTCCCCAGACCACAATAACTTTGCTCTTTATTTGAATCAATTTTTGTTGAAATCTAAATTGCCTTTAGCCACATTTTCCAAAATATACCCCAAATGTCAATGTAAAACACTCCCTTGATGATTTATTTTACCTCATGTTATTTTATTACATTCGACATTCCATTCTCTAAGCCCTGCACTTTCAGTAGGCTCCCTAGCAACCAACCAAAGCACTGATTTTTGTGTAGCTGGCACCATTCCAGTCTTAACTGTCTGTGTTATTGATTGCTAGATTGCAAAGTTTGCATTTAATAGCTTCTGTACTACATGACAGAATTATACAAAATTTGTCATGCCAAATTGTTTCTTTGCCTCAAGAGATTGCTATTAAAAACAAAAACTAATATATCAAACTGTGGTAGACAAAGCATATTTAGTTTGAAATACAAGCACACCCCTCCCCCACTACCACCAAATAAGCTGATAAATATCTGTAACACAAAACCATTATTGTTTTTAAACTAATGAAACAGTGAGTAAAACTGGGGACAAAATGAGTTTATAAAGACTGAGAGACCAACTGAAATGGATTCTCTGTACAAAAAAAGAACATATTTCCCAATCATTCCTTTCTGCTATCTGAACTGAAAAACATTATTGTTTTCTATTACAAATGAAAAAAGATAAAGTGCAACTCAGTAATCACTGCCAGAATGTTCTGAGAAAGAGACTTGCCTGAAGGTGTACACAGCCAGAATAGTTGGTCAAAGAGCAGTTTTAGAACAGGATTATCCAGTTAATCTTTAACAATAAAAGTTGAGCTCACTACTTCAAATGGAATTCACTTAAAATGTACTTCACACCATCTTGTCTCTGCAAATATAGCTTATAGTTTATTTTATCAACAGTATGACACAGAGAATATTGTAGTATCATGGGCTACAATGGAAAGAAGACAGTGAACAGAAAATTTGCTTTATCCTTTTGAAGTGTTTTACCCTCTCTTGATAGTCTGAGAACCCTATTGATCTGGACTGAGTAATGAGGACAGCTCTGCTAGCTCAGGTAACTTACATTCTTTGACCACATCTAGACTCTAACTTGGCTCTCCCTCTCACCGTCCACAAAGTAATGCTGGCCCTGCCATCCCTTAAAACGGATTCCCTCAAATAACTAGCAGCATGACCAGTCTCACAAATCAGATCAGAAAAGGTAATTTGATGCTAATGAACTACATACAATCCCTCACGGGGACCAGACTGGCACAGGTGCATGATTACAGCCCAGAACTGTAGTGGCAATAGTGATGTTAAAGTGCGACCTCATTTGAAAACCTACAATCTTAAGGTGGGAGCACAACACCATAACCTCCCATCAAACTAGGACAATAGCCAGCATTGGGTTGGTGTGCCTTTGCTTGCCTCTTTTTCCAGGTCTTGTCAACATGTTCAATCAACGTTGATCTGGGTCAGTTGAAATCTGGCAAATGTGCTTTGAGTTAGCTAACTAGTTAAGTCTAGGCAGCTAATTCACATTGGCTAGCTACTATTACTGTTCTTACTTCTGCTAGCTATTATCACTATCAATGCCTTGTCTGTTTGTTTGAATCAATGCAGCACTGATGGAACATTGATTAATTGTCACTTCCAAGCATTTGGAAGACTCATCCTGCTCAATGAGCCTACTATTTATACTAATACGCATACAAGAGATTACTGAAGCTACGTAGCACTGTTGAGAAGAGTTTTAGCAATGCTTTACTTCTCCCTCCCAGTTAGCTAGCTTATGAGTACAATTAAAACCATTGAACAATAACCACTTACAACATAAATGCATCTGTTAAGCCACAGAAAACAACATAAACAGCTATTAGTTTTCATTACAAACTTAATGGAATGATCCTTTAAATTATTCTTTTACCTGCCCATAAGACATTACATTAACTTATTTATACTGCACATCACAAAAACACTTGGAACAATTGGGTAGCTAGTAAAGATTTTATGTTGTTCCTCGTGCTAGTGTTACTGCATGGCCTAATTGACAACAGTCTAACCACAGGTTCATTTTCTAAAATCACACACTATTTTGCTGCCCAGACTAGAGAACTTGACAGACAATGTATTTAAATTCAGTTTTTATACTGCAGTGTATTCTTTTTTTAATAACTGGGTTGTTGTTGAACCATTCATCTACACACCTGCCAGTGGAATGCTACTATTCTGCTGCTATACATGAATTCATTGGGCGATATGATGATATTATCGGTTATATCACCCAATCTGGTGTCTACCAATATAGACACCAGTAATAGTTTTCACTTTCCCTCGATATACAGTAGAACGATATTCATAATAGCCAAATTCCACCTTACATTCAGCACACTTGCACACAATGCACACTTATGTACCAATAATTCATTAGTACATAGTCCAAGAACATTGTCACTAACGTTAAATCTATTTTTATGTATAGGATGAAGAGCTGTACCAAACACTGTGAGTTACTGAGAAGCTCACAATATTCCGTACACTGAGGTCCGATAATAATATTTTTTTTTTACATTGTCTCAATTTCTATAATTCAAATTCACATTGATCAAAGACTGATACGTAGTGCATGGGGTGGGCTTTCCTGTGGCTAAGCTGCTAGCCTGTTTGCAATGGCCCAAATGGGTGTAATACTGTACGAAATACTGTGTTTACATTATTGTAATTGGGTTGAGATGCACACTAAGCTCAACAAATACAGACACATAGTACAAAGGCCTTTTTAGGGGAACCCACATGCCAGCCATTCTACTTTCTTATAATGGAGGCCTATTGTGTAATAGCTCAATGGCGCTATCTTAAGGCAATAGGCTAGCTATGTGCATCTTTTCAACTGCTGTTAAGCATGATAATCTCGTATATCGTTTATTTTATTCAAGGCATATCGTCAATAGGGAAATTTGAATATAGCCTAAGCCTACTTTGCAGGAAAATGATTGCTATATCCTGTCATAGCATTATTACTGCATATTCTTAGAACTACAAAATACATACTTTCTGTTGCCAACATAGGGTGAATTCCAGTAAGTCAAAGTTCTGCCTGGGTTGGGTGCACTCAACAAATTTCATTCACACCTTCTATTCTAAACTGAATAACTTTGACCTACAAAGAGATATTGGATCGGAGTACAAGCCCCTATACTACCTAAAGGACGATTCAATCGGCGGAGAAACTTTTCACTCAACCACCATGCTGGTAATGCCCCAAGTGATTATTATGGGATGTGGGGAGACCATAAACAGTATTTATTAAATGGCAGTCAAAGGGGAGGGGTCCCAAAACAAAAATCTTATGAAAATGAGTCGTCCTCCCATTATATCACATTGGTATGCTCCACAAATCTATGTCCATAATGACAATGGTGTTTTTTAAGAAAGAAATTGCTTTATGAGATAAGTTCCCTCCCTGTCCATCTGCAAATACCCAAATACAGAGGGATGTAACCTGTTTCAGCACAGGCTATCCAATCAGCAGCTGTGTCAGGATAGTGAACATGATTGGTCAACACTGTATACTAGTGACTCCAAAGAAAACACTGGTCCCTAATGAGGAACCTGGTTAATTTACTATTAGAATGGATTTAAATTTGACCTTGTGACACTTGGAATTAAAAGCATATCCTTTATAAATGCATAAGCATTACTGGTTAGATGGCTATTAATGGTAAGAGTAGCTAAATATCCATTTAGATCCCAATAGGATAGTCATCATCTTTTTCTTCCTGGCATCTGAACTGTTCTCTGTCCCTGTGAAGGTCTCTGATTGATAAAATATGCTAAAATAGCAATAGCAATCTAAGATATTGTGACATTATCTGTATATTTATGGAATCAGAGACCTTTGTGCGGAGAAAGAATGAGTTGTTCATATTTCAGACAGAAAGAAAAATGGACTTCCAGCAATGTGCAGAGTGAAAATGATCTGGTGACATCATCAGGTACTCGAGCTGCAGCATGTAGTACGGGTTTTTTTTGGCCAAGCATGTCTTTATAAATATATCACTAGGCTTGTCATATTATAGATTTTGATCATAGTTCTTCTAAGCAAAACCATTTTTGCTTGAGAAAAAAAGCCTTTCGCTTGAGTGCATATTAAAAGTGGTGCGGTGTCATGAATTTATAAACCTCTTATTCAGGGGAAACTCAGTTGAGTTAACTGTGATCACAGTGCTGTTGGTCTGCTGAATTTTAAATGCTGTCAGAAATGGGTGACTTTCCTATGAAGGTTGATTTCATGAGATGCAAAACGCATATTTTAGCAGAGCGTATGGCAGGATGAGACAATGGAAGATACTGAACTGGGTCTGGGGACTCGTATGTATATTTGATTAACCTTGCCCAAAGAAATCTGCCACTGACCTAACAAATGGCTCAATACCTGATGTGAAATATAATTTAATGCTGCCTATTTGAAGCCACTATACAAAGAAAACAACTGAAAGATAAATACATTTCCCACAGGCAGTAAAAATGTAAATTATAATTGAGTGGGCTCCACTGTTCATGCTTGTGTACCATTACCTCATCTGCTGAAAAGCTTAAAAAAATATCTATACATGCTGTGAGTCAGAGGAAGAGAAAAAAACATATTAACAGTTTCCATTTAAGCTGCAAACACAAACTTGCTATTATTTCAGATGAGCAGCCGTGATGAAAGGCATTGTGCGCAAGTCAAATAGACATCCCTGTTTGATCTTTGTTCCAGCACAGACATAGTACATTATTTAATGCTTAAGTTATTATTATATGCCATGGAAAAGTTCTCATTATTCCGGTGTGCCTCTGTACTATACATATTGTATATTATAGACACATGAGATCACAACCACTGACTAAACTGATAAGAAACTCAAGGGAAGCAGAACTTGAATGTTTAATGTGAAACACAGTTCTGCTACCTATTATTCAAACTCATTATGTGCAACAAACAATATATGTATGTTTCCCATACTTTTAATAAGCAATTTAAATAAATATGTATTAACTTGGAATGCAGGTGTCAAGCACGCAATGAACAAATGCCAATGTCAAAGTGATTAACTTTGGCTTGTTTTGTAAAAGGAAAATGAAATTCTAACAAGCCATTCTAAACAATGGATGCATTTTTTTACCATATGAGTGGGTGAAATGATTACAATTTCCAGAGAACAGGAAGAAAGGCAGAGAATAATGGCGTTACTCAATGAAACCAATTAAAGAGCATTTAGAATCTGACACAAAGGGAGGATTAGATGACGGCCAGGATAACAAGATGGTATATTATCAAGGCCCCATTGTGCTGATTTCTTTATTTGCAGTCACTTCAAGACAAGCCTTTTCAATTACTGTCCAAAGAATAAATCATTCATAATTCTAGAGCCAGTCTCAAAGGGCATCCATATTAAAGATTTTTTGTATCAATTTTACAAGCACACTAGATCATTCCTATGCTTATTGTCTTCAAAAACCAAAAACAACCCCCCCCCCTCCAAAAACAACTAAAACAAAAAAACAAAACTCATTTCCAGCTGTAGATTTTATATATGCATCCTGTTTAGAGCGGGTTAATGGGGTGGAAAAAAATCTTCTTTGTGCATTTAAACTAACTCTTAAATACAGCCTCGTCTCATATTTATGAACTACATGTAATAAAGAATGAGGGATGGAGGGACAGAGAGAGAGAGAATGTTTTAGAGTATGGAGTGACCCCAGTCTGCTTAAATCAATGGCCACACCAAATGTTTGATGAAGCTCTGGCGTCATCTCATAATCGATTAGCCAATCAAAGTCTATTTAGCACATTTTTACATTTAAATTGTCACAACGTGTGGAACACAGTGTGTTCTATGGAGGGATTCGATACACCCCCCAAAAAAAAGAAGCCCACAAGACTACAGTGATGAGCCAAAAAAGTCAGTGGGAAAATGAACGAAAGGTTGATCAGCGACGGTTGTCCATAACTGGGGATCATAACACAAGAGACCCTGAGGTCAGCAGTGACGACTGCTCACGGAGACACTGGGAGAGTCACGTGACCTGACTGGTTGAACAACACAGGGCTACTATCACCTCCTCCTGTCTTGGTTGGAGGTGGAGCTTCAGGGGACACGGGAGCTGAGGACAAACTCACAGCTGATAGCAAAACACACGCAGAGGTTTTCAGATGATGTCGTATCAGGTGACATGAGCAGGGCAGAAATCTTTTGCTGCTGCTCCCCATGCTCTCCATGCTGCAATGTTTGCAAGATGCGGAAAAAAGAACTATAAAAAAACCTGTCTGACGTCTAACAGATGGACTCATCTTTATCAAAGCAGCTTCAGCATGACACCACATCCTCTTAAAAAACTTTTGAAGAAATATGTAGTTATGTACTCGAAAAAAAAAAAAAGATCACGGCCAGCAGACAGCTGAATAATGTAATACCGCTTCTTTTGGATATTGAGATAAGACTGCAGCTGAGATGAATTTGATTAGTGAATAATTAAATACTCATGCACACAATATTCTTCCAGCATACAGTTTCCTATGACTAAATAAAATGGATTAGCACACAGAATGTCATTAAAGAGCTGGTGCCAAATAAGGGATTAATTAGTTTCAGTGATGGTACAGTGCGCAAGTTCCAAGACGTTTAATATTTAAGGAAGGCCTGTCAGTTTTGCAACAACCCCGAGCTCAATGCGAAATGATTGGCTGGCGATAATAGCAGATTAGTCATCGTGACTAGATGGGGCCTGGCACAACAAACCATAAAAGCCACATTGTATTTTTGCAAACATGGAGAGCGCCCTCAGGTTAAAATTAACAATGCTAGTATGGCTGCTTGGAGGGGGTGGGTCGCCTCATGAAGGACACTACACAGCATTAACATTTAATTGAATTTCCCTCTCAAAAAAGATCCGTTTTAAAAACTGGGAAAATCTAATAAAGTAAATAGATAAATGGAAATATTTCTGGAAGAGCTCGAGTCCCTTTTTTCCACTTTGCTGTCGGCTGTTTGGGGTCTTTTATGTTATAGGAGAAGTCACATTAATAACTTCTCTGTTGTTTCATACTCAGTAATGGACAGACAATAAAACTATTAATTTCCTCAAAAGGTCACCCCTTGGAGACATGCACATTGTTTAACTGTCTACCAGTGCAGTTATTATTCCGCAACACATTGCACGTAGAAGAAACGCAAGCAGTTGGAAATTGAGGAAATAAAATGTAACGACAACAAAACCCCCAAAAAAGTGCATTTTGGAATCGAAAAGATGATTACAACATATGTCAATTTTTTTCTTCCGTGCCAAAAACTGCTCCAACATTTTTAACAGCTAACAGAGACTTTCCACTCCAGCTCATAATACACACAGATTTAGAATTCTTGGCAGTTGTTCAGACTTCAGTCATAAGGGAACTAATGATATGAACAGCTCACCATGTTATAATGGACAAAAAGTCCATGTGAGTGTCCCGCAGGTCTGCAAATAATCATGACATGACGACTATAAAAAAAGGAAGTCTAAAATTGCTCACGGTGAACGCTACACTGCTTGACACTCAAAGCCCGACGGAGGAGAATATAACGTAGATGAAGTATTCAATTAATTACTTCAGAATGCTTAGCCTTCTAGATCAGTTTAAAGGAAGTGCATTCCAGAAATACATAGTTTCTCTTTCTCTCATGCGACTACGCACAGCCATTATTACCACAAGACAGACTAGTTGTGCAATCTGTTATTCATGCAAACTGGAACGCATAACCATTTCCATCAGATCATCACCAGAAGCGTGTGAGTATGCGTGTGGGTGTGTGAGAGTCCCATTTATTTATTTATTTTACAGAACCTACATAATATCACAATTTCCTAGACAAAAATCAGTGATGCAACATGAAATCATTCGCACTTGGAGCAGAATACATTACCTGGGCCGGGAGTACTACCATGTCATCGCTTTTTACTTTCCTATTACTCTGCTTGCCTGCGTCAGCACAAACATTCGGTGGAAGCCACATTCAGGCCACAGGAAAAAGCAAACACACCAGTAAGATCCCATTGATCTTCTTTGCAAATCGGCAATATTAGCCGCGTTTCTATGACATGACGTCACCAAATGGGAGAGGGGTCAGTGAGCACAGCCCCTGTAAACGTGAGCCAAACGCTGTACCTTAGAAATGGAGAAATTCAGAAGGGGCTCTGTGCAAAATACAGATATGGCTGATAAATCAATGGTCCTTCTTTCTTTTTTTGCTGCCTGACAACAAGCTTGCTGCAAGAAAATGGGACAGCCGTGACATATCATATCAGTCACATGAAACAGAATGGGAGAAAGCATGAACTCCTGTATTGTGAGATGAGGTAGCACCTTCATAAAAAGCCTCTTTCAGGCTAAAGATATGGGTCCAATATGGTTAGGAATGCGAGCAGCCGGCCAAGCAGGCTACCAACAACCCTGCCTTTCGGTCGTGACTCGTGTCCACTGTTTAGTAACATTATGCCGCCACTTTAGGAAACCATCATTGCCGCTCTCCTGTGGTGAGCACTGAGGCATGTGAGCCAAGTTAAAAGCAATTTGTTTTACAGCTGTTTTATTTAGCATAGGCATATTTATACCATGGCTGCTGTAGAAAAAAACAAAGTGCCTTTTATGTTTTCATTTTCATCCAGCAAAATGTTCCTTCCTACACAATACACAGAAGCATTACAATTTCTGTCTCAATTTTTTCTCATTGGATTTACTGATAGTAGTGCTAAGTGAGGATGTTACATGGATAGGTACATTGGTGACGGCACATCCCCTGAACCATTCTCACTGCTAACAAAATAAGTGAATGCTGTCATGAACAAACAATACAGATTGTACTGTAGGCAAGCTACAATAAGCCCTGACTGTTTCCTGGCTCCTGTCTTTGCATTCTGGAGATGATACTGCCTTTTTTCCCTTCCTGGTATTCTTGAGCATTAAAGCTGTCAGACATGCTGGTTACAAGCCCATTGTGCAGAATCTGATACTGTTTCTGAGCATGTGCTGTACACTCTCTGTGAGCCATTGTGGTTGCCCTGATTACATTATTGTTCTCCTGCTATAGAACAGGGAAGCATTTACTTCAAACACCATGGCAAATCAGTTTTATTTTATTTTTTAAAACGTGTATCATACTTGCTTAAATACATGCTTGTTAAAGGTAAGGGCAATTTGCCATTGAATATGCCATTGGCCTCAGTCCTCAGTCAATGCAAAGCACAATAAGGTATTTTGCATGCAAAAAATGTTGAAGAATGAATGCAAAAGGTCCTTAATTTTACTTAGTCACCTCAGTGTGTTCTTTTGGGGCAGCAAATGTTTGTGCTTTGGGACATGATAATGATAGCAGATGTAAATGAACAATCATTCCTATTGCTCTTTTTTTCATAAATGAAAATGTAAAAAATGTCTTTTTCAAAGCTTTTTTACAAAGGAGGACACAACTACCCTCCTCAGCCCACTGGAAAGGTTTAGCACCGGAGATGAGAAGGCCCTTTAACTTCAAGGGTCCGTAATAAGTTGTGTCTGAGTCTCTCAGTGTAAAGAATATTTTAGGAATTAAACAGGAATTCTTGTTCCAACATGTAGCATATACACATCCCTGGGTACAATTATTATTTTAATCCGTGTCATTTTTTATATAATGTTAAAAAAAGACTGCTAATCAGTACTCCCCAATTGGATACATGTTAATATTGTATCTCAAAACAGCCTTTTTAATGAACATTTTAGTCATTACATTCACTGAGATGGTTTTCCCAGGACAGAGTGCATTTGGTGATTTCCCTGGATTTAGCAACATACTGTATAATTTCTCTTCACAGGCCCAAAACAACACCAAACCGCTACAGGAGGGCTCAGAACAACTTGCTGAAATTCACAATTGGGAGAGATTATAAACCTTCCAACAGCACTTGCTGAATTGGCATGACTTCAAATGACAGCCCAGATAAGTGTAATATTACTATTAGCCCTCTCTTTCCATGGTGACCTAAGCCTACTGTGGGAGAATCTTTATAGCGCCGCTGTCTCCCCTGAGTTGGGGCTTAAATTATAACACCACTTCTTTGCTTTGCAGTAAAACCCACAGTGGTACAGGGCTAGCAAGGTAGGCCAATCTCAAACAAGTTACTGTATCAAGGCCTACGACTAGAATAAGAGCATCCAAGAAGGATGTACAGATTTGGGAAAAATAAATGACACGTGCACATAAGCATGGAGTCTGTTTAAGTTGTAGTAGTTGCCATTATCTTTATAAAAGGTGACGGTTTTCTTCCCATTCTCAGATGGATCACTCCTGCTGATCACTGCTCTATAGGCCTTGACGACCTATAGGGGGCTTGACGACTCCCAAAACTATGGCTTGGATTCAATCAACTTTTCTACTTAACCTTTAAAATGAAAAGGTGCTGTTGTTTCTTCACAAACACAGTTTGGTAGTGATTGCTGAAGAAATAAAAGAAAACAATGTCCATGTCTTGTATCCAGGCCTATGTCTTGGCCATTGAGCTATTCTGCTAAACTGGAGAAAACATATTTATAAAAACATATTTAAAATGTACAATGTTCTTGGTGATGCACTGAAAACGATTCCCTTAATGACTGATATGCATGTTTGTCAGTAGAACAACTGATTTCTCATTAAAATACCCTCATTATCGCACCATATTTCAGGCATCAAATGGGACATTTTCATCAATTAAGACTGAGAATATTTAACCAAACAAATTTGAATAGCTCAAAAAAAGAAATCGCGTTTCAGTCTAAGATACACCATTTCTCATAAATTTCTAAAATTCATTTTATGGTTTTATGTCACATTAAATGTCAAATTAGTTTTTTCTTTATTGCTGGGACATATTATAATTTAATGCATCTCTTAATAATGAATTGAATTTCACAGAAATACTAGCAGGCCAACCTCAGGGAAAAAAAAGAAAAAGTGAGCGTGGCTATTTCATGTGGCTGTTCAATTAATGATTTATTTCCATCAGCAGGGCTGCTTTTTAAAGTCTGCTTTCTGCTGAATGATCCTTTTCTTTCTCTGGGTAACAAAGAAGAGCAAATTTAAGCGAGAGACGGCCTCTGGTCCACTGCCAGAATATTTAGCTTACGAAGCGAATTCAGAGGCGTTCTGAGTAACTGCATTTAGGGTCCTGACAACACAAACAGGCGAACATAGTCATTAAAGCACAACTTATTAACATTACAAAAACCTATACACACAAATAATAAGGTTACAAGTCGGACAGCAAATAAATCCATTAACACATTTTTCTGCCCGCTATTGATTCGTATATGCAGCTGTAGCTCTATGCGCGCCTAAGTGACAAAGCATCCATTATTGATTCTTCCGTCTAATCTCTATAAGAATCTAATACAACAGCCGATTCAAGGGCAATTTAACATTTTGTTCCATGGACTGAAACAAAGCAGTATGCAAATTCCAGTAACTGGCAGAGTCAAATGAAAGATCCATCTATTACTGCGCAGTAACAAGAGCGTCCACTAGATATCGTGCAATGCGTGCATCTAATGAGCTTTTTCTGCATTCTTTTTTTTTAACCCTGAAAATGTGCGTTTTGCAAATAAGCCGGACGAACCTTAAAGAGACAGCAGGACAATGCAGGTATTGCAGAGACACATACTGATGCAGCAGCGAGGCCCAATTTGTTGTTGCTGAACAGAAGTGCAGAATGACAAGCTTAAAGCATTTACATGCGCGTAGGACAAATTTTGCTGGCTTCAACCAGGTGTCTGCTGCACCGAAATGCAGCCAAAAATGACATATTTATACGGCCGTAAAGCTTACACTGCAGCTTTTATATCGAGCTGCAAAGGACTGTGTGAGAACTGAGGCATGCTAGAGATGTATAAATACATGTTATATAGCTTTAAACAGCACCCTCAACAGCAGTAAAATAAATATAACCATAACCTTTCACTGTGACATGTATTTTTTTTTGCTTTCTTCCTAACTAATCCAAGTTAAAACTGGGATCTTCATTCTCCTGGGTTTCTTCCTTTCTCTATAATTTGCACATCATATTGCTGAATTATAATTTGGAAACAGCAATTCTGGGAAAAATGCAGGGGATATTAGTCACCCTGTCTAGTGTCTTTTCTGTGCGTCATTAAGAAGTCTTCATTATCTGTGCAAAATGTACTCTTCACTCGAGTGCTTTCCATCTACAGTGCCCTCCAGAATTATTGGCACCCTTGGTAAAGATAAAAAAGGCTATGAAAAATGTCTTTGTTGTACATCAGCTTGATCTTACACTCAAAATATGAGAAATATCTAACCTTTAATTGAAGAAAAAATATTAAAAGAAAGAAATCCTTATCAAAAGATAAAGAAATTCTCAAAAACATGTGTCACACTTATTGGCACCCTTAGAAATTCTTATGAACAAAATCTAAATGAAGTAGATTACCATTTATATTTTAGTCTTTAGCAACTCTTAAGTGGTCATCCATGACTTCCTGTTTCACTGGAGTATAAATATGAGGTGACACACAGGCCAAACTCCCTTAGTCATCCATCAACATGGGGAAGATCAGAGAATACACAAATGAGATGAGACAAAAGGTTGTTGACCTTCATAAATCAGGAAATGGCTATAACAAAATAGCTACACGCCTGAAAATAGCCATCTCCATTATTAGGGCAATGATTAAGCAGTTTAAAACAACTGGAGCTGTGATGAACCTGCCTGGAAGAGGACGCAGGTTTATTTTGCCCCCACGCACAGTGAGGAGGATGGTTCGAGGGGCAAACATTTCTCCAAGGATCACAGTTGGAGAATTGCAGAAGTTGGTTGCATCTTGGGATCACCAAGTCTCCAAAAATACAATTAGAATATAACCACCTCTATGCTAACAAGCTATTTGGGAAGCAGAAGAAAGCCTCTGCTGTCATCAAACCACAAACGTAATCAAACAAAATCTGGCTGCCTCTGTCAGGAGGCTAAAACTGTGTCACGGTTGGATCTTCCAGCAGGACAATGATCCAAAGCATACCTCCAAATCCACACAAAAATGGTTCACTGACTACAGAATAAAGCTTTTGCAATAGCCATCCCAGTCCTCTGACCTAAACCCCATTGAAAACCTGTGGGGTGAGCTGAAGAGGAGAGTCCACAAGCGAGGACCAAGGATCTAGAGAGATTCTGTATGGAGGAATGGTCTCAGATCCATTGCTATGTGTTCTCCCAGCTCATCAAGTATTATAGGAGAAGACTCAGTGCTGTTATCTTGGCAAGGGGAGGGTGCACAAAGTACTGCATGCAGGGGTGCCAATAATTATGACACACATGTTTTTGAGAGAAATGATGATGATGAATAATTTTACTTCAATTAAAGGTTAGATTTCTCTCATATTTTGAGTGTAAGATGATGAACAACAAAGACGTTTTTTCACAGTCTTTTTTGCTCATCTTCACCAAGGGTGCCAATAATTCTGGGGGCACTGTAGATTTACAGGCAATGGGGTTAGACATTATTTGCGCAAGACTAAATCTCCATAACCTATTGGTCACAGGTCTTGGAAAAGAAATGCTCACATTTTACCCCAGATGTCCGCCAAAACAGAAATCTCCAACCAGGACACAAACAGCATTTTCCATGACACGCTCACATATGCAACGTTCAACACGGGTGAAGAAGGTGACGGAAGAGTTACCTAGTTCCGCCTTTTCCTTTAAGACATCCTTGAAGTTGAGGCCGCTGTTGAGCGTGGACTCCCTGTACTTCTGCAGGGCTTCGCGCTGGCCGTTCCTCCCCAGATCCCTGAGTATGGTGGCCTTCAGTGGGACAGCCCTCAGACCGCACTTCCACTGGGAGAAATCCGAGACTGTCCATTTCACAAGGTCGTCTAATTTCACTATGACTTTCTCTGAGACGGCTATGATCTCATCCTGCAAAGAACACACAATGGCGTTAGAGGAGGTGGCAGGTGGGACCATATTAAGCTTCCATTCACACCAAGCTCTATGGCCTCAGCTTCCTTGGCCAATGATACAACAGAAAATATATAGTAGGCATTACTGTTCTTTTCTTCTTCAAAATGAGTCACTTTTCTACGGTTTGGCCAAACTTTGGAATGACTAACCAGCATAAAATGGGAAATGGGTTTTCGGTCTTTTGTTTCCATCTAGAATTGTGGCCTTGTGTGCAAAAAGCGGTGGCAATTTCAAAATGTTCTCCCGTTTTATAGAATAATTATAAAGTTCTGCTTGTTATCTGGCAAAGATTGGCAGGAGGGTCCTGGTTAAGTGAGTAATCTGGAGAACAGATGTGTTCGTATACGAATGGGGCCCTTACCATACAATTTTACAATTTCTCATCTGCTTCTCTAGTGCTGAAATGACACCATGCACCAAATGGATGCTAACATCACATTTGGGACTGACACCTTAAGATGACCCATTATAAAGCAAACACTGATTACAGGGAATACCTGCTCCGCAAGGTTTGCTTACAGACCTCATTTCAACTGCTTTAGGCTATGTTTCTGTGCACTGCAGGCATGAACTTGTGTGATTATGCTTGTTTTATATTACTTTTAATATGTCTTTTTTTATGTCAGGGACAACTCCAAAGAGCACACAGGTTGAAACAGGTGCTATGCTAACTATGTATAAGCCTAATTTACATACAGTGTGCCAAAAAAAAACTTTGAATAATGCATGCTTCCTGTTTTTCAAACAAACAGCAACACTGTAGTAATTTGAAACCACATTACGTTTGCTCTTTTGTTTTAGTACAATAGCCTTTAAATGGAAAATGATAACAAGATACTGCATGTCTTTAATGTTAGAAACAAAGAAAATAATTGTAAACTTTGCACAAATATATGGGCACCAAAAATATATCCAATAGTCCGTGAAATGAGAGTAGCATGAGTCATTTCCTTTTATGATGCACTTATGATTTTACTTTGTAGTCTCAAAATGAGAGCATCAACATACACAACAATGACAGCTATAAATCTGCCATAAAAGTTTACCATCGACTAATCTACTATCAAAGAATGCAAGCATTTCACAATTACATTGTGGGTACATGACATTACCTCTACTGTAAGTAAATTACAATTTAGTTTAAAAACTATATCATTGTCATTCTGGATGTCGCACAAAGCTATTCCAAGTACATGCATTCCATGTGGGCTAAAATTGCAAAAGAACGTTACTCAATGAAAACAATGTTTACTTTGCAGTCAAACAATGTATTTTTCCTTAGTGAGGACAATACAAGTACAAACACATTCCCATCAGTTCTCCTAGAGTCCTTGGGGAGTTTGAGCCTTAAAGTATAACCGCATAGCTATCAGTCTAGGCCTCTACATAATAACCACTGCAGCACAGAGGCATCTGTTTTCATGTTCCAATAAAACTAAGTGGGTCAAACGTTGTTAATCCTAATGGCGACACAGCAAACTTTACCACAAGATCACATGCTCTAGTCCACTGCTTTGAAGATCTGACACTGTGCACGTGTTTGATTGAAATAATACTCAAACTTATTTTTTGGGATTTTAGGGGAGAAGATAGATAAATACATACAGAAAGCAACCACTGATTTTTATTTTCCTTCAGGTGTGACTGATGTCCTCAAAAGAACCAATTCCATTCAGCAAAGATTTGTACGTTATGAGTTTGAGTAGAAAGAAACAATCAGCTCCTTGTTATTACACATTAGGGGGAACTGAGCCATTAGCTGGCCAAAGCTGTGCAGTAAAGTAAAGCAGCAAGCCCACTAACAGTTTCATGCTGAGCCTGTTTCACCCCACTGATTCCGGGGGTCAGGGCAAGAATTCCCCAGGTCAAAGCAGATTTGTACACCTGCTTGCATGCCTATTGAATTATTGACCTGGTAACATGAACAATGTGCCAAGCAGATCCCAGAAAGGTATTTGGGTAAAGTTTTAAAAGTAAAATAATTCAAGTTTTCCTTCCAATATCTGACCTCAGTATTAATTACTTAAGTCATATAACACTTAAGCTGTCTGAAAATGCACCAAGTTAAAAATAAACCGAATGTACTGTGAAACTGGAGGAAAATTAACACTAATGAATCTGAAACAGATTTGCATTGTCCATCTGTGCTTGTACTCCTGCCACAACTACAAAAGTCTAGTATCTACAGTGAAAGGGCAGAATGTTTATGTACACATTTATACTCTACAATACAATACAACATTATTGTCAATGAGCTTGGCTGCAATCGCTGACCCCCCGCCTCCCCCCCACCCCTAATGCAAATACAATGCAATGGTCACACAGACAGTACATGCACTATATTTATTTATTATACATTATATAATCATATTCATATATATCTGTAAAAATAAAGGCACTATGAAGACAAATAAAACCTAAAGACATATATGTTGTAGACCTTTTTAACTAACAAGTACAGGCGGGTGTGAAACCATACAGTAATATGAATACATTCAATATTCATTCCAAAAAGTTGTTTGGGGTGATTTTCACACTAATTTGTTTATCTGAGGAACAGTTAGATCTGTCCCTCCCCCCACAAATTCCTGCATTGTTTGAGTCATGTTGCATATGTGTGACATATATGAAATAGATAAGGGCACATGTGCCACTTGTGTGCTAACTTTAGGAACAGTGCTTTTCAAGGAGCATGCTCCAACTCAAACCCATAAATATCACATTAAAGAATGTTACCTTTGGAAAAAAAAAAACAGATGATCTAATTTAATCTATAAATATATTCCGGGCATTCAAACACAAACATGGACTTTTGCCAGGCAGCAAAGATGTCTCTGGACTCAAGCCACACATTTGCTTTGCAATAGTCACAAATCTGAAGCCATACTGCTTTGTAATTCCAAAGAATTGCAGAGAAGGAGAAAACAACTTAAATATGGGCCTAACTACTGTATTTTTTGTTCTGAGACCACCTTGTGTGTGTCTTGCTGAGGTCTTTGTGAGTATAAAATACAGATTTTATTTGTAGCTATACAGCCTAAAATTAACAAAGAAATTACACTGTAGTTGACAGAATCTGATACAGAATCTACTTGCAGTACTTCAAACATCCTTTAAGCATTAATCAAATAGTCTTCTATAGCTTTACCATAGCCTATGTTCTTATTTTTGTTATATAAGCTATATTTTTGTTACTTTTATTAATAATTATTATTATTAGTATATAGGGTATACATATACAAGTATTTAACAACTAGGTCATGATAACTTGTGTCATATTAAGGATTTAGTGAGCATTATATTTGAGCTACCTTTAGCTTTTTAGTCTATTTTATGTTCCCCTTTCACCCTCATATCCTCTCCAGGGTGATATAATCATTTAAATATTGACCCCTCAGTTCTGTGAGATAATGTGTTCTCATGTGACATTCAAGGGTCAGAATTCTTTTATGATAGTTAAGGTCAATTAAATGCTTGCATGAACCCTGTTATTGTTGTGAATGATAATAAGGAGAACGAAGAAGAAAAAGAAGAAATTACCATCAAAGGTCACCGTAAGGAGATGGAAATAAAAACCAAATGTGTGTGTATAAATAGGGTACTTTCTTAGTAGAGAGAGTAAGTAGTTTAGTGCCTGAATTTTCTTGGCAGGAACTGACCTGTTTAGAAGAAGACACAGTCAGTTCAACAAAGTAAAAACAGCACATGGCTAAACGGGAGCGTAATGTTGCCCTCTCTAGGTTCAAGCTCTAAGTGTTAAATTCTATAGGCTGGCTGCCAGGGCAAGATCACTGCAAGCTTGTTGCTGTTTCTGCCATTGCTATTCTGCTAATGAATGACTAACTCAAGCCAGAGGGGAAATTACATCACCTGGCTGTGCATACAAAAGGCATCTGGAAATATACTACTAGCTTCTATCACAGTGATTTTAACTGTGTATTCCAAAATCCTAAACATCATCACATGTTCATAATAGCCTATTGATTACATGTTAAGTTGTCCTGACTAACAAACTGTGAAGGCAGGCTTCCAAGAAATTAAGAGACAGCCTCTGTTAACAATGATTTATGGAACTCAGTGATAATAAGGAAAGATTTCTACCCTTCAGGATGTGTGTTCTTAAAAATCCTGATAGTCGTCCAATTCTAGATGAAAGAGTCACACCATACCCCACACAAAGATATCAATTGCAGAACAGAGGACACAAATAAGCCTATTGGGAGTATATATTTCAAACAAACATCATGCCAGCCTTTTCAAAGCCTCGTTTTATTTCAATCTATTGATGGGTATTTGGATTATTCAGTATCAATACAAATGTATCTTAATTGGTCAATTTGCTGAGTGCATTTTCAATGAAGTGGCAGGCATGTTCTGGGGTTCCGATTACCGCAGGTGGCAGCCTTGGACCCAATCACATTGTTATTTAGATTTCACATATGTCACTCATTTTCCAACATCGGTTAGAACATTTAAGATCTAATGAACACCAACGTTTACACATCTTAGTTCAATCCTTTTGTCAAGAGGCCAATATGTACCATATCTTGAAAGTAGCCACACATCTCCTATATAGGCTAAATATAGGCTAGATATAATGATATTTCCAGGTAAGAGGCCATAAATAATTTATTGTGAAAAAACGTATTCATTGTAGCCATTTACAGCTGATCAATAATAATAAAAAACAACTCCCGTACCAATTCAATACCTCAGATATGTTTAGCATATATATAGACAAGCATTGTCCTTGGACATGTAATCTTATCTCTCTTTCAGTTTCCAAATCACCTCTCATGTAACGTAATAAATTTGAAAAGCAAATAATTCGCATTGCTGGTGTGTGGGGGTGGGGTTAGTGGTGGGGGGAGACTACCAGGTGACGAGTTTGCGAACGAATAGGGTCGTATCAACTGTGTGTATCAACGGTGTAATCATGGGGTTAAGTCGAATGTTTTCTCCCAATACCACCTTGTTACATTGTGTAAACACCGATGCGCACAAGGTCGATTCAACAGACAGATAATATGCACTCAATATTCAAACTTATTTTGCAGTGAAACCTTGACATTTTACTAAGGCAGGCCAAACATAAAACCTGTTGCTTATTATGAAAAGGAAATTTGATACCCAAACTCCTCAGGGGAAAAGTACAATAAAAGTTCAGCAGAGAAGAGCTGTTTTCTTTGTAATCTGCCAGAGTGATTATGCTGGCTAGTACAAGATAAAACAGGTTTACCCCCTCATTACATTACCCATGTGTAACAAGCAGCTGCGTTTATGTGTAATCGCCATATTCAATATTGCAACATAGAATTAGAATAATCTAGATAACAGTCAAACAACTAATCAAGGATGGCATTTCCAGTTAAATCCTCGTGGACAACACAAATCTTTTTCTTTTTTTGGAAAATTACACGAGCATGCATATCAGTAATAAATGACACTGTACCAATTTGACATAATAACCTTCATAAATGTCACTCGCTCCCTTTAAGGCATCGCATCTGCCTGCCTTATCAGTTTGCCATTATTAATCAATTGCTACTGACCGAAAGCATTTGAACGCTTATGGAGAAAATTACCGCTTATAATACAGTACCTCTTGTCTGGGGCTACGTAGCTAGCCAGCTAATTTCTGTCTTACTGCGCGATAAAACATTAGGGGCTGTAAATTAAACCTGACAGATGACATTTTATGGATTAAGCGCGATTGTTTTGCTCACCCAGTTAAAATGTTTGTGATAGCTTGCCTAGAAGTCTATTTAAAAATTCGTCCGTGGAGATCAAGCATTTATGTAGTGTTGTAATACACTACCTGTCATTTATCACCTTATTCAACACAATTCTGCCAGCACGAGGCATTTGATCTCTCTCTTTATCTCCATATTGTAATTTCCGCCCTATTTTACAGAGCGCTGATATGAAACATTAAAACACTAACACAATAACTTTACAGAACAGCAAGTCACGTCGGTAAACCAATCAAGATGCTATTTTCAATGCTTCGTTAAAAACTCATATGACAGACAAAATTTAGCCTATTCGTCAATTCGAACAGGGAAATAAATGATGAAATGAAAGTACGTTGGAATTCAAATGTCCTAATCCTTCTTACATTTAAGACTATCGTATGAATTAACCGATCAGATGTGTTAAACGAGAGGGAAATATGCTAGCTACGCGCTATCGGGCTTTGCGTCATTGCAAATAGAAAGCAGAATGGATACATATAGCTACTGTCGCTAGCTAGGTCATATTTCAGTATTTCAGCAATGCTTCGATTAAATTTCCTTCAAACGCTCTTCTAAGTAACCAGTAACGTACTGTAAACCACGCATAAGAGGTAAAAAATGAAATATTTGTAATCACCTCTCCGTGACTGACAGTTCTTCCCTGGGGAGTATCTTCTGGGAGAAAATAAAGTTTGGAGCTGGATAAAAGTTGCTTGGTCGTCCTTTCTTCCCACAACAGCTGGAGTTCTGCTATGCAAATCGGATCCTCTGGCTTACATCTTACAAAGAAAAAGTCGCCAAGGGACAGAATTCTTGGTTTGCCTTCAAGATGAAACCTAAATGCCTTGTAGAAAATGTATGGTCCGTGCAAGCCACAAGGTGAGCCTACCCACTGCGGAAATAGTAATGATAAATGTATTTAGTACACTCTTCATATTCAATAAATGAAAAACACAAAGATACATACAAATCAACTGAATGAACAAATGTACGTATGTGTAAGATCACAGCAGAGCAGTCGCCAAAGTGCACAGCTATTAACGTCATATGTTTGTAAGCAAATTACCTAGCAATACATTTTAATGTTTGTAAACGCGTAAAGTTGTTTTAAAAGTTTATAACGTTCAAATGAGAGCTTCGTGAATCTCATAATGGTATTTGTAAATACCGACTTAATATTTACACCAGCAAAATAAAATTCAAAATAAAACATAAGCAGAGTAGATAATACCTTGAGTGAGTTGGGCTCCATCTCGACGTTCTGAATTGATTTAACTCAACATTCTCTCCAAACTTGTTGGCTTGAATGGATTGCTAACGGTCCTGGAAGGGCACAATATTTTCACGTACAATATTTTTCCCTCTGTCAATATGAAATCCAAACAGAATAAAAGTGATAGCTAAAAAATGTATGAAATTGCGATCCAATATTTCTCTAAGACACAAAATTTTAAATACCCTTATTTATATGTCATTTTTATAACAAAATACTCATATTGAATTCAAAATGGCGAAGGGGCTTTCGTGTCTAGAGGTTTTTTTCTATTAGCTATACACTTTTAAAAATGTTATACGCATTTATTTCCATATTTTATACGAACGATATAAATATAGCGATATTTGAATGTCTCTGTGTATATATTTTTATTAAATGGAGCTTATTTTGCTCTGTCTTGTGCAAATGTATATGATTAACGGGATATGTTTCTAACAGGACCTGCGGCGAGGACGTCTGTATGTGTAATAGAAAGAACATTTCCTGCAGACCTGCAGAGATTCAGGGGCGCTCTTCTTATTTCTCGAGTGCGTGTACTGTATTTGATTGGAGCCAGACTTTTGTACATTTTTTTCTTCTAAATATAAAACCTTTCTTGTAAAGAGTCTGCCTGTGCTGACATACAATTCACGGACTGCTTCATTGTTTTTTAAATGTCAACTTTCCAGCTCCGTAATATAGCCTACATATTGGTATCCGGATTTATAGTGCTAGCTTGAGCGTTTCGGGCGGGGAGACTGCAATAAATATACAGGCAGGCATCACGAGATATGGAAACAACTGACAACGTTGAATTGCTGCCATTGTTTTTTAAGAACATGAACATTTCGCAGACGCAGCTGCCGAGTCTTCGCGTAGTTAAACTGTCTTCGTGATATAGGTTTCATTGAACTAGCATATCTAAAACAACACTTTTATTTAATAGTTTTCCGATTCTATTTAGCTAGTAATAGCCTCATGGCTACGCAAACTGCGACTGTTTTCCAGTGTTCTCTATTTGCGAATTATCATTGAAAGAACTTGCTCGTTCTTGACGATAGCTAGCTGCAGTGCACGTAAGCTATAACTTACTAAAGCAAAGCGAAGTGTATTAAAATACTGAGGTAATAACGCAATCTAAATGCAGGTTTATTGTTCCCATGCCGTTAGCGTTTTACGGTTTGGCAGGCAAAATTATGCAAACATCTAGACACTGAACCGCAGGAGAACAAGGAACCAAGCAGCAAACCGCTACGAGAGAGATCTAGATTAAAGAGGTAAACAATATTCAGACGGGTAACGAATAAATATGTGATAAAAGTCTGTAAGACATGGTGTAGGCTATATTACGACTGTAACTTTAGCAAGCGTCCTGGGGCTGTTACCCCCCCTCTACGTAATTGAATATGGCTGTTATTGTTTTAACAATATGAAAGTTAGAACATGCTTGTAATAAATTACAGGATGCAGCATTATACCAGCTATTTTTATACCGTATGCAATGTTTTATCGCAAGTCACAAGGGGCACTGCGTATATAATGAGCTCAATTAAATAAGTGTCTTCCGTTTAAAACGATGAAAGGAGTAATATTGCAAGGCGATGTTATTCCTTTCAAGCATCAAATCAACGATACTGCCATGTGATAGCTGAAAAAATGTCATGCGCTCAAAAGAGAATGCCATTAATTATATGTAGATTAAGGGGATTTTAGGTGGGGGTAGGGGCCCAACAAGACGAAGCATGCTCGGCAGAGAATGTGACTAAAATGTTATAATTAAGTTGACTAGGCGTAACGAGGAAATGAAAGCGCCTAGACAAAGAAATAAGTGAGCTCTTATTCTTCTGTGAAAATGTGAAGTAGTAATGAATTTGAAACAACTGGCCGTTATATTTCGCCCCCTGTCAATATATATATATGTGTGTGTGTGTGTGTGTAAAAAACGTTTCAATTCCATTATTAAAGTATTAATGAGAAGGTGCCAGCTTTTAAAATGACTTATTATAGGAGTCGATGTAATAAAACTATTTATTTTATAGGAGAATTCATGCGTAAGAAATAGAGGAATACATCAAGAACACTATTCCCAAGCAAGCATGCGTTCTGTTTTTTCTAAATTCGTATTTCAGCCTCGACCTAAATTTTAATCGCAAGATATCGCGTACTGTATCAAAACCAGAGCGTAGTGGTCACGTGATTCCGTTTTGTCCTGTTTGTCAATTTCCCGCACCGTCTGTTTGTCTAAGCACGTGCAAACATTGAGTGGTTCAGTGAAATGGTATTCAGACATTGTCGTACAAACAATTACGTTTAAAATAGCATTTGTGCCAGGGAAGACCTACATTATAAAAGCAAGCTTCTCTATTGTCAATACAATATATATACAGTATATATCTCTGTGTGTGTGTATTTATATTCAATATTGTATTAGAATTTAAGAGGTTCTTACGAAAACGTAACCAGTCATAATTTATTTAAATTATTTGTCCATAAATATTTTTCATGTTGTTGACACTTGGTGGTGGGGGTGGGCAGGTATTAATTGGGGGTATTCATTATTTCATTCATTTTGTGGCAGTAACTATACTTAGAGATGTAACATAATGCAGTGATTAAGCTGCTTTATTTCTGACAGGGCAAGGAAAATAGCAAGTGTATTCAAGGTGCCATCAATCACCCAGCTGATGTAAGACATCAAACGGTGACACACTGACACCAGGGGATGAGAAGGCTTCTCCTGCAGTGCAAAATAACTGGTGTTATCAAATGAATACTTCAAGTGTAAATGCGTGTGAAGTTAAAGCCATCAGTTGTTTTTATAATTTCAGTAAATGAAGGCTTTGTGTGTTCTTGAGTAATACATTTTAATAGTTTCTTTTTTGCTTCCCCAAATAATATATAAAACACACACAAGTGCATGCACTCAAATATATGTACACACACACACACACAGTGTATGAACAGAAGGTTTTCTAGACAACAACAAAGGGATAGCTCTACAAACACTCCTCAGATATTGCAATTCTTACTGACTGGTGAAAATGTCCAAGTAATAATAAATGATGATAACATTGCTGAGAATAATTTGGTTTACAGATTGTATGTTTCAGTATCTGCTGTGCAGCATGGATTTCTCGTTGTTGGTGACAATATGAGTAGAGCAGATTGATAGCCTAATCTTTCTCTCTTTCTGAGCTGCTGGGAACATTTGCTGTTGGAAGGCTTGTGGAAAAATTGAATTCTGTGTGTGGGGTGGGGGTGTCTGTGTGGAAATCTATGTGGGTATATGTGTGTGTGCTCACATTGGTGTGTCAGTAATCAGTGCATAGGCATACAATTGCATCAATGCTTTCTCAGTAGTAAACTAATTATGCACATTTCAGTGAACAACATCAGAATGATTGTGTAATGTGCATTCACAAAATACTAGCTGATTCAAGTCAAATTTTAATTCCCTCCATTTAAATAATGTGGACTATAAATGCATTTTATTTTTTAATTTAGATCATATAAATCAGGACCATGAATGATAGATTTGGTAATTTGCATCTTTGCCCTGCAATTCTATTAGTATTCAACATATGTAGAAAATGCATACACAGTCTTGTGAGGTTTAAAAACCTGTTTTGAATTCAAATGGTGCTGTTTTAAATGATTGCTCCGAGGGATTCAGATGCTATTCATCATACTGTAAGTAATTCATAGAGCAGGAGCACAAAAACAGTGTCAGCATTTTTCCCCCAATGGAGATGATATATAAATTAATGACAAGCCATTATGAACTCTACAGTGCTGCCGATGGAGGGAACTGTGTATTACATGCTTATATATTACAATTATTTTTACACTTGTGGGTATGCCTTCACTTCCCAGTAAAGCACAAAGTAAACAGAGATAACACTGAATTTATTCTTAGAAAATGCTACTTTATCCAGAAAAAATTAAATGGTTTGCAACAAGGTGCCTTTATGTCATGCTATTAGCACAGAAACTGCACATACATTTTTCCCAGTATACAATACCCATCAAAAATATTCATATCCTTAATAAATATGAGTAAAGAAGGCTGTATAAAATAAACAATACAGGTACTGAGCAATAATGTATGCTCAAGAAATGGGGGAAGGATATTATTTTATACTAATACAATTGCTCAAGGAATTTTTTTTTGTTTAACCTGTAATACGTTTTCCCCAAAGGGATATGTGTCACAATCATTCACATCCCTAATTCCCAAGAAAAATAAAATTACATTAAAATGCTACTTTTTAAAGTTAATTTCAAACATAGGGAATTGTATTGTGGCCTCTCATGGCTTCTTGTTTCACTGGGGTATAAAAATGATGTAACACACATGTAAAAGTCTTGCAAAATAAAATTCTTGGAACTCAGTACCAAGTTATATAAGAGAGTGCTGCAGCTTTACTGATTTTAAATCCAAGGTGAAATCATGGCTAAAATCAACCCAGTCATGTATTCATTATGCATCCAACGCAAACTCAGTGTCTTAATGTTGTGAAATCTTGTTGTTGTTGAATATTGAATGTATCATATGTTTTGTCTTGTAATTGTGTTTTTATACTACAGTGTTCATTTTCTTAACAGAGATGTTTTTCTCTGTTTCCTGCCCAGGGACTACAGATGTAAATTAGCTTTATAGCGAACTCTGGTACAGCTAAGAAGCTGTGCACTGTCCCTGCCAAATAAATAAATAAAATCCATTTGTCATCCATCACCATGGGGAGAGGCAAATAACTCTCAGAAGAAACCAGACAAAGGGTGGTTGACCTATACAAGGAGATTGTTCAGAAGTTAAAATTGAAAATACCCCTTTCCATTATTAGGTCAATAATTAAGAACTGGAACAGTGGTAAACCAGACTTACAGTGAGGAATATGGTTTGGAAGGCTAAGAAAATCCAAGGCCCACAGTTCTATAGTCTCCAAATCTACCATCAGATGCCACCTCCATGCCAATAGGCTTTTTGGAAGGGTTTCTATGAAAAAGCCTCTATTGAGGACAATCAATAAACGTCTGGAGTTTGCTAAACGGCATTGGAACTGGGTGTTATGGTTGGATGAGACAAAAATTTAGCTTTTTAGCCATGGACACTAGCAGTGGGTTTGGCGTCGGAAGAAGGACGCTTACATTGAAAAGGATGTCATACATACAGTGAAATGTGGTGGATCTTTGATGTTTAGGGTTGTTTTGTGTCTGCTGTCCTGGGGCTCTTGTTAAGGTCAATGGAAACATGAACTCCAGCAAGTACCGAGACAAAAACCAAAAAACATTTCGCCAGTAAGCTGAAACTTGGCCACAAATTGATCTTTCAGCAAGATAATGATTCCAAGCATACCTCAAAATCAACCAAGAAATGGTTAACTGACCACAAAATGACTGTTTTGCAATGGCTATCTCAGTGTCCAGACTTGAACTCAATCGAAAATCTGTGGTTGAATTTGTAGAGGGCAGTCCACAAGCACAGATCGAAAGATTCTGTATGGAGGAATGGTCAAAGATTCCCCAATATGTTCACCAATCTCATAAAACACTAGAAGACAACTCGCTAGTGTTATCCTTGCACAGTAAACGGGTATGAATAATTGTGACACATCTTGGGGGAAAAAATATTTTGGGGGGCTGATACACCATTTTTTGAGCATACAATATAGCTCATTACCTGTATTGTTTATTTTATCCAGTCTCCTTTGTTCATCTTTGTCAAGGATTTGAATCATTTTTGAGGGTGCTGTACATCATAGTGCTGCACATGCGTGCAACTATTTGTACTGTGTGCAACAGAAAGAAGAGTGGTCCATGTATGTATATCTCTAAATTGATTCTGATGGACTTTATATACTTTCCCATAAATAAGCACAGTTGACTGTATTATACAACCTAATCACATATGTTGAATCGACTGTTATAATAACTTTATCACTAGTAAACATTTATTTTTCAATTATTAACTGGGGTGGGGGGTATTTCCTAGCTGTCGTAATTACTGTCCATAGCCTGTAGACATATATATGTATGTGAATGGCAAATAAAAACCTGCTGAAGTAAAGCACAGTAATTTCAAGAGTAATAAAATAATAATCTGCATGGCAGCCACTTGTCCTTAAAAATAATATTCACATTGTGTATCAGATGTGAATATACTATGTAGGGTATGTTGAACAAAGTTGCTCTGCCACATTTCATGAATCCTTGGATGAAATATGTCTAAGACACAGGTCATACAAATCACCTTTGACACCATGAAATATTTAAATGAAAAAGCTTTGTGGGTGAAAGACTGAAAAGAGCAGAAACAATTTCCCCCAATCTTCTTAGAACATTCTTGAAAGGTATGGACTTTTCTTTATTTACATGAGAGAGACAGTCAGTACCAATGTAGTGATCAAAATATAATAAATACTTTTAATTAAAACATTCAGTGTCAGAGTAGATTTCTTTGCTGTTTAATTTTTTTTACTAGGCAATTGCTGATGGAAAACAACTGCAGCAGGCTTGTATAGAATCATGATTTCAGGGCCAGAGGTCAAAAAGTATTCATTCAGTATTTCTGGGTTGGTATTTTTTGAGATTT
Source organism: Aldrovandia affinis (assembly GCA_029706075.1). Lineage (NCBI taxonomy): Eukaryota > Metazoa > Chordata > Actinopteri > Notacanthiformes > Halosauridae > Aldrovandia > Aldrovandia affinis. The sequence continues at coordinate 828,763 of JAINUG010000110.1, forward strand.
AGAAAATCGAAGAGCATGCAAACAGGGTCGCGTTACCTTTATAAATGAGAATTTTGCCAAGAATAACATTATGTCTAATGATTTCATCTGCCCCTTCCATCGCCCTGTGATTACAGACCTCTCCAGCACCGACCCTCTCCTGGTTCAGACCATGATACAGACTGGAGGCCTGGATGAATTGTCCCTCTCTTTTGATCCCTCTCACCCTCACCACCATTTTTTTCGTACCACCTTAGACCTTCCTCTCACCTTGTAAGGACATGTAGCCTATCTGCCACTACCAGCCAACGGAGGATGGGCTCCCCCTCTAAGACAGGTTCCTGCTGAAATTTGTTCCCACTGGGGAGTTTTTTCTTGCCACTGTTGGTGTTTTTCTCTTCCCATTGGGGAGCTTTTTTGCCTCACTTTCTGGCTTTTTGGGAGTTCAGGCCTGGTATTTTCATGATTTAATATTTTCTATTTTTTGTAAGTGTCTTTGTGACAGTGCTCTGTAAAAAACACTATACAAATAAAATTGGATTGAATATCACTGAGTGTTCCCTCTCCCCTCTCCATTGTTGGTTTGTTCTTCTTTTAGTTTCAGCCTCAAAATCACATTCATTCTTATTACCTGATTATTGATCAACCAATCGATCACCACAGCTCTCTTTTGATAAACAAAAAAATGACACTCAAGAAACGCAAGCTGATGTACTCTAGAGGGGCCAGGGCTTCATCTTCGAAAAGTAAATGTGCTAACTCACAACTTCAAGTAGAAAAGATGCTCAGCTGCCTGTTTCCATGCACTTGTTTATCTTTCTGAGCACCCTACGCCCTACTATTACAACATATTGTTTGCTTGCCTGATGTGTAAAGTTAGATGTAAAGTTTGCTCACCCTATTTCCAGTCTGAGGTTATCAATAATTGATTATAAAAAAATGGTAATTATCATTACCATTTGTATATAACACTGACGGACTATAACTTCATTATAATACATTATTTTCTAATCGTGGGTAGCACAGGGTGACTGATAATTAGTGAGTTAAGAATCATTATTTCTGGTACAAGACCATGTTAATTTCAGGTTTATTACATGAGTGACACTTTCACAAGACAGAATCACTAAAATAAACTAAAGAGATGTACTATATCTCTCATCTGAGAAGGACCAGGTGTCATAAAGCAGGATTGTGGGAGTTATCTTATCTTGCTGTTTGTTTTTCAGTCAAGGAAATGTCAAATGGATACTTATAATCTTTCTATGTGTCAATTCATGAAAAGGGATGAAAACTGTTTGTTAGTACAAAGCATTCACTAATCAGCCATGTACGTGCCATCTGCTTGTTTTGTTGAGCATGCTTATAATGGCAGGAATATGTGAAATAGCCTACGTTAACAGAAACCTCCAGGATGCCATTTAGACCCTTGAAAAAAGATTTGTTACCAAACAAAAAGAATGTTCATTAAGCTTCACTGATATCGTGAACTATCAACCCATCATAAACATAATTTATGGAAAGCAGTTGGTGTTTTGAGATATAAAATATGATCACCAGACCAAGGAAACCTTTCTAATAGTGCTTTACTGGATGAACTAGCCATGAATCCTTCACAAAGGCATAATGTACATTTAGTTGGTCGTTATATTTTCGGCTGTTGTTTCAAAGGGTTTCCAACAGGAAACACCTGAAGCTGCTAGGATTTTTTTCCCTTTGAAAAAATCTCTCTTAATATAAAACAAAGAAAAATATACAGGTAAAGCCAAAATAAAGGAAACACCAACATAAACTGTCTTAATATGGCATTGGGCGACCACGACATGCCAGAACAGCTTCAGTACACCTTGGCATAGATTCTACAAGTGTCTGGAACTCTACTGGAGGGATGCAACAGCATTCTTCCATAAATAATTCCATTCCATTGTTGATGCTGGTGGAAAAGGATATATCAGGCGCTGCTCCAGAATCTCCCCTAAGTGTTCAACATCGGGTGAATGAAATGGCATAGGGTTTACATTGTTTTCATGCTCATCAAACCATTTAGTGACCACTCGTGCCCTGTGGATGGAGCATTGTCATCCTGGAAGAGACCACTCCCATCAGAAAAGAAATGGTTCACCATGTTTCCTTTATTTTGGAAGTTACCTATATATATATATATATATATATAATCTAAATGCTTGATAAACATTGTATTATTTACAGCTCAAGCAGATGGCAACATAAAACAGCCCCTTTGTGTGGAACCTTCCAAAGTATACGCCTCTCCCTTTAACCAAAACTCATCAGATCCCTGGATTATAAATTATTCAGTATTGAAGTTCTTAAAATGACTGTTGGCTGAACAGTTTCTCTGTGGATCAATGTTTTAAATGCCTGAAACACTGATGGGCAATGCAAACGTGTAATTACATTACAAGTGCTGGTGGCTTCAAGTGGTGATGGCTTCTCGCCCCTCTGCTTTTCGCAACAGGCAGTAACAAATCTAGACTGGAACAATTATTATTACCACCCGCATGACAGTGGGAAATAATAAAAATATATTTCCACCAGGGGCTGAAAGACAAAGTTAAATAAATGTACATCAAACCACATGTGAAAGTATAGCTCTTATTTTCAGGTTATACAAAGCACCACACATAATAAACCACACATGATTATTAGGCACAGAGCTAAAAAAAACCCATCATGCTAAAATGCGTGGAAGGCAGCACTAAGGAAGACCAGTTAGGTTGTGTAGGTAATGCGGCACTGTGTTGTGTTTGTTGCATTCAATCTCTGTGCCTCATTTGTATGAAGTATTAGACTGCTCGTCATTTCTCGACCACTCTCCTTGTTTTTCTAGAAAAGAGACATCAACATTGTTTTTTCCTGACAACAAACTAATTCATATCCCTTTCCTGTGGGTGTTGTTTAAGTCCACATTGCAGTATATTCTATCATATGCTCACACAAGCCTGGGGGTTGGCACTCACTAGTTGCAACAATTCAACCAGCGATTGGTTCTAATTATGTAATAATAAACATCTCTGCAAGATCCATGGGGAAATTGTACATTTGTCCTGTACCTTGTTCTAAACAGCACAAAAGCACACTTTTCCACAAGTGGTAATGTCAACAAAAAAAAGGATCAAATAATAATATGACAACGATGTATATGTAGGCGTTTTGATTTCGGTCAAATGGCTCTTTCTGCACACGCACACAATCAAAGGAGAGTGATGCCCATGCGAATAAAAATGGTCGTTGATCTTGTTTTATTATACATCCCAGCCGAAGACATTTTATTTTTATTTAAAGAACAGCTAATTGGAGACACTGTTTGACATAACAGTCCTGCGATTAAGTCCTCTTCTAAGCTAACAGAGAGCCTATTAGGTAAAACCCATTACAATATCTCTAGCACTATGGCTATTACATTATTTAAACCCCTGCTTGCAAAAAAAATGCAATTCATTACAGTAGAAGCTTGCTTTAAGGATTGTTATTAAAAATGCATCATTCAGGTTGTTATACAACATACGTTTCAGCTGTCACCTAGGCACATAACTGCTTTTAAATTATGTAAGGCCTAACACTATCATACACAATAAGGGGTTAAACAGTACACGGAACAAGTAAAAAAAATTAAAAAATAAGGAAAAAGACCAAAGGCAGAGCACCCACTGTAACGTCAGAGCTTGTTACTCAAGGTGGTTTAAAATTTCGGATTCAATTATATTACACAGCTATCATGTTTCCAGCCATTCCTTATGAAGCCCCAGCCTTCTGAGATGTTACTACTGCCACGGCGGATTGAACGAGCAAATATGTCTTGTCGCAGCCTCGGTTTGTACCATGAACAAACACACATGTACATGCTCGCACCGCAGTTTATCAAAAATGACAAAGCATATTTCATTGTGAGTGAATGTACTTCTGTGTACTGTGCTGACCAAAAGCAGGGTCTCTTTTCAAAGCGCATGTCACGTGCTCACAGCCCCAGTGTGACCTCTTAAACAAAGCCAACAATGGAGGTTAAAATGGAAGAGCCCATTTCAGCAAACGTTACACACATCTGACTGGACAATAAAACTAGAAAACTATAGAACTCAAAACTACAACAATCCCCCTCTTCAAACTAGAGTTATATTGAAACATAGCCTAATATAAATCCACGAGTGCCTATTACTACATGATTACGGGATTACAGGGGAAACAGTGAACGTGTAATGTTAACTACATCAGTTTATCAATAATTCATACTCATTTTATCTTTCTGGCTTATTTATGCCTTTGGAAATATATGTATGTTATGCAAGATCGTCATGTCATGGCAAACTCTTGTGACCCCAATCTGGTCGAGCCAAAGACTTTGAACACCCGTGACCTAGAAAGGCAAGTATTAATTAAGAAAGGAAAGATACACTCTCCCTCGTAAAGAATGTTAACATTCCAAGTACAGCATTCCAAGTTCATCATGCCATATAGTGTATATATATCCCTTTATTCTGGTTAACTGTATCTACTACAAAGTGCTTGGCTGTCAATAAAATTGAACTTTGCCACTGTTTTTAGCTTTACACCGCTGGAGAAGTAAATTCAAGAACATATCTCTCCAGATAAGATATGCTTTAAAACATTCAAGCCAAGGCAAATTATTCAAAAGAAAGAGACAAGGAAGGTGTATCGTGAAGGTGATTTACTGCCGCTTGTACAGGGAGGAATTAATGAGTTATACAACAAACCCTTAAGACTCAATGAATTTCATTATATTAGTGACATTATTGGTGTCTACCAGCAATTGAAATGAATCTAATCACTAGTGGATTATACATGGTTCAACTATGGGCGGCATTTTTTATTGAGCTCAGTTAAGACATGTTTTTGTTGTGTCCCATTTCTTAACAAGAACAATGTCAATGTAAGTTTAGAAAGCAGCAAAAATTGCATGAGGACGACATAAACAAGGAAAATTTGTTGAATATGGGGGAAAAACCTCACCCCAACAAACTAGGTCCTGTCTATGCAAGTTACCATAAGTTTAAAACAGCAAAGGGCTACAACAAAGCTTTTTTTTTCCTTTTTAAACCTCATCTTTTTTTTTTGGAATGATTAGCTTTATTAAACAATGCAAACATTATTTTTGTGTTCTACATTGTGACTGTAACCACACTGAACTGAGTGGGGCATTCCAGTATTTTGCAATGAAAACAAGGTTTTAAATTACATGGTAATTTAGGAATGTGTGGAAAGCCAAGAGGCTGTTATAACAGTCAGGAGTTTTGGATAACCCTCATAACTTTCCTGCTTAAAAGAAAAGTCAAACATCTGGCTTTATGACTAGGCTAGACCAAGTGTTTATATCCTTAAACAATTTTAAACATAAATTATGCTTTTCAGATGACATAGGATTTGTTCCCTTGTTTTTTAAAGCGAAAGTTGAGCCTATCTTCCATCAAATTGAGATAGCATTGTTTAATATGTAATGTTAAGTTATATTCGGCTTGCATTTTGATTCACAATGCTATGCACATGACTAATCAAAGCCAGGTGGCTGCAGTATTTCATTCATTTTGCATGTATTAAATCCTGCAGGCTTTGTTTAGCACTCTGGCCCCCATACAAATTTCTTGAGTCAATAATAAAATGAGAAAAAAGACAAACACCAACTGCACCATTCAGGAATTTGTTTGTTTGAAATTTCCACATGTCTGTCGTTAGTCTGAGATGGTTATTTTCCACTGATATTCGTTGTGCTAGCTTGGATTGGCAGAGGAGATCAGAGGGAGTGTTACTAGTTTCCTCTGACTGAAGTGAATGCTGTAAAATAAACAGGTCTGTATATGCAAAACATGCAATGATAATAACCCCTATCTCAGTGATATTGTGTTTGACTATTATGTACTGTCAAAGGCAACAGATTATGGCTCTACGGAAGGTTTCTGGTTACTGGCTGAAACATTAAACCCATCTGTACTGATTAAAAAGTCCCAGGCTGATTCTGTGGTCCTGATAATGCTATACTGTTTCACAGATAGAAAGAAAAAACATACCTCTGTAAATGTACATTTCTATACAGAAAATATCAGAAGATGAATTTGATTTCAATCAAAAAATAAGTCCCCTGACATTAAATATACATGTTATATTATGTTACACACTATATTATACATGCTTTATCCTTGACTATGACTAGTGACTTATAAATTATATTAATAAATAAAATGTAAAAAGTGCCTTCTCAGATTAAATGCACCGCAAAATAACAAAATATGACTATATTCATTAAAGATCACAAATCAATGTTTTTCAGTTAAGATAAGGTTTTCAACATACTCCCTGGAGCTTTCATAAATGTAGTTACTGAATTTTATCGATCTACCTCTGTTTTTAATTAAAGGTGCTGAAATAAGAATGCAATCCATTTATATTTATAATCAAATAGTTAATTAATACAATACTGTTTGACCTCACAATTGCTTTTCTATTCACTTGAAGCGAAAACATTTCACAACAACGACAGACATAAATGTAATTTTCCTCTAATAGCTTGATGAGTGCTGGTCTATTTTAGACATATTTCTCAAATGATATGTGCACAATGAAGGTGTTGAAAAATGCAAAGGAAACAAAACAATGACATGGAAATTAGAGAATTTATTGATTTGAAGACCAATGTTCACCTCATACAATATTGACAAACAAGCAGCCATACTGCAGTTAGATAATAGATGTGTAATCTCTCATGATGGAAAAGTTATTTTCATGGAAAAAAGGCTGTCATGAATTCTACATCTCCAAAGACTAACCAAAAGATGTCTCAGGAATATAATATCAGCATTATCAATGTAAAAATGCATTCTTTGCATAGTTCAAACATTTTAAACATTCAAACTTAACTTTTTTAAAGTTTGAACTTAGTTAAACTTAAAATGCTTAATTATGAGTCACTACTATATGACAAAGGCATTAAATTGAGGACCAGGTTCAATCTAACCACTCTGCACTTCAGACTTGGGCCTGAGTGTTTGAGAGGTAAATGATATCAGAAAAATAGTTTGCCATTATGTTTCAATTGTAATGAATTACATTTTCTGCTGAAAGTTAAAGGCTTGCCACTTTGCACTTTGACTAAATATACTCCTCATTCATCTCATTCAAATCAAATGTTTATTTAACTGGATGTGTTCACCCATCTGTGAAGTGATGACACTATTCAGCAGCACCAGGTTCACCAGAAGAGGGCGCTGTGTGACACATGAGAGGGACTTCCCTACCTGAGCTCCTCCCCCCAGGTAAACATCAAACCGGCTCAGTCTGCAGTTGGCTCAGGCATGAAACTATCAATCCATTCAGGGGGTAGAAAATAAACTTCCACATAACAAGTTGTGCGTACATGTTCTCAAGGAATTTGGGCAAAGCTTCTCAACTTACCCCCCAGGCTGTGCTCTTATTACAAAATTCTGAAATTAATATACCATAAACACAGCAATAAAATGACAAGAGACTACAGCAGCTTCAAGCGCTGGGAAGGAATTCACAATTATTTGTGCCTATGTTTACTTGAATCTAATTAAAAGCTTTGTGATGGATAAGAGCTGGGACAAACTAACTTGTCAAACCAAATGAACAAAAGAGAGTTGAAATGTTCAAATTTTTCCCCTTGGGAGCACAGACATGTCTTTCTCATGAATTTGTCTTTTATACCATTCCCACAATTCAAATGAACCATTGGGGCCTAAAAGACAAAATAGAAGAAAGGAACATTTTATCAGCTTCCTTTCTTATCTCCCCCAGAGTGCATTTGCAGTGTTTGCAGTCCTTTTAAGTGGGATTGTTCAAATAACCAAGCTAAAGCAACCATTCAGCTTTGATAGTACACCACTTTCGCATGGACACTGAGTTTCTTAGACTGTAGGCTGCACAATGTTGCCATAGGGCTGGAGTATTTCAAAATAGTTAATGACTTATAGTTAATGAGAAATGTTTACTGTAAACATTACACAAACATCTTAGTTGGCTTTGTGCTTTGCTTACTCACGATGACAGGCTTGCTTTGCTGTAGTATGTCATACATTTATGTATAAAAATGACTAAAGATTGCAAAGACATTTGCAATCCATTAGTAGTACTTGATCAAATAACGAACCTCTTTTTTTCTTTAATATACTTTCTTTAAAAGGCAATTCTAAACCAGAAGTGTCTCTTCAAAAATATAGTTACAAGCAATCAAGCCAGTGTAATTAGATGAGAGGGGTAATGGACAGCATCATGGGGTTGCCCTGTCTGCAGTATTCGATCAAAACATTGACCTGCAAGTAACTGCCAAATCAAAGGAAAGAGTCAATTTGAGTAAATGAGGGATACTGGGGGCTCTGGTATAGTGTGGGGTGTATTTTCCTGGGATGGTTTAGGTCCACTTAACCCCTTCGAGGGCAAGGCAAACGGCAATAAATACAAAGCCATTCTGAGTGATCCCCTTCATCCTGTGGCGAAGCATTTTTATGCTGATGGGAGTGGTCTCTTCCAGAATGACAATACCCCCTTCCACATGGTAGGAGTGTGTCGCTGAATGGTTTGTCGAGCATGAAAACACTGAAAGCATATGTCATGGCCGTCTCAGTCACCAGATCGCAACCCAATTGAACACTTATGGGAGATCCTGGAGCAGAGCCCGCCACAGGGTTTTCCACAACGATCAACAAAACACCAGATGATGGACTTTCTCATGGAAGAATGGTGATGCATCCTTCCAATAGAGTTCCAGACACTTGCCGAATCTACGCCAAGGCACATTGAAGCTGTTCTGGCAGCTTGTGGTGCCAAGAACAAGACACTTCATGTGGGTGTTTCCTTTATTTTGGCAGTTACCTGTACCTTGCCATTACATACATTAATCAGCTTATGGTTTGCATTTGCCCTTCTGGCCTCTTAAAACGCAGAAAAAGTTTGTTTAATGTGCTATTTTTTGATGCCAGATGACTTAATGTACGGTTTGAATGCCAGAGGCATGGAAAAGCTGCTATGGCATATGATTGAATCCCGACAAAATCTAACAACATCATTTATATTAGAAATTTTAGTGACAAGATGGTTTTAAAATGACAAACAAACTGACAGTTCAAATGAGATGTTAGAAGATGTAAAAATGTCATGGTTACGTTCTGTCTGCATTTCAGAAATGTCACTTGGATGAAGTGTTCTTAAGTCTGTGGTTTCGGGCAGAGAAGGCCTCCTCCTGGACCTGAAGTTTCTCACCGATGTCCGCCTGCAGAGACACAACCTTTTAATAAACACCACAAGGTGGGCAGGTACCGTCTCTATTGTCTCATTGGCCCCTGGTCCAATGGGCCCGATTGTTCAACGGCCTACAGGCCCCCTTCTGCAGTTCAGTACAGACCAGTACAGACGGTGCTGGCCAAAACTACTGTAGGAAGATGCGCTGGGTCGTGTGTTCCTCAGCACAGAGATGGACTGCTTTCAGGAAAAACAAGCAGAGCCCACCACAGAGGAGATCACCGAACCATCTGTTTGTTCATTGTCTGTCCAATCAATTTCCTTTACTATTGAAGTTGTAAATTGATTAAATAGCAGTTGCACTAAATATATACTTAGGGTATACAGCATAATACTGTTGTTTCTTAAAGCAGGTTAGGTTGAATGCTTATTATTATTATATCTAACATTTTTAAACATAGCTAAACAAGGACTGCATAAGCTTAACACTTTATAAATATTGCTCTTATGTCTGTAATACCCTTATGTTATGAGCTTTTGATAAAACTATGTATAGCAATAGTGCATACCTGAATATAAAGGTCCTGTTTAAATTCCATTTTTTAGAAAACCTCTCATTACCCAATCCATGCATGGAAAGTTAACCACACGGTATGAAATATACAGAATTAAACTACACCCTCTCTTGATTTGTAAATTTAAGAGTTTACCATATAAGGAGCAGACTGATGAGATCCACATGACTTATTATACCCCAGGGGAACATTTAGAACCAAAATATCCTTCAGAAAAATGGATGCCGTTATCAAATACTGTCCTTATGGGAGAAAAACTGCTTGGACTGGCACAACCGATCCACATAAAATTTACATAAAGGCAGAAAAATGCTCATACTAAATGACAAGATTGAGATCTAAAACACAAAAGTTCAAAGCATGTAAACGCTGTATTGGTTTCTTCTCAACATTTGTCTATTCACTGAAATACGATGAAAAAATTATATCGAGGTCAAAAACTTTCATTGGTGATCTACATTTTTAGAACGCTTTGTTAGGGATATCATATCAGGGAAGTTTAATTTTAGCATGATGAGAAAAACAATGCAACTGGCCTCCAACAAATGTTGAAATGTGGGGTAAAGCCTTATGAATGGATTGAAATAGATTTAGTCATACTGTATGACAGGCAATGCAAACACAGGACGTACATACAGTATATATACACTAGGTCTCAAATTACAGAAAGCACACCCAATAAATCTAAGGGCTGACACTGCAGCTGCTCTGCTATTTATCAAGCAGAGGGTAAAACTGAAAACGTTTGAGTAGAAGTACATATTTAATGAACATTTTTTTCCCACGTTTTTATGGAATTCCCAATTGTAGCTGTAAGACAATCCCACCACGACAGCATCCTCCGCCAAGTCGGGAGGGCGCAGACTCGCTTGCGTGTTCCCCAAAGCGCATGCAGCACAGCCACCACTTATTTTCACTCTGCAGTCCACCATCTGAGCTGCGCAGTCATTGCAGGCAGACTGCAGTTGCCCAACTGACCAGAGGAATCGCTCTTGCCCAATGGAGCACCCTGCCGATTTAAACCCTTCCTGCCAGAGTGATGCTGTGGCCAATTACGCGGAACCTTGTCAGTGGACAATGTCATAGTCAGGATTTCCACAAAATGGGGAATGCGTCACTTAACAGCACTAGTGAACATAATACATAAACATATTTACTTAAATGTAATTATTTAATTCAGTTACAATCAGCGTTCCCACAATCCAAGCAATTTCCCAGTACTTTCAAGGTCCCACTCCCCCAAATTCAAAGAGTGCACAGTCAGTTATATCGAGTGTCACAGACTTCCAAGAATGTAAAATAAATTAGCTCAATATCCCAAACATTTTTTGTTGAATGTGGATTCTGATCCAGGATCAGTTTCTAAAGGCATCGAGATTACTAAAATCTCTCAACAAAAGATTAAAGCACTTAAGAAGTTCCTGTGTCATTTCTCAAGAATGTTCAGACCTTCAGATTTTATTTTTAAAAGACAGCATTTTCAAGGAGCGGTGGAACCCTGTTCAATATCTGCAGATCTGTACAGTGTTATGTGACACTGTTCCCTTTTTGGGATACATGTCAGCACGGTCCAAACCAAACTTTCCTGAAATGAGAAAGCATGCAGACAACAGAACACAACAGCAGTTTCGAAACAGAAAACAGGGCTTTGTGCAGGGTTTTCTGCAACCCTGGCAATAACACACATAATTGCATTCAGTTTATAACCCAAGAAGAAAATTGAATTGTAAATATCTGTTGAGAACTGCCTCATGTACTTAATGTTATTCTGAAAATATTAATGATATTAAGTGCGCGTGACATTACTGCAGGTTTTAATATTGTTCAGAAACGATAATCGAGTCACACAGAGGCAACTGCATCATTATACCGCATGAGAACGCCTGCAGTAAATACCAGCAGTTTCGCAAAACAAGGAGGCATATGGAGTAAATTGATTATAGTGAATGGTCTTGTGCTTCAAATTTGGGTTTGTTCTAGTGTGAGTTCTTTTTGATCATGAACACTTGGCATCTTGCACAGAAATGTCAAAATGTTGAGAAAGGACTGTGGTTTCTAATTCAATCAACCAATTGGTGTGTTTTAACACTAACCCTTCTGTATAATAGCCACTGATGCTGTAACACAGTAGGTAGCAAATAGAAATGTAAAAAAAACTAGTGGGTTGTATACCTGTGTCTTTAAAAGGTACCTACAGTGCTTCTATGAGAAAATACAACACAGGGCATACGCTTGGTTAGACATACCACGCATTCATACATGAGCTATTTAACTTTGACTTGATGTGTGTGCAAAACAGCCATAATAACCCCACTCCCCGAGGTTCATGTTCAAATATTTATTGAAAAAGTTGAAAACTTGATAACTGCAGAGCGATAATGTTCAGAGAACATACCTTGGGGGTGTGCTTCAAGCCGTATTCAAAACAGGACAGATGGGTCGGACGCAGATTCTGAGTCAATTATGGCCTAGAAAGCATACCTGCAGATTTTCAAGCACGTCGTTGGTCAATTGATCCGGGACCTCTTGAGTGGCGTCTGCCGTGCACCCTTCACCCGGACCCGTTCCTTGGGAGACAGTACCATGCCGTTCCTCTTCAGAGAGCTCTCGATGATCTTCAATAACCTGCTAGATTCACATAAACGTTGTCATTTTTCACGTGTGAGGAACTGTACCTGTTTAAGATTTGTGCATAATATTTTCGCCATGGATCGCTCTTTACCCTGCATTCGTAGGACAGGGCAGAGACTGGTGCTCAAGATGAATAGGAATCCTGAGGTTTTACAGTCCAGCTGCCCTCAGTCTGATTGCTGAAGTAACGGAAACTCAAGCTGCTCAATTAGGCCTACAATGCAGCGCAGAGCCAGCAAGATTTCTTTTTACACGGTTTTTGTGTGACACTTTATTGAGCATGTTTTACAAACCTTCACAGTGACAGGGAAAATATGACACTGTGAGGCCTAATTTATTAACTGTGCAAAAGGAAGTGGCTCAGGGACAGGTCTTTGTTTGCTGCAGGTAGTGTGCTGCAGATGGTGGAGTGAAGATTATAATTACTTTGCTGTAATGTATTTTAGTTGCTTTGAGCTGACAGGCTGGATACGGCTTTCAGAGACACTTGAAAGAGAAGCTAGTGGTAATGCTCAGTGTGAACCTACAATAAAACACTGCTAGAGTTGCCTTCAGAAATGAGTTGGTCTCCTTCATTGGAAAACCCAAACAGATCTACAGAATATTGGTGTTCAGAAGCGAAGCAGCGCCTACATGTGGCTGCCCGAGGAACAGCAACACAAGGACAGTGTTGAAGGTACTGTACACTTACAAGGCTTGTGGTGTGGGGCATGTGTTGTAATGGATATATTCAGTTCTATACTGCCATGCTCAGGGATTCTGGACTGACAAATGAGGTAGCCATTATGTTGGCATTTCAAATGTACCAAGTTCCATACCAGCACCCCACTTGGAAGCCAAAATTGTAAAAGCAAACAAAAATGAATTGTCACCTAAGTATTTCAGCATGTCTTGGCTTCAAAGGGAACTGTTTCTGTGCTTTGCGAATGGGTAAAAAGCTGTTTTTCCTTTGATTAAAAGAAAAAACGGAACATAACTTTGTATTATCACTTTATACCCGCTTTGAGATTCCAGATTTATTTCTTTTCAAGAAAACAAAGCTATTCAACTCAAACCACATACGTTTTGGATAGAATTTATGTAAATACAATCTATCTTGGGAAAAAAGCAAACTGTTTAAAAAATGATTAGCATAACGAGAGAGGACTAGATCTTCTCCTCACATCGTAGCAGATGATATGAATTATTATTTTGTCGTCATGGTTCCTTTGAAGTACAAAAATATTTATTCTCAGTTCAATGCCAGATGAATGAATATGTTTCTTCTTACAGTGACGTTAATATGAAACAACCCACACTGTGGGAAAGCTTCGTGCTTAACATTTCCTTATAAGCTTTCCATTTCTGATGGAAATTCTGAAATAGAAATAATAAATCAAAAATAAATCATTCAATTCTAAAGCATTGTTCTGGCTGACAATTAGACAATATGTTTTTCCTGGGAATGCAGTGATGGCTTCAAATACAAGACCCTGCTATTCTTCCCTACAGCTACAGTAAGTGAAGGGCTGTGTTTGTGGTTCTGTGGTACCTCTTCAGCCTGTTCCGCCGGGGCCTGGGGCACATAGCGGAAAAAGACGTCAGCCGGCATGCCCTCCTCTAGGGGTGCAACAAATTCTCCTGGGCGGATCACCTCAATATGCTCCTGAAACACAGCAAGACATTTGTCAGCACACCTTCTCGCCTGCTGCAGACTGATCTCTATACACCTGCCCACGCTCCCTGAGAAAATATGCAGTATAAAAACTGAAGTAACAGCAGTGTGAGTCCATGCTAAAAATATCTGTTTTGTTATCTATTTAATGTATCTGTATATCTGCCTTTGCTAAGGGCAACTTGTTTGATATAATCAACATCAAGAGTAGATTTAAATGCTATCGGCTGTATTGAACTGCATAGTGACTGTTTGAGGCCATCTTGCTATTTTGTGTCAGACAAGATGTTGAAACAAACATATAATGATATCTATTGGAAGGTGTATATGTGTGTGTGTGTGTGTGTGTGTGTGTGTGTGTGTGTGTGTGTGTGTGTGTGTGTGTGTGTGTGTGTGTGTGTGTGTGTGCATGCTTTATAAATAATTCAGGCATCAGCTAGGCAAACATTGCCCTCTTATGTTTGGAAAGAATATAGCTTGCTTAAAAATCTGAGTTAAATTTCCGTTTCATTTTTCAGGAAAGTTTTAAAGTTTGCTTGACAGAAAAGCTCTAACCCAGATACATAGCCAGCTGAAAAAGCCACAAAGACACCAAGGTTTATGTATAGAAGGTAATTAAGATGTCAAACTCACCACAAAAGCAAAGGAGTACAATTTCAGCATTTCAGGCAACATTAATTAATGAGCATAACTACTTTGTTCCCTTCAACATATTGTAATGTGCAGAAAAGAATTCATTATGTGCATAGCTTTGTTTTTTCAAAAAAGAATAAACTGCCACATGAGTGGATAATGCATTTTTACTATTGCATGATTTGCATAATATCCAAGCCGTCATTCTGAAATATATTCAATTTAGAAAATTTATGTATAGATATTCAAAAGATGCTTAAAGCTCTTCATCAAAACAAATGAAAAATGGTTCTTTTTATGTAATCTGACATTCGGGACCCATTATAACTGTGGCGCAGTGCTTGACCTAGATACTGTTTCTGATCCATGGTACACTGCAGCACACTCCAAAGCAAATATCATTATCAGTTCACAACCACTTCCAGCCCGCTACAAGAATGGTTCCACGTTGGCTGTCAGAACACATCTGGATGCAATCAGTATTTCAAATCAGAGAACATCTCCATACATGTACATAAAGTCGGAACAGTCAACAATCACTTATTTTAGAAAACACAGACGAGCGCATTTCTCCCCCGCCTCAAAAACGACTCATTAGGGGATAAATATAGCAGTGAATGAATGAGCAGTAGCTGTTCATGCTTCTTCTTCAGCGGCTGATTTATTCTGCCTGTGTTTCTGCTTCTCTGACATTGGAAGATGAAAATCCTCATTAGCGTTATTTAACATGTCTAAAACGGAGCAGAGACGTGTCTGCGCTACCGCTGGCTTCGGCGCAGCAGTCAGGAGATCTATCAGTGTTTACACACGGCAGACCTAATTCCAGACAGAGATCTCGTTTCCACCTCAGACGGTGCTGTCTAACTGAGACGTCAGAGGCTGCTTCAGACATGATATCAAAGCCTCATTAGCAGATGAGACCACATTCATTCTCTGCATTTCCAGTTAACGTCCACACTACATTATCTCACTCCGAATCTTTTTAGGGTTGGGCATAATTTCCTTTTTATAGTCCATTTTACCATATCGATTATTCCTGCCGGGTGAGTCACGTTACAGTTTTCTGGGAGTAATTAGTTGATATTATTTATATAACATCCTGGCTGGGTGGGCCAGCTTACTCAGGGCCTAACTGGCTGGAGAGGAAACGCTTCATCAACTTTGGTTCTTTTTCCCCCACACAACATAATTCATTAATTTGCTCATTGAGTTTCCTCATCTATTTATTTTCATTTCACTTTATTTTTGAATTTCAGAGCATGGACAGCTTTGTCTAGTTGTGTGGGGGTTTGATATGACAGACAATTTGGAACAAAGACAGGAAAGGTCTGTCCCTCTTCAAAGGTCACTGCCCTTCCTAGTAACTTAGTCTAGTTTCCTCTCTAGAGGGAGATTTTCCCAAAATCAGTTTGAATGAAACACCAGACTCCAGAGACACCAGAGAGATAAAACACTAACAACTCAACGACTGTTTTGGGAGACCACCACAATGTTTTGGGGAATGTTTTCATAAATGTTGCTAATTGTAATTATCATTACGACTCTGGGGACATGGATTAGCAATTTATGTATATTATTTATAGTAATGACCACAATTAATGCATTGTATTTGCAATATTTCAATCATTGCAGTTATTTGCCAGATATTTCCATTTAGTTAGCTAAACGTTACAAAATACACCATTTGTTATCATATTGCTATATTGTTTCCCTACCAACACATTGGCTGTCTGTCCATTTTGTTCTGTGCATAATCAGAGAATCAAACTGCAATGCAAGCTTGCTAACTATTTAGAGCATTATTTAATTCCAGGGATAACATAATTAACCATAAGTATCTCTGTGCTAATACTCTATGATGGAGAAAAGACCAGCGCTCTTTTTCTCATTTTAGTCATTCATGTCACCTACAGTACTACTAAGATATATTCTATTAGTTATAACAATTTCTTGTTGTTGTTAAATACTGCATTTCAAAATATCTGAAATTTGAAATTTCAGTCAATAACCGTTGATATCCAGTCTAAAATCCATAGGGAGTATGTTCTCAAGTAACATTAAAGGAGTATTCTGGCATTTTTCACATAATTGATTTTAGAATTTTTAACCCACGATGTTGCAGATCGGTCCAGACAGATTTTTTTTGGTGCGCATTCCCATTATTTGGTGGGATATACAGCCACAACTCTTTATGGGAAACCATCCAGTCAGCCGCAGCGCAGTCTACATATTAGCCTAAAGGTGAATGTATCTGTAAAAAGGCAGTTAGTCCTGGCAGGAAAAAAGTCAACTAGCAAAACTAGCAAAAAAAATATCTACATTTATTCAAATAATTGTTAAAAACAACAAGTAATGACAGGTTTTAAAATGTAAAAAGGGCATGTTAAAAAAGCCACAATATTGTTGCTATACACGTTGTATTGGTGTTTGTTGGGGGACATTTTCATGCTTTTTGGAGTACTCTGAATTGTTCCCTATCCCTTCTCATTCATTTTGGCTATGGTAACTAATGCTAAAGGGAAAAATGGCTGTAGCTCACCAAAAAATGGGAATATGTACAAACACACCTGGGCCAATCAACATAATCAATGATGTAAAAAAATCATGGACACCAATGTGGCATGGTGGACAAACTAAAAAGCAATGTGGTCCAGTGGTTACAACGTGTGCAGCATTCCCCGTCCGCCAAAAAGCATAATACCACTTTTAGTTTACTATTCAAAACGGCCTGCGGGTAAAAGAAAGCGTCCTTACTTCACACCGGTCACAGGAACTGAAACTCACATTACTGGGGGATTGATGTAAAAATAGCGGGTCTAATTGGCTACCAAATTGGGAGAAAAAATGGGAGAAAATAAAAAATAAAAAATAAAAAAAAGCATAATACCACTTTTAATTTACTATTCAAAAGAAAAGAAAAGAAAGACCTTACTTCCATGGCAAACTGAAGCTCCTCTCTGGGCTGGGTGAAGAGAAACTCATACAGTGTGTAGTGCTGAAAGAGACTGCAATAAACAGGGTGTTAATTGCAAGATCCCCAGAATGTGTGTGAGACAGTGTCAGCATTAGGGCACATGCATGAGTAAAGTAAAAGCATTGCAGATCTGAAATTAAACATATAGAAAATATCACAAGCCACATTTTAACATAGAAAGTAAAAGCTCTGACAATTATGTATGAAAATATACACTGTTTAACATAGACACCCCCCAAAAAATAACAAACAGACAAGAAAATTATAGGTCAACAGCAGTCAACAACTATTTTTGTATAATTTCTTTAGCTGAAGCCAAACTATATTCAAAGTACAGTGATTATACCTAACAGACATTCTCTCTGCAGAACTCTAGTGTTTTCTAGATTGTGATAAATGGACATTTTTTTCTGATGTCTGAACCACAGATATGCATTTCAATGCAGGCCTTCCTTTCTTCTGTCTGTTTGTTCAGATGGTTTGGCAGAAACATCTGTTGCTGATAAAACTTCTAGTGTACATAATTGTTCAAATCACATGGGGTGATGAATGAGCATAGACTGACAGAAGTGCAGACATGTGGTATACAGTCCTATATGCAGTAAACTGCCTTACTAGCACGACTGAAAAAGTCATGATCAGAATATACACATTATTTCAAATCTATAGCTAAGGTCTCTAAAAAACTGAAATGTAATGCACATTTTTTCATGCATGATTGAATTAATGAAAGTCTTGCCAATAAAACTGAAACTGATTGAAAAACAGGAAAACAGTACAAATCTATGTCACATTGCATTGCAGTCTCACAATGATTCTATTTTACTCCCCGAATAATATTTGACCACAATAAAGAAACCATTTTAAGAACACAATGACGTAATTCCTAGAGGGCAGACACAGGAACTGTACAGAAACAAAAGGGTTGCATGCAGTATAAAGCAATATATTGTTTAAGCTTTCAAACTAGATTAATGTGGGGATTCATTTAGATCGTGTAACATGACTACACATTGTACGCTCATTTGCAAGCATCTCGGAATGAAACTGATGATTTGTGGGTGGAAAACGTTTCTTTTTATCTCTTGAGACTGAAAAATATCCTGTCCTTTAATGACTGCAATATGTTTTCATAACCTTTTAGCTTATAAATTGCAGATTGCTGAATATTGAGCCTGTAGTTATTTTAAAAGTAAAAAATATGAACCACGGATGTTAAAGAGTATAGTGCAGTATGACCTCATGAAAGAAATCAGGACCAGGGGCTTTGAATAGCGTAGCGATCTAACGCACTCGCACTGACTGGTGCTTTGCCAGTGTGAGCTACCTATTGCGGTCATGGTTCAAACCTGACTCCGTCAGTCCAACTCTGGCCGGGAGCCCCAATCAGGGCGGCATTTGGGTATCCGCCCCAGGGGTGGGGGAGGGAAAACCGGCACGAGCTCGCCGAGGAGCAGTAGGGTGTTCCTAAAGAGCAGGTGGGCAAAGTTCTGTCTCAGAGGAGGCGGATCATTGCCGGCCTCGGGATATTAGCTTGACCCAGACGATGGGTGGTGGGCTCATGAGGGGAGGGCAAATCAAAATAAATAGAGGGTTGAATTGGCCACTAAATTGGGAGAAAAATGAGGAAAATGAAATCAGGATCAACAATATATTAGTTAAAATAGATATAGAAGTCATTTTCAATTGCCATTTTGCAAGCACGTGTCAGGCACTGTAAAACTACCTGGTGAGTGCCATCACGGAGGAGACATTACTTTGCCTTCGTCACTACTGGTTGCAGGACTATGGCAGCGAACTCACATTACTGGGGGGGATTGACATAAAATAGCGGGTTACTAAATTGGGAGAAAATGGGATAAAATCAGAAACAAAATATTTTGAATTCATTCTAGAATTCACACTGTAACTGTTTACTAACAAACATCAGTGAATATTTTCATTTTCATTGTTAAAACCAAATCCAAAAAAAAAGGACTTCATAGACCAGTGTTCCTGTCAACATAATTAACTGCATAAGTGGAAAAGATGTTTCAGCAACACGTTGTATACGTTAATAAACATGGCAGAATGACAGGAATATTGATACTGTTAATCAGTTTGTGAGCAACAAATTGAAACTTCATGTGACATGTGAATGACTCATACAAGCTTATCTAATTTCAGCCCTATTACTGTGAAATATATTACCGTGAAGTTACTTTCAGTCCTTAGAAGACTACTCTACTTAATCCTGACTGTGCTAGTGTTGACTGTGGCTGACAGCTCGCAAGGTGGCACAAAATTTGCCATAGCATTACTTAGGGAGAGAAGGGTTTCAGTCGGTATGTACTCCCCACCTCATTAAGCAAAATCGAATCTTCTGGTCAATTCGGCGTCTGCAGTCTGCCTGCACCAGCTACACACGATGCACCAGCTAATGCACGAATTGATTGAGGATGTTGCAACGATGGAGCAGGCCTTCAAATACCATTGGGCATTCTAAATTGTGAGGAAATGAAAAATAAGGGGAAGTTTGAAAAAAATGACTCAGTAGCCACCGTTTACATCTAATTTGGCATAAGCCCACAGGATAGGATTATGTTTGTATTGATTGGCATGTGTTGCCAGTATCATGGGTAAAAGACTACAGCAGCAGCTGCTGTGATGGCTCCAGATTTTATGTTCCCTTATTTTAATGGAGCTCCAGGTATGACTACATCAAGTGGTAAGGACTCTGTTATTAAGCTGTCAGAATCTAACAGCTAATGTTCACTGTACAGCATATTCCAGTTAAACATCAGGTTGATTTGGTGGTGAGTGGCCTAGAGGGGGAGGCAAAGAGAGGAATATTGATTCTTGCCCAAGAGAAATGTAATACTGTTCAATTGATTTTTGAGAAACTGGAAGAACTGTATGGAGATAGGTTGTCTGCCTCGGTTCTGAACTCTCTGTATTTCAGCTGTAGGCAGGAAGCCAGAGACCACAAGGAGCTTTGCCTTGCACTTGCAAGAGCTCTTTAGAAGACTCCAGAACAGAGACCCCAGAGGGATTGTTAATGAAGATGTTCTTCTAAGAGACCCGTTTTTGAATGTCCTCCACGATACAGCCCTCTGAAGTGAGTTACAGACCAAGCAGCTATTGCTGGAAGCTCTGCAGAGACCTTTGCACAGGTGAGACATGAAGTTCTGGCTATAATGGAAGTGGTGTAACGGTAAAGGCACTTGGCCGGAGTGCCCCACTTTCCCACTGTGGCCGGGGTTCTATCCAGGGCCACACCAGTCGGGCTCCGGTCGGGAGACCAGTTTGGAGGCGGCGATTGGCTGTCCACCCCAGAGGGAGGGGGGAGGGAAGCCGGCAGGAGACCGCTGCATGCAAAGTGGCTCTGTGTGTATCGGAGTAAAAATAAATAAATAAATAATGGAAGTCTATGGCGGAAGGGAAGTGGAAGGGACTGATGTCTGAGTTTCATGAGCAGTTCACATCCTTCGGGTTGTGTAATTCCACAGCAACCTCATGGAAGGGTGGTTAGGGGATTTAAACAAATATGCACTGCTCATATACTTGGATGACATAATTGTCAATTCCAAAGATTTTAAATCCCACCTAAAACACCCTGAGTTTGTCTTTTCTATGCTCCAGCAGTTCAGACTGAAGCTGAAACCTGAAAAATGTTCTCTTCTGCGGAAACAGGCTCAGTTTTTGGGACATGTCACCAGCTCTGAGGGAGTGACCCCATCCAGGAGTGGAAGAAACCCACAACTATCTCTGAATTTCCTTCTTTCCTAGGCTTCACCGGCTACTATTGCAGGTTGATTAAGAACTTGCTGTGCGGATTGCTCTCCTCGGCACTGACTGTTAACCAGGAAAAACCCCAACAAGGCAGCCCTGGAGTGAGCCCCCAGGTAACCCTGAGGAAGTAGAAGACCCTACATTCCAACAGCGACCAGCCTCTCTCACTGCAGCCACCTACCACCTCTATGCAAGTGAGCTGCCTCCAGTCCAGCCATTGGATTGGTTGGTCATCATTAAGGCTTACAGATGTCATACCAGAAAGCCTGGGAAAAAAGAGTAACGGCGGCTGCAATGCAACAATGTCTTTGCAATGCAAAAATGTATACCTCTGCAAAGGCTATGCGCAGCCTATGCAACATGGTGTCCTTACACTTCTGTACACTAGTAGGCGTCAATGTATTGAACAAGGTCGGTAAAGTTTTTACGAAAGCAGGGAAACTCCTGTACCTTCAAACTTCTTCAGCCAATCTTTCGTGAAGCTGGTTCATTTTATACCGTGTCTAACAAATTATGCTAGCTATCTATATCGTTAGCTACTGTTAGCGAGCTTTATTTGGCCATGATACCAGGTTGCTAGCTAGCTAGCTAGATATCGATATTTTTGGTTAGCTAACTTTAACATAGATATATACAGGTATGGTATGCAGCTGCCAACAACAATGTCTATCGCTGTATTACTGCACTGATCTCTTGCGCGACCTATGATTGTTCTTACCATGTACTAATGCACATCTGGTAAGTTGCTCTGGATAAGAGCGTCTGCAAAATGCTTAAAATTTAAAATGAAAAGAAATGATGTACTAGCTCGATGAACTATGACTATGACAGCTCCGCCTCAATTCGCTAACCAAACAATCAATGATGCACAACATCTATGTGAACGGTTGCACTGCGGTCACATGTTAGATTTTTGTGATAGGTATGCAACACCCTCTGCAACCCCCTCTGCGTAGGTCGCAAAGGTTGCGTTGATGTTGCAGAGCCCTGGTTGTGTTGCTGTCGCGTTGTTGTTGTTGTTGTTGTTCGAGCATGTAGAGGCCTTTAGTGGGAAGCATCCCCCTATGTTGTTGTTAGCCAGCTGAGGCCAGAGAATCCAGTGTATGTAATCTGCCCTGGACATGGTAATGGTAGAGACATTTACATTTGTAACATGCTACGTCCTTGTCCTCTGCCCCTAGACTACTTACTGAGGAGCCCCAAACTTTAAATAATGGTGAAGAAAATTGTGTGATGCCTTGATTAGGTTTTCTCCCTACAGAAGGTGGAGGTTCTGTGCCACAAGGGGCCAGGCAAGGAGGGTCAGTCAAGTCATCTGGCCAAGGTGATGGAGCAAAGCTCACAGGGGGACAAGCAGCTGAGCCAGTCAGTAAAGGTGATGCAACTGAAATATTGGATGGTAGTCAGCAACCACTGAGAAGCACAAGGGAGGTAGTGCCTAAAAGATTTGATCATGTTGATATTTAAGTTACATTGTCGAAGGGACTTAACGAAACAACTGGCAGCAAAGGATGTAGCGGCATAACCATTGTCTATATATTTCATATAATGTTTTACAAGTGTGTAAAACATTGGTTTCACTTTTCAATTAGTTTTAGTGGTGAGACATTTTTCTTGTGAAATCAGTCGCATGAAAATATACTATACTGCAATCTGATTCACTGTCCCATTTGCTTGCAGGTACTCCCAACCAGATTAAATGCCCTGTGGTCCACCTGAAAAAACTGGGCCATTTGGGGTTTGGCGCAGCACATAGGAATTTCTATTTTGAATACACTTGTGTGTTTTTATTATCTTTGGCTATACAGTCTCTGTGTGATGGCATTGTTTTTGAATAATTAAAACAATTTTATGGATGACGCAGTTACTGCTGTAATCAGTGTAGCTTGAGATGATATTGTTTTATCTGTCAGCCCCATGCTGTCCCAATGCTGCCTGTCCCATTGCTTTTATTAGATTTTATTCTAGAGATGCATCTCTTTTAAAACATGTCTGCTGCTTTTATTTATTATTATTGAGGGATTTTGGGGATCATCGCCATTGTATTGACATACTATTGTGCAAGTCATCTTAACCCTTGTTTAGTGTGTGATTGTTGGCTTCTTAACTATACGATAGTATCTGTGTTTAAAATTAAAATAAATATCCTTCATTTCTGACAAATGCTTCCTCATTGATGCTGGGAAATGCTTGCTCATCACCAGTAATTTAATAACCTATGTGTCCCACACTGTCAGTATCAAGTTCTCCCGCTCTGCAAATGGGAGTGGCATAGTCGGACTACAACTTGTATAGGTTAGAAAGTATCTTTAACCTCTATAGGTTAGAAAGTGTAATTACACATACCTACATAGTAACCACCCATTACATAAGTGCATTAAAATAACTAAAAACAGGGGCTGGCCTGTATACAACCGATGAAAAGGCAAGGATGTAGAATAAGACAATAAAGGCCTCTTAGATATACAACCTTGTCTTTAAGTAGTCAGTAATGGAAATGGCTTGATCCACATCAAACAAAGAACTGGAGTCCTCTGGTGACATAGGCAGTCTGGTTCCAGCAATCGTCTTGGCAAACTCAGTGAAGTTATCGACTAATGACATCTGTTTTTCTGCAGCAAAACAAGAAAGCATTGGATAGATTACATTTTTTGGAATGCATTGCTATGGAATGCTCTGGGTTGTGAAAATACATGGCTTCTGTACATGCACAGTCTTGTGTTTCATGGCTCTTGTGTGGAAATTAATCCTTTCTGTTTTGAGACTGTCAATTGAGCAAGGGCAAATGCACCACAAGGTTTACCTTGATTGAGCAAAATGGCATAAGCCTTCATTGTGATTGACACAGCGGTCTTATAGCTACAGCATACAGACAGAATATTCTTCCCTTACCTCTTATATTATCCAGCAGCAGTTGCAACAGAGCCATGAAGCATGAAATTTGCTGACATGTAAAATTCATTTCCTTGGCCCACCAGAAACCAGAGACAAAGTAATCTACCAGGGCAGCTTCCTTCACACATGTCTGGCGGTGCTTGAAGCAGAGTATTTCTTCCAGTTGTCTGATAAAAAAAAGATAAAAAGGCAGCAATCTATCATATATTACCATGTAAAAACTGTTGTGCATTTTTAAATATTTAATGTAAAACAGATGGCATTTTGAAAATGCTCAATATATTCGAGAAATATATTCTTGTGATAAGTGATGTATCAGATAATATAGTATCCAAATAACGAATAGCTATGCAATTTATTTGGCATAGTGTAGCCTAATATTTAACAAATGTTTCCCTCCATTCATGCTGAGTAAACAATGTTTTGGACAAATATTCCAAAAGTGATCCGAAGTGATAATTGATAAAGTGATCATTTGTGATAGTCAAACTTAAATTATAAGCTAGCTGTTCAATTAAAAAAACCAATGTACTCACAATTGGACTTCTTCCACTGTTAGGTTTAATAGCAGGTTTACTTGTTCCAGGGACAAAAGTTTCCATGCAGGGTGCACCGTTTCATTGGCATCATTTCCCTAGATTATTAAAGCAACAAATAGCAGTATCGAAATACATATATATATATTGTTCTTTAAAAAAAAAAAAGCTAACGTTAGCTTATGTTAAGTAATTTATCAAGTACATTTCTTAATGAGTTAGCGTTACTGTAGCGCTACGTTAGCTAAACCTGTCGAGAATTTAAACACTTTGCCATTTATGGATGGATGCTATACAGGGATGTTCAACGCCATACCTACATTCGAGATAATCTCTTTTGTTTTTATTCCGGTATTGTCTGAATCTGATATCTGGGGTTTGTTATTCGATTTTACTTTTTCTCTCCCAGCCATGTTAAGCACGTCCGGCTTCCTAACAACGTTACCAAGGTAACTAGCAGCTAACTGGGTTGGCTACGGTCTGCCCCGGAGTGGGCGGGACAAAAAAGTAATAGAAAGGAATACATTCACTTTCAGCACTGTTTAGCATCAGTTCTTGTGTGTGATTGCCCCAGATAAATACTGTATGTTATAGTTCAATGGTGGTGGTGTGACTGCAATCGTTAATCGCAAGAGTCAAGCTGAATGAATAGCACCTACACAACGTCACACTGCGGCTCGTTCCGCATTTGCATTACATAATACAGCCTTGAGTTGGCTCAAAGTCAGTTATCAAAGTACGAGTAGCCTACCCATGGCTATAGCCTAGCCCATAGATAAACGTATTGAAGTTATATAATGACATAAGATGTTGAAATATAAGGTATGAAGTGTATAATGCATATAATATTCATGATAAATACAAAATATGCTAATGTGGCAGAACCGTAACCACAATAAGGCAGATGGCTTTTTTTTTTGTTTACCATAAATTACCTAAATTACCATTACAGGCATTTTGCAGACGCTCTTATCCAGAGCGACTTACACAGTTTCACATTTCTTTACATACAATCCATTTATACAGCTGGATATTTACTGAAGCAATTCAGGTTAAGTACCTTGCTCAAGGGTACAACGGCAGTGCCCCACCTGGGATCGAACCTGCAACCTTTTGCGTTACAAGCCCAGTTCCTTAACCATTATGCTAACACTGCCGCCCTATTACCCTGAAGCTTTACAGTAAAACACACTTTACCATAAACTTTACACTACACTTTCAAAAATACCCTAAAGTTACGGTAAAATATGCTGTTCTGTCAATCCTGGAAAGAAATATGCCTTGAGTCTCAAAATATGGCAGCCTGTACTTGGCATCAACATCAAAGCGTAAAGAGAGCTCAAGAGTGAGTGGTCTTCTTTACGCACACAAAACGCATTAACTTCTGAATATCTTGGATGGCCACATTGGAATTTAAACCAATCACAATATTGGACGTGATCAAAATATGTTTGGATGAGATTATTTTAAGTAGTTGACATAAAAAAGCCTAAAGAGAATTTGACAAAACCTCACTAACCTACATTCCGAAAATATGTCATGGTATAAATTATGACGTCTACGAAATAATCACCACACTATTACTGTTTTTAATAAAAGGTCTTAATAATATATAACATAATGCTACTATAATGATCGCTCTTGATAAATTTCAGATATAATCAGACTGCACAGCGAAAGCCTACAGCCTACCTAACGTTAAAATTAAGCTTGCTTAGAAAATGATACATTTGGCCTAATTTTACCACATAGCACAGGGGTCGGCAACCCGTAACACTCAAAGAGCCATTTGGACCCGGTTTCCACGGAAAAGAAAACAACGCATTTTCTGTAAAAGGTGCGACCAGTTCATTTGCGGCGGACCGGGGGGGTGCAACGCGAAAATAAATTTTCTGTCGACAGGGGGGGTGCTACGCCAAAAAACAATTTGGCCGATTCAATTGGATACTTTTTATTTATTTTCCCAAACACGCGGAGCACATAAGGCAGCATCCGAGCCGCAGGTTGCCGAATCTGACATAGCACTACAGTCCGAAATCTGTGTACTAAAGTGTGCTATGCATTGCCAGTATCTATGCTTCTGTATCAGGGTAGATCCATTTGCATTTACATAGCCTAGGCAAGCCCTTGCCTAGAGGTCTATACAAATCTCAGGAAGCTAGACCATATAATATGTTATTTTGTATGAATTGAAAATAGCAAATTGAATTGAAATATTGTGGCTGAAAGTGCCATAGGTGCAGAATGATTGGTTATGGATTTCAATAGTTTACAGCTTCATAAAAAAACGAGGTCGTTGTTCATTCTACCATGTTAAAACCTAATATCCTTCGATGTCCTGAATGTGTGTGTTTTTGTAACGGATACACTGTAGTTACTAATAAACTGTGGAAAAGGCAGTGTACATAGCAGGGCTCAGGTTTAAACCACAACACCACAGAACTGCATTACATCTGGAACAGCTGCTCCATATCTCAAAGATTAGTAATAACGCTGTATCGGTTTCTAATGCCGTTCTGTGGTTTAGTGGTTTAAACCTGAAGTTTAAACTCCCACTAAGTACACCGCAATCGACCCATTGAGTTTTGTTTAGAGGCGTGGCGCTTGTGTGTTTCTGTTTTTTTCGGGAGGTTTGAAACACTGCTACAGGAATAACGGGACACGGAGTCGGCATTTGAGGCTGAGGGTAGTCTGTGTTTACACTATGATACTGATTAGGCTTTTATGCGCGGTTATTACAAGATCACTGTTCATTCTCATTTCACTCATTGCACTCTTTAGAGTGACATGGGTTAAAAAGAGTAACCTTTATTGGTTTCTGACCTTTCTCTATCTTCCTCTCGTTGTTGAAATGATTTTCACTTTGAAAAGAAGAAAAGGGAAGGACTACAAGTGGTAAGCTGAAATACAGTTGATGTTTACTAGGTGGAATAAGAGTACACTACTGCCTTTACATACATCAACGATTTTTTCTTTTTGTGCCTTGTTCACTTTTATGGGTTGTGGAAAATGCACAAAGATAACACATCTGACTTTATATTCTCAGTGATTAATTATGGATATATGAATAATTATACGTATGGATTGTTTGTCTTTCTCTAAGAAACGCTCAGTTTTATTGGCTTCTACTAGATATACTACGCTTGACTATTATTTATGGCTATTATTAAACTGCAGTACTCTTTACGGATGTGCCCTGCAAATACCATTGTTTCAATGAAATTGCAAGGGAAGGGGCCGGCACAAGGGAAATCTGGTTATAAATCGACCTTTTCCTCTCGAAAGTAACAAGTGTCCGGTTCTGTAGATCCTTTGTGATATGTGTCTGTAAGAAAAATACATCCCAGTAATTATAGGTTTTCTGTTCTATCTATATCTAACAGGTTTTCGCCACCGATCTTGCTGTTTCTAATCAGCATAATACCATCTATGTGGATTTTGGAATTAGCCCATCAACAGAAAAAATTTAATGATCCTCAGGTATGATTTTAGATATGAATTTAAAAGAGGTTGCACACCATTTTTGACCCCATTTTATACTACTATGACTGCATGTTTCTGTCAGCATGGGTCTATTTTATGCAATTGTAATATCCCCTACCATGAAGAGTGATTGGTTTTCTGTCCAGGGAAAATGGCAGGGAAGTTGAAATAGCACACTGTTCTGTGATTTGAATTTACACCTGCAGTAGTTTCCGTGAGGACTTTTACTACAGTCAAACACATACAAGTACACACACACACACACACACACACACACACACACACACAATTTATTTTGCTCTACTCATTAGCTTAATCAATTTGAAGTAATCATTGTTTTTTGTTTTTTTAGAACTTTCAATGCAGGAAACTGAATTCAATG
The DNA here is from genome assembly GCA_029706075.1 of Aldrovandia affinis. Taxonomy (NCBI): domain Eukaryota; kingdom Metazoa; phylum Chordata; class Actinopteri; order Notacanthiformes; family Halosauridae; genus Aldrovandia; species Aldrovandia affinis. The sequence continues at coordinate 857,498 of JAINUG010000110.1, forward strand.
GAGAGCTTGAAAAGCATTATAAATACACTTAGAAACAACACCATGAAAAATGAAACCTTCACGGTAGGTTTATATTTCTCATATTCACAGTTGTTTTCCTAAACCTGAGTTTTTTCCAAATTGCTTGCTTAGACTAGCCACTTCCACAATGGTTAGTTTGGTAATATTGTTACACCACCAAAAAACATTTGTGAGCAGAAGGGAAAAAAGCATATTCCAGTAAAAATATATTAGCTGACGTTTCCTATAATTAAGTGGAAAATGTGCCTACACTGTAATAATAATAACAAAAAAATAAGTACACATAGACTATTTTATTTATAAATGGGCTGTTGCTTGTACCTACACTTTACAGTGTGCCCAGATTTGGTAATATGGGATTAATTATGACTTTGGAGACAAGTTTTGATTTAATTTAGTTCCTAGATGGGTCTAATATTCTTTGGCAGAAAAATATGTTTAGTGAATTCTTTATGGGGCCGTTGACCGTTGTATGTTCTTCTGTGGTTCTGAAGGAATCTTTTAAATTGCTGTCTTCTGTCTGCGACGATGACTGGATTCTAGAGCTGCATCAAATCCTTCTGATCCTGCTTATCGTGGGGAAGTGGCTGCTGCCCCTCGGAGGCGGGGTGACTCGGGACCAGCTGGCGCAGCTTCTCCTCAGTTTTGTGGGCACTGCTGCCGACATACTGGAGTTCACTAGCGAGACACTCTCAGACATAGAGTGAGTCCCCAGGTCTTCATTTCTGACAGCTGAAGTATGAGGAATGCACAGTATTACCGGTTTTGAGAACAATTTTCCTCTCTTTGTTTTCTCCACAATTTGAAATGACCAATTGTGCGTCTCAAGTAGCCACTGTGTCATCCGAATCCGCACAAAGAGCACTGCAGCTGAAGCACGTTCACTCCTCTGATTCACTTATCTGCAAGCCAGTGACTATTTTACCCTGCAGACCGCACAGTACTCCAGGGAAGAGTTCGAGCCAATCAGTGGAGAAGTGTATCTCTTTTAGCCAAATATTACTATAACTAAAAAATATAATTTAGTCAATATTGCTACATGTTCCACATTTAAAGCCTGGTACACAGTGCACAACTCAAATTCCATGAAGATCACCACTGAGTTTTCAGTGAGTGAAGGTCACACATAATAAACTGGACTAAAGCAGAATTGGGGATGTCAGTGTGATACACCACATGGGTTTCAAATGGGGAATTGTATAGTGTGTCACCACTACAGGACTCATGGCCATTGATGCTGCCCTACAATGTTATCAATAGGTATCATTATTCAACATATACTACATGGATACACATGGATAAAGAATGTTTCTACAAATCTGGACTTTCCCACTGGAAAAAAATAGCTATTGGAAATTGAAGAGCAGCCAAACTCCTCCTGGCTCGGTTTTACATTTTGATAGAACATCATAAATATATGACATTCCATAAGGTCTTCAGGGTCTGTTTCAGTTTAAATGTTTCTGGTGTGCAATTCTAAGTTTCTCATGCAAAGTAGTCTATACAAATATTCCAATTTCTTTTCTTAATATAAATCATATTTATATGTTGGCTTGTCACAAAGTTAAAATACAGGCACCATACAACTTACAGGGATGTATATTGATAGATTTAATTATCTATGGCAATGTTTACAATCATGTCACTTGCGCTTTAAGAATCCAATTTTTTAAAATGGAATCCACCTAAACATAGTTATTAACCACTAACCATGTACTGCTATTTGTTCGATGCCCCTCACCGCTGGTTGAAACCTTGGGAGTGAACGGGAATCTGTAGCAGTAATATCAAAACACTTTTTCATTAGATGTTGGTTGTCCACCCTGGGGCCATGACTCATAGGTCATGAGTCCATGACATACAGGGTTTGAAGCCATGGTACGATTTCAGCATGCACCCATCGCGCTTTACAAAGAGTCGTGGCAAATTGAAAGAGTTCAATTTGGGCTAAACTTGTGTTGTTTATACTAGGCTTTAAATGGGTCTTCAGAACCATCAGCATGCTGTGTTGTGGCAGTCAAGTTCCCACCACACTGTTTTTATATAATTAACTTATGTTGTTTATATTCTTACAAAAACAAAATGTTGTTTTTTGTCCCACACTGAGGGAACATCAAATTGTCCTGTCCAGCCACCCAAAGTTCTTCCCTGATCTATCCTGATCCCATGTTAATATTTCCTGAATCTGTGTTTTTGACAGGGACAACAGTCCTCAACTGGTCTATCTCATTCTGGCGGTGTGGACGTGGAGCATGGTACAATTTCCTCTGTCAGGTTGGTCTTAATGTTGCTTTATTTTTAAAGCAGATATATAGCAGTCTTCGAGCAATATCATTTTGAAATGACATGCTTTACCCCCCAAATGCACACAGTAATTTTATTATGAACAAAGTCTTACATACTATTTGTAATGTACGGCTTTGTGCCCTGTGTGATTCATTATTTTTGTGCCTGGACATGACACATGCTCTGTCAGAAATTCTGTTAACTGTCAGGTTAACTTTATGTCTGGAAGGTTCAAGCATATGGGTTTGCTCAAGCCTATTCTATTGTATACATTTTATTGTGCTTTACCATCTGCCAAGCAAATCAATAGTTAAAGTATTATTCAGCCCCAAAGCTAAGAGTAAACTAAGGGAATCATGTATATAATTATGGAAACAAGGCAAGCAGCCAGCATTAGCCTCCGTTAGCCCATTACTGCACTCCAGTCCCTGACCCAAACACTGTGTCCTATTCAGATTAAACTTCAGAAGTTGCGTCAGACTGCAAAGTAGTTTTGCGTATGAAACTCTATATCTGCTAGTGCCAGGTGCATTGATGTAATGTACATCTCTGGCTGACTGTCTGAAGGTAGAAGAAATCTCCCCACAGCCATAAGGCCATAATCTCAGTAGATTTTCAGATTTTCCTGCAAAGATTGTCTTATCTGTATAAATAGCAGCAAAGCATGACCTAGCCAGGAAGGATGTATTTACATGCTCACAAGGGAAACGCTGGAAGTAAACAATTAACTTTCTTTTATGGGAAAGTCGTGAGTCCACTTCCATTCCAGAAAATGTTGTTAATTTGCTCACTTCATTGGATTGCCATCCTCATGACAAGTCCTGTCATGTGGGATGTGTCAATGCCCTTTTTTTGACGGCAGGTCCTTTTTGACTTTGTGAGAAGTGAAGTTTACACTTCAGCTGGCTGCCAAAATAAAGGAAAAACCTAAATGTGGGATACTGGCAGCTCTATAATGGTGTGTGGTGTATTTTCCTGACATGGTTTAGGTCCACTCAACACATTAAATGGCAATGGTGAAGCATTTAGCAGACTCTCTTATCCAGAGTGACTTACAAGATCGCGCACACACAAACACAATCAGTCAAGTGAATTCTCAGTAACAGTTAACACTCTTGCACTCTCACACCCTGCGAGAGTGCCAAATCTGCCCCTGGAAAGTTCCACTGCTCCAGAGGCCTCCACAGCCATGCTGTGGCAAAACAAAGCCAACCCTGCCACTCCCCCCGAGACAAGCGCCCTGCCTTTCTTAATATGGGCATTTGTAACAGGCATGTCTTAATAAAGATGTTTCCATGTTCCAAGTCGTGAGGGTGTTCAGTTTGAAAATGGTATCGCTCCTCCATGTCGTTTTGCTCTCACTCCAAATGAGTATTATTCCAACTGTCACTTGTATGACGTAGAAAAAAACATTGTTTGGAGTCTGCCTCCCAGGAGTGGAGGAAGAGAGTGTAGGGAGCCACAACTTACACGGAGTTCAGCTCTGCAAGCATGCTTAACTGCTGGGACTTGTTAACCAATCAGAACGATCACATGTTTGCATTTTCAGTGGCGTACACAAGACCCGAGGAAATTGGCGAGGGTCAGAGTGATTCTCTCCTGAAGAGGCACAGAACTGACATCTGGAGCATCGTGCAGAGCCTCTTCATTCAGGACGGCCCCTTCCTCATTGTTAGACTGATGATCATGGTCCAATTCGACGTCTTGCATCCAATGCTGGTCTTCTTTACCATCAAGAACTTTCTGATGATATTATTGAATCTGTACCACCTATTTGTCATATTCCAAGACTACAGATCAACTGCCTCACCGGTCCCATGAGGGGGTGTTGTGGATATGTGGTTAAAGCCCTTGGGCCCTTACTCACAAGGTCAAGAGTCAGACACAAACTCAATTCAAGGTCCAAACACAATTTACCAAATGTTCAGATTAGACCAATCATGCTTATTCACATGAACATGTATGTCGCTGCATGTGAGTCCACTGTATCAGACTTTGTAAGCAGCCTAAAGAAATCATTCTTGAACACGCTGTGAACTGAAATTAGGCTTAGAGACTTGTTGTTTGGGTATTTTAAAGGCTGTACATATGTTTTCAGACGATACAGATTTAATCATGATCCCTAAAGGCTGATTTGCCAATGAAGATTATATAAGGACACACATATAGAGCCTACCCATTAAGCCCATATAGAAAGAAGCAAAGATGCATCATCAGTAATTGGTTCAAAAACACAAGCGGCTGGAATATAGCATATTGACAGATATAGGCTTTCAGTTTTCCATGTATAGTGTTTGGAACAGCACATGACAGCCCATTCAGTGATGGATTCAGAGACTTGAAAGTGGCTTTGCAGCTTTGGAGACAAGAATACAAAGTATGTGTGTATGCATAGAATATGAAAAGAACAGTTCTGTGACTTGTCAAAATATGTTTATCTCTAGTAACAGCAAACTATAAATAATGTGCTGCTGAATGTAAATTCACAGACCCTTCTATTAATACGGGAACATGAGTCTGCAGTGACCATTTTTCTGTAGAAGATTATTTCCATGAAAATCTGGGTCGTTGCTAGATAGTAACCCTATTTTTTTCCAAATCTTGCACATGTGCATTTGCCGCTAAAGTGGTACGTTTCAAAGACAAACTGGTAACCCTTATCCTAACCCTAACTGTAAGAGAGCTGGAACGAGGGTTGTTACTATTGGACAAAATAGGGAATAATAGGGTTACTATCTAGCCATGACTGAAAATCTGTTAGAATCTGGGAGATAATTTAACAAAAGAACTCAGCTGTGGCATGGGACAGCACCATCCCTGTTTGATTTGTCATTATACAGCGTTGGTAGCACAGACTGTCCGAATGAAACCCATAATGACAGCCATCAGCAGAGGGCACAGAGGCCAGTGAACAAAGAGTTACTTGTTATGGCTAGTGGCTTTTTGTAGCAGTTTTTTCATTTGCCCAGTTTAACAGGAATTTAAGAGAATTAAAAAAACATCGGTTAATCCCATAAAATGAGTCTAGATTATTAACACAATGACAAAGCATAGGCTATTGCTGCTTCCCCACAAATGTCTTAGTCATGATAGGCTATGTGTAGTATATGCCTAAATTTGTTTTACAGAAAAGTATGAAATTGTTTTATTTAATCCATGGCCTGTTTATATTGTGACGCCTGGAGGAGTTGAGCCTGGGTGCACGCCCGCAGCCTGGGCAACCTGCAGGACTTCACACAGCAGCGGCATCACCTACAGACACACACAGCTGAGGCTGATTTGTAATTAGCCAAGCTGTTGCTCATTGCCTTCGTCAGGCCCATTATAAAGGCACCATTTTCTGGGCCTTGAGGAAGGGGAGAATGTTGTGGCTAGTGGGGTAACTTTTGCAATCGGTTTTCTTGGTTTAGTTTTTTGGAAGTTGTTTTGTTTGAGTTGCAAATTTGGTATTGGTTTTGTTAATTTTCGTACATCGCACTAGTAGAATAAAACGACCCTGGGCCAATCCACTACCTTTTCCTCTCCTTTCTGTCCACTCACCATCTGACACAGTGGCCACACGTGGCACTGTGCTACAATATGAAAACATTAATGTTTTATATGAATAAATAAATTTTTAGTTTACATGACAGCTGTGGTGGATATAACAGCATCTTCCCAGGCATTGTCACTTCTAGGCCCTATATAGTACTAAGTCCCAGGGTGACTCGACCCCAGCCACTGATGTCAATGCATTTTGTGCTTTAAAATGTCCAAAAGTAGGCTGCCAGGTATCGCCGTTTTAACGAGGTGAATTCAATTCATTGTACAGTTCCTATTCATTCATGCTGTACATACTGTATCACACCATTCAAATATTGACACAGTATATATTTTCATACTCTAGAAAGAACGTTGATGTCATTGCATGTACACATTTATTCTGACAATATATTATTCTGATTTTATTTTATTTATTTTATTGATTTGCTTTTCAAAATTATTTTAATTTTAAAATCAACTCTTCAAACATTGAACATGTCAACACTTTCCATGTCTGTAGAACACACAATGTGGTTCTGCAGGCACACAGTCCTTGATTCAAATTATGTTTTTCAAAGGATGTACAGCATTAAATTACACACTTTTTTCACAGTTTAGGAAATACCAAACTTCGCCTTTGTTAGAGCTCATGTACTTTCACATTTGGCAATGTCTACTGTGTCACATTACAGAATGTTTGGACTGAAATCTCCAGTGAGCAATGTAGGCAAAATGATTCTGATGTTTCATCATAGTAGATCATAGCTTTTCCCCGAAGCTTTTTGGCCATTTGCCTGGCATGGCAGGTTGTCAAACAAACAATTGAAGAGGTGGGCAGGGGGAGCTTTGTGTAAAAAGTTAGCCAAAATCCAATTGTTCATGCTATGAAAAAGGGTGTGATTATCACAGATCTTAAGTTGACTATTTATCCCAGGGAAATAGTGCATAGACATATTGCATCAGTCCATGCCTTGTTAATAGTGTTACATTAACACACACACACTGGGATGGAAAATGTGTAATTGGATCACCATGTGTGACTCTGTGGAGACCGCCAGTTTCTTTCATCTGATCTGACGCTTGCAGTATGTTGCAAATAACCATCAAATGCTTCAGATGATAATTGTAAGCCAATTAGCTCATGTCACTACTTTATAGAGCTCTTCAACAGAAAGTAAACCCATTGGCAGTAAGACATTTACATTTTACATTTTAGGCATTTAGCAGACGCTCTTATCCAGAGCGACTTACGAAATGTAGACTATTTGCATGGGAGACAAATGTTTCTCAGCAATGTCTGTGTGACTAATGAATAGAAGGCATGACTCAGTCTATTTTTTATTAGATCACTCTATGTCTCATTTATCCAAGAGGGGGGCAGAATTCAGGTCACAAGATTTCAAAATGGTTCAAAGTGAGAGGTTTTGTTTTTATTTTGTTTGGAATTAAAATAAACAGCCAATTAAAATAGAGTTCCACTGATGTTTTTTCTTCCTTGTTGAAGTCTTCTTGGCACGTTAACTAGTCTGGTGCCGTTTCAGACACCATAATGGCCAGTCTCAGATTTTATTTGCTTCCAGTGTTATTAAGGCCAGTGTGCTCTTGTAGAAATGCTCTATGTAAAGAGAATAAACCATAACATGTTGAGTTTTAGTAGTATAGTTTATACTGAAGGAATTCCATGTTGGGTGAATGAGATCTGCTAGCACACTGAAGATTTGGATAGGACTGCTTAATGGAGTCACATTAAGTGCAACATTATGCATTTATGCATTTATTTAACAGATGCTCTGATCCATAGTGACTTAAAAGGCAATTAAAGCAAGATACCTTGAGTGCATATCACAGGAGCAACAAGAACAATAAGAGCAAACAAATAGAATATGGCCATTAACAAAGTGAATCAAGGCGAAAACAGTATTTAAATATAAACATATAGCAGCAATACATCAAGCCATATGAATTGTACACGTGACGATTATCCTTTAGAGCAGGGTTGACAACCCTGGATCTGGAGTTACAGACATTTTTCTGGATTTAGCTTCATCCAAACTCCTAACTACATTTGATCAATCATTAGGCTTAATGAATGCAGGTGACCATATGGTGGGGGTACTCAACATTTCAATCAATCAACTCTGTGGAAACGTCATGCCCCAACAGTGTATTATCTTGTGGATCATTTCCCCACTTAACTGGAACTGTTAAAAAAAACTATTATCCAGCTGTTATGGTTGCAGGTAGCTCATTTCGCCACTAGGGGCCCTGGAAGGGAAAATGGTACTTTTGAGATGTGTGAATAAATGGGGCAAACAACTGCCACCAACAGGCTCTCACATTTGTCACATTTGTCACATGTCATATTCTTTAATAGTTGATGGTAGTAGAATTATTTAATTTAAACAACCATTAGTTTACTACTTGTCTACTGATACTCATTTCCTGAAGAAACACTTTAATTACATGAAGGATGGCTATATTTACGGTAGTACTAAAATATACACTACCGGTCAAAAGTTTTAGAACACCCCCATTTTTCCAGTTTTTTTTTGAAGTGGTAGTGCATGTATATAGTTACTGTTGCATATTAAGTGCGGTGTCATTTTCTCATGATTCCCATGTGATTAGTGCAATAGATTGCACTCACATTCCCATCACCAGCCCTGGGTAAGCCACAGTCATGAGACCGAAAACCCAGGGTTAAGCCCAAAGTTAGCTCGCTAACCCACCAATCCTGCTTCGTGAAACAGTGCTCTAGATCTGTGCGTGTTGCATGCAATTGGCTGTGTTACAAACGCCACCCCTTTGGTGAGCACGCGCTCATAGCTCGATCGGAAAAAACAGAGTTGACAGAGCAAGTTGATAACCACCGTCGTGAGACAGGTTAACCATAATTGCCTTTGTTAGGCTTTGTGTAATGCAAAGATACCCTGACTATGTTGAACTTCCAGGCCCCTGGAATTTGAGCCATGTTAAGCCTAATGTTACCCTTCACAGGAGTTGGACCTTAATGTGGTGGTGACGATCAATCATCCCTGAGAACTCTGTTATCGTAACCTTGTAGAGTATGATCTTTCTATGCAAAAGTATATTGTTTACTATTTGAACCGCCATTTGTTTTATTTATAATAATAATAATAATAATAATAATAATAATAATAATAATAATTTCATACAACTCATTGCAGCCAAAAGTGCTTCACAAAGAACATTAAACAACAACAATAATAACAATAACAAAACAAATGACAAATTATATAAGAACATAAGAACATAAGAATACATAATGACGAGAACGGGCCTTTCGGCCCATCTAGGCTCGTCATGTCCTAATCTAAAGAGTATCTAGTAATATATCTAGCCTGGACTTGAATAGCTCAAGTGTTTCTGCCTCTACTACCCGACCTGGCAAGCTGTTCCAGGCATTGACAACTCTCTGTGTAAAGAAAAACGTCCTAATATCTGTGCGGAATTTGCCTTTAACTAATTTCCACCTGTGGCCTCTTGTTCTGCTGACCCCACTTATCTTAAAAAACCTTTGGTATTTCACTTTGTTAATCCCTTTTAGGAATTTAAAAACCTCAATCATATCCCACCTAAGTCTCCGTTTGCTAAGCTTAAATAGTGCCTTAAGTCTATCATCATAACTTTGACCTTTCATGCCAGGTATCAGTTTAGTTGCCCTTCTTTGGACTTTTTGAAGAGCTTCTATATCTTTCTTGTAGTGCGGTGCCCAGACCTGCACACAGTATTCTAAGTGAGGTCTGACAAAGGCATTATATAACATTAATATAACTTCCTTTGATTTATACTCAATACTTTTTGCTATGTATCCCAGCATCCTGTTGGCTTTTTTCACTGCTGTAGCACATTGCTTTGATGCAGATAGGCTTTGATCAACTACAATTCATAAGTCTTTTTCAAATTGAAAAAGTTTACTACTAACTTTTCTCCTCCCATAAAATACTCCTGTCTAATGTTTTTATTTCCCACATGCATAACTTTACATTTAGCAATATTGAATGTCATCTGCCATGTATCTGCCCATTTTTGTATTTTGTTTAAATCATCTTGGATTACTTTAGTCGATTCCAAACTGTTTGCCAAACCCCCAAGTTTAGTATCATCTGCAAATGTAACTATTTTGCTACTAACGTCCATATCAAGATCATTTATGTAAATAAGGAAGAGCAGAGGTACCAGCACCGATCCCTGCGGGACACCACAGCCCACAGCACCGAGGTCAGATATGGCCCCACCTACTGTTACTCTTTGTATTTGCCCTTGCAGCCAATTATGAACCCACTCTGAAACTACTCCTGAAATTCCTACTGAATTCATTTTAGCAATGAGCCTCTCATGTGGCACCTTGTCAAATGCTTTTTGAAAGTCCAAATATATAATATCATAAGCCTGGTTCAGGTCAACACACTTTGTAGCCTCTTCAAAAAAGTCCAGGAGGTTTGTTAGGCATGACCTCCCTTTGAGAAAACCATGTTGGCTCTCCCTTAAAATACTATTATTTTTCAAGAATGATTCCAACTCATCCCTAATAATACATTCCAGCATTTTACATACGATGCAAGTTAAACTGACAGGCCTATAGTTCCCTGGGTCAGTACGGTCCCCCTTCTTATATATTGGAATTATACTACCCTGTAAAAACTGTTTTTTTCACAATGTGTAAAGCAAGTATGTTTTATTGAATCTTGCAAATATAAAATTCCCATTTCCTGTAACAGGACCTTTGCACATGTTTTGTTTGTACAGCACCTTAGGGGCCAATAAATGATTTGGATTAGATGCAGAAGTTGGTGTACTGTCTTCACTCTTATCAGAAATTCCAGTTCAGAGTTCATGTTTGTGAACAAAGGCTTGCATTTAACTGCGAACCAAATTAAGGACAAATGCTGATTGAATATACATCTCTGTTGGCCGGAAATATATTTTGTTAAACTATCACAATAAAGATCTAGAGGTTATAAGAATTCATAACTCTCCCCTAGTTAGTTTCAAAGCACACACTCGATGTGACATGGTAATGGCTCTCAGTCTTCCCACATTGCTTTCAGCTTTATTGCTCCCGGGAGTGCAAATAGCAATAACACAATTTTTCCACTGGGAGGCCTCATGCTACACCAAGAAACAACTAAACAAACCTCAAGCCTCTCCTTCTTTTTACTAAGGGCAAATGGGCCTTATAAGTATATAATAATAATAATAATAATAACAATGATGATGATGTTGATGATGATGATGTGTTTTATAAAAGTTTTGTAGAACTGAACAATGCCACATTAAAAACAATTATTGAGAAAAATATTTCTTGAGTGAATATTCCTTGTAGTTTATATAAGTAGTGAAGTAGACGGGTAAGAGATTGTGTCAAATTTTCTGTTTGAAAAGTATTAATTACATTTTTATACTTCATAAAAAGCAATAAGTGTATTTGGAACCTCCTCCACAGTATTCTGATGACACTCAGTGGCCATAACCTGTGTGGCAGCAGACGTGTCATAGTAAACATGTCATTTAAACCTGCAGCATGGCATGGAAGGGAAACAAATTGCATTGATGCTCATAGTTACATTGTTTCAAGGTCAATAAATGAATGGCACTGCAGAATTCTTGCTGCAGCCTATATTATAATAACCATATTAAATGCAGCTTTTTTATGCCCACAGATGAAGTAATAACACCCCAGCAATAACCATGCTCCCATCACTGATTGTAGTTGAGCTTGGATTTGGGATGCGTTGTCATGTGAATACACAAGATCTTCTAATGTAAATCTAGAATGGCATGTTATGTAACCAGCAGTTAATCCATACTTATGCAATGTTGTCATGGAAACCGCTCAGGGCTGTGCCAGCAGCGCTCCCACTTCAGGTGTGTTCCTCCAAGAGGACTAAGTGAGCAACAGCAAGTTTATGGAAACATAATAAAAATGGCCCAAAAAATGCAGAAATATGTATCAGTTATTGTGACCAACACTTCAAATCAATCAACACTTAGCACTTCTTCCAGAACTAAAATAGAAACAGACTCGGAGATGACACAGTAGCTTTACATAACGGTTTTGTAGTGTGAAAGAGTCCCAACAACTCAAACTGGGACTTCTTGCTGAAAACGGTAGCACTGACAATGGAGAAGAACACACAAAGCACAAATCATTAATCTGCATTATCCTCACAACAGCTGAAGTATTCCATATTATAAAATCGAATAATATTGGCTTAGATATAATAATCTGCATACATTCATCAATCAGAAAAAAATAATGGCAATACAGAGAGAAAGAGTCATTTCTCTCTGGGGTATATCTCAGAATGCAGAAATGCATTCAATCGGAAATAATTGCTATTCCTAATTCCATCTGTAGGGGTGCTGAAGGAAGAAGAAGTCCAGAGCAAAATGATATAAATGAGCAAAAAATATCATTACTAAGATATATAGTAATTTTCCAACATGTGGAAAATATTTTACTTTATTCATTATTCAATGGGATCGACCAACATGTTATCGACCAACAAATTATAAATTGTGAAAATGGTTTCGCAATTATTGGCACCCCTGTTTTTAGTACTTGGTGCAGCCTCCCCTGTCAAGGATAATGGCACTGAGCCGATTTATATAATGTTTAATTAACATTTTCATTTTTACATTTTAGGCATTTAGCTCATTTAGCTCTTATACCTTACAAAAAGTGCATTTATACATGGTAAGATTAATCATGAGGAGTGCAAGAGATCTGTGTAGTAACATTGCAATAGACACCATTGTTGGCAGCTGCACATCGTACCTGTAACACAGGGAAAGAAAAGTTAGTGGGGTTTAAAAAAAAAAAAAAATATGTAAACAGTGATGATGGCAGTTAATTAATGTATAGAATCAGTGGTAGTGGAGTCTGAAGAGGTGGGTTTTTGATGGCAAGTGACTCCGCGGTCCTGACTGAGTGCAGAAGATCGTTCCACTACCGGGGGGTTAGGACAGAGAAGAGGCAAGACCGAAGGGATGGAACAGTCAGTTTGCTAGAGGAGGCAGAGCGGGGGGGTCTGACTGGGGTGTAGGGTGTGATGAATGTCTGGAGGTAGGAGGGAGTGGTTTAAATGGGATAAGGTTGGAGATAAGGTTAAGGTAATAAGGTTTTTCATTTAATAAGGTTGGAGAACACATCTGGAGGGATGTTGGACCATTCCTCCAAGCAGAACCTTTCCAGATCCTTGATAGGATTATGGATTATAGAATTTATGGACTGCTCTCTTCAATTCAGACATGTTTTTGATAGGGTTTAAGTCCGAAGATTGAGATGGCCATTGCAAAACATTTTGTGATGCTTTGCCACAAGGCTACTGCAGTGCCTGTGGAGGTCTGTCATCAACAGACTTGTACTTCTTCATAAAAACTGTAATGGCCTTCCAGTACAATGCAGGATGTTAATGTCAGCTTAATAGTTTTTGACTCTGATATTACTCTGGTATTACTCTGCCCAACTTCCTGGGATGTGCTTTGTTAATAAACCCATTGTCTATTGCTACTTCTGATGACTCATGATCTTGTGTAGGCAGAGCTCACTTTAAAGCAGTGATTCAAAGCTGGGCTATTCTCTTTGAAATATCCGTATTAGTAAAGCACAAGTTTATAATCAACCGATTCTAGCTGTGGTGTGGGAAGATTCTACAAGCTGTGAACAAAGACTTCAGGGTGTGTGAAATGATAAACCGCCCCAGCCAATGAAATCCACCAATCAGATGGAAAGAAGTCTTGACCAGAACACTTAACAAAACTGTCAAGACAGCAGAAGTCTAATGCCAATGTATTTATATTGGACTACATGCAGTATATCCTTCCACATGGATCAAAGGTATTGACTGTGTGTAAAGTCACTGTGCATTATCACAAGGTCATTTCGTTTTAGTCCAAAAATTAACAACCTTAAGGTTTGTATTATTTCCTTAAATCCTTGTGTGACTGGATAGAGATCCAGGGCATTTTAAAATAAGGGGTCTACATGTTGCATTGGCCATTTAATAACTAATGATGGTTTGATCATACCTGAGTTGATCAAAACTGATGAGTCAGTTTGCTATGACGATTCTTTGCTGTAGCATTTTGTCCATATCCATAATTCTAACCAGAATAAAAACAGGGATTGTGTATCTTTTTTCTGGTTTTCATTATCTGGTCAAGGGAAAAGGCTGTTTCAAATTAATCCATTTTGCAGTATATTCAACAGCAGTTTAGAATACTATTGGGAGTATTCAGTCTAACATACCACAGCTGCGATGAAGTGAACTACATATCAGCTATGTGACCCTTTTAAACCATAACCAATTAATGTTCATTTCCCATACAAACATTCTGAATGTGCTGGAGTGATTGTGGACAAAAAGGACATCTGCGTTTGTTTAGCTCCTAAATATGGATAAACTTTGTGTATTTACATCTCCTGTAATAATGGGGGTAACAGAACAGAAACTGTCCCCTTGGAAACAAGTACAATGGGTAAGCCAATGCAATAAAGTACAAGAATGAACAAAATGCAAATGCCTCATTTGCCTCAAATGTTCATTACCACACTGAAACAATTTTAGGCATCTGTCAACATATCGTGGAATGGAAATCGAGCCAGGTCACGGTTTAAAGGGCCTGGAATTGTATTCTCTCCACACATATTTCTGTGTTTGGCACAAAATATACTCAAGGCCCTATTTGTGGCTTACATCATTACATTTTCAGAACTCCCCACCCTCCATCCCTTGTGCAATCCACACAGGGAAAATAAATATTACAAACAAACCTCTCTGACTCATGGAAATCTAAAATTGCCATATTGTGAGAACTCTATGAATAGTCAATGTCAACTGACAGCTTTGTCCCTGACTGACAGTAACTGAATATACCAATAACGTTGCCTCTACATAAGCCTTGCTATTCACCTGCTTTCTGTTAGTGAAGAAATTCAGTTCCCTTTTTTCCAAGCAGTGAATCAGAGCCTCTTATTCAGATAAATAGATAGACTGATGCTCTGTTGCTAAAGTGGTGACAAGCTTAAACTGTACCATAGTGAGTTATACTCCTGACTGTTCATTGTTCTTTTTGCCACAAATATCTTGTCAGTTTTATATATATAAAAGACAAGAAACCTTAACTGCATCATTACATTGGTTTGTGAGAAGTTCTGGCTATGCAATTCACATATAGGCATTACGATGTCATATGATCCGTGACACAAAGTAATACCGACATTCACTTAATGAATTGATTTTCCGGTGGTTAGATTGAATATATCTCTTCATATCCTGCGATGCTACAAGCTTGAACAGACAGAACATTGGCAGCAGAGTGCTGCCCTCAGTCTCAAATATATATATATTTTTCTACTCTGTATGTTATCCTGTTAAAAAGCCTGAAACCAAAGAATTTATAACTCCTAACCTGAAAAAAACCTTTAGTGAGAGTAACGGTAAATACAAGAATGTTATCAACTATGGACCGTTTCATCCAAGTTTATTATTCTGAAAGAATTGGGTCAACCCCCCTCATGTGCTTTATTAAAATGGTAGAAAAAAGTACATTTTAATTCAAATATTAACTAATTTTCAAACTCTATAATCAAATTTCTATAATCAGAATGGATGTGGTTTAATGGATCCAATTTGTATAATTAAAATAAATTGTTAATGGGTGGTCCTTGCATAAATTGTAATGCGATTTAATCATTGTAGATATGAGATATTATTTTCATACAAATTATTTCAGCATAATCTCCATTTCACAACAGGTAACTAAAAGGCAGGCATTCTTATGAACCCACAATAATATTTTGGTTTGTTGTAACATGCTCTTTTTAATTTGCCGGGATTGCTTGTGGTGGGTATGTCTTGAAGAACAACTTTTCACAATACGTTCAAGTAGTCAAGGTCAAACACATATTGAAAAAAGTGGGGTACGTCACCAATAATGCAGCCACATGTGATGAGAAACATGTGTAGCACAACACAGTCCAGCATGATTTTCTCATTATCAACTGTGACCATGATACATTATATCCAAATATGATTCAAAGTATTTTGTCACTTTAGATAAGCAGAAACTAAAACTAGAGACTGCAGACAATTACAGAGGCTTCCAATCCACCTTCAATAAAAAAAACATATTCATTCATTATTCAGGGCGGCACGGTGGTGCAGTGGATAGCACTGTCGCCTCACAGCAAGAAGGTCTCGGGTTCGAATCCAGGCCGGGGGCCTTTCTGTGCGGAGTTTGCATGTTCTCCCCGTGTCCGCGTGGGTTTCCTCTGGGTACTCCGGTTTCTTCCCACAGTCCAAAGACATGCACGTTAGGCTAGTTGGAGAGTCTAAATTGCCCGTAGGTATGAGTGTGCGAGTGAATGGTGTATGTAGTGCCCTGCGATGGATTGGCGACCTGTCCAGGGTGTATTCCTGCCTCTCGCCCCAATGCATGCTGGGATAGGCTCCAGCCCCCCCGAGACCCTAACTAGGAATAAGCGGCTGAAGATGAGATGAGATTCATTATTCATTCATTCATTCACATCTGTGATGACTTGATGAGCTTCATCCAGCATTCCCTGGGCATGTAAAACATTACTGGGCGTGGCCGTCAAAGCGTATTCCTTCACAATTTAGATACTACCCTTTCTCAGGACTAATCATGGCATAATGTTAAACTTCTGCCATGTGTACACCGGGAGGCTTGTGTTTTCAAAAATGGCACTGAAAAAGCTGTCTTTTTGGACATATTGGGTGTGGTTGAGGGGTGAGTGGTCGCAAAACCTTCCATGCACAAGTTCAGACCAAGACAAGCTTTAATCCTGCTCAAACAAGGCGGCAATAGGCCTATAGAAGTCTACAATGAAAAAAAAACCTTTCGGTAAGAACCATCGGTTTATAACCTTGGAAACCTATGATAAAAGCCATTGAGCAGATCAAATCATGGAAGTGCTTTTGTGTTTGTTTAAAACAGAGGAAATTATTAACTTAGTAGTAGTATTTGTGAATGTGGATGCCAGGAAGTCTGATGTGCTGCCACAGTACGTGTGGGAGAAAACGACATCAATCCATGCCAACTGAAAGCTGATTTTTAATATGCAGTCTATCTTACGACAGTCCATGTGGCATTTGTCTCTGGTCACAGAAACGTTATCAGGAAATGAATACACTGTCTTTTGTTGTGCTGGAAAGGCCTCTGAAATACAAAAAGAATGTCTCGAATGTCCCCCTGTGGCTGTCATTAGGTGTCCGGCAAGAAAGTTAAAGGTCAAGCTTGTACTTAAAAAAACTTTTAAAAAATTGGGATATAAATAAAAAAGACAAAGGAGAACAGCGAACGTGATTACAGAGAAAAACATTCTCTTTTAGATTAAATTTGTACACCACTACCTGGGTTATTTGTTTCTTTTTTTTTAACCACTTTTACAAAAAATGAAAGCTCTTCACTGACTCTTTTGTTCACTACCTGGATTTGAGGGCACCTCACACCAGTTACCTATATTTTTTACAAGCATTTTTTAACAGAATTATTGACAGCTGTAAATTCATATTCATAACTTTATTCATGTTATTCATAACTTTTCTATAGCACCTTTTGTACATTGCAGTTCAAAGTGCTTTACATAGAAAGATAAAAGCAGATAAAAGCAGAAATAAAAACAGGAAAGTTTAGAGAAGTAAAAGTACACACACACACACACACACACACACACACATATATATATATATACAGCCAAAACAAGTAATCATTCAATTAAATGTAAGCTTATAAACGTGAGTTTTAAAAAGAGATTTCAAAGAAGACACAGATTAAGCTAGTCTGATCTCTTCTGTTCCAAAAGGAGATTTTTACAAATTAAACACTAGGAAAATAACATAGTTTCAGGTCACTGGGAGACAGATTTCTCAATATCTTGATGTAAGAACCCTTATTTAGTGCAATTGCTATATTTTTTGCTCTTTCTCATGAAGCAGTAGTTGATTCAGAACTTCTGAGATCCAAGCATAGATATGATGGACTAGATTGTGGGGGCCTAGTGGGTAGAGAGGTCAGTGAGATCACCTTGAATCGGTGGTTTTGTGTCCTAACTCAAAAACTGATCTTATCTAACTATCTAATTTGCTTTTCCATAATAAGGAGTGAAATGAGTGAAACATCAATGCCTTTTAACCAGTTAACCTTCAGATCCATTGCAAATATCAGTGGAATGATAGCCCACAACTTCTAGTGCTCATTGTGAATTTGAGTAAGATTGTTTATGACTGAAGTGGCACATGGTTGAAGCTTACCTGTCTCAGTACTGTATTTATAGTGTAAGAAGGTGGAAGGTTAATCAGATTATGGTCTTTGAGGAGGGTAATCAGGCATCTCCTGATAGTTATGCTAGCTGTCAAGTGCCGTGTCTGTCCGGTAGGGGGGGCGGTGTTGCTGTTATTTTTGCGACAAAATTTAGTTTCACACCTAAATGTGGGGATAAGTTCTCCTCTTTTGAATCACTTGTTATGCTTTCTGGACGGTCAAAAGATAAAGTTACCTCAGTGCAATCCTTCCTCTTAGTAACTATTTATAGACCACCTGGACCGTATACTGTCTTTCTTTCTGAGTTTGCAGAGTTTTTATCAAGCTTGGCAACTATGGCAGATAAAGTTGTGATTGTTGAAGATTTCAACATGTCGATAATGACAGTGACCCTTTAGGACTGGCTTTTGCAGCTATTATTGACTCTGTTGGTTTTATTCAAAATATGTCTGAACCAACCCACTGCCACAACCATACCTTAGATTTAGTGTTATCCTATGGTATCGATGTCGAGAATATCATTGTGTCTCCCCATAATCCTGTACTATCGGATCACTTTTTGATTACTTTTGAAATTCAGGTAAATATTCCTATTAAATCAGAACCTAGATACTATTCCATCTGGACAAATTTAGTAAACTGGTTATGTTCTCCAAATCATCTACATGTCTCTTAGACCCCATACCAACAAAGCTTATTAAAGAGCTTTTGCCTGTGCTAGGACAGCCCATGTTAGATATCATAAATACATCCCTATTATTGGGTTGCGTACCTAAGTCTTTAATAGTGGCAGTAATCAAGCCTCTTCTAAAGAAACCAAATCTTGATCCTGTTAATCTAAAGAACTATAGGCCCATTTAAAATCTTCCCTTTTTGTCAAATATTTTAGAGAAATCTGTAGCTCAACAATTAACTGCTTTCCTAAAAACGAATATTCTGTATGAAACACTACAATCAGGTTTTAGACCAAACCATAGCACTGAGACGGCACTTATTAAAGTTGTAAATGACTTACTGTTAGCATCGGATACTGGTTGTGTTACTATTCTAGTGCTTCTTGACATAAGTGCTGCTTTTGACACTATTGACCACCATCTATTACTCCCTAGAATTTTGAAAAGCTAGTGGTAGAGTCTTCTCTCTTAGAGCTCCTCTGTTGTGTAACGGTTTACCAAGGCATGTTAGGGATTCGGACACAGTTTCAATTTTTAAATCTAGATTAAAAACATATCTTTTCAGCCTAGCCTACTGCCAAACAAAGTCTAGGTGGAGAGATGGAGAAGGCCATGCCCTAGTGTCCTAGGGCACCTGCCCCCGAGCCCTAGATCCTGCGAGAAGTGTGAGCTGCCCCCATCAACCCCAGTTCCTGAACCTTCATGTGGTTTAGCCCCCCACTGACTACCTAACTCAGGAGGGGCAAAGTCTTTCAGCCCTGAGTCACCTTGGACTGACCATGATATGGTCTTTTTTGGACACACCCTGTGCCGGCCAGAAGAGGATGGGCTCCTCCTCTTTTAGTCTGGTTCCTCCCAAGGTTTCTTCCTACCAAGGGAGTTTTTCTTTGCCACTGTTGCCTTTGGGCTTGCTTTTGGGGGGGTCTAAGCCTGGGTTCCCCCTCTGTTAAGCGTTTTGTGACAATTAAATTGTGAAAAGCACTATACAAATACATTTGATTTGATTCATATTTAATTAGATTAATCTGTGCAGCAGATTACAGATGTAGGTGACCCAATGGCCTAGAAGAAAGGGCCTAAAGACAAAAGGTTATTACCTGTTATTATTCATTGATAGCCTATCATGGTCATTCTTTCATGATATCCCATACAAATATCCCAGGATAATATGGCGCTTGCAGTTTGTTACAACGAGGCATGTAGAACATTGAGGCAGGTTTTGGTGATGGTTGTGGTAATCATAAAGTAACCTGTAACCTCTTGATACCAGTTCTATTAGTATACTATGTATATCTAAGTATCAATTACAGAAACAATAGTAAGCCTATGCGCCTCAGAAAGTTTAAGAACGCATAAGGTTTTTAAAAAATAAAGCGAAAGAGCAAAGAAATGATTGCCCCTGGAATGAATGAACGAGCACACAATGCTCACGAATGAAGGAGGACAAGGACTCAATAATAACGAATAAATCAGGTTAATGAATCGCTTAAACTTGTTTAAAATTTAAACTCGTTTTTTTTAGTTATTTCTACTTCATGCGCTAATCCATGGGAACAAAATCACGAAACACTATTATAGTATAATATGATTCAATGTAACGTTTGAAGATGATGAAGCGCTTCGCGTCTTCCTCGCCCCATAATATGTCAGAAAACAGTAGGAGGGTTTAGCCACTCCTTGCAAGCAACCCGCTATAGGAAAAGTCCTGCAGCACGGCAAAGGGCAGCGTCAAACTCTCAGACTAACTGATGAGGACGATTGCTGCCGTTTAAGGTGGAGGGAGTAGGAGCGAAGAAGAGCTGCAATTGTTCACAAATCGTTCATGATAGGTGTACAATTATATTGTCGAAATTAAACTGATAAGCAATCTAAAAAGGAAAAGTGACAAAATAAGGTGAGTGTCAACACTTATGTATGATTTGCCTAAGTACAGTAAAGGCAAATACATTATT
Organism: Aldrovandia affinis; assembly: GCA_029706075.1. Taxonomy (NCBI): domain Eukaryota; kingdom Metazoa; phylum Chordata; class Actinopteri; order Notacanthiformes; family Halosauridae; genus Aldrovandia; species Aldrovandia affinis. The sequence continues at coordinate 878,265 of JAINUG010000110.1, forward strand.
ATTATTATTATTGTTGTTGTTGTTAGTCAACGTGTTTAATAAATTACATTACATTTTTGAAGACATGTGGACCAGGTAAACGTAGTGATGGTAAATTCACATTTTAGAACATAATTCTTTGCAAGTCATTCGGTCGGTTCAGTCCTAGTGCCTCCGCTCGTTATTATGAACATGCTTAATAAATGTACTGTACCAGATGTCAAAGAGGAAGAAGGGCGATTGGTAGGCTAGTAGTATCTATAAATGACACTAGATGGCACTGCAGAAATTTAAAGTGAATTAATATAAAACTGAGAAGAGATATTCCATTAGTAAAGTGATATTATAATGTTATAGTGTCTTTTATACAAGAAGGCTGCTGTTCAATAGGAAAACGGTGTAGAAATATGAAATATAATATATTAAACTTTATAAATAAAGTACAGATGCTTTTATATAGTCTTTAGTCTTGTCATATTCAGTGGGAATACACTTGTTTAACATTTTCTGTGATTTTCCTGGCTTAAGAACGTGTTTCAAAGTACTGTAATACAGTTTGAAACATAATTACTGACGTACATAGCAAATAAATCAAATAAAAACAACAAAAAATACATTGAATATGCATACGTAGATATTCTGATCGCTGTGTATGTATACATGTGGAGGTTCTCTTGGCAGTATAATGTTCTGATGAAGCTGTGTGTTGAGCTTGTTGACGTTCTCTGTACAATTTGAATGCCATTCCTTTTTGTATGAGACTGTGAAAAATATTGTGACTCATATATTACCTGTTCGTGTGCTTGTAAAGTAATTATGCACATTCATTTTCAATAATTTATCACCATACTCTTATTATTTCACTCCTTCTTCACAAGGTACTTAATATGGTCCATTTCCCTCACTTAATATGGACAATAAGAATAATGTCTTCCACTGATATATTAGCACAAGCTGTGGAATGAATGTGCAATGCCTTAAAAATCCATATTTTTAAAGTGAGCGCATTGAAATTGATCGATTATGTTGAACCAGAAATCATAATGCTGATGTGCCCACATTAATTTATACTCATTTTGATATCTTATTTTTATATGATTACTGTTGTCGGTGTGTATTTTTGCACTTTAACATCCCAATAAGCATCTGGGTAATAATATGAGCCAATGGGAAATGTATTTATATATTCATATGTTCTCTGGTTGGGGAGCAATCCAATTAAAGTTTAATGTATAGTGTGACTGGCCTCAAGGTATATTCTATTGTGCAATATGTTACATTATTTATCAGGAAGAAACACATTTTATTTTTTCACCAGGGGTGAAGTGTTATAAAATTAACTGTTTTGGCATTTAGGCCTTGATTCAGTTCAGCTACAAAAGCTGTGTATTTATCTTGTGTATTTTAATGCTTTTAATTTTGTTTTACACAATTACATTAATGTCAGTGACCCTCTGAACTTGTGATTGTTTAAGTATAGAAAAAATTGCCTTAGCCTGCTGAATTCACAAAAGTATGCACTACATCTACCAGAGCACCGTCCAAAGTAATTTTATTGCAAAGTACCCCCTGTGCTTTAGAAATATGTGAGGGTCAGGACAGAATGAGGATTTGATTATTTGGCTACAAAGCATACTTGATCCAATTGGTTGGTCTTGGACACATTAAGGTGTAATTTGACTATGAAAACAACAATTGTGATGCAATTGCCTGTGTCATGCAGTTACCATATTGCCTCAATGGTGTTATATTCAGCTAATTGTATTCAGCTAAGCTTCCATACCTGCTACACTGCAATGGCTCACTACCGCTGCTCTACTGAAACAATCTATTGGTGCTATTTTTAGGGTGTTTCTCCCCTGTACTGTAAATCCTTAAGGATAAAGTCAGATAGAATGGATTTATACAAGCGCTTGCCTTATAAAACTGTATTTAATGGATTGTACAGAGGCTTATTTGAAGTCATCCACCTAATTTGGCATTCCTGTGCTACCATCTAGACTTTTGAGGAATTATTACAGTAAGTCATTCTAATATGCCGCCATCCTAATCATCCACGCCCATTTTTTTCCAAACCTGAAAAACGATCTCAAGCCAGCAATACCAAGACAGTACTCCTGCATATAAACATATAGACTGCAGCACTGCATGACTTTACTCACTAACACTTAGCCTTTGCTGACACGCCATAGTATGGTTGTTGCTTGGTAACATGTGCATACCAAAGGATCCACTGTGGTGAAGGCTACAAACTAGGACACTGTGCACTGCCAGAACAGTCCAAAAAGGGATGGATAAAACCTGGTATCTTGTGAATGCGCTTATGTGCACATCAGCCTTATGTAACGCGGTTGTCTGGGCAGACTCTGCAAAGGCAGATTAAACATGGTTTGGCTTTTGCCATCTGTTTGTTCCTTGGAGTCTCATGCACAGGGGCTCAGTGTCAGTGTTTGTGTACTGTCACATGAAAAGAGTTTGGTCAGTGTAAGAGGATCATGTCCGCTCATGCTCCAATCTGCTCAGGGGGTCCACCCGCTTAGCAGCAAATGTCCACTCAGCTAACCAGGAGGCATAATGATAAGATAATGGCAATATAAAATATAGCTGCAAGCAGCGTTATAAGGTGAGCATTCATAGTCAAAAGAAAGCTAATGATTATACTGCCAGTCTATAGCACCAGTGTTGCAAGTCTGTCATTGTGTTGATGTTGGATGTTATGTTTTGGCCTACAACATTTTGGGAAATGCATGAATTGCTTTTTTTAAGTTATTAGAATTTTCATGTTATAGTGCCCCCATGAGGCCAATTGATATATATGTATACATATATATCACATTTCATGATCACAGGTCATTGTCAGGAAGGTTTTACAATGCAGAGCAATACAGATTTGATTGGCTCGTTGTGGCCAATTCAAGGTCGTGAAAGAATTATAAGCATTTATATGAAAAGCCAAACCCTCATGCAAGGTCATTGGCTCATCACTCGGCGATCTTCGAAACAGCAACTATAAAAACAATACTTGTATAAAGCTAAGTCCAATCATGCTCTTTACCAAATATTGTGTGAATTGGTTCATTTTCTCTTACGAGTGGCATTTTAAGTGTATTTCATAAAATTCAAACTACTGAAAAATACAAATGGTGGAGGACATTGGTCCTTGAGGCCAATCTGTTCCCCATGAGGGACATCCAGGAGAGGAAGGGGCGAGTGAAACACTGAGAAAATGAGGGGCTGAATTCTGACATTTCTTACACCATGTGCAGAAAATACGGTACCACAAACACAAATCATTATCAAAAAGCAACACTGTGGTGCCTGTATAGATTGCGTATTGATAACGAGTCTCCTGATATTTAAAGGCTTCAAGAATGTAAGCTCAGGAAGCATTATTGCTGTGTTTAGGAGGGTACATTTAAAGGACACAAAATGTAAGCAGATATCAAGGAACATTCCCGATAAATCACACATGAAACATGTCATCCTATAAAGTGCATTAGCTAAAAATCAATGATCCAAACATTTAGCCTGGCCTACTCTGGTAAGCCTAGAGTGATTTATTCACAGTGGCTGAGGCTTACATATACTGGAGTCATAAAATGGCTTGTCTACCAGACCTTTTGGCGCCTGATGCCATTATGCATTAGCTGTGTACTCTCTATGTTGGCTGTTGTTATTACATTACATTTTTGTAGACATTTTCGTTAAAGGAATAGTTGTTTCTTACCTACTTTTGAACAAATCCGATGCCATTAAGAGTGAAACCATTTCCACAATTAGCTTTTTATGATATGGAAACCCCTTTTGGAACCAATAAATGCAACAGAATTTTCAGCACCTTAGACAATGGCACCACCCCCAACAACATGTACTAGTCCAGCCTCCAAAACACAGTGGTCCTCATGGCAATGATGAGAGGCTCCATGTTTCTGTTACCCCCAAACTAAACAAGAGACTCTGGGCTGTTCTCCAGGCAACATGTAGAATGTGCTATTCTGGGGCAGAGTGGAATGTTTTTGGATGTGTGATGGCAGTGGCTATTAAACAGACCATAGAGCAGCTGGGCTCTATAACAACTCTGGGTCCCTTTATTGTCACACACACACATCTACACACTTTCTCAAGACAGAGGAGGATGAAGGTCTCATGAAGGTCAGGAAACTTCACTTGCACATGGAAACACAATCATTAGCTGTAAACAAGAGTGGCAGTGTAGTGTACTGAGTAATGGATTGGGTTGTAGCTCAGAGGTTGCAGATTCAAATCCCAAGTGGGGCACTGTTATTGGACCCTTGCGAAAAGTACTTAACCTAAATTGCTTTCTAGATAATGGTGTTCTGCTAACCCAATACAATAAATAAATACTTGTTCTTTGAGCCTTAAAAAATGGAAAATGGAAATGTACAGTACAGATTTATCTCTTTGATTTTATAAAGAAATATTTGATATTCATTCTGCTATGCTATTGCATCATTCTAAGGTAGTGATGTATATTTCAGTTTAGGATTTCAAGAGGTGACATTCACGCTCTGCGTTACCATGCAATTACATGAGTAAATACAATTGAATGTAAAGGTGATTACATGGTCAATTATGTCCTCTAGTTTGTGTGTGTGTTATGGGTGATTTCACACTTCAATTGTTTCCTCCTGTTTCATTCATCTCTCTCACACACACACACACACACACACACACACACACACACACTTCTCATTCATTCACACACTTCAGCAGTAATTGCATCTTTGGGAAGTATGGTATTACGTCATAAAATAGGTGCTTTATGTCGGCTAATCTTGAGCTACTGGCACAGGCTTGTTTCGCATATCATGGTCCAGTCTCTGGCATAATGCCTTCTCAACAGGCAGCAATATAACGGTAATGGTCTGAACAGGCGCCCTCTCCCATCCAGCAAGCTTACAAGCAGTCTACAGCATGCTAGGCAGGCCCAGAAAAAATGGACTCCAGTGAGACGCAATACTGAGATCAGCCTCCTCTCAAGGACGTTGGGAGCTGCTCTTCCGCCTCACATTCCCCACTTGCCGACGGTGGGGCTGCTGGAATTATGAATGAACCCCCAGCAGAAAAGCCAAACAGCTCCAGTGATCCACTGCATGGCCCTGGTGCTGCTCTATAGCTCCGCGCCCCTACTGAATTTAGAATTGAGTGTAGATAGAGAAGGAATATCTATCTGCGAATCCATCAGCTTCGCATGCCGGGTGGAACAAAAGCCTGCATGAATTAAGTTATTCAAGCTGCAAATGAGTGCGCCGTGTTCGTGGCTAGAGTCTTAAAGGGGAATCGCACATATTTGTATGTAGGCGATTGGTAAGTGGTCATGTGCGGGAATGATGTTATCTCTGTGTCCTCTATGTGAGGTTAGATACTGGTTATCTGAAGAATAGCGTAAACACCTGCTCTGATGTGCCACAGCAATACCCTTTTGATCTAAGTGTGGAAGAAACATCTAAGCAAATGATGCAACTTTAAATTAGTTTAGAGAGAATGGAGGTGGGGAATTATTTGCAGTACCCCATTTCCTGTTCAATACATTTCATACATTTCTGTGCATGAATTGATATTCAATTAGGTAGGTGTACATAAGGTTTTGCTTAGAGTCCCTCAGAGGAAAATTACAAAAATTATAGATAGTATATTCTTGCTTTTTTTCTTTCACAGGTAGGAAAATAACATTGAGACAATCCCAAGATAAAGTTAATTTCACTGTACCAACATGCTTAGCGGTATGGACTGATATACAGACAGAAGTAAAAGCATTGGTTCATCCTTCCTTACACATCAGGAGTGTGTTATTGTGAGCCAGATTGGCCTTTGTGACAAAAGCTAATTTGAATACTGTATGACACAAACCAGGTAAAACATGTTGTACATACAGTATTTCCTTTGTATTTGTTGTTACAAGAAAATAAATGAATGAATTAACATACAATCGCAAGTTTCTTTAGGAGTTATTATATGTCTGCGTATTCACTGTTGTAAATAGTGGGTGACTGGTTCATGGACTTCAAAATTGGGATTTGCTTTTTACTTCTTTAATGAGGCCAACTTGGGATTTGAAATCACACTCTCTGAGTATTTGATTGCAGGCACAACAGTGATGACCTTTTTTTTAAAGTCCCAGAAGTCAATCGAGATAATGAGGACACAGATGTGGGAAACCTTTTAATCTTGTAATGCATATAATGAGCTGGCAGGTGTCTGGGCTTTCCAGTGGCCTACAATGGGCTAGAACACTAATCATACTTTAGCCTGGAGGTGAGAAGGTGTTTAGGTTTCAAGGTCAAGAAAATTACTTCAGGGAGTAAACAGACGATGTTGTCCAACTTGTCGTGTTATGGAAGTGTCAGGGGATTTTTCACGCTGAAGGACACATTGGAAAACAGATACAGAAGCTGGCCAATTGGAGGCTGTAATTGTAATTTATCCGCCTGGTTTTTCTCTCAAAACGTATGCCTTTGATCATCTGAGATCAAGGATATACTGTACTGCTTCACTGACCTTATGCTGTTTGTAATATAAGGTTTACAATATAATGCTGCTATGCAGCCATAGGAAAATGCAGCCCACTTTGCATGCCATACCATTATTATCATTTGTACAAATTCAAACATATTGTAGCCAGTGAGGTGTTTTGAGGAGGAGGCAAAGAGCTTACTTAATGTAGATGGAAAAGGCTGGGCTTCTTGGAGAGGCAGAGTGTCCTACTGCAGGGGTGTCCAATCTTATCCGAGAAGGGCCGGTATGGGTGCAGGCTTTTGTTCTAGCCCTGCACTAAAACACCTGATTCAACTAATTCACCAATCATGGTCTACAATCAAGACCTTGATTAGTTTAATCAGTTGTTTAGTGCTGGGCTAGAACAAAAGCCTGCACCCACACTGGCCCTTCTCGGATAAGATTGGACACCCCTGTCCTACTGCAAAGCCCCTCCTAGCAATGTCACCCTGCCGGACAAGTCTGATCTCTGCACTGTTGTAACAGTACATGTATTGAAAGTATACTACCATTGCATTGAGATTTCAGAAGTTAGATTTTTATATATTTTACATTGTGTGTTATATTACATCCTTTGACATCTTAACTACCTTTTATGTATTGAGGACAGTACATTAGACTATGGGTCTTCAGCCGTTGTCCTGGGGGCCCTCTATGTATGCTGGTTTTCGTTCCAACCAATCTCTCGATTAATTAAGGTTGTTGAAAACATGTGTTTAGGTTCCTTACTTTTGTGCTGAATAAGATTTTAACATTATGCAGGTTTGACTCATTACAATTTCTTTGAACTCTTCATTTTATACAAAATGGGTTAGTTTCAATGACCAGGTGTCAGTACGTTCAGCAATTAGGACTTCTGATTTATGGTGTAGGTCTATCTATAAATCAATTAAAAATTGTATCTCTTGCAAAGTTGACCACAGCTTATTATAGAAAACGAAAGCAATAGTTGTCTGATAGTTAATCTGACTGATTAAAAGTACAGAATATTCATTATTTGCAACATGAATATCTGTTTCTGACATAATGTAGCATTAAGAGGGTAAATCATCCCTCACTGGACATTAAAAGTGCCTAATTAAAAACAATTAACAGCTCATTATAATTCAAGAATTGCAATTATGTTTGGAACAACAACGAGCAGACACAGTGGGCCCCAGGACCAGCATTAGACAAATGAAACCTTGTGTAATGATGGCACTTTATATCAAAATCAGGTCAAATTAAACAGTAAAAAAGTTGCAAAGAAATATATTGCAAGGGTAGCAGAAAATAAGCAGGTGAACTGCTGAGTTGCACAAATGTCTGAAAAATAGGGACTGCAAAAATAGAATAAGGTGTAAAATAAAAACAAATCGAATCTAGAGTCTGCAGGCAATCGTGGAGCCCCGTGCAACAATAAAAAATTGCCAAAACACTATAGAAAGGAAGTCTAACTTAACAAATCAAAAGGACATCACACTTAAAATGTGTTTGTCACATATTCATTGCATACAACATCGCCACCATGCCATGGGACAGGACAAGTTTGATGTGACATGTTCCTAGGTTACATTTTTAACCTCTTTGCCAAGTTTGAAGGTTATGCGACCGTTAGATGTGTAGAAACTGATTTAAACTGAAATAACGCGCATTCGCCATATGCAAGTCATGTCACCTGGCATGTTCTGTGTTATGTATGGAAATGTGGTAATATTTTGAACCTCTTTGAAGCTTATACAAGCATCAGATTAAGTAGAATGTCCAAAAATTATTTAAAATACATAATGGTAAGCATTAGAGGGCGTGGCCAGCAGACCGTATATGCCACAGACAATTCCTTTGTAATTATTGTAGCCCTATATATTTCCTCAAAGCACATATAGTTGCAAGTCCCTGCAAGGTGTGCCGCAGGAGGCTTACATGTAGGCTAGCAGCCACGTATGGAAAAACAATTTTTTTAAGCTCTGGAAAACATTTCAGGGAGTGGCCAAAAAACCTTTCAAGATACATACTAATCTTTCACAAATACAGTTGTTCATTATAGGCGACACATGCATAAGAGGTATAAAGCTACTGCAAGTTGAACTTTTGGATAGAGAATCACAAAAGAATCAAGGGCAAATATGGATGGCAAACTTTAGGGGGGCGTGGCTAGTAAAGCCTTTGTGATAGCTATGATTAGTCCTTCACAATTCCAGTACTCCACTACCGAATAATGTGAAGCGATTACAAAACTCGCTTGCGTTTTGTAAAAAAGGCCAAAAAACATATTTGGAACATGTTGTAAGTAAAATTGCAAACGAGGTGTGGCGCAGCACGGAGACCGTTCAAAATACGATCTAATGCTTCGCAATGTAAGTGGACCCATATAGTAAACATGCAAGAAATCAAAAACCTGCGAATAAATGTTGTAGGAGGCATATTGGCGATTTAGACCAAAGGCGACATTCCCACGCTGCTCTTGCCGAACGCGTTCACTTCAATGGAGAGTAGACAACAAGGAGTGATTCTGCCGATGCCACGACCGCGCCTTTGGCACAAGTTAAAAATAATTAAACTTCCGCGGCAAATCGCCGTGACAAGCCAGTGCCCAATCCAATCACATGAAAGGAGGAGGGTAATCTAGACACAAGACATTTCCGTTCAAGATGGAGGAAAAATGTATCCTAACAGTCACAGAATTATAGGGTAATAAATAGCCTAATATGACGTTATGGCTTATTTTAGATGCATGCAAATCAATTTAATAAACTAAATAATTCAACGTATGTCGCTAAATGTCCACATTTCCAGAATGCACAGTGACTCTTTGTGGCTGCCACTGTCTGCAGTGAAGAGCAGATCAGACAAAAGTGAATTTAATTAACAAGCAAATTCTTTTTAACGTGTGGGTCGGGTAGCACGTTAATTAACCACGGAGATAACGTGCTACTTTAGTTACGAAGGGTTTTGGGAAACCCACGTAAATTATCGATGGAGTTTACGATGCACTTAGCCTTATGATGCTTTCGGGAAACTGAGCAGGAGACCGTAGAATCAACGTTTCCAATTGAACCTCTCTGTCTGACGCTGGCTTTAGCAGACGTTTCTGTAGCCTAAACGGAATAACTAATTCCTTTTTTGCCAAAGCATTGGATGTGTGATAAAGCTGTTTGTAGGGCAGCCATTTGAATGCAGTTGATTATAGGCAATGCTACTTGCATTATGAAATAACTACTAGAGCTACTTAATTTCGGTTCCATCCCTCTACTACTTCACGTGTTGTCAACAGCAAAAAGGAATGAATGTAGCATTAACATTTTAAAAATAATATTTTAAACTTAAATCAGCTCAAAATATTAAAAAATCTGACTCGGAAGTGACATACGCCGTTATTCAAATATTAAGCTGTCATTGTAGGCGGACAGACGTAATCAATTTTAATAATCACAGCACGTGCAGCATATTTCAGGGATGCAAAAAAAGAACTTTGGCCCATTTAGTTTGAGCTGTTTTTTGTTTTACTATAAAATTGCAATATCCAATCCCTCTGATTTGACGTTATCACGTAATGTTTCCCAAGTTATTAGTTGCCGTTGTCCGGTCCTGGCGATTTTGCACGAAACGGTTATGCACATCCCTGTTTTAGGTAACAAGAGGGGGGCGAAGTCTCGGAACGTGATTACCTATCTTTCATTTTGTTTGTGATAAACGCACATACACATTTAAAATATATACTTATGTGATGTAAGAAACTGTTTTTAGTCTTAAGATATACATGTGAGATACTTGATGCTGGTGCATGCATCACCACACCAGACTGTGATCGCTGCCACCTTGTTTTCCTTGAATGAAATCTTATGCTCTGCTATAAATAGAACAGGGGTCGTTGACGTCACGATGAAAGCTGCAACCACGTCCGTGCTGTGTGCTCACAGATGATTCTCTCAAAGAGCATTTGGATGAGAAAAGGACATTGTTTTGGAAGCGGCTCCAGCTCGATTTAGACAGTGTTTTTATATTGGGAAAAAGGGATGAACTTTTCGCAAGCTGGGAAATAACATCGATTACGAAATGATCATTCTGCATTTCCCAAGCTAGCGTCTGGCTGTTATATTGTACACTAACTCCAATAATTGTAGGGCACACTTTCAAGTATTTCTTTGAGTTCAGTCGTGGGTTTGCAAGAACAATACACACTATCCCAAAGGAACGGTAGGTGCTTTTGTCATTTATAAAATCGACTCCGCACCTTAGCTACCGAGAACAAAGACCGGGGTGGTGTCCTCGGCTGATTAAATTTTCGGAGCGGTCTTCTCTGCAATCCGCTGTGTGTATTTTGAAGTGTATTTAATTAATTTCTCAGTATGTACTCTGCATTGTTTCATAGAATGAATTGGCGTTGCTTTAATTTGCCTGTTCCAACCAAGTTAGCTATAGTGCAGTTAGGGAACACTATTAATGCTGATATAGGCTAGTATGTTTATTTTGGTACTGTTGTAATTCAATTGACTAATATTTATCCAACTGGGCAAAGTGTAATTCCTTGATCACCAGTTGTCAGGGAGTGGACATTCAGGGCAGTGTGACTAATGAATGATGAAACCTGTATTGAGGTAGGCTATAATAACACACCAATATTCCAATAACATTACAGGCGTCCTAAATGAAAATAGTCCAAGTGTAGTAGCTGTGCATGCACTTTTGGGGAATACGCATTAGCAATTAACTTACAGGAACTTGTTATATGAACCATAAACCGGTTGTTATTCAATAAAAGGTTGTACTTGGCTTTTCCCCTCTTCTTAGACATACACCGAAAATGCACATTACATTTTTACATTGTATGAATGGCGCACGATCGTGGCGATATAAATGCAGCGTCTGTATAATTATACAGCATCTGTATAATTCATTGTTTACATGCGAGGGATATTGTCGCGGTTTGCTTACATAGGCCTACCAGACGCTATATTTGACAGAATCGTGTTCATTGCGCCGGGATTGAGTGACAAGACTAGGGCGCAGATAATTTGATATCCCCTAATGTAATTAGACGCGCCGTTCACTTTTAAACAGCAATGGTAATGGTGGCTCATTAACAAGGTTTCAAAAAGCTATTTCAATTAACTTGACAAAAATACGTTTAAGTTAGTGTTGGGTGTACTTATCCTCGTAATTGCTTCAATCATCAATTTCTTGCGGGTGCAGATGAATACAAATAACCATGAGGGCTGGAGGTAATACAGAGTGACTGCCAAATTGTGCGCAGACGTCAGAGACAGTTTTCTCTCGTAGAGAGACACGTGGCTCAACTACCTGACTACGGAGTGTCTTAACCGTTAACCCTCCGCAGGACCAAGTGCCTGTATTATTTACATGTAGCCACACAGTCCCGGTACATAAGGCATCGTTTGTAGATCGTTTGTAAAGTTAGCTAAACATTAGAAAAAACGTAATAGGACAGTCACTTGCACTAGATCATGTAAAATATGTTTAGTCTGCGCTGATATACACATACAAACTCACCAAACAACACCTACTATTGAGATCGGCAACTGAAAAAATATAATGGAAACGGTGAGGAGTTTGGTACTGTGAGTTCTGAAAATATACACGTATAAGTAATGTGCTGACAAGAGCTACATAGGTAGCTATGAGTTTATCTAATCAAGAAGGTTATAGTTGGGTTAGGTTAACTTTTGACCTAACTGTTTTTTGACCTGCTGGTTGCAATATTTGTCATTGAATGAAATGGTGTGTGCATTTTGTTTCCTGGTACTTTAAAAACACTGGTTTGATTACTTTGTGCCATTTGTGTCATAAAGGGAGCAAGTCCGTGAGCCGCAAACTTTATGATGGACTACGAAAGGCCGAACGTAGAGACCATCAAGTGTGTAGTGGTGGGAGACAACGCTGTTGGGAAGACTCGACTCATTTGTGCCCGAGCATGCAACACCACCCTGACCCAGTACCAGCTTCTGGCGACCCATGTGCCTACCGTCTGGGCTATCGATCAATACCGCGTCTGTCAAGAGGTATGAGACCAGTAATGTCCCAGGGTGGGAGAGGTGAGGAGTCATGAAGATATTAAATGGCCAAATTTAGCATGGTAATACAGAAGGGCAGTTTTCACCTACATCTTGTTCATTGTTAGTTTTACCTCCGGGTAGTCTCTGTTTTGATAATCTGATCCATCAACTAATCATTTCATTTCTTTCTTTTTTAATTGGGACGACTGGTCTCAGGTCTTAGAGCGTTCTCGTGATGTCGTGGACGAAGTTAGCGTGTCCCTCAGACTCTGGGACACTTTTGGGGATCACCATAAAGACAGACGCTTTGCATATGGAAGGTAAGCCCGGGGTGTGTTTCTGTGCAACTTTCAACACAAATTGGTTTTGCCTAGTGTGTAGTAATTGAATCTGCATAATTATAACAAGTATTAATCCTTATAACAAATTACAATTCTAGTCCTAATAATAAGGACAAAATGGTAATGCTGTGCCTTGACGAGGGTAATTTCTCTGCTAGCTGTAATACACAGAAGTAAACATTATGAGTGTTCTAGCAGTTAATTGGGATTAGGCCAGATTTACTGGAAGTAGCTGGGATATATTTTGCCCATAAATATTATGGTTTGACCAATTGAAATATTTTTCAGAGAAGAATTAAAATAAAAATATCCTCAAAATGACCTTTCTCTTTTCTAGGAACTTCCCTTCTTTAGGGTATATAGTCTCAAAATATGACAGATAACATGTTTACCATGTTGGTTTTATGTTACTTTCTTTGTCTGATTGTATGCTTAAATGTATATGAATATGTTCCAATTCCCAAACATATGTGTAACATGAATTGCATTAATGATTTCCTAACCAATGAGTGTATTTGAATCATACAAGAGCATTTGGGGTTTGAAATCATCGTGTACATAGAAAATGCAGCAAAATGTAAGAATAAACATTTGGATCCTTCAGATGACAGTGGTATTGTCAATATGGCACATGAAGAATAAAAATACAATATTTACATTTCTGTGTTAGAAATGAGGAATCTGCACACTCTTTACTAAAAATACAGTAAGTCTCATATGTCAAAAAACTGAAATTGGAAGGTCAAGCATAGCACATCCAAAAAAAGTCCAAGGCACACTTACTTGGATGCTCAGTTAAAAGCCTTTATTACTTGGGTATATCCATTTATTTCCATTTCTGTAACATGAGATTAAGGCCAGCTCCTTAGGATGGAGTGTGCGCCAGGCCCTCTGGCCACTGAGCCATGTGATACGTGCTGCTGGGAGAGGCAGAGGATGCTTGGAATTAATCAGCTGACCCCTAACGGGACTGCAGTCACTCCAGTATCAGGTGATAAATGCAGAGACAGAGTTCAGACAGCTCCAGAGGGGGACATGCTTCAACACATGCTTAAACAAACAGATTTTTGTAGAAAAGGCTGGGGAGGTTGTGTGATAACGAGATAGATGGAGACCCTGCTTGAGATGCTGGAAGCCATTCACCTCTCGGGCTCCTTTTAGAGCTCAACGTCTCTGTTTTACCATCAGAGTAATCAGGGAATGTTTCATCCCTGATATAGTGCGGTGGTCAGCACACAGAGGACAAACCATTTTTTAAAGATGACTGTCCCTGAATTCCCACATAGTCTGCAGGCCTCTCCGTCACGCCCTTCACGCCCGCCCTTGGCCCTCTCATCCTTTCAGCAGAATTACACTCTTCGTTCTATAATATAATTGTTTTTTGTGCTTTACTGCATCTTTAAAAGTGAATTCATTCATAAAATAAAAATGCCAGCGCTTTAGGCCCTCGACATCTCCACAAATCAGTCGCCGATTTTGCTGGGAGAGGGTTCTGTGTGTGAGACCAAAGCCTGGAGCCTTTGGAGCCTCGTTCCTGGAGCCTTGCCTGAAAAGCTAAGATATTAATATCACCTGAACCTGCTCCCAGAATGCGGAGAGTGAGATGTGTGCCGGCCATTGTGAGGGGAATAAAGAGCCCATTGGCAACATGTGGTCTGGTATGGTCTGAACATGCTGTGCCTTTCACTTCAGTCCAGCTCACATGCAAGTTGTGTGTTTGTTTTGGTACACAGATAGGACTGGAATGGAATTGGGTGGTGGGGGGAGGTTAAAACAGAACTTCCCTCTTGACAAATGTTTTGAATGTGAGGCAGTTAAAGTAATGATGAGTAAGGACACCTTTATGTAAATGTAGTGCCATAAATCCTGTCTGCAGTGTTCCTTTTGTATTTGCCCTGGTTCACAGCCTTGGAGTTACTGGTAAAAGCACGAACCCCTCCAGCAGTTCAGGAATACCTTCGCCAGCAATGCAAACACCAGTGTAACGAAGTTTTGCATACCGTAGTTGTTATACAGGGGCAAATTCGGATGATATTAAGAGGCACTATGTTGGCAGTGCAATGCTCAAGGGTAATTTGTCCACATCATGTGTTTTTCTTGGACGGTATTTTTAATCGATGATTTGGTCAACCATCTATCAGCATGGCAATGATTTTTGTCCCAGCTGGCTCTCTTTTGTCTCGTGTCACTGTCAAAGGCCTGCTTACATTAGGCCCACTACAGTGCAGACGGGTGTTGAAATAACCCACGCTCAATAAATTCCTTTAAAGTCTCCATTAAAACAGACCCTGAGAGGTATTAGTAAGCACTCTCTTAGCTTTGTTGTGTCAAATTGAATACTTGGGAGTGTGCACATTTCACCAATCTTCACTGTTAAAGGTCACATAAGGACTATTTTCAGAAAATAGTCAGTATTTTAGTGTACCTTGAAGTTATTATCCATCCACTAATATCTTGATATTGAAATTGACTGACTGTTTTTTTTTGAGGGGATGGGGGGAATGCCCACAATTATTTGAAAGTAAGCCTAAGGGAGAGTATATAGTGGACAAACACATCAAGTCATTGGATGTGGATTTGGACTGTAGTGTATTTACAGATGATTGAAACATCCAACTGAACATCTTGCTTGCCCTCCATTTTATTTCTACACAAGGTGCTCTTTAAGCACATAATGGAAGTAGGCCAATGCTAAAGCACTAGTTCTCAGTCTAATGACACACGTTATGGTCTGGTTTCGAATTCTGATCATATTAGTGCCAGCTGCAGGGTGGCACATACTTGGCTGTAGTGTCAACCAGGGCTGGAGGGTTTTGGCTGACAGACCTGTCCTAGCCTCATCTCAGAAGCGCCTCCAGCCAATCGGGCACCTGACATCTGCCTGCACCAGTTGCGCATGAAGTGTATTTTTTGGACAAAATGACAATTTGACAGAATGTGCAGTGCAGCAGGCAGACTGCAGAGTGAAAAGAAGCGATGGCTGGCAACAAGTGCTTCAGAGGAGATGCATGCTGTTGTAGTGATGGGCAAAAATTGGGAGGAAAGTAGTTTCAATAAAATATTATTACAATAAAATATCAAACCTCATGGTATGATTGTGTATAAATAACCCGCTGTGTGTCTTCGTTTTAGCCTGTTTTATTTTAACCTTTAAAAAAACTTTAACATGACTTATGTTGCTTAATTTAAAAAAGGCCAAATATAGCATTGTACTGTGCCTTTTTTTGTTTATAGGGTCCCTATGATCTATATACAGGACTTGGCAGTGAAAGAAACTGTAAGTTTGTTAGTCATGTAGCTACTCATGACTCATGCTTTATGCATTTTCAGTCTGACTGCAAAATAAATCCAGTCTTGTCTAGTCTCATAGCAGAACCCGTTGCTTGCCGTGTCAGCTAGTGGTGCACGACTCCTTATGTTCCAATGACCAGGCAGTGAGCATACATTCTTTATTTGACCTGTGTGATGAGGATAGATGATGCACTAACCTGACTTTGAAAAGGTATGCCAACAATGTGTCAGTATGTGTGCATGGTTTGTGTTTTTTGTTGTTGTTTTTTTGTATTGTACTGATCTTAACCATGGCAGTCTGAACAAGCGTTGCCTGAGGAACCCTTCACTAAAAACCTGTTAAAAGCTGTATGGTAGGGGGATGGGGTGTAATCAAGGCAATGTTTTCATCTTAACTTGTCAGAGGTCAATGTGGCAGTCCCTCTGGCTGACCTGTGTAGGGATATTGTAGGGAATGTAGGGAAACTCTTCTGCATGAACACCTGATACTACAGAATTGTGGTGCTGATCCAGCTTGGCGTCTGTGATGTATGACACTTTTTTGCTGGGTATTGTAGCATGCAAGTGTTGTTTGCTCTTCACTGTTCTGGTCCGGTGAAAAGTGTGCGATGCGCGGCTGAGATGTCCTTGCTCTTTGATGTCTTCTCCAGGTCTGACGTGGTGGTGTTGTGCTTCTCCATCGCCAACCCCAACTCCCTCCATCACGTCAAGACCATGTGGTATATGGAGATCAAGCACTTCTGCCCACGGACGCCGGTCATCCTAGTGGGATGCCAGCTTGATCTGCGGTACGCAGACCTAGAGGCTGTCAATCGAGCCAGGCGGCCATTGGCAAGGTACAGTCGATGCTCAGTGGGGTTTTTGAAAAAGTCCATGTTTTTGAATAATGTATGTATTTTAGTGTAAATATATGTGTTTATATATGTGTGTGTGTGTGTGTGTCTATGTTTTTATGTGTATGTGTGTATAAATATATATATGCTGAGGTTTTCTTCTATTTTATTCTGCTATGCTAATAGAATGAGAAATCTCAGTAGGTATAGAAATGGAAAATGAGTGCTATTAGCAATTCTTCTGTTGCTAATGACAGTAATAAGGTAAGGCAAAAAGAGTAACTTTTTCTTTTAAATCTCAAACAGGCCTATAAAACCCAGTGACATCTTACCACCTGAAAGTGGGAGGGAAGTTGCCAAAGAGCTTGGCATACCCTACTACGAAACAAGTGTCTTTGACCAGTTCGGCATCAAGGACGTCTTCGACAATGCAATCCGAGCTGCCCTGATCGCCAGGAGACACCTGCAGTTCTGGAAGTCCCACCTGAGGAAGGTGCAGAAGCCATTGCTGCAGGCCCCGTTCCTGCCTCCCAAGGCCCCCCCGCCCCTCATCAAAATCCCAGAATGCCCCCCCAACAACCGAGATGGCCCGCGGCAGCTGCTGGAAAGCCCGCTCTGCGCCGACGTGATGTTCATCCTACAGGACCACATCCACGTCTTTGCCCATAAGATCTACCTCTCTACCTCGTCCTCCAAGTTCTACGACCTCTTTCAGATGGACTTGTCCGATGAGTCTCAGTGCTTGGTGGTGACCGAACGGCAGGGGCGGGACCACCTGATGCGGACCCTCAGCCTGGATACGGAGGAGGACGCGGCCGCCCTGCCCACCCACTCGCCCTGCTCCCTCAGGGCGTCCAAGAGCGACGGCACCCTGAAGATGATGAGCTTCAGCGGGAAGCACAGGAGGACCAAGCTGTCCCTGGCCTCCTGGAGCAAGGCGTTCTACAGCATCCACAAGGAGACGGTCACAAACCCTGTGAGCGACACCCCCACTCCCATGACCGTGGTCAAGATGGACTACTCCATCCAGCTGGGCCCCTTCAGCGCAGTCCTCCGCTTCCTGTACACGGGGGAGCTGGACGAGAGGGAGAAGGACTTGATGAAGATAGCGCAGATTGCAGAGATCCTTGAGGTCTTTGACTTGCGGATGATGGTGGAGAACATCATGAACAAAGAGGCTTTCATGAATCAGGAAATCACAAAAGCATTCCATGTCAGGAAAGCGAACAGGATTAAAGAATGCCTAGCCAAGGACACCTTTACAGGTATGAGACGTACTCCTTGCTTTTTTTATTTCAAAGGCGCTGAACGGTTTAATAATGACCATGATGAAGTGTATTTATGTTCACTGACACAAAAATCGAAGGTCTCGCACAGGCCTGATAAACACAGAATTGAACTTCTTATTCTTGAGGCGTGAATGTGTTTGAGAATCACCGGTTGATTTTGTGACAGAGCAAAAGCTCTTAAGAGCAGCAAAACAACATCAGCCTTTTGGAAAATCAAGGTAAAGAAAACTGCCAAACAGGCATTAAGAAATATATATTTATTTAAAAAATGATAATTTAAGGTATATGCCAAACTGCACCAGCTATGTAACATAATTTATTTAGGTTTTATTTAATGTAAAACCTCTACTGCTTCTATTGTGTGGATGCTTTATTACACACACAAAAAAAAAAATGGATAATGGTATTTCCAATTTTTCCTGGCAGATGTCATATTCAGATTGGATGATGGAACCATCAATGCCCATAAGCCTTTGCTGATATCCAGCTGTGACTGGATGGCTGCTTTGTTTGGTGGCTCTTTCTTGGAGAGCTCAAACAACGAGGTGAGTGATACATGGGATAATGAAGTTTTGGTCATTAAGTGAGTTGTTTGCGGCAGATTTTTCTTCCCTTCCCCTTACTGAAGCATTAATCTTGAAATGTTGCCAGTACTCAAAGAGATGGTGCTGGATCGGACAGCTCGCGTAAACACAAAGGTTTTCGGCCTGCCAAAGCACATGGCAGGGTTCTGTAATTCAATATGATCTATTCACAGTGTCATTAAGTGTACTTAATGATCTGGTCTGCTGGATAATTCTAAAAAGCTGAAATATGTCTATAAACATGATATTTTTTTCAATGCCAAAATCTCTCCACCCATTGTGGAAGTCATATAAAGACTGACCTTAGTGACATTCCGTGCTCTTCAGGGCCTTGGGAGACCAATGGTCATTCAGAAACACTGCCATGCCTTGCTGTCTTCAACATATCCACTTCACAAAATAATGTGCATTTAGTTTGACAAATGATTTATACCTTGCCTTGATTTTCGATTAAACAAGCTCCAGGTAGGATTAAGACAAACAAATGTCACAGGATCTTCAAGCTAACAAGGTAAAAAAAAGGGCGTCGCAGGAAGACCTTTGAATACCCTTCATGTTACAGGCGCCAAAAAATTTACAATACCAAATCTGATAGTAATGGCCAGTGTATTTTGCACCAACAAATCTTCAGAAAGGTCTTGCTTTCAGCTACCATTTCTACCAAGATATTATATGAATTAGGACAGTTTTATTTTAGAATGGAGGTGTCCTACTTTTTGCTGTAAAATTGAATGCATCGATGGAAATGCAGTATTGACACATATTTGGCCTTTTTGTTCACCTCAGTGTGCTGTGCATTGTACAAGGTTTACCCTTCAAGAGCATTATGTAATTAGTTGCATAGTTATTCTCCTTTGCTTCTGCATCTCATCTCCTGGCCTCTAATGGTATTCCTCATGGCACTTAAACCTCTTTGTGATCAATATCAAGTTCATCTCAGTTTAGCATTACTAAGCACATTTCATGCACTTCTTTCAGCAGGGAGGAGGAGTTATTAGAAGATGGAGATTAGAACTAATGCTATGAATGTGATAGAAATGCGATTTGTTCATAGTTTGACAACGACGGGAGGAGATGATACAGGGGGGGAGGAATCTGGCAGGGGTTCATGAAGAGACAATGTGAATAGTGTTATAGATTTCCATCATTGGCATACGTTGACAGCCATTCATAATATGCATAATAATAATTTTTAATAATAAATATGTCAATATTGTACATTTATGTATGTATGTGTTTAAACATAGATTGTGGGGGAGTTTAAGAATACAAAAATGTTGTTGTAGAAGGATATGAGTTATGGTCATTATCTATTTTTGCTGTGGAGGTTCCACTTTTACTTGCATCTTTTACTTTGGCTGCAGTATGATGTATAGATTATGATGTGTATAAAAATACATGTTCTCTCAAATCTAAATCGAAGTTCTCTCAGATCGATTCCCTGATCAGACAGTGAGATTGGACATTTATATTCATCTTAACCTGTCAGTGCTCTGAGAATAGAAAGTTGTGTTTTTCCTTCTCATTAACACCCAAAGAGTGTAGCATTTAAACAGGTTTTTGTCACAAGTCTACTCCCCCATCCCCCAACAAATAACAGATACGTATGAGAGCTCCTTGGACTAAAACTGTGGGAGGGATCTTGGATAGTGGAAGGGTCACAGACAGTAAGAGGAGCATAGACAGTGGAAGAGGTCTTGGATAGTGGGAGGAGCATAGGCAGTGGGGAGGTGGTCTAGAGTAGCAGAGGCATAGGCAGTGGGAGTGGTCTTGGATAGAGGGAGGAGCATAGACAGTACGAGGGTCACCTAAACCAGTGGTTCTCAAACTTTTCAGCTCGCAGCCCCCAAAATAACGTTGGTAGAGACTTGCAACCCCACCAGGTGCTTTCCGACAATATTGACAAGCATGCACACACACAAATACACAGTTGGTAATAAAACATAAAAAGAACACATGTAATAAAAACCATATATGTTCTCTCGTATGCTAATTAAGTTTAACATATAGGCTTACAACTTACTTACTTTTTTGACTGTGCAATTAAGTATGCCACCTCATACGTTGCCATTTGAGTTTTGGCAGGGATTGTGGTTTGCTGTGTTACTACTTGTTTTTGGTCCCGAAATTCTCGTTCCTTTCGGCGCAAGAAGTCTACTCTTTGAAGTAATCTCTCTCTCACAACCTCTAGATCCATCCATACATCCAGTGCTATCTAACTCTGAGATAAAACTTTGAATTAGAAGTTGACACGTTTACTCTGACAGCCCTGTGGAAAACTGATGGTATCCACCACGGGATCAATTTTATTTGCTATATTTCAGTAAGACTGATACAAACATCCAGGCTAACTAGATTAGTGGACTTATGTTTGTTGTTTATTTTAAATGTATTCATTGTGTTTTGTGCTTTGCATATCCGTAAAACACAACTTGCTAGCTAGCTACAGCTAACTAGCATCGCATAGCTTGGATAGTGGTACCACCTATTAGTAACATTTATTTACAACCTGCATTCTTTTAACCCGAGATCTCTGCATGTGATCGTATAAACCATTCCACTAATATCTACAACATTATGTATTTGATGCCATTAATTCTGGTGAATAGTCGCTGGACTAATTAGCTAATCAATAGCTACATAACTAAACTTGGTTCAGTGCCGCGCACGCATATAGAGAAACGCGTGTTTTTGTGAATGCACACACGCACACACACACGCACACATTGTTCCCATCCTATCTCCGTCCTACCATTACATCACATGTCAGTTTTCCTTTTATTTATCCCCTTTTCACCACTGTAAATTTGAGTCTGTCTTGTTGTTTAATAAATTAAATTTTGTTAAACTTCAGTCAGTCTGATTATTGTTTGGATAAATACTTGAGCCTACCACCTTAAAGAACTTACGCCTGATGCGTAATTTTAGAATTCATAATATGAGACTGATTAATTAAGATTGATATTAACGTTTTGTTGTATGGTATAGCTGACCCAAGCCACATACATTTCTATTATATTATTCATTATTGTAATTTTGATGTTACATATTGAAATTCATGAGTATAATTAATAGTAAAATATGTGATCGGTCTTGGATACCCTTTTACAGGGCCCAACAACCCATTGTCACTACACTATTTGGTTATCACATGAGGACATATATGTATATTCCCTACGACAGGCAGTGGGAGTGGTCTTTGATTATGGGTCTCAGACAGTAGGAGGGACACAGACTGTGGGAGAGACTCAGACAGAGTTTACAGATAGTGGGAGTTTTTGTATATGTATGTCGTATATGTACTGTATATGTTTCAGCAATATGAATACATTACTAATTTTATTTGGAACAACAGATGTCCCAGATTTCACTTGTCTCTATTGTACCTACCATATGACAGAGGAGGGCTCCAGTTGCCAAAATTCCAGTGATACTACTGGGCAGCTCAGCTCCAAACTGCTCTGTATTATTTGACCTCTGAGCCTCTCCCTGTGTGATTGGAGATTAAAATATCTTCAGTTGCATCCATACTGTCTCTCAATCTTTACATTTACTCTGCAGATATCAAGAAACCGAGGAAACAAACAAATAATCCCTTTGTTTTGAATACAATTAACATTTGGTATGAGGTACAGAAATATTTCCTTTTATCCTTATCCTTATCATGTTTTAGCCCTATATGGGGAAATCAGTTTCATTCCTGGTAGATCTGATCCAGTTTTCCAATCATAGGCTAATAAGGGATTAAGGAAAATTCTAGAATTGTATAAAGATACTGTGTTCATGTCATTTGAAGAACCTATAGTAAAATATTATATTCCAAGAAAATATTATTTTAAATATTTACAGCTCAGATTCTTCCTAGCAGCTTCCCAGAACCAGAATTTAACAGAGCCCCTCTGTCCACTTTAAGAGTAATATCTTAACCCATTGCAATGGTAAGGGTCAAATATCAACTTTATATTTCATGCTAATGTCTGGCTAAACAGAATCCTCAGATTAAAATTTGAATCCTTGGAAGGAAGATATTCAGGAGGATGTCTTATTGGATGAATGGAGTATTATTTGTACTTAGGCTCAGAAACAGATTGTGAATACTCTACTAAAACAATGTATTACAATACAATTAGTTGATGTGTACGTATATAACTCCTGCTAAGTTCCTTAAGTATAATAGTAATAACCCAGATACATGCAACAAGTGTAATCACTCTAAACGGACTCTGTTTCATTGTTTATGGGACTGAAAAAATGTATGATTTTTTATCCTATATGATATCCCACATATTGACAGTAGCTTTGCCTCTTCATTCCAAAGTGTTTATCTTTGGGTTACACCCAACCAATCCTCATTTAAAGGGCAAAGTACAAATACTCATAGATATGACTTTATTGCGAGCAAAAGGCTTAATAGCTCTCTGCTGGAAAAATGTGAACAGGCTAAGTATTGGCCAATGGCTAAGAGAGATGTCTTTTTGTCTTGCAATGGAAAATATAACATATATTGTTAAGGTTAAACAGGACACCTTTGAAGGGGTTTGGGGACTATTTCTAGATTTTATTGAGCAAGGTGATGTGGATGAGATATTGATAAATAATTGACTGGCTTTTAACACTGTGTTTCATGTAAGACATATTCCAACAATCCTTTATCCTATTGGATCATACCACTGTAAAAACATGTAATTTGTGCGTTTGTTTTTTGTACTGACTTTGTTTTTGTGTTGTTTATGTGTCTATTTTCCTGTCACTGTCCTCCTGCTGTAATTTTCTACTTGCATTTTCTACTTGCATTTTCTTAATAAACATATTGTTTAAAATATATATAAACAATATGTTTATGAAGTTTGTATGCATGTTTGTCATGCAAATAAAGCAAAGTGAAATTGAACGTTTAAAATTAAACTGAAAGTGGGAAGGACACTACTCTGATCTCATTCTTATCTAATTGTATTTGGCAGGTGTCCTTTCCCAACACTAGCAGGGTCTGCATGCAGGTAGTACTGGAGTACCTCTACACCAATCAGCTCTCTCCTATGGCCGATCTAGACCCAATGGAGTTAATCGCTCTGGCCAACAGACTGTGCCTTTCCCGATTGGTGGCTCTAACAGGTCTGTACTGTGTCAATGCCATTTAAGGTCAGACTGTGTCTGCCTTGAATGGCAGTGTTTACAGTTTATAGAATAAAACTTTTTAGTGTAGTGTCCCTGGAAGCTCAATATGGTTGGAGCCAGCGCCTGAAATGCAGTAGTACTCTAGCTATGTCTACATGTGATTTTCTTTTGTGCTGTCCAACCATACTTGTGATTGCATCAAAATGATGGTTTAACCACTTGTGGCATAACTGTTAAGGTCCCTTAACTTAAGTTTTATATTTAACCCACAGAACAATATGCTGTGAGTGAGCTGTTGAAAGCTTCAAAAGATGGACAAGACATAGATGGAGAAGTGCTCACATACCTTGAACTGGCTCAGGTGGGTGTTGGTGTGAAATATTCAACCCTGCATTTTGTAAATGGTTACAAACAATTTCCAAAACCTGCACACTTTTCAACATATTTGCTGTTACAAGATTCTGTTACTGACTACCTCATTTAAAAGTGGCCTGAAGTTGGCTACCTTGTTACTGATTTTAACTCTTAACTCTGTTCTTACAAATGACAACATAGTGTTTATACTATTTGTTTTATTTGCAGTTCCATAATGCTAATCAGTTAGCTGCTTGGTGCTTACATCGTATCTGCACCCACTACAACAGTGTCTGTTCCAATTACCGCAAGGAAATCAAATCTAAATCTGCGGGTAAGAACATTTCATTTTTATTAGTATTTTATGGGTAGTATTCAATCAAATTTTCAGAAATGAAAGGAATATATGCATTAAAGTTACTATATTTAGCAGAAGAACAATTTCTTCATGAGTTTATTGTAGTTGATCCAGTCAAGGTCACTCCTACTCGGGCCTGGGCAGTGCATTTGTTTGAATCAGTCAGAGTGACCCAAATAAATGTGGTGCTTTATTGAGTGTGTAATAGCAAGTGTACCTGTGGCCCAGGACAAATATAGGACTCCTGCAGAACAGGAGTCTCCGACATAAAACAACATTCATCAAAAAGGAATTCATGGCGGTCCTAAAAATAATATGCCGTTTAAATATTTCCACAATACACACTGGAACTAGATACCTTAAGATTGCCTATTTTTGGTGAGATCTGTGTGCAGGGGCCGTTCTGATCCTGAAACTCTTATAACGTGAGCAGAGAATCAGGAGTACTTCGAGAAGCACCGCTGGCCCCCGGTCTGGTACCTGAAGGAGGAAGACCACTACCAGCGCGTGAAGAAGGAGCGGGAGAAGGAGGATGTGGTCCACAGTAAGCACCACTCCAGGCGCCGGTGGTGTTTCTGGAGCACCTCTACTGCGATGGCCTGAGCAGCCCCACCAGACCCCAACCCCCTGTGAGTGGCAACCATGACAACCATGTGGCGCGAAAGTGTCATCCACTCCACTCTAGTATTTCTAGTCTTAATCTCCAGAGGATGTACAGTATCGGTCAATGCACTGACTTTATTTCTTTTTTTAAATAAAGAAATGTGGGTCATCACTGCATTCGTCAGGTCTGAAGCACAAATTGTGTGTCCAAGCAACGTGTCACCATTTGGAGCGGGGTTGTCATTGGGGCGATTTAACTCCCTCTGATTGCATCGATGGATGGAAATGGTATTTGTTGATTGTACCAGTGCTTTTTTGTTGTTGGACTTATTGGTTTTCGAGGCTTTAAAAGAGTGCCAAACAGCACCTGGCTCAAACTAGTCCACACATAAAGTCATTTGGTCAGCAAATGTATGTAAAGATGGGATCTTTCACAATAGTTTTTCTGTGAACAAGGCATACCAAATATTGTTTTTAAGTTGCTTAAGTTTTCTGTTTGAGCTCCCATAGACGCCATTGTCTCTTCCATCTATAAAGTGAAGTGATACAAGTGCTAAATAATCTTTGTTATAACAGTAAGGACAAGAAATGTATGTTTAGCCAGCTCATTAACCATCACAAGACTCACAAGCATGAGGACCCAATTTTCAAAAGGCTGCTTTGATTTGAATGTGATTTTGTCACTTGTGACATTGAATAACTGAGCAAAAAACTCACCGTGGTGAAGTCTGTGTTTGCTGTAGGTGTGTAGCCACATGGATGTAACTTGTTCAATATTGGATTGCTGAAGTTTAACAGCCATCACTAATACGCCAACCCTCATATGGTATAAATCAGCATTAATGCAATAACTCCTTTGCCTGCTTCAAATGAAGGCCTGTCAGTGAAGTAGATAGATCATCATCCTACCAAGTGTCAACACACTTCACCTGGAAATGGAAATTTACCAATCTTGCTTCAGATATGAAATTATTTTTGTACAACTTATCAATATACTTTGTTGTTGCACAGTATTGACCTCTGTGGTTAAAGAGTTATCTCTTATTGTAATTATAAGGGCTTAGTACTATGAATTAGTTCAGGGTTTACTCATGGACCTAAATGTCACAATACAACCTATATCTGCTACTGGCATAACATATTAATGTTACTATCGCCCTACTAGCTGTTACTCAGTTTGTAATCTGATTTTATTTACTTGGAAGAATTTACATATCAGCCAATATCAAATCCATTAAGAATAGTGTACGTAGATATTATAAATGGGAAATCCAGCTGCAAGCTTTGTGTAAGATGAAAAATCATAGAGGATGATAATTTCTGGCTGTGTAACAATAGGCCAGTGTATAAATAAGCTATACAGTACTGTAGGTGTTTGTCTCTGTACCTCCAGTGTATGAGCCCTCTGGAGAAATGGTCATGTGACCTAGTCGGGGAAACGTAAGCAGGTCTGAACCTGCCCATCTGAAAGGGGAACAATTGATACTTGAAAAAGTGTTTCATTTTCTATTCGTAGGATAGGTTTATTTATGTTAACCAAAGCGGTAAGTAGACCGTCACACTTAATAGATACCATGTGATTGTTATTTATTGGTGAATTTGCGAAGATTTCGTTGTCATCAGCTGCTAAAAATAAAGAAATCCAAGTGGCTGGTTCATTTGGTTCTCGCTGTCAAAGGCCTTTGATCTTGCTGGTCATTATCCTTAAAGCTGTTTGTTTATCTATTTATTTTTTAAAGGGAATACTGTTAAATAAATGATTGATTTTACCAAAGTGCAATGTGTGTATTTTATTTAATTGTACTGTTTTACGCCTTGACAACAACTGCGGTGTAGATTTATTTGATTTTTTTAAACAATTTTCCCAGTTTTTCTCCCAATTATACCCTCTATTTATTTCCTCCCCACACGGGTCTTAACCCTCCACACGGGTCCAAGCGAATTCTCCGTGGGCAGTGAACTGTCCTTCCTTCGAGATGGAATTCGCCCATGTTCTGGAGACTCCTTACGTGCTTCGTGGCGAACCCGAGCCAGCTCACCCTCCCCCCTCCCCCTGGGGCAGACAGCCAAATGCCACCCCGATCGGGGCTGACGACCAGGGCCAGTCTG
The DNA here is from genome assembly GCA_029706075.1 of Aldrovandia affinis. Taxonomy (NCBI): domain Eukaryota; kingdom Metazoa; phylum Chordata; class Actinopteri; order Notacanthiformes; family Halosauridae; genus Aldrovandia; species Aldrovandia affinis. The sequence continues at coordinate 905,630 of JAINUG010000110.1, forward strand.
GTAGAGACGCGGGTTTCGAACCGCATCCCTGACAGGCAGCACACACCACATTGGATCAGCCAAAATGTGGTGCGTTAGACCGATACGCTATCCGCTGCCCCATGGCAAACTCTGTCTTGGGCAGAAGTGTGGTCAGAGGGCAGGCCAAAGTCTTCACAAATCCTGCAAGTAAAGGTGCCCTTTTAAAATGTTGCTTATTTCAAGAATGCATTTTATCTCATCCCCTCTGTCATTTAATCGTTTAGTAAAACAAATATATAATTCTGTATGCTCTCTATTTACAGAGGGTATACCCCCTTAAAATGGGGGTATGGAATCAAAATGGATTTAATTGGAATTTCTTGCCACTGATCAACACAAAATGCTCTATGTCAAATAAAAACAACAACTCTAAAGCTTTTTCACCCCCTTTGATGAAACACTTAAATAAACTGGTGCAAAATTGTCTTGAGGTCACATAATTATTTGATTGGAGTCCACCTGTATACAATTAAGGTGTTTCAAATCATTTCAAATGAAATAAACCTGTCTGTGAGAGGTCCCACAGTTGGTTAGTACATTTCCAAACAAGAGCTTCATCAGGAAGACCAAAGAACATTCAAAGCAAATCTGAGAAAAGGTTCTTAAAAAGCACCAATCGAGAAGGATATAAGAAGATTTCAAAGACTTTGAATATCCCCCAGAGCAACATTAAGTCCCTCATAAAGGAATAGAAAGAATATGGCACAACTGTGAATTTGCCTAGAACAGGTTGTTATGCAGAACTGAGCATCCGTGCGTAAAGGGCACTTAGGGAGGCCACCAAGAGGCCTATGGTAACTTTGACAGAGTCAGTCTTCCATGGCAGAGATGGGAGAAACTGCAAGTACAGAAATGGGGGAAATTTGTGGTAGAGGATAAGGAGCAGTGGAATCCCAGGCTGGGCACTGCTGTTGTACCCTTGCAGTGGAAGTCACCAGCTCATTAGCTTCGCTATTTCATAATGTAAAGGAAAATATGCATAGCCTTCAGGAGTAGATGTCTGAGGATTTTAGGTCTTCTGAAATTTGTATTTCATCATCTTTGTTTTCTCAACTGTCTTGTGTGGTCCAATGAAGATGTGGATTTTTCCTTTTTTCTCCAAAAGTGTACTTGTAACATGGAACCCAAGCTATTCAAAACAATGTGAAAAGGAATTTTTGTTCAATCCTACAAGATATTATCTGTCAAAATTCATATTATTAACTGTCTTTTTTCCAGGTGAAAACTAGATTTAGGGGTAGAACACTGTTCTCCCCAAGACGTCCATTATGTCCATCAATAACAGTGCATTATGAAATATTTAATGTGAAAGACAACAGGAAACACAATATAGAAGTCCCAGGCAAATATCCTCCCAATGTCAGAAGGGAGAACAATTTGTAATTTTAACCCATCACATTGAGCTCTGATCCCAGGTGACAGTTCTTTTGACATTGCTGTGATGTTTCAGCAATGGGATGAAGTTACAAGAGTCTTTTGGAAATGTGATATAATTATGTTACATAATGTGAGGACATTGTGTGCTTGGTGGGATTTAATGGCTAATATGAAATGTCAGGAGCTTGAACAATTTATAGCCAGCAAAATCCTTCCAGGTTTCATGAAGGTCATTCATGAGGTGTTGATTGGCTGCGACTGATATTAATCGGTTTGTTCTGTGGTTCGACGTAATCAGCCTCACACTGAGACTTTGAATCCTCGTCTCTGCCTGGTGATGACATTGTGTGCCAACAGGGAGCAATTGGGAGTCTGTAGCATTTCATGTGACGTCAGTGAAACCGCCACCTAGAATGGGTGCATTGCAAGCATCTTCCCTCATCCAGATCATCCGTTCTCAGACTGTTCAGCGTTTTGAAAGAATAACAGAGCCATGCTCAATATTCATACGTTCTGCGTGAGCTGCAGTCGCAAATTTGGAGAGCGTGTTCTTTTTTAGGTTCAAGTTATTTGAGCCCTCTCTGTCTTGCCTTTGAGCTGCACATCACATCAACCCTTCTCATTTGAAAGAATGAATAAAGGCTGATTATATAAGTTGTCTTGGCAGGGAGCAGAATGCGCTGCATATGTGATGTATTTTGTGTTAGCAGCGGATTCCACTAATACTCTGGCTTGGCAGGTTGAGTGGAGTTACGGCGGGTGAAGGACTCAGCGACGGAAGAGGTTATCACATTGTCAGCTGGGACAGGTTGTTGGTTTTCTGAAAATGCTGAGGTAGCACTCTGAGGTCTGGTTCCGAGAGCAAAATGTCACTTAGAACAGGGAGTGATACACGCAACAATTGTTTTGTCAAATTGGCTTCCCACTGAATGCATCTCAGAAATGGCAAAAACTCAAACTGGTTAAATGACGAGCCTGTGGTTTGCCATTGTTTTTAAATACTTTACACACATGCATCAAACATGACTATTGGTTAAGAATTTAGAAAAATGTGACTGGGCACCACAGAATCAAAGGACTGAACAAGATGTAGGCAGATATTGAATTTCTGGACAAATCATTCATCGGTTTGTCTAAAAGATACCGTTTTAATTTTATTTCCATGTTATTTTGCAAGGGTGTTTTATTTTGAAAAAAAACAAATTTAGGATTTGAAACCGGTCCGTGGTGGAAAAATGACACATCTCAGTGCCTGAGTTAAATAGCTCAACTAATGTGTAAATTGTACCTGTAATATGATTTAGTGATGGCTTTGAAGGAACTCTACAATATCCAATCAGGCTGGGTTGATTCCATAATTGTCCAATTAATAATACATTTTATTTGTTATGCACCTTTCAAGAAACCCAAGGTCATAGTACAGTGGGAGGAGTTCATAAATTACATAAAACATACATACTAATTAAAGAAGCACTACAACCAAAATCTACATTTTCATGATGTACTACTCACTTGTCTTGTCGATGGCCTTCAAGCAGTACCTTGTTCTACAACATGGTGGCGTATCGTGCAAGGCATTTCTGTGAAGCTTCCAGAAATTGCTGAGAGATTGATATTACCATGCTCCCTTTGACCCAATAATCTGGGATTAGTTCTTGCCCTGCTCACTGCCCTCTTTAGCGGAAACATACATATCCATCGTCATGGCAGGTCAAGAATCACTCCAGGTAAAAATGAATCTGGAGCTAAAAACTGGAGCCAAATCCCAACGATAACCCAACTGGGAAACCGTTTAAATAGAACTGGTTAACATTTCAGAGGTCAAAATACTTAACCTACTTTTTTCAGTTTAATTTTCATTAAGAAAAAAAAAAAGGTCACATACTGCAATGTCATTGAGGTAGAAGTGTCAATACACCAATTTCAACAACTGATATGGTTTAAAACACTGTTCTAGAATATTAGTTCAGTGATAACAGGATTTTCTTCATCAAGTTACTTAACTAGCTATAATCTACATTTACTTCCATTCTCTTGTAAAAATGTTTTTTCATCAATTCTAACTCACTTTTCTTTAGATTTACTGTCAAATATAACTGAAGCCATAGTAATACTTGCTAATAATTTTGATAGTTTAAAATCTCAATTATTCGTTTTAAAAAAAGATCTTTGACGTTTTATATTATTTTTGTTTGGTTTGTTTTGTCATTGCAATCATTTGCATTTTTACCTTTCCAGGGTATTTTACAGTGAACACCATATTTTTTCATACTGTAGCTTAAGTAAACTATACATTATTATTCAGGTCCACAACCACGATGTCAAGTCAGTATTGTGACACTGTGAATTCAAAGTGCAAAATGTGTTTACATAGGGACACCTAGTGGCCCAACTCAGTTTGAGGATTAAATATTCAACGGCTTCCTTTTACATAACGCAGTATAATCCCGCAGTGCAGGCTGTTGTGTAAACTGTCAAACCATGGATTTAAAATTCATTGTAAAAACATGTAAAGCATGTCTGTTGATGGGGGGAAAAAAGAAATGCATTAAATCAGTTCACCCATGACAACATCATAGAGAAATGCCTATGCAGTCAAAACACATTTTTACATTTGAATTGCATACCAGGCCAGGTATTCTGGTCAAGAATTAGCACATGAAAACCATTTAAATGTACCTTCGCCTAGTCAAAAATGGAATTAAAATTGAGACGAAGGACGTGTCATTCCATTCCAAACCATGCCTTCCTGGATCAGAGGCCCGATCAGTATGCTGGATGCACACAGCGCCCGCTGGGGCCAGTATTGATGAGGAATGGCGAGTATGAAAACTCCCACCCCAAGGCTGTATTTTCAGAATGTCAGGTCATTTCAGCTATTTTTATACATTTATCTGAAGATGAGAGCAATAAAACTCATGTTTGTTCCAATACAATAAAATTAAAAACAGCACTCACTGTAGACTTATGGTACCAGACAAGTCTTAAATAAAGTTCAGATTTGGAAGCCATATATGAATATGGAAGAGCATTGGTACCGCACCAAAGGCATTGCTCCTTGTCTTTAATCACTTAGGCAACATAACTTTGCTTTCAGATTATATAGCAGCTGCATAAATCTCAAGTAGGTGAATCCCAACTATGGAGTAGCTTTGCAATAATTCATTTCAGGGGAAAAAACTAAACTAAACAAAACAAAAACAACCCCCAACAACCATGGTCCTATATTTTCTTAAATTGTGCATGAGCTATAGCACAAAATGGAACCTAGCTATTATACCTCAGATACAAAGATGGATATATTTTGCTACCTACACTAAACCAACACAATAAGTTCTAGAAACCATGGCCTACAACAGCTATTAGTTATTTCCCTTAATTGACCAGGCTGGCAGTGTAGTGTAATGGTTAGGGAGCTGGGCTTGCAACCCAGAGGTTGCAGGTTCAATTCCCAGGTGGGGCACTGCTGGGTGTACCTTTGAGCAAGGCACTTCACCTGAATTGCTTCAGTAAAAATATCCAGCTGTATAAATGGATTGTATGTAAAGAAATGTAAACTGTGTAAGTCGCTCTGGATAAGAGTGTCTGTTAAATGCCTAAAACAGGGGTGTCAAACTCATTCCATTGAGGGCTGAGTGTATACAGGTTTTTGTTGCAACCAACGCACTACACCAGGTGATTTCACTAATTAGCTCACTTCTTCAACCAGGGAGGGAAACTAATTGAAGTCACCTGGTGTCGTGCATTGGTTGCAACAAAAACCTGCATACACTCGGCCCTTGATGGAATGAGTTTGACACCCCTGGCCTAAAATGTAAATGTAAAATGACCACAATACCAGTGACAAAAGAAATGAGGACATTCGAAATAAAAGGTTCAAATCCAAACCTGGGGACACAACAACATGGAGCATGCCACGTTGGGATCTCAGAAAGTGCCCTTTATTAGCATTTTTTGCTATGAATATACAATAACAGATGATGTATAAATGGGAGCTCAAAAAGCGCCCTCTACTATTGAAATTATATAAATATATAAACACCACCCGTCTTGCTGCATTTTTCTGGTATAATACACTATTTGGAGCCAGGATCTTAGACACTATTTACAGAACACATTAGGACCAATACAAGAGGAACTCAACGAGAAATTAGTGAATAGTTGAATACATAAGACAAAGAGACTGGAACACACACAAATCAAAACAAATACATAATTATAGGCCAATAGCGGATTAATCGGATTCATTTCAGAGTTTTCAGAAGTTGATTGTGCGCGCAGGAAGGGTGCTCTTGTCAAGGTCATCAAAATAGGTGTGACCCATTGCTTGTCTTGCAGAGATCCTCTTTGAAGGGTCATAGATGAGCATTTTCTACAAGTATTAGAGGGAGAAGAAGGTGTCAACTTTGAAGGCATTTCAACTGAAGTAAAATGTAAATAGGATCCATTCTTAAAATGAAAAATAATCCCATGTTCAATGCTCTGTAAAAGGATGCAATTATGTTGAGTTACTACAGTAGTTCCAATACAAAGTTCAAGGACCTCATTTGTAAATGATTTACCTTAAAATATTGATTCAAAGCCCCAGTTTCCAAGGATAACCAGTTTGAAAAGGATATTGTGTTTGAATGCAACACTTTGATTTTCACTTGATATATATATAGTGAAGAAATATGGTTATGTGAAATGCATAAACCAACTTCAAAATCCTAGCACTCACAACATTGAACTTTCCATACACATAAAACTCTTAATATTTCCCATGACCTTTGGGAGCCCTGTGTTGAGGTGAATTACAAAAACGAGATGTTTGGAGGGGTTTCTTACCGATAACAAATTGATGCCATTCTCATCCAGATTCTTCACCACTGAAGAAAGACTGCCCACCTTCCACTTAGGAAATGTGTTCTTGTAGTCTGGCAGTGACTCCACTTCTGGCCAAACATCATTGTTTGGAGTTCCCAGAGTCCTTCAAGCATAACAGAAATCCACACGGTCAGTCATTAAGATAGTAACAGAACACATACACTTGCATGTTAGTGTTCTGTTCATACTACTGCAAAAGATGCATTGTTGTGTAACAAAATTTGGTCTTTAAAAAAATATATTTGGTGCAAAGACGGTTTACAACTGCAAACTCCTGTCTCAAAGACCGCTACCCATGTTTTACTGCATTTCATTTGAGTTTGGTGTACAGTGCCCCTTTAAAGTCTACGGTCTCAAAAATGTCACCTTTGGTTGCCTCAGACTGAAATTAAAACATTAAATCATACTTTTTCCACCTTTATTTACATATTTTACCCCCCGACTTCAAATTGAAAATAATTCTCAATTTCTGAACATTAACTAAATAAAAAAAAATAAAAAAAAACAAGAATAACTAGGATTAATAAGTCTACACCCCTACAAGTTAGTACTTGGTAGAAGCACCCTTTGCTTGAATTACAACCATGAGTCTGCTTGGATACGTCTCTACCAGCTTTGCACACCTAGATTGGGCAAACGTTGCCCATTCTTCCTTACAGAATTGTTCAAGCTCAGTCAGATTGTGTGGGGGCCATTGATGGACGGCACCCTCCCAATCATTACACAGATTTTCAATAGGATTTAGGTCAGGGCTCTGACTAGGCCACTCAAGGACATTCACCTTTTCAGTTTTTTGTTTGTTTTTGCCACTCCACTGTTGCTTTAGCTGTGTGCTATAGGTCATTGTCATGCTGAAAGCATGCTTTTGCATTTAGGCCAAAAACTGAATGTGGAGTTTGAGTGGAGCTTTCTGCATTGTTGACACATGCACACATTAACCACTCTTTGCCATAAAGTCCTGTAGCTCCTTCATAGTTGCCATTGGCCTCCTCGTCCTCTATGATCAGTCTCCCAGCTTGGATGGACAGCATGATCTAGGCATGGTCCTGGTGGTGCCATGTACCTTCTACTTCTTAATTATGGTCTCAACAATGCTCCAAGGGATATTAAGGCTTTTGAAATTGGTTAAATGATAACAGGATTTTCCATGCCCATTTCCTGAAATGTGCCTTTCCACAACTCATGGTGGATTCTTTACTTTGAAATGCACTACCCAGAAGTGGAACCCTCTAGGAGCAGGTGATTTTACTCTGAAGTAATCAGAATCACTACAATTGAACACAGGTGGAAGCCAATTAGCATGGTGCGTGATCTGGAAGGTGATTGTTACCCCTGAGTTAGGTTACAAATGGTATGATAAGCAGGATGTAGACATATCAAGTTATTCTACTTTATTTTGAATTAATGTTCATAAATTGAGAATCTCTCTTCACTTGGAAGTTGTAGAGTAAAATGTGTAAGTAAAGGTGGAAAAGGTGATTTCATACATTTTAATTTCAGGCTGTAAGGCAGGGGTGTCAAACTCATTCCATCGAGGGCCGAGTGTGTGCAGGTTTCTGTTGTAACCAATGCATTACACCAGGTGATTTCAATTAGGTTCCCTCCTTAGTTGAAGAAGTGAGCTAATTAGTGAAATCACCTGGTGTAGTGCATTGGTTGCAACAAAAACCTGCATAAACTCATTCCATCGATGGAATGAGTGTTGACACCTGTGCTGTAAGGCAACATGGTATCAAATAATTAGCAGTAGTATTTCTGTAATGTCCCAAATATCAGCTTTTAAATACTTTAATAGCATTTTCATGAACTGATTCCAACTACAGGTATTCTACATAAATTTGCTTTGTGAGCCTAATATACACAACACATTGTATGTGTAGAAGTATCCAAGTCCTGCCACTTGCCAGGGATGACCAAAGAAAATGCTTATTTATTGAGGACCAATCAAACCGTTATTCCTAGAGAAAATTCTGGACCGATACTGATTGTTCAAATAACACAATTGGCTGATACCGACATTTTGTTATTTATTGCAAAAAAAAAAAAAAAAAAAAAATCCCTTTTCTTCACTTGAGTGCCAACAAAAGCAGCACATCTCAAAGCAATGAGAATAACGAGGCCAAGAGCCCAATTTTACACCGCTATCGTAATTTCAATCAACCGTGGCAAATTTACAAATGTTGATGACTGCGGTTAGGCTATAACATTGTTGTGTGGAGAATAGTTCCTGCATTCGTTTTGGCCTTTTTCGATCCGTAAGACAATCAACGCACAACAGACCCAATCACAGCCAGCCTTGATATGAAGCACAACTTCACTGTAGTGAAGCCAGAGGGAAGCATCACCAAAGCGCCAAACTCAGAGCTAGCGAAGCATGGAGTCAATTTGTTCAGCCAGTAAACCCAATAACTAGGGTAGGCCCAGACAAAACGTGAAGAGATTGAAAATGAACAGAATTTAGTCCCTAAGAAAGGCAGCACGTCAGTAAGGTTGTTACAAATTACTGACAAAGACAAATGAGCTGACAAAGAGCACAAAGGAGGAGTGTTCTCTATTCCATCATTTGAGAAGTCATCACGAAAAGGAATATGAAGAATGTATGGCAAAAAGAAAAGAACGTCTAATCTATTCCAAAATTTGATGAAGTCATCAAGAAAAGGACACATGAAGAACACACACACAACACAACACAAACACAAAAAGGACACAGAGGCCACACAAAAAGTCACACACACACACACACAAACACACACACACACACACACACACACACACAGTTTACGTAAAGTGCAAACTTTACACTTGAAATTATGCTCGAAAACAAAGTTTGTTAGGAAGTGCATTGTTTAGACCAGGGGTGGGCAATCTTACCCTGTGTGGGTGCAGGCTTTTGTTCCAGCCGAGCAGTAGCTCACCTGATTTGACTAATCAGCTAATCAAAGTCTTCAATCAGGGCTTTGTTTAGTGGAATCAGGTGTGTCACTGTTCAGTTGGAACAAAAGCCTGCACCCACACCGGCCCACACCGGCCCACACAGGGTAAGATTGCCCACCCCTGGTTTAGACATTCTGCCTTGCCAAGTGGCCCAGCCTTTTGCTGATGTGGTAATTGTATTTTGCAGTGAGAGATCAGGGTTTGATACAACACACCCTCAATATACATATCGCTACCCTATGAACACTTCATATCTCTAATTGGCAAGAATTGCTGACTAGTGAACAGGCCACATGTAGAACATGATGTAAAATCCCCTTTATGGTTTCAAAGATTGCAGCAGCTAAAGTATATGCAATCTACGTAAAGGTTCGTATAGATGGTGGAACACTAACTGATAAAGGCAACCTCTGTACTATGTTAACTTTCGACTCAAACGGTTCCCATTTCATACTTTCAAGCTGTAGGACTCAAGCTGGAATAGGCAACGTGTTTGTGTGTAGCGGCCGTACCTGAAAATCCTGAACAGCTGATCGATTTCGGAATCGCCATGAAACAACGGCTTCTTTGTGGCCAGCTCTGCGAAGATTGTTCCAATGCTCCACAAGTCAACTGGGGTAGAGTAGCGGGAGGCTCCTAGCAGCACCTCGGGTGCTCTGTACCACAGTGTCACCACCTACACAAAAGCACAGATTTCCATTAGAAAACCATCGGCGGAGAAGTCCTAACAACCATTTGGTTGGCTTAAGGCACAAAATCACTAGGACTAATACACCATACGGCATGCAGGATTCCCACTAAATGAATACTTAATTTTCCCAATAATCTTTCAATGATGTTCTAACAATAAATGCATGATTTTCAATTATTTCTTTTTGCTTCAAAAGTCAGGGCTACGGTGAGCTCTCAGGCTATTTTGAAAGGTGGAACTACATTTTGAGGCACGTTAAATATATTTTGGCTCTTCAAAACGGTACACACTTCATGCTCTTGTGGCCAATGACTGGAATTAATGTGCAAACCAGTGAGCTGCCCAATTAGCAAACTGATATTGCTATGTCAGTAATATTGCTTGATAGTAAATGACAAGAGTTAGCACAAAAAAAAAGATGGATGTATTTTGCTTGCTGTCCATGTTATTTTTTTAGGTCACTTTTCCAAGGACTGTGGAATATCTGCACATATTCCATTACTTTGGATGTAAATATTTTTGAGGATTTTCAAGGGTGGGAACCTGGTGCTTGTTTAACAGCAACTAAACAACCCGGCCACTCACCTCGTGAGTGTAAACTCGCACCGGAACACCAAAGGCCCTGGCAAGCCCAAAGTCAGCCAGCTTGATCACTCCCATGTTATCAATCAGCAGGTTCTGTGGCTTCAAGTCCCGGTGAAGGACTCTTCTGCAGTGGCAGAACAGTATTCCTTCCAAAATCTGATGCAAGTAGCTCTAGGAAGGGAAAAAAATAAAAATAAATGTCAAAAATGGGTAAACAAAGTAAAATAAACAAGCAGCTGTTAAATAAAATATAATACACGAACACCAACTTCATTTAGGCATTGCAAGGTATTTTGGAAAACAAAGATTTAGTCCCGCATCAAAGCTATTAAGAACAACGAGATTAGACAAATGAATTTCACATTTAACTAACAAAAACAAATGACCGCAACAAACCCGTGTGCAAAGGCCTGGATGCGATTTTCGCACAAAGCTACTAAAATACTGAAACACATAAGAATGTTCAAAAATATACATAATTATATCAAGGGTTTATGATGACTAATATATATAGCATACCAATTCATATTTGACATGTCCATACCTTCACAAGCATAGCATCCATGTACTGGCCAGACGGTATGGAATCCAAGTACTTCTTTAAGTCCATAGACAGGAACTCAAAGATGAGGTAGAGCCTGGAGTCTTGCATCAGGACATCCAAAAGACTAAAGAGGATTCAAAGAAATTGAAGAATTACCCTTTTTCTAGACCATGATCACAGTAATTTGTCAGAAAATGCACCACTGTAGTACATGTTCCCAAACTGGGGTCTGTGAATGAGGACACAGACACAGACACACCTTGTGATAAAGGTTTGGGAACCTGCGCTGCAGTATACTGCACATGAAAATGTACTTTAGAGAAAAGAAAGGAAAAAACAACAACTTACCGCACAACATTGGGATGCTTAAGTTCCTTCAGCAAGGAGATTTCTCTAACAGCGGTGCTGGGAATCCCTTCCTCTTCACTTTCCAACCTAATCTTTTTCATGGCCACCACCTGGCCTGTAGACTTGTGCTTACCCTTGTACACTACCCCATAGGTACCTGGCCAATGACAATGGTTGGCATATTATTCAAATAGTGTATCTTACATGGCAATTTCAATTTAGAAAACAGTTTAACACAAGTTAGCTAGCTAACGTTCTTACAACAAGCAAACGTTGGACAATGGTTTGGGCAACTGTTGAAAATATGGGTAATTTAATGGAGAAGAAAAAGCACTGGGAGATCTAGTGCGTACGGATGGTTAAGTTTGGTAACGTAAGTTAGAATCAATTTCTAACTTGCATACTCACCCTCCCCAATTTTCTCGATCTTTAAGTAGTCATCCATTGCAGCAGTTTACTGACGAAAAAATAATAATTTTAAACACATGTAACGTACAATTTCACCAAACTTGTGATGTGCAGATGGATTGTTACCGAACAGACAAGGCGATCAACTTGTGACAAGTTAACCAAGTTAGCTAGTTGATGCTTGACCAATTATTTCACCAAATCACCGTGGACTTACTGACAAGGCAAAAGCTAGCTAGGTAGCTAATTTGCTAAAGTAGCACGCTCTTAGTCTTAACTAGCAGTTCCTGAAGCTTTCAAACACAGTTTTTCACACAGCAAGAAATTTTCACCACATATTTATCTAGGGCTAAAGTTCGTGAAACTTAACATTAAAAAGATTACTATTTCTGGTCTTAACTACCGTTAGCTGCCAACAAAACTTGATTTAACAATAGGTTGCAAGCTAGATGGCTAACTTTTGTTAACCTATTACAAATTACCATAATTTCACCAAATAAGTCTTTCCGATTGATATCTAGATTTGGAAGATAACCCAACTTGGCTAAATTATTAAACTTTTGCTAACGCTACAGTATCTTACATAGAACTTGCCAACGTTGGCTAAAAGGCTAATGCTTCATTACATCTGAGCGATCCAATTCTAAATGTGAACAATTGAAGACGTTGGCATAATAAATACATCAAGTTAAATATATTGCTTTAAAAACATGCAAATACTGTCGTTATCTTACAAAAAGAATAAACCCAGAACTGGCAAATTACCTTCGACCTCACTGTGTCCTTGTTGTAACCGAGGTTCTATGAACGCTGAGTTAACAATATGCTTTCAAACTGGCCGCGTCGATGCGTTTCAAATCCAAGCAATCGTGTTTCTCGATTACATTCAAAAGAGCCAATCGGGAGGTAGGTGGCTTGAAGCGGGAGAAGGCTTTTAAAACGCGGTGGTGGAATAAAAAGAAAAGCAAGCGGTGTTGAAAACCATGAAATATCACTTCCACCGTGTCTCTAAGTCTGTTTACCGAAAATATGACGGGGTGGTAGGGTGATTTGTGTTTATTCGTTGCACATTGAAAGGTTGTGAGCAAAATAAAATATATTTTTTTCTCGCTGATATGGGTTGTTAGTCCTTAATTTAAACCATATGTGTAAATTAAATGAGAACATAACGTTTTCATGATGAAAACAGGCCATTGAGCCTTTGTTTTCCAAATACCTTGCAATTCCTAAATGAAGTTGGTGTTCGTGTATTATATTTTATTTAACAGCTGCTTGTTTATTTTAATTTTTTTACCCATTAATTTTTTTCCTGTTTAAGCTTGAAAATATGCATACTGCCCAACAATACTCAGTGTCTCTGCTTCTACCATTCCTAGTAAGCTACTCCATGTCCTAACATTTCTGTGTGGAAATAAAATACTAGCATAAGTAGTAGGCCTACAACATTTACACCTGCATTTGGTCTGTTGTTGACCTTGTATAACATCTCATCAAGATACAATCTATAACATCCAATTTATAATCAATACTTTTCGGTATATATGCCAGCGACCTGTTTGACTTTTTTTTTTTTTTTTTTTACCTAAGTCAACAGTCAAACCCAAATCTTTTTTCATTGAGCTCATTTTAATTTAGTCCCTCACATAAAATATTCTTGTTGTGATATGATACTCCCCTCTTGTTACTGTCCATATGCATTACATTACATTACAGGCATTTAGCAGACGCTCTTATCCAGAGCGACTTACAGTTTTACATTTCACATATGCAAAGTACAATTGTACATTTTCAATTTCATTTGCCACTTGTCTGCCCAATTGTGGATCAAATATTGTGGATATAATATTCTTATTTTAGTAGCTTCCAAACGGTTTAATAAACCCTGCTACTAATGTCTATCAAGGACATTTATGAAAGAGCAGGGGCCCCAATACTGATCCCTAGAGGACTCCACTTAGCACAAGTCACTGCTCAGATGTGATTTTCTATGTTAGTCTTTGTATTCCTCCCTGAAACCAATTTTGAACCCTCTGTGAGATAACTCCTTTTAATTCCTACCAATTTCAGTTTGACAATGAGTATATCTGGTTCTCACATAATTGTAAGTTTTCACAATGTCAATGATATTTTTTGCACTAGATACAAATTTAACTATCAGGCCTGTACATTCCTTGAGTATGATCCTCTTACTTCTTGGTATTGTAGCGGTCGACGCCACAGAATCAGGAATCAGGAATCAGGGATCAGGCCACCCTTTTTTAACCTTCGCATGCATTTTATCACACTTTCACATACATTCCACAAGTGTCTGGAACTTTATTGGAGGGATGCAACACCATTCAAGTAAGCTCTGCACTCCACAGAAACCCTGCTGGTCAAAATATCTTTGAATGCCCCCAGATGACAGTGACTAATTGACCAAAGTAAAAGTAGTCGTTTTATCAAAATCATTGAAATTCCACAGTAAATCCACGCAATATCATATGGCAAATGTCATACACAGTACTGTATGCCCTTCACTCCTCTGCAGAGACTCCTTTTCCAATCACATTCAAATGTTTTCCAGTTCCCCCAAAATACCATTAACATACAGTTAAAGTTCCATCTAATGTAAGTCACCATGGATAATTACATCTGCTAAATTACATAATTATAATTACCACTGTCATTCATATCATCACAACAAATTGCAAGAATTCACTTAATACAGGAGAAATGAAAATGCAGATGGCTACAGATGTTGTCATTGATAGCCTTATTCATGGCTCTCTGGGCTTAAATCACTCTGCCAACCACTTTGGCGTCCCCTATTGAGGTCTCCATTATTTGCAGTGCAGAAGAGTAAATAAAGGGACAATGGCGCCCTCTACTGTTTATAAGTGTTTTTGTATAAAATTACCAATAAATGGATCAAGATTATGAATGAATGTATTTCGTAGCATGGGTTACGGTTAACCCCATTTTAGGTAGAATATGTACATAAAGGACAATTAGACTTGGAGAGTGGTGTATTCAGTCGCCAGCATACATATAAATATATGAAATAACATTAATCAGATTAATTTAGCCAGCCAGGTAGTCAGCTGGGTCTGTAGCACTTTATTTAGTGTATGCAAATATATAATAAAAAAACTCAAGTTTTGCAGCTTAAAAAAAAGAATAATTAAAACTACTTAAAACATTCACTGTAGGCAACATGTAGTACACACATGGAAAGTACAATAAAACCTTTTTTTCATAGGAGCAAAAAACGAAAGTGTTTTTAATTTGCATTACCTAACAGCCGCACCCTCTGCCCTCATGGTGAGCTATGTGTGCTATGGATACGGAACATGGAATTGCTGCTTGTTCTGCGCAGCCCTGTAGAGCAGAACTCTTTACCTGTGTGTTCCTGTCCCGCAGGAAACTCGCGCCATACAGTACAGCTTGCGGCTCGCACAGAGGGGCGCGTGCAATTGACAAAAGTTGTCGCAGTGTAACTAATTAAACAGAAATGGCAAAATAAGTTTGAAAGTTTATGGATTTTTTATGAAAATTGTTCGACTAAAACGGAAGAAAACAAGATATTTTGAACCTGTCCGACAGAGTAGGCTTATGCTGCAACATGGCCTCCTCCCCCATCGCAGGTGAAAGCGAATTTGTACAGGTGAGCGTAAACTTGATGAGTTTCGAAATTAAGGTTTTCCGCTTTATTTTCATAACGAAACTAAGTGGCTTAAATCATTGTTTTCCCTATTGCTGCACTGCCACTGTTGACACGTCTTGCTACCAAGTCGCCCACAGTCAGGTATTAACGTTAATGCAAAGTTTTGTTCAATCGACTGTATGCAAGTCCGATTGGATACGCGACTTTTCCAAGTGTAACTATTTTTTAATACGTACTCCGTTAAATTAATTAATATTTGAATCCAAATATTTTATACATATTTCAGTAAATGTCCAATGTCTATTACGTTCACTTTTCCTAAGGAAATTTCCCTCGACTGACCATGCTGTATTTGGCAAGAGCAGTCGCAGTACTGTACGTTCTACATCTCGACGTGACTGGACACTTTACTCTTTTTGGCCTTTAATTTTTTTCAACTTTATTCTATTTTTGTAACTTTTGGATATGAGTTTCCGTTTTTCTTGAAGTAATGGTATTTAATGACTGCATTGTAAGCAAGACTAGTTTTATTTTGAATTACTCATGACTGCTGTTTTATCAGACGGTGTAGTTTCGGATATTAAATTACTCACAAAATGAGTTTCACCAGTAATTCAAATATATACAGCCTACGCCGCTGACTCGCCAGGAGATGCGAAAGTGGAAAAAAACTGTTGCTAGGTTGTCCTTGCAACAAATCCTAGAAACGAAGCTAGTGTGCTTTGCCAGCTTTTACTTGCAATCTTCCGCAAGAGACTCAAAACCCACCTTTTCAGACTCCACTACTACTGAATTCTCTACATCTAGCTAATTGTCATCACCACTGCCTACTTGCTCAACACTATGTATCCCTGCTTAATCCTCATTTCACCCAAAAAAATAAGTACTAACCTTTCCCTTCCCAGTGTTACAGGTATGGTACGCAGCTGCCTGCAATGATGTCTCGCTGTATTACTGCACTGATCTCTTGCGCGAACTATGATTGTTCCTACCATGTATTAATGCACATCTTGTAAATCGCTTTGGATAAGAGCGTCTGCTAAATGCTTAAAATGTAACTACTTCCTTATTCGAGGTTCAGACATTTGGACAATATAACCTCGTAAATGATTACTGAAGTTGAAAGTGCACAAGTATTTCTTTCATAGCTTACAGGAGCACTGATGACTCAAGGTACTCGAAAAACCATGATTTAAAGAGTGTTGACATACTTTTACATCACTTAATTAAATATGAATCCACACTTGTTGATGTTGCTATAAACAAGGGAAACTGTCCCATTTTCTTTTGAGCAAAGGCACAAAGCAGTTTCATCTCACTATGCTTGTTTATAAATGCATGCATATTTTCAAACAAAACAAGTTTTCTTCAGAGCTCCAACTTCAAGTTTAGTCTTTATCTTGGACACATTTTATTTTGTATGGGTATTTCATTTTGGTGAAGGGCATGTGCCCATACATTGTGTTCTATGTCAAAGCTGAAATGCTTTGTGACTTCAGTGTTAAGCATTCATAGAAATGTTGTGTTGCCTACTGAATACTCTCAGAACATGCTGGAGACTTAGGTGAATGCCATTTTACTCAGGGTATAGACAGTCATAACAAAGATAATCTAGGTTTTATCCAAGATGACATGACTAGTTTATATTGACACTTTTACTCTTGGAATTGAACATTTTAGAACAGGAATGTATTATTGCAACTGCTTTAGTTAGCGGTCAGAACTCCTCTGCTGAACCAGTGTGCAAGCCAAAATGCATTGTTCCCCTAGTATTAAATGGTCTGTGTTAATAATATTACAATTATTTCTCTCAAAAGGAAAGTCGTACATTTACTTTGATTGGTGTAGATAAGGAGAAACAATGAACTAAACCAATCTGGCTTATGCATCCAGAAAAAACTCTTACACATACAGAAATTGCTATGTCAACCTAGGGAAAACTCATCACGGCTCCAGACTAACTTTTTTTTTCTAGTAGCACTTGCGACCAACTAAAATGAATTTGGTAGCACAATGAAGTGCAGGCGCTGCATAGACCCCTTGGTCTTATGTCGCGCAGGGGAAATGTTCATGTTTGCACATGTGCCACCAACTCATTATTTCGGTCGCACTGCAAATATTTTTGGTCGACCAAGTAGGTTAGTCTGGAGCGCTCATTGTTAAACAAACAGCTTTTGAGGCGGACACTGGAATGCGAGGAGCCCATGCTATCATATGACTTTTAAATGTGTATCTCATGGCTGTTCTCTTGATATCAATGGTTTAGTACTGTTGAACTATTACATAGGCTATTCCTGCGATAGCTGTTTGCAGGTGTTTAAAACACTGAATTGTTGGATCTAGAACTCAAGACTACCAATGTTGCCATAGTTCCAGGTGCCCTATAGTTGTGCTTTAGGCATTCCAATGTCAACATCAGCCAAATTCATCATGAGAAAAAAAATCAATTTTGTGCTAACAGTCAAAATGCACCAAGGTGGCTCTATTAGAATCCCAAATGCAGGGAACATGTTTTACTTAACAAGCATGTATAAATCTGTCTTATGAAGACCAGGCACTTGTGTGTGCCTGGTACATCTCTCACAAACTCTTGCTCCCGTGCTGATTTTCAAATACTTACTCATTTTCTTTTCCAGTAAATGAAAATGAGACTCCGAACAGATATACATGTTAATTTGATCGAGTGTTAATTTGAAGGTAATCTACATGCCACTTTTACAGAGCAGTCTATGTTTCCCTTGCATGTCTGTTTACCGGGCTGCATTTTCATTGGCTGGCTCTACGCTTGTTTACATATTAATTTTGAAGGAAAGTGCCATGTCATTCAAAGCTGTTCTTCATTCCATTGAAATCTAAAACTTTAAAAGAAGAGACTCTGCTCATGGAGTTAAATGCATGGGAGTTATTGCCTATCAAACTGTCTATCATCCATTGGGTTATTTTACAGGGTACAATTCAACTGCATTTACTTTGTATCTCTAAAAATACGAGACATACATTTTCCCCATATTTGACCATAAATGCCAAATCATAATTCTAAGCCCATCCCATCGCTGCAAGTTTTTGTCAATTCAGGAGAATGTGGACTAGCTTGCACACGCCTGCTTGAAACTTGTGCAGCTTGCGCACACCTGCTCGAACCTTGCACTCCACCACTATAGCTGCACAGTTACTGCGCACGTCTTGAGCAGCTGGTGTAGGCAGACTGCAGGAGCCCAATCAATGTGAGAAGGCACTATGCTTGAAGGGGCAGGGAATCTGACTCAAACCCTCCCTGGGCGACTCTGTGCCCAATCGTGTGTCACCCCACGGGTCACATGGTCGGCACTAGCATGGCCAGCGTGAAATTGTCACATTTTCTGTACGTTTTCTTCATTTTACGTATGTTTTTGCAGTTGATTTATATTCTTCTCTTAAGTCCTGACACAAACAGTATTTTTCTTTGTGGTCCTACATTATTGTGCACACAACATGACTTAGTCCAAAGCCCAGTATATCAAAAGTAGCTTTTAGGAATTCAGTAATAAGGGTTGGTAGACCTGTGATTTAGTCTAGGGTGATGAGTTTGTAGAAAAATAGGCAGTAATTCCACTATGTAGATGGTATGAATTACTTTGATTAGATGAGTGGTTCTGCCTGAACTCATGAGACAAGACTCCTGCCAACACATCACGTGTGAGGTAAGGGCCCCGGCCGCATCTATGGTGAAGCATAGGGGCCTCCTCACGTTATCCTGCAAAGTGTAATTCAGGAATAATCCTTGCATACTCTAAATACAGTAGGCTCTAAATTAATTGCAATTAAAATGATCATGTCCCATGTTTATATTCAGTGCAAGAATATAAGAGACAAAAATAACACTGTTGAAGCCTTATCCAATTTATTCCAATTTAAATATGTGAACACTTACACTTACCATCAAGTCTCTGACTTCTGGAGGATCAAAATCCTGTTTCGATTCCTGATGTTTGAAACTGACTGTGAGAGGATAAGACTTATACACCAGCTCCCAAATGGTGGGTTTATTTAACACCCAAATATTCATGCCTTTTATTTGACATCCTCAGTTATGCTGCGAAGTAACTAACCTGGCCCCTGACACTCACTCACTCGAGTTTATGGGCCTCCTCACTCTCCACACACAAGGAGCATGGGATGTCTGGAACCACAGTCGCTATTGTTGAACAAGGGAAGGCTTAAATATAGCATTGTGATAAAGTAAGGCCCCAGAGTTTCCCCTTTGTGGAGTAGACTCCTCAACAGACAGACAGATGGACCAGTGATGTATTTTTCACGCGAGTGGAGCGTGTACTGCCCCGTGTCTGGCTAAGGCCGTGCCTGTTTGACAGCCACAGCTGGGCACTATTGGGAGGTGAATGAATGAGCCCTGTCAGTTGCGACCCAGAACAGCACAGTGAAAAGTGGACTGCTTCGCGCGCCCTGTGGGACTGAGCCGCACTTGCTCGGTTTGTTAACAATACAGTGGACTGGCGCTTGCGTGATGCCATTTGTCATGAGTTTTTGTGCCACATCGACCCTGCGACAGCTCTCGGATCATAACAGCAGCGCTATTTATTTTTCGCGCCCAGCTGACGATGATGTCATGATTCACTGAATGGATGGCAGATGTAATACCATCCTACAGCAGCCCTCCCAGATGACACAATGCCACCCACTTCACTGTCGCATTGGTTTACACTTTCAGAAAAGAAAACAGCTATTTTGATAAAAGTGCAAAGGTTAGTAGATGGCACCAGACTTCATTTCATTAATTTGAGGTGTTTGTCTCTCCTGATAGTCCCTAATCTGGCCATCTCCTTAGTTTGGTACTACACAAGGAATAATTGGTGTCAGTAAAATGTGTTCTTAAGTGATAGCTGTGAAAACAGACATGCCTGTTTGCTTAGTTTGGAAAAAATAGAGCCTGTTTATGGTGTAAAATGGATGGAAAATGTTTTAAAGATTGTATGGAAGTACATGAGTGCATGATGCATATCTTTTATTGCAAAGTACGCAGTCCTTTCTTGCTTTCATAAGACCAATATAATATCAGTATTTCTTTTATGATGCTGTTACTTTATGTCCCGCCATCAATCACCTCTCCTGCCTTTCCCACAAAGGTCAAAGGTCAGAGCATAGGCTTGAAAGTGATTCCATATATGCAGAAGTGCCTAGGGTTGTTTGAGGCCATTCCTCAAAAAGTTACTAATGGCTGTGTCTTCCTAAGTCATTTGTCAGTGTTTTTGCCAGCCTAAGTGCCTGGGTGATATGAAATGCATTTACAAGTTTTCAAATGATGCAGCCACAAATGTTATCTTAGGGTTATTTGCTTTCAGACACTCTTGGAGTCTTGGAGCAGCTTGGAGTCTGTACTGTAGACTTAATTTAGCCATTTGCTTCACAATATTGCCCCGCTTGTGGACATAAACATGAAAAAATGTACTTATTTTAGATTTACGCTTTACCAGTAATGATTATGCAGTTAAGATTTAATTAGATGTGTAAGAAAAAAAGTTCACGTGCAATCATTCAGCATAACATTAGGAGTCACATGAACTGTGAAATGGACAATGTTATTAAACACATTGCCACACATAAGTGACCAGGGAGTACATTCTAAAATGTCAATTTTTTAAAGGAGCGCTAAGTGTATTGATTGAAAGGAATTATATCATTATGCGCACCATGAGGTAGACATGCCTCATATATATAGTGAAACCACTACCACAGGGAATCATTTCATTTGCCCAGCTAAGGCATTTTCCAGGATAGCAATCATTTGTCAATAGGTGGCTACTTCACTTGCCTAATGAGTTGGAAATGGAATTATTGTTTGATTCCTTCTTTTGTAGCTAGTTTGGAGTGATATGCAATCACCATCTTTACCTGAAACTGCTGACAGTTTTGGACTTAATCCCAGTTCTGCCTAATTAGAAATACTTTCAGCGTTTTCCCTGATTTCTGTTCTGAACCACTTCAACGGAGAGATGTAGCCTGGACATCTTTATTTATTCAGCTAAAAGTTTGGTGGTAGCGAGTGAAAGGTATTAAGAAGCTACAGTGGGGAAAATCTGATTCATTGATTGATTCTGTGGACGGGTGTCTTTTATACAGGTAACGAGTACTTAATTAGGAGTACTAATTAAGTAAGAGGACTAATCTGTGTGCCTCCTGGTCACATAACCGGTCTGTGGGAGCCAGAATTCTTGCGGTGAAATACTTATTTTCCTCAATAAAACACAAATAAATGTTTAAAATTCATATATTGTGATTTTCTGGGATTTTTATATATATTCTGTCTCTCACTGTTAAGATGAACCTACCATGAAAATTATAGACCGTTCCTTTCTTTGTAAGGGGGCAAACTCACAAAATCAGCAGGGGGTGAAATACTTATTTTCCCCACTGTATATGTCATAGAAAGTGAAAAACTTTTAACTGTAGTTACTTTTAACTACAGAAAACATCCTTATGTCTTTGGTGGTTCAACGACACGCCATGAGTCTGCACTCTGTGTAGCAACATTCAAAAGTGGGAAATTAGGAGCTGGTCTGTGGGCGCTTCACTACGCAGGCACCCATGAAAACGGACTTTTCCAGCGAGACTCAGCTGATGTGATGGTAATGCAAGCTGCCACTGTGATGTAATGTAGGAGGAAGCATCGGATCCCTTTTCTTCCCAATGACCAACCAACCCCTGCATGTATTTTCAAACTTAACATTTTGCCCACAGCAAAACGTGTTCAGCTGAGCTTGGGCCATTTGTACTGGAAGCAACAAAGCTGTAGTCTAACCTACCGTGAAGAAAACAGAGAGCATGACATTGTTTCATCCCGTGGTCAATTCAAACAGTGTTTTTTCTACATGAGTTAGAAGCTAGCGCTGCCACTGTGTGGGTCTATCAAACAGAGACAATTTATTTTACACTCCATCAGGTGTCATGGCGTAGAACTGCGTGACGCAAACAAACTCAGGAAATCCCCACCCTGGTGTGTGATGTTGCTCTCTGGCGCCACTTGGGAGTACGATACCTCTCTAATTTGGAAAATGACATCTGTCAAACTGCAGTGGTGTAAGCACATTCATATTATCGTGTCAGTAAAGAGTTTTTGAAACCTAGGGTTCAGGAGAGAAGTTCTACTGTGTAGGCCAGGTGCGGCTTAAGGAGTCATCAATGGTGAGTGCCTGTGTTTGTGTGTGTCTGTGGCCAATTAGCTGCATGTTGCACAACTAAACTGGCCACAGAGGCTTTTGGCTCTGTAGGTAGTGGCCTTTTTCTTCTATGACTTGGAGCTGTAAATGGTAAGTAAACTATGGCACATAAATACTGTTTTTTAAAGTTTTTTTTGCTCTGTACAAATGAAGTATGTTTTCTGGGGTAAGAGTTTTCTCCATGAAATGCGTTAAGACATATTATCATTGAGAGATGACAGCTGGCTCATACTTGTATGTTGTGCTCATTTTCTGCTCCTTGTCAGAGCAGATCTTCTGTGCATTTTATTGGTGTCACATTTCTGCTATATACACTTTCAAACACAATGGTGAAAAAATCTGTCAACGGCTGTTGCAGTCAGTCTCCTTGTTCAAACTCAGCCCTCACATTTGCAGTGCCGAGAAGGAAATGTATGGTGGACTTCGCTGTAACCTTTGCCTTTTGTGCTGCTTGAAGCGTCATGTATCTCTGGAATTTCAAGTACACAGGAGGTGGAGTGTTTGCCATATGTGTAAGGAGGGCTGGCATGGTTCCTCTTGCCAGTGGTTGATAGTTACCTGGTGCTATTTTGCCAACATCGGAAAGGCATGACAGTAGGGGTTCTTTGTGTCTGTCTAATTGACACACACACGGTTGTTATATCATTGTGTGCAGTAATGTGCCTTGAGGCTTTCAAGTTCAAAAGATGGACTTAAGAGGTGTTATTGTAGCTGTACATTTCCTTCGGTGACTACAAGATGGGTGTACTTGCTGCACGTGGTGCTTTGTTGTTGTGGTCCAAACAAGTTTCGACAATAGAGCTCATTGCACGTTACGCCTGTTTGAAAATATTCCAGGTGTATTCATGTATGCATACTCTGTAATCACTGGTGTGCATAACTCAAAAAGCACCCGAGATATGTGGTATGGACAGAACTTGCTTATGATTGCGTATGAACAGGGAACAATGTACAATTGCATTGAGCGGACGTGGCATTTAACTGCATAGGTTACCTTCCAATACTATTTGGCCCTTGTGAACTACATCCATATGACGGATGGATGCACTAGGATATTATTACGTGTGTAAGTGTAGGCTTATCCTACTCCAAGTTAATAGTCTGTTCCTTGTGTGTCTGCTCATCGTGTTGTCCAGACACACCAACATGTTTTATTTTTGGCCGCGATGGACACGATGCACAACCTTTCTTTGTTTACACGCCCAGCCCGCCGTTAAGCTCATTGGTCACATGCCGCTCTTCCTCTTTTCCTGTCTTCCCGCAGTAGCAGCACTGCGTGTGTGGGTCAACAGAGCAGTTACTATGGATATCCAGAAATTAATGGTGGAGGTGCCAAATTGCCCTCTGACACAACACTAAACAAAACCCACTGGAGACTGCATTTAAAGAGATGTTGAAGATTTGAAAAGAAGTTCTTAAATAATTGAACAACTAGGCATGTATGTTCAATCGCCACTTTTCTGAATGGGTGCACGTCTCCCCCTTTAACCTTGACTTTCGCATCTTATAACAGAATGACACGACAGAGACAGATCTAACGGACCTATTGTCCAACGTTCGGAAAGTGTTGGATGTACTCTGATTAATCAACCGGGAAATGATCTGCATTTACAACTGTAAACGTAGTAACAGTATTGTGAAATTAGGTAACTGAGAGTATATGCTGCTTTATATCATGTTACTTGTATTTATATTTTATTTAGAATTCATATATGCTTTAGATATGTCATTTTAAAATATCTAATATTTTTCTTGGACAATGTTAACAGAATTTAAGCAAATTTAAACTTTTAAAACAAAGGTTTTACAATAGAAACTTCATGCTTTGTCAAATGTAGTTATTTCCTGTGGAGACATGAAAGCCATCTTCAACGCTAAGGTAGGGACCAGAGGGTCAGATATCATTGAAGATGTTCCTAGCTGTGATTCCCTCTGAGACATAGGCCTTTCATATTGTGGAACATTTCATTTGAGAAACAAATCAATAGGAACACACTACTATGTGCATGTGTCACATTTACACTTCAAAAAGACAGGTGTGAATAGAACCCATCCGAGCAGAGAACAGAAAATGAAAACAGTCACTGCAGAGAGTGTTTCCAAAAGCACTTTGTGCACCTCATTTGCGTTCACCGCACAACCATTTTAGGAGTCGAAACATGCCTTTTACTGGCTTTTGTGCTGTGTGCTATTCCTGAGCAGAAGCCAGAGTATAAATCTGACAGTAATGTGTAAAGGGGGGGGCTGCTGTCTGATTTGTATTTGGATCTGCAGTTTCTCAGATGGACCGTCCTTGTCTGGAAGCCTGTCTTTTGTAAAGCTCTTGGTGTTTTACATGGGAACCCTTCTTTGTAAATGCCTCTTGCGTTGTCACAGGCGCTGCAGAATAAACTGTGGCTTCCCCTCGCTCGCCGCCGAGGCTGGGGTCCCCCGTTTTTGCAAGGGTGAGAACGGAGGGGATGG
This sequence comes from Aldrovandia affinis, assembly GCA_029706075.1. NCBI lineage: Eukaryota > Metazoa > Chordata > Actinopteri > Notacanthiformes > Halosauridae > Aldrovandia > Aldrovandia affinis. The sequence goes on from JAINUG010000110.1 coordinate 930,724, forward strand.
TATGCGGCTTTGTTGGTGATGTGACTTTTACTACCGAACGCCCTTGTTGTGACTTGAAAGAACGCGCCGGGCCTGCCAAACGAACGCTTTGAAAATCACCACCGTAGTGCTGTTGAGCAACACCGGGGCTTTCTCGCAGGGGTGGAAATGTAGCTCAGTGCTCCCTCATTACAATGTGACCTTTTATAATGGAGGGCTGCTGTAACCTTCATTGTTAACCATTATACGTTACTGTCTATGTCAAGCAACCGCTTTAGCACAGTCCACATGGTTTGATATTGACCCCGAAAATATCTGAAAGATTAGGGAGCGCTCTGTTTTTGTTTCCTAGCCTGGCACTTGGTGAACTTCAAAATCGCTCATGCAGGCAGGGACACCAGTGAATGTCTGACATGACCTTAAATGTACCTAAATGCTGGTTTGAAAGCCAGTGCTTGGTGATGTTTTGTTCGCCCTCAGACACCTGTTTCAACTCCCCAACAAAGAACAGCCATCATGGTGTACAGGTTATTAAAAAACAGCCTGGTGTTTTAAGAATCATTATTTCCATTGTGAGAAAAAAAAACCCTCATGGAATTTTCTGAGCGACACATTATGGGAAAGTAATGCCTCTTTTCCGCAATGCTGTTGTTGGCAGGAAAACAATACAGACAAGACAGGAGTTGTTGAAATATTCTTATATAAATTAATTAATTTTGTTTACTTTGTATTAAATATGAGTCTGTGCTGTGGGTTTACTTTCATTTCCTTGAATCTCATGACAGATTTACAACTTGCCTTAATTTAAAACAACCAAAGGGGTAGGCATTTCATTTTTTTGGATTAAGGACAAGTTGAAGGTGATTGGAATAAAACATCTACCAACAATGTCTATAGGTACAAACAGATGCTATTTTGAATGAATCCTTTCAGCTGTTAAAGAACTGTTGTGGATTTGACCTGCCACACTTTAAAGTAAGCATTCAGTGTCAACAAATGATTTACAGTAGATCAATAGAGCTGTTTTAAAGCATTTGGGTGGAGTAATTTACAAGGGGAATCCCATTTTGCCAAACAGAATCCCATTAGGACAAGATCAATAGGCCACCTCCTGCTTCTATTATAGTATCAGTAAGAGTAAGGCCATGAGTTAGGCCAAGATCTAACCACATTGTGGTTTATCCATGATGGTGAATACCAAATTTAAGAATTTATGTTAGTTTTTATTCAATTTATGCAATGCTTATGTTAATCCCAATAATCACCAAATTGTATGAGCAATGATAAAAATAATTCTCGTTAAAGTTGTAGACTTTTTTTCTAGACCCTTTTAGACTTATGAACTAATCAGAGTGCTGTCAGTTTGAATCCAGGCATCAGGCCTGATGGTTTGAGACAATGAGTCAAGCTCTCCCTGTAAGCGAAGCTGCATGCCACATCCACTCCACCCTGTTTATAAGCATCTGTCAGAAGGCCCTCCACAGCATCTGTTTCAGTTGTAATCGCAACTAGTAAAACTAGACTGACAATAAAGTACCCATGCTGCTGTGCTTAAGCTGAATGGCTGGCATGGCCCAGCGATGGTATCTTAAATGGAATTCCCAACAGTGCTTTTCCCAGAAACATGTCTCCTGCATATGAAATGTGTCTCTCTCTTACTTCCTGTTCAAAACGTGAGTCATATAGGCATAGTTTTCATGACATCGTAGGAGGGAACTGTTGGATTGTTGGACTGCCTAAGCCTTCAAGAACGCTGTCTATAACATCGTGGCGCTGTCATGCTAATTCACGCCCAGGTTTATACGTCGCTCATTCCTTCACACCCCAAAAGCCAATACAAAACAAAAATCTCTGCATTGTTATCACCGCACAGATCGGCCTGTGAACACCTGTCATCAAGCCGCTTGGACTGTGTCGTCTGATGGGTTGCCTGTTCCAAAATGATAAACGCTAAGGCAGAGATGGGGTCCTTATCTACTTTGTGGATCAAGCCAAGGTGTCCATTGATGAACAGTGCAGTTCTCTTCCTCCACTTTGTTTGATTTGCAAAACAATGTGAGAACTGTGACCTTTCTCAATACCAGCAGAGCCATTCCTGAAGGTTGCTCTTTAGCCTCTTCATTTACTCTCTGATGCTGTTTGCTCAGGCTTTTAGCACCTATAATGATTTGCATTTGCCGGGTGAAGCAGGAGTCAGTGGGGCTCCGGCATCACTAGCATATCTACCTGTTAATACCACAATTCTGTCGTGAAAAGAAGGAGAGGGGGCATGGGGTGTTTGGGGGGAGGGCGTACTTATCCTGGTTGTGACGAGCGGAGAACCTTAGCATCGATATACATGTCGGGAGCACACAGGCACACAGCTGTCTCTCTTTGGGACTTATTGTGACATTTTATTTTCACTGGCAAAAATGACTGAGCTTTTCCAACAAAGCGAAGCTCGTTTCTTTCTCTCCCTGGGTTTACAGGGCAGTTCAAGGGTAACCTTGCTCTGTGTATCAGATTGTTAAAGGGTATTTACTTACCCTCTGACCTTTTTGGTATGAATCTTGCACACTGTGTTTGGGGGCCCTTGATGAACCAGTTTCAGCCAGTTCATCAAGAAATGAAGTTACAGCTGGTACAGCGATCCAGGTTTGAAGGGCCACCCTGATAGCTAAAATATTTAAAAGGAAATCATGCTGCAACTGCCCTATTTTGCAAATGCTTTGCATAAAAAGCATATATATATATATATAAGTTGTTTATATGTACATAATATATGTACGTACTATATAATTTTAGGCTACTTACCAGATCAGGCATGTAGCATAGATGGAGCTTGATAATACAACACACAGTTTTATTTAAGTTTGTGGTGTTTTAATGATTTTCTTTTTTAATAAACCCAGTTTTATTGGAAATAATCTACATTTAATGAGTAATTGATGATGGGAGTGAGAAAAGGCAGCATTAGCTTGACTCATTTTCCAAAGAACATGTGGGCTTCAGCATTCCTACTGCTGTCTCCACACAAATCACGTGGTGGAAATACGCAGAAATAAAAATGGCTATAAATGAGAAATGAAAAAACACATGCATATTTTTGTGTTTGTGTCATGAAAGACATATAAGACTTAAATATAAAAATGTTTTGTAGTTAAATAACTTGGTATCTTAGCTCTTGTCATGTGCCCAACAATCAGCTTAAAACTGTACAGGCCGAAATGTAAAGACAATCCAAACTGAAACGGCACAAAGGAATTCTGCGTAATTAGAATGGTGATAACAAAAACCTCTTCATTCTTTCTTTTTAGTAATGAGTTTTTTTAATGGAATGGTTAGCTAGTTAAGATTGGACTTTAATCTATTTTTATTGCACTGTATAAATAAAGGGTTTGCTACCCTGGTCTGAATATGAGGAGGCGGGGGGGGGATGTCAGCTTCCTTGCCTGGGGACCCAAGAAGCTGAACCAAGGATGAGTGACAGGTGGTGAGCTTCTTCAGAATTGATTATGCACAGTAAAATTAGAATACATTTATATATCGTTTGTATGATGCCTTTAGGCTTTTTTTATTTGAGTGAAAGTTCAGTAACAGGTGATGGCTAGACAGACATGGCCTTTATCTTCATTATATATATATATACAGTATTTATATTTACATATATACAGATATTTTTTGGGCTAAGCTATTGGAGAAATAAACCCTGCTTAGCTTTGTACATATATGATTAAAGGTTGGGAATACATTGGTGTGACGTGTTTACGGAGATTCATTACCAGCGGGCCACAGGGTCATAGATGTGTTATTGCTGTTTTAGCATTGAACTTAACCTTAAACTGAAGCGCCTCAGTAATGATCCAACTGTATAAATGGGCTGTGAGCTACGTCGCGCTGGAACACGAAAAGGACCCTAAAGAGTGCATACAGTATTTTGTTCCCATGTCTGCTAGACCATTTTTGTAAATATGACTGCTCCGTCCTAATTTAGAGAATTCTTGCATGATATGACTTCTGCTGTTAGTTTTAGTCAGAGGCTGTGTGTGTGTGTGTGTGTGTGTGTGTCAGTGCTGGATATGTGCTTTGTTTATGGTGGCTTGGAGGAGAACCTTGGTTTAATTTTTCCATACCTGTTGAGTGTGGGTACCAACCATATTCCACAAAAGAATGCATCATTTTGTCCATAGAAGCCTGTGTATTTAGTACAATGTTTTAGCTGACTGGGGGATCTGTTTTTTTTCTTATTTTTGTTTTATGAACACAAAGGTTGTCATGTTAATCCTAAAAGTACTTTTATTTATACTTTATCATTAAACCATGACTTGTATAACAATCCATTTAAATAATGTATTCAATATTGTACATAAATACATTTTGGCTGTCTTTGTTTGCTATAAAATATTTTGCGTATGTCCACTATGACTTTTTGTCATTAATATATATATTTTTTACACTGAGGATATAGACATGGCCTCAGTATTGCTCCATTCTCAAATACAGTACCTTTAATGGAAATGGGCACAAATATCTGACAAATAGCTGATTAAATGGATCAATGGAAACTCTTGTGTACATAAAGCAAAACTCATTTCAGTGAGAGCAAGCATGCTGTTTATGTGGCTCACACCTTAATGCTAGTTCGCCATGGCACAATGAACTGCATGATTTGGAAATTGGGAACGGCTTCAATTGCTATGGTAATCAGAACTTGTGTCTATGCCTATTTGTTGTGAAATGCATATGCAATGCAATTAAGACCAATTTACATGTGTGGAATGAGTAAAAGTAAGAACGTTATGCAAATTAAGTCTAATATTAAAATGCAAATTACATTCCATATTTTGTGAATTGATGTACATTATCGATTAAGCTCAATATTATTTAATAACCTTTAATTTGACCCCAAATAAACATAGCCTTTTACTGTAAAACATATTTTCCCTAAAAATGGACTGTAAACACACTGTTTATAAATATTATGAAATGAATGGCTGGAGATCTGTAAAAGAAGGTGGAAATACAGTACATTTATAAAGCGGGATTATTATAGATATTGTTTCATCTAAAATGCATCTTTAAAACCTCAAATGTACAAACGGCAATACGTTTTAACCCCTTAGTGCAGCCCTCCTTTGTTCTTCCTGAGTGTTCCATACTCATGCACACATTAGTATTCCCACAGAGTCCTGGTTGTCATGGTGAAACCATGCAGTTGTCCTGGGTTACCATGGGGACTTCCTGCCATAATGTATCTTGAGCAATCAAACGTGAGCATTTTTATGCTTCACACAATGCTTCCTGTAGCTTTGGCTCTCAGATAGAGGGGGAAACCCTTTGGGAATATATGCAAATAAAACAAATAGATGTGTGCTCACTATGCTCAGGGATCCTAACATTATTTTAACAGGGATTTGGCTAACATTATTTCATTTATATCGATGTTGTCTTCCATGAATGCTGGTGTTTTGCAATAGATTCATACATTTTAGGTTTCTGTTCTTTTTTACGCCTTGTATTTTCATGGCTTGTACAATATTCAGTATTTTACAATCGCAGCCTAAATCTTTTGTTAAAGTAGGCATCCTCTTCTGTCTGTCATCTCCCAGCTTCTGACATGTACACACACACACACACACACACACACACACACACACACACACACACACACACACACACACACACACACTCACGCCACAGGCACATATGGCATTTCTCTAACATATTTAGATAATGCATAATGTCAAATATGGCTGGTACACACTTGCACAGGCCTCACGGCGCTCTGAATGCTATTGTCCTATTATGTGATTTACATGTTATTTTCAGAAGGTGTAGGCTAATGTTGTGTGGGCTGCGGTGCGCGTGGACCGTTAACTGTTTACTGTGAACAGAGGACGTTGCTCTGGCATACCCCTGTGTCATATGACTTTATACAGGCTGTCAGCAGGCTGTTATTGCACAGTTCTCTGGGAAATCCCCTAGAGCACCATAACATTGGGAGGTATCCTGGAAACGGCAGCACAGACCTACTCTCCATTCATAACTGGTACCGTTCAGCTGGCAGTGCATAACAAGTGAAAATGTTCAAAAATGACCCATCTTCATCTGCATGTTACCCACAGCGCTTTGCGAAACTCTTGTCTTTTTCAATTGTTGTTTTTGTTGTGAGATATCAGAGGGTTCTTCTTCATCTGTCGGATGGTCTGTTGTTGCAACTTTTGTGTGGGTGTATTTATGACTTGTGTAGCTCCCAGAAGAGCGAGAGACACTACATCAGCCTGTGTTTATAGCTGGCTTTGTGCAGCAGCAGTGGGAAAGCTGGGTTTTCTTTTTCTGTGGTGATAAACCCCCTCTCCTTTGTTTTACAGAACTCTCAAAGGCTCACAATATTCCACCTTAAATGAAAGCTTTTCCCCCCTTTAATGAAGCACGGTTAAATAACCAGTCTCCAGCTTTGTTTAGTTATATGTGTAATAATAATAAAAAATAATGATTGCAATAGATTGCACATATATAGCACCATTCATGATCTCAGTTAACACTTTACACCTCAACCCCGATCAATGTGTAGCACCCATCTGGATGATGCCATTTCACGCCAGAACCATGCATCTGCTGAGGTGGAGTGGGAGGGAGTTATTAAGCTAATTACACTGGGGGTGATCAGGTAGCCAGATTGAGAGAACTGGGTTAGGAATTTGACCAGGACACCTGGGAACGCCCTACTATTTGTGAAAAGTGGCACCAGATTTAATAACCACAGTGAGTCAGGACCTTAGTTTAATGTCTCATACAAAACACAGGAGTATCCCCGCCACTGCCCCGGGGCATTTGTTTTTCTACTGCGTCCCGGAGGAAAGACTGTCTGCCCCCTGTTGGCCCTCCAGCACCACTTCAATAAGTAATAAAGCATAATGATATACATTATCATGGCTTATGGGACTGGTAAAATAACAGCAATTTTTGGATATACATATACTACATTTCAGTCATGAGAAAGAAATGCATCGTATAACACCCCAGACATTGTTCTGCAAAGAAAGACAAATAGCTACATTTAGTTTATTTCAGATACATTGATTTTTTCTTGGGTCACAAATCTTGAAACAGGTTTAGTTTGTATGCCCTGTCAATGATTAACTGTGGGGCAGCTGAAGACGCCTGCACCATGGCGATAAGCAGTATTCATGTCATTGCACGTGTGACAGCATGAGTGACTGTGAATAATGTTACACGAGGACAGATCTCCATACTGTTACTTAAGGACAGACGGATGCCAACCTGTCAAAAGGGGGAGGGACTCCCGTTTCAAGGACAAGCCAACACCTCCTAACTGGAAAGTTCCCTTTTGGCATGGTCCGCTAGCCTGTTGTTGGTATTCCTGGTACTGCGGCTTATTTCCAGTAAATTCCACCCTATCTCTTCATTGGCATCTGACAGGGACTCCTGTTAAAGCCTGTGAGCGAGGGGCAGGGACGAGGCATCCCCGAGGGCAACACACAGCAAACAGCAACACATAACCCGTTCTATCAGGCGGCATCATCAACACTGCCAGGATAAATATTCCAGTTTAACCCTGGATCGATTTCATCAAGCTTTGTTTGCTTATGTTGCTTTATTTGATGCATGGGCATATTTATAAAATGTTAAAAAAAAATATATAGATGTATATATATATGCTCATCTCTCTTGTGGGCTTACAGAATTAATTTCAATGGACTGAGAAAATGGGCCGCCATGGTGGCCAGTGCATGCCTGCCTCTGCTAGAGCATTGGCAAGGAATTTGCAAATCACAGTCACCTCAGAGAAAGAGCGGTGGCCTTTGGGGTGAGCCTCACGGGCTTTCGTCAATGTCTTTTCAATATGTTTTAAAAATAGATAGAACAGACCCAAGCGAAGGCATGAAGTGAATACTGATAGGAACATTTTACAATTTAAATGGCCGGTTATGACTTGGAATCCCATGTCCCTTTGCACTCAGTAATATGATTTTCCAATATCAGTGTTAATTACACGAGTAATAAATATATGCAATCGTGTGTGGTTAGTGTTTTTTGGATTGATGCAAAGTGTATGTAAAAATTGTGATTTACAGTTTAAGACCTGAACTACCTGCTTGGACAACCTTGTAAAGCTGGAAGATGCCATTCTCTCAGAGATAATTGTCAATGTCAATTCTTGTTTTAATGGAAATATGATACCGATTTGCATAAAAGATGGCTTCTTGTTTTTATTTGAACTACATTCCTACTTTGAGCATTATGCGACTATAATGATGCTGTTTGAGACACAGTTCCCTCTATTCAATGCAAGTACAATACACTCATTACACTCCGAGTAATGAATTGTGTTACATTTTCATCATATACCATATTACAGACAATATTTCATTAATTTCAGAGACTACCAAACTGTAAGAAAGGAAACACAAGAGAGACTCAAAAACAGAAAGACAGCTTCAAAGGCTGTATTTTTTAACTCAGACCCTAAAAGAGGATGTGTTTGAGGACACAATTCCATTGATGTGTATTGTGTCGGAAATGTTATTTCAGGCCAGCGAGAGTGCTAAGCAGGTGGAGATTTGGTTTCTGGTTCAGCGCCGCTGCCCGTCTTCCTCCCAATCAGCGCGTTAAAACCTCTGTATTTCCTAGATTAACTTTACATGTGACCATCTGCCGACATTTATCAAATGGCTTAAGCTGACTCGTACTGACTGTGTGCGCTATTGGCTGTACGGTGAGATTCAGCCAGCTGAGTATGGGAGTGAGTTCCTGTCAGAGCTCTATTCTCGCCATGCCCCCCTGTGTACCCATGGATGTATTTATCTCATTAGTTTTAATCATCATTCTTGTCATAGGCACTGATCCCAATTTGGCCAAAGCGCTGCATTCAACCCCAGGGGTTTGGGACGAAAGATGAGCTGACAGTTGATTCAGCTTTGCACAGATAGACAGATGTTTGATTGGCCAGTGCGGTAGATTTGTGTATCACTGGATATTCACTTTTGAATATAGCTTCTGAATTATATAGTCTGATTTGTTTGCCGTAAGCATAATTTTGTCTTAATCTGTGGTAAACCTACCGTGAGCTATATCATATCTGGCTATGAGATTCTGTGTTTGTAGTGGTTGACTTCCGCCAAATCCTGACTCACGCAGCTGCCTTTTTGTGTGCTGCATACTATAGTCACAGCTTGTACAAGCAGTGTACATTTATGTGGAATTGAACAGACTGCTCAATGTTATCTATAGCAGTGGTTGCCATTCACGTCATTGCACATATAGTTTTGAAAACATTTTATTTCTATATTTGAACATATTTGAATATATGCCACACTGCATTTTAAAAAGGGTTTTGGAAACAACTAGAGCCTGTGGAAATTGTCTTGTTGTTTGCTAGAATGACTTTCATTTCACCTGTACTCAGTCATTGCAAAACAAACAATTTCCTGAATTTATTGATCTTTAGCATCTGTAGACTGATTCTAAATTGGGTTACAAATGGGTGGAAAATTACCATTAAATTTCAGGTAAATTTACATGGTAACTGTGGCTTGGGAATTTTGCCCATCAAGAAAAGCATATCAAAATCTTTTTTTTTTTTTTTTTACAGGTAATATTAAAATTACTAACAGAGCTGGAGTCTTAAATAAGTCAACTATTTTGTATATTACTATATCTTTATTTCTTCTAGACTGTGTCCTCCTGACAATGTGGATCAGCGATTTGCTCCCCCTATTGGTGATACAGCGGCGTGCATGCACAGCTCATGCTTCCATCACATGATTGTCAAGAAAACATTTAGTCAGAGCATCTTACCTGCTACAATATGGTTGATCAACCACAGTTTGGCACAGACACATGCCATTGTAATTTAGGTACATTGTTAATGGTATAATAGAGTGATGATGTAGTCATATACATATATTACATATTACATATAAATTACATATAAATTATAAATAGTTAGTTCATAGTTAGATAGTTAGTAGAATAAATTGTTAATAGTTCGATCTAGTAACTATGCTTGCTGCTAATATCATAGCTAAACCTGTAGCTACAATGCAAGCATTTATGCATTGTTCAAAGACTAGAACACTTGCCATTGATTTGATGTTACAACTTACAAGTTCAATACATATAACGTTTAAAAAGCCCTTTTTCAATTGTGTGGAACAGTAGTATGTCCTATGATTATAATTTCCTATTCAATTCCCATAAATTCCCCAAAATGCCTATGGAAAGTTTCCTGTTTTGAAAATTCATAGAATTTCTGCAACCCTAGTCCTGAACAACAGATATACTGTCAGATGTTTTTATCAGGTCTTTAATTATATTTTTGTGAATATTGTTATTGTGTAAGTTTACTGGATGCTTCTGTCAAATTGTAATTAATATTATGCAGGCTCTGTCATTTACCTTTTCTATTGTGGTCTAATGATAAATTACATCTTGTGTGTGCAGGGAACCAGTTGTATAATGTTGCATTCTGTCTTTAAAGTTGTTGGTGTGTCAATTAATCACTTTGTTGAGACTTCCCTTTAACTGCTTCATAATATTTGCTTGTGCTGACAGATGTTTTTCACTTAATCCTTGATGGCATAATTGGTCGCACACCTGTGCTGTTTATGGAATATTTCTGAGATTAGAGTGCCTACAGTGACGCCTTGAGGATAAGGGTTGAAACTGGCTACATGCCTCTTGAGTCACGTGGTAAGGAATTTATACTGGCCCCATTCATAACCAGTGAACTGCCTGTATATCTTTATGTGGACTTTTCTATGGAACTAGCTATCACTCTTATTACTTCTAGCATGTTTTGCTCCTGCTGAAGTGTGTCATCTAATAATATAAGGTAGCATAATGATGACTAACTTTGTGTGTCGATTGTAAAACGGACTTTTAGTTATGTGTTAGCTGCCATTTCATTTTTTATTGGGTCTTCATGTTCACTAGCAGAGAAGAAAAATAATAAAGGAAAAGTAAAGAAACCAATTCTGGTTTCACATGAGCATTTAATATGGACTCAAAGATTTAACATTCAGATCAGTCCACAAGACTGAAACCACAAGGGGATGCTGAGAGTTTCCGTTGAAATTGCTATCAACAGTAATAGCAAAAAAGAACTTTCTGCTTCTATCCTAAAACCAGCAGATGGCTTACAAGCGATTAATACAAATTTAGCAATTGCATCATCCGCACTCAAATTAAATGAGGATGAAATGAGGAATTATGATGTTGCTTAAAATCTTCTTATGTGCCTGTAAACCTAAACCGGGGTGCAGGTGTGCTTCTCGCAAAACATTAAGCACACTGGGTGCTCTGCAGCCAAAAATAAATTGTGATTATCTTATTTCCCATAATCCAAAGAGCGGGTGGCGAAAGCTCCAGAAGCCATCGTAAAACAAAGGTACGCAACCTCATGAGAAAGCACATTAAACCACTGATCTATATGATATCAAATTCTATTCCAAAGGTCAGTATCTCAGAGCCATTCTTGTTTCTTGTGTGCAGAAGCCGCCTGCTGTCTGAGGGCAGCAGACCGCGCGAAGAACCTTTGCCACGTCACTCTTATTTTAACCAATGGCAAATAAGTCGCTCCCATTTTGTCAATTTTCTGTCTTGCAAGACGGCACATTTGCAGGCTGTTTTATAAGAGAAGACACAGTTGATCAGTGCTTCAGATGTCATGCTAATTCTGAAATATTACAATCTCTAACAAGCTATCTGTCTGGACATGCGTTTTGCATGACACTTGTTTTTGACATATTCAAAAGCATTTCATTAAATTGACCTATTCATTGTTTTTTAATGTGCGTTGCTAAACAAAGGCCGCCCAGCTCTCCTGCTCAAGCAGATTTCGGGGTAGAGCAGAGTGCTGGGTGTCATGGTGACGGTGACTGGATGCGGTGAAGTGATAATGGGGGACTGGGAGGGTCAGGCATGCAGCTGCTGGGCAGAGGTGTTGCTGAGCAGGCAGTTAGAAGTAAATAACTGCGAACACTCCCTTCTATAGCAGATAGGCCGTAGGAGGGATGGAGCCGGTTCAGGCAATGAGCAGTTCTGCCCAAAGCTGCTGCTAGAATGCCGGACAGCATAATGGGCTCTGCTTTTGCCATTCTAGATCGATGTAGGCTCTCTTGTATTGCTTTTATCCCCCACAGAACATATCCTGCTGATGCACAGTCATGGGAAATGGGGCGGTTGATGATTATTTGTCAAATTGTCTCGCTATTGCAGAAATGTGCGATCACAGGCCCACGGGCAAGATGAGACGTGCTGATATCTGACCCGCAGCTCTAGTAGAATTATTATAAAATGACATCACTCTGTATCAGGGGTGCCGTTTCAACATGTCTCCGACACTACAGAGGATTTAGGGCTGCTACATGATCAAATGTATTTTTTTCTTTTATTTATTGTCCAATGCATTTTATCAGCTCACTTTTATTCTACAGTATATATAGTATATATAATATGTTTTTACAGTGATGCGGCTTGGAAAACCTTGTTTTTGTACAAGACAGTCTGACTTCACAAACGTCAAACTCAGGTGTTATCTGGAATTTCCCCCAGAGGCGGTCTTGAAATGCTAATGATAACCACATGCAGAGACAGTATTAAGTGCTGTTCTTCCAATACAAAGAGACATGTGTTTCAAATGCCACTCGATTGTAATAGGATAATGCTACATTTTAAGAAGTGGCTTTTGAGGGTTTACTATACGCTATTAAAATAAAGTGTTTCGTAATCCTTAAACTAGCGACAATGCAGTGGATTTGAAGTGAGAAGTTCAAGGTGTTTTTAAACACCTTTCTCACACACTAGTGGCATTTTGCCAGAGCAGGATATCAGGTAAAACTATAACGGTCTGCATATTCATAAGTGATGAATGTTAATTAATGCACTTCGTGTGATGCTGAAATGAACATATTACCCAGCATACAATTTTACATTTTTACCTACAAAAATGTATGGTTTCCTCTGTACTTCTAAGTGCTTGAAGTGGGATATTTTTCTCTGAGTAGTATAACCACCATATATGCTTCCAGGACCTTACAGGAATGGCAGTTATTATCGTTGCACACAAGTATGTGCATATGCATACATTAAATATGTGAGCGTGTGAAAATATGTAAAACGTGTAGTGTCTTGCTCAAGAGTACAACAGTAGTGTATTGCATGGGATTCAAAGCCACAGCCCTCAGATCACGGTTCTCTGCTTTAAGAAAAACACCACACTTCTGCCTGCTATGATTCTGACCACATGTTTATGCCAGTAGACACTCCTGGGAAATTTAACAAAATAACTCTTGTGGGCTGAAAAGGCTCATTTTATGGCCACGAAGACGTCAAGTCACTGTACAAATCACAGCAGTGAGCTGTTACGTGAGCACAAAACCCCCATGCCTAATGCAGGGTGCCTGTCATGATTAATGTGCGTAGCAAGTGTTTGCGAAATTAAATATGTCTAAACTAATATGCGGTTGGTGGTTGCGTGAGCGTCGTTTGCCGTATAAACCATACTGATGCGCAACAGAGGCCATAAAAAGGCCCATAGAAAAATGTGTTCAGGAAGCCTTCATTCCAGGTATGCGCCAGCTCACCAATCGTAATAAAAAGAGATTAATGACTTTAATGCTTTGGGAATGCTCTGTTGTTAATGGGGGGGACCATATCTAGATGTATCATGTTATCACTACATGAATAAAAACCTTTGAAATGTACAGTAAGAGCTCTAGGTTAACTGTAACATCACAGTATATCATAATCATGTGTCCTGTGCATAGACAGGCATAGAGTGTGAAATTAAATCTCTCATGAATGATTATTTTTATAGAATGTCAATAAATTATAACAAATATGAATGTAACATTTAATATATGTAAACGCATACACTGTATTATACAATCTATCACATATTACTTAAATATATATGTCACTGTGTGGCTCAGTAGCTAGAGCATGGCGTTGGCAAAGCTTCGATTCATGGGTTCAATTCCCACCGGGACCACATATACTGAAAAATGTATGCATTTACTACTGTAAGTCGCTTTGGATAAAAGCATCTGCTAAATGGCCTATATATATTATACTATATTGTAAAAAGTATATACGATGTGCATACTATGCAGTATGCCTTAAAGAGGAGGAGATCAGTATACTTTTCAAATTTGTCAGGAAATTCTCATTCAAAATATGAATTTATATATTTGCAGTGCCGGAGTATGTGCATAAAGAAAACACAAAATCATCTGTCATTGTTGGCTTTGTAGCCTGGTCTGCTAAGCTCTCGTGCACAGCGATGGCTCATGGGTGTCACGGTCTGCTCTTCTGTGATTTGATACGTTTCTACAGTTCGATTTCCTACAGTTTGTGAAACTGCATTGCCTCACAGCTTTCAACATCTGTTAGACTGTTCCCACCCAGCATGAGTGGACATATTCTCATATTCAAAACGTTAAAAAAAATATATGGAGCCTCTTAGGAGTATATTGATAAACATATATACATGTATATTTCCCTGAATTAATACCCTCAATTCTATAATGCTTGGCCTTTGGAATTAAAATGAGGGTTCCAGTTTGTAATTTAAGGGTGTTAATCAGGAAATTGAGACCTCCAATTAGTAAATTGTAGGTTTGGATAAACACGCTGATGGGTTACAAATAGTAATTTGAGGGTACAAATTATAGGGGTATTTCTTATTGTCTTTTCACCCCAATGCCCTGTTAGGGGCTCTGTAAATGAGTGTTGATAATCCAGCTGACGACCCAGTGTTGGACTGAAGCGTCAGCAAACACACAGACCATATCAGAAGCATTACAAACTTGTTCAGAAGTGCTTGTGATAAATTCCCCTTGTGGCTTTCACAAACTGTTTGAAGTGTTTGCTTGGCCATATGTGCAGTTGTACAGTAAAACTACCTCACACACGGAGCAATGTTTTTATTGCGTTCATTTTGGCTGTAGTTCCACGTGTCCTTTAGTCACAATTTGTATTGAACTGCTGTGTGAAAGCAGTGAGTAATGCATAGCAAGGCCTGTTATTCACCCACAACAATGGAAGCAAAAACAGCAGCATGCTAACTGACAGAAACGTATGATGTATCAGAATAAGACATAAATATTTGTCAATGATGTTTCCTTATTTGTGTTTGTTCAGCATATCTTTTTCACATTTGATATTTTTAAGAATTCCATTTATATTAGGTATCATGAATCCATTCATTAAGCTTCAGTGACAGATTGATTTATTTGATCCGTTTTTATCAATGTCGTAATAGTATCTGAACAATGGACCTGTTAGTGCCTTTTTTACTGACAAATTAGTTGAAATAAAGTAATAAAACTGCTTATTGAGGAGAGAACAAAACCTCTCGTGTATGCAGAGGGCAGATGCCTAAAGTGCTTGTAATAAACTTTCTTAAAATATTTCCTGCTCTACATCACTGTCATGACAAAGGTTTAAGCATCTTAAGTACTACATTACAGTGTTAATGCAAGTCATTATTTCTCTCACTTTATTTTAGGGGAAGTTGTTAAGAATGCCACTCAGTTGCAACCTACACGTGCTACGTGCAGTATGTTTTCAAACGGTTGGTGATTTTTTCAGTTTCTTCACTGACATCCTCCTTAACTCAGGATATGGGGCAATGTGTTGACATCCATGCATGTCCACTGACAAAAAAACAGCAATCAGCAAACTTCATGCGAATTTAAGGAGAAAGGGGACAGAGAGACCCACTGTTTGACCAAAACAAAGAAGGTGGTGCTGAGGAGTCTGGATGGAAGAGGTCCATGGCAGACGTGGGTGCGGTTACAGGCGGCGGACCACACAGAGTGAGGTAATCCGGAGAGCTATGAAACGCTCGTCTGTCCGTACCATTTTGCTATTGTGCAGCACCAGTGTGTGTTTTGCTGGCTGTTTTATGTGTAAAAGAGCAGAAGAATCATCATCATGGTGCTACATAGTATATAATGCAAGTCAAAGGATCTTTGCTGCACTTCCTCCCTTTTACTCAAGCAGTCCCTGAGATGTATTGTTTGTTTATTCTCCTTCTTCTTCTTCTTAATAATAATAATAATAATACAAATAATAATGATATTATTATTATTATTATTAATAATAATAAAATAATAATAATAATAATAATAATAATGATAGTAGTAGTAGTAGTAGTAGTAATATTGATGGGAATTGTATGTATGGGTTCAGGTGGATTCCCTTGCCCACTGTGACACAGGTTCAGGTAAATTAGTAATTAATCACTTGCCCATGAGGGTTGGGTTGTGAGGGAAATGGCAAGTGTGTTTTCCTCTGTATTTTCATGTCAGAGGGAGTGAAGCTGGAAGCCTTTTGACATTCATATGCATATATTATATGCCTGGTTTATTCTTTTTACATTGTCCCATTCTTTGAATATAATCTTGGAGGGTTGTTCACTTGCTACCATGAATGTGTTGAAATGAACAAGGTTTTTTCTGTAGGGCAGTAATGGCTCTGTATTGACAAAAAATAATGATGACTAGTGAATGTAGAAAATGCACAATAGGACAATAGGCAGTGTGACCAAACAGTGACATCACTAATTGACATTTTCGCGTGCCACTCATTTGAGACGAGCACAAACCCATCCTGCGGGGTCTGTGTTCCATGCCTTCACCCCACACCTTCCTGAGGTGAACCTGTGCCCCCCCTGCCCCACTCCCCAATTTTGCTCCGTGTACCATGAGCTGACCTCAATCTTTCAGTGCGTTTTAAAAAGGCGTCTCTGATGTGGCCCACGTGTTGGGGACGATCGCTGGCGCTGTGATCTGCAGCATGGGGCCCCGCGTGGCAGAGAATGTGAGAAGCTCGCCGGGCGGTCTGCCCCTTCCTGTGCCACATCCCTGCCCGCCCCCAATGCCAGCAGTCCCCCTGACATGAGGAGCTGTCAGCTGTTGGCTCTAATGGGAGCAGGTCACCCATCTGACAAGAGAGATGACTAACAGCCTCCCAGATTAACCCCCAAATAATAAATGCAATTTGACATTGCTTTACTTGTAATCTGACAGCGTAATGAAACGAGGCTGCAGTCGGCGCCAGTCTACATTAACTAATTATTTTGGTTCGCGAATTCAGTATTGAATTATATGAGACCCAATGACATTATCTCTTTCCGCCTCCACTAAAAATAAAACATCTTTTAGTAAAGCTTTTTAAAAATTAAAAATAAACTATGTTTAGCAGATGCTAGATCTGTTGAAATCCAAAAAACACAAATTAAAACATAACAAATGCAAAGGCAATATATTCATTCATTGATAATGCTGGGATGGCACGTTCCTGATCTGCATGTTCTCAGGTGTAACAGCAGCTGCATATGTGCTGGGTTTCTGCTCTGAACTTCTTGCTCTTGGAATGCGCTTGCTGTCGCATGCACTGCCTGTAGCGTCCTTGGCGGCCGTTGCCACAAGGCGATACTAGCACAACGCAACACGAGTAGGTAAATCATTCCAAGATCACGTTGGTCTCGTTCCTTGTGTTTTCCCTTTCCCTTTTGATGGCGTGTCGGTTTTCTGTCTTAGCTTTCAGACGTTGCCAACGGGTCTGGTTAAACAGGAATGGGAATGGCAGTTTTTAGACCCTCTGCTCTTTATGCAACTCCCACATAATGCTAAATTACATTTTCAGACATTCTATGAGTTATGAATATTATTCCTGAATATGATGATTATATAGTGTAGAAATTGCAGTCATATTTGAATATTTTCATATTCTATCCTTTATTGAATGTAACAGCTGTGTATAATTGCTTATTCTCTATCAATTGTATCATTTTTCATTTTTTCAAGGGGTGCCATAGGAATGGCACAATGTGTTTTTGTCCTCTGCGCAAATGTATTATAACAAACGTCTCTCTCTGTGTCTCATTGTTGAGTGTAAAACTCTTCTGCAATCTTTAAAGACTGAAGAGAAATGGAAAATACATTTTCCTTGCTGAGAAAAATCCTTGCTCACAGTTAAGTGTGACACGCAATGTGGTTAGATTGAGTCTGGGCCTGTATTAGGTAACATACCATAAGGTTTGCGATGTAGAAACGGACAGTGCCATGTGCCTTTCCCCACAGAGCAGGGTGAGTGATACATCTTCAAATTCATTGTGATGAGGTTGTCAGCACAAAACGCTGTCATGGCTATCACTATGTTGATCAAACGGCAAAAGAGAATGCAGTGAGAGTGGCCAGATTCCTGATCAGAAAAGCCAACATTCTCCCTTCATTGTTCAAGGCATGGGCCGTGTTTACAATGCCATTATTCCTGCAGTGACCTGGGGACCTTCAGGTCTCAAAAGGCAAAGAACGATTTTCAAGGTCAGGCTGTTACCTTGAACTTTGCTCAGTCTGAATCTATTTGGCCTTGTAGTGTTATTGTTGAGTTTTCAAACCAGTGAGTTTGAAAAGCTCTTTCTGGCCTGTGTTTGTCCTCAGTCATTGTATATGAAATGACAGCATTGCATTGTATTACTGTGAATACGTTCCTTTAGCTTATATTTTTATGTCAAACAAATGGCCCATTGTCTCACTTGTGTGCAGCTTGGTACTTACTGTATCAATCCAAATCAGAGGGGGGCTTCAATGTACAACCAAACAAATGCAAGTGTAGAACAATCTTCATGTTTCAACCTAAAAAAACGGAGATAATTTGGGGCTTTTCCATTAGTTTGGCCAGATGAATTAGCCCTTACAGTAGTAGATGTAATTCCTCCTCCGCCCACACAGCGTTACGGTTTTGTTTATATGTAAACCAGCGGCTCAGCTTGTATTTACTTTAGCTTACTGGTCACTTGTTACGGAGAGGTGGATGGACAGTACAGCTTGCAGGTAGCTCTGCTCCTCAAAGTAACAGATTTGTCCATGTTGGTAACCCTGTTCAAGGGTAGATGTTGAAACAGGCGCTGCTCTCAGATTCAGCATTAGCCAGTGCGTAACACATTCGTGTTCTGATATCGTACACCGTGCAACGACCTGGTTAAAAGATCCAGCAGGTCGAGATGTTGAATAACAAAATGAAACAATGAAGAATTTCCAAGCAAAGTGGAGCACATTTCATTTTCTTACATCAGTTCATCCTGTGCCACGCCTTCCACAGTGTACGTGCTACATTTCTGCTCCAAAATGGATGCTGTCCCAGTATGCCGAAGTGAGACAAAATCTGATAAGGTACTCTGGCTAATCCATGCTGGGTTTTTTTATTGAGAGAAGTTGGGGCTCAGTACTGACAAGTTATTGTGGGAGAGACCTGATCCGGATTGGAGTGAATGTTCTGGAGGTTTTGGTCTCTTACCCGGTCCCGTGAGGATCACTGTTGTTACTCTTGGCACCTCTGTAGCGGAGGACTCCGCCACGCTGCCGGAGAGTGCAGTGTAAGCAGATATTCTCTGAAGGCAAGCGAGCATCAATATCATATAGATCGTTTGAAAATTAATTGCCCACTCAAAACTGTCCCATAATCTATTTTGTTTTGCACTGAGAAAATTTGCCATCCTACTGTACTACTAGTTAGGAGGGTGACAATTGGATTTCTGATCGGGCGCACTAAATCTGTGTCGAACAGCAATTTCAGAGAAAGCGTCGATGTGAAACCAACCGCCTTTATTAATCATTCATTTTGAGCCACTCTGAACTTTGGACATTGGTGCTTCCTGAGATCGGGTTGCTACATTCCACATTAAAGTGCGAAATACACTTTCGGTCGGAGAGAGCCGTTACAACTCTGCCCCTACAGTGTGGATTAAGCTTTGTAAGAAATAAATTGTTACCCAGACTTTAACCCTGTCTTGTGTATGAAACACAGCCCGTAAAAAAACGTTCTGATTTCTGCCAGCCGTTGAACAGGTTCACAAGCAGTGGTTACTGAGCTTGCGTTCTTGCTCGTTTTAACGACAGTATTTCCCATATTAGTGGCTACATTCACAAGGGGTATGGGTGATTATAGCTTGAAGTGAACTGGGAGGTTATGCACTGCGCTTATAACATGAGGAAGATAAGGGGAAGGGGACGCTACAGCCAATTTCGCATTGTGCCATAGGACTCTCGGCCAGGAGTCGGCACAGTCGTGATCAGGATATGGTTCCAAGCTGTTGGGCGCGTTATAAACCAGTGCTTTAGCTGGATGTGCCACCGGAGATCCCACAGGTAAACTCACTGTGTTGACTTACTTGCTGTGAAAGGAAAGGCCATCTGGTACTGACTGGTGACCCTATACCCACATGATATTCAGACTCTATTTCAACTGTGTAACCGCCAACATGGAGGCAGCCGTTAACTACCTCTGAGGCAGTGTGAAAGGTAACTCCATAAAGGCGGCTGAGCAATAGTGTGAAAGGTGGCCGGCGAGGCCCGTTTCACACTGAAATGAAAGCAGCTTCCGTAGTGTGTGCAGGTGGCGTTACCCCTGTACTTCATAAAGGAAGGTGGCGTCCAGTTTTCTATTTCAGCTTTTACTTGCTGCTGGTAACTTGAAGCTGAGTTTCATGCAGTGAGTACTGTAGCTATCATTTGCCTGCAAATCCCACCTCCCCTGTCCAGTGAACCCTAGTACAATTCCCTGTAAGACCTCAAAATAATTATATGCATGGTCTAGTTTTAAAACTGGTGATAGTTAATGAGGTCACTGTAACCCTGGAAACATTGTAATAGTCTTGCAATCAGCTCCTGACTCCTATTCCTCCTTTGAAAAGAGGTAGAGGAAGCAAACACGCAATATTAAGAAGAATCTCGCCAGTGGGTGTTGTCTCAACATTAAAATAGCGTGCCGTGTAATACGTCAGACCCTCTGCTGAAGGGAAATCAATATTTCCTCATATGTTTTTGCAGTGCAGGATTCTGCACATCTTAAAATCAGGGCACAGAAAAGCACGTATTTCACATTTTTAACTGTACTCCACTGGCTATGGAATGAATAATGGATAATGATGGTATTTTAAGATTTACTTATGTTTACTTTCTCCATTTAAGATGTTAGTTATCTTTCTATGGTGGAGGGACAGATGCCACAGAACAATGCATAAGAGAACACCTGCCGGATTACCACTGCTTTGATTGTGTTTCCCATTGAGCTTTAGTCTGCAGCATCGGGCAGACACTTCAAGCGGTACTAGAGGAATGTGTGTTATGGCAAGGGTGATGTTCCTGCTATATGGCACTGTAACTCTGATGATTTAAGAAGTGGTGCTAACACACACACACACACACACACACACACACACACACACACACACAGACAGGATACATCTCCAGCACCTCAGGTAAGCAGATGCTAAAACTCTGTGTTTGCTGTGATGTCCCACCCATCGCCCCATCCTACAAACCATTTAACAAATAAGAGTTCCAATTATAGACAGCCAGAGCACATATACTGTATCAAGTAGTCAGAGGAACAAAGAACAAGTGTTCTTTCTTATACTGCCTGGTGGCTCTTAGGGGGTTGGGATATCCCTGTCCTCATTCCTATATGAGATGCTATCTGTGGAATTTTCTGCACTCTATTGTATATGCCCATTAGGTTACGTTATACAGGAGCAGCACAAGCCATTGACAGGGGTGTCCAGTCTTATCCAAGAAAGGCCAGTGTGGGTGCAGGCTGTTGTTCCATCCCAACACTACAACACCTGATTCAACTATTCAACGAATCATGGCCTTCAATCAAGTCCTTGATTAGTTGAATTAGGTGTTTGAGTGCTGGGCTATAACAGAAACCTGCACCCTCACCGGCCATTTTCGGATAAGGTTAGACACCACTACTTTAACACCGTCCACTTATCTGCACTTAAGCCTCAGATCGTTTGGGGGCAGCAATATCATTAGGTAGCACTCCAGCACTGTCAATACGTAAGGGATAATGCACTGCGGACATTAGTCGGTCGTTGAAAATAACAGCACGACATGGAATAACAGCAGGACATGGTGTGCCACCCTGACGTGAGGCAGAGGGGTCTTATCACCCTGAAGTGATACAAATTTTTCTAAAGATTCACTTCCATTGAATTAAGTGTAGTCGGGAGCCTAATGTTAAGTTCAGTGTTGGGCACCTTCATATTTTTATTTTATGTGAAAAATGTTACATCCTGAGCACCGGATAGCACGTCTGATATAAAAAAATAATGGGACGTGAGAGGCAGTGCATTTTTTACATTTTACATTTTAAGCATTTAGCAGACGCTCTTATCCAGAGCGACTTACAAGATGTGCATCAATACATGGTAGGAGCAATCACAGTTAGCGCACGAGATCAGTGCAGGAATACCGCAATAGACATCATTGCAGGCATCTGCGTACCATACCTGTAACACCGGGAAGGAAAAGGTATTTTACAATGTTTACAAAATGTATTTTTTTTTTTTTTTTTTTTTTTTTAATAAGAGTATAGTGTTGAACAAGTAGACAGTGGTGAAGACAATTTAGCTAGATGGACAGAGATCAGGGGTAGTGGAGTCTGAAGAGGTGGGTTTTGAGTCTCTTGCGGAAGATTGAAGTGATTCCGCAGTCCTGACCAATTGCGGGAGGTCGTTCCACCAACGAGGGACCAGGACAGAGAAGAGGCGAGACCGCGAGGAGCGGCTGCCAGGCGCCCGGAGGGATGGGGCAGTCAGTCTGCCAGCGGAGGCGGAGCGGAGAGGTCTGGACGGGGTGTAGGGCGTGATGAGTGACTGGAGGTATGGGGAGCAGTACCTCTGGCCGCTTGAAAAGCAAGCACCAGTGACTTGAATCTGATGCGTGCTGCGATGGGGAGCCAGTGCAGAGAGGAGAGTAGAGGGGTGACGTGGGTGAACTTTGGCTGGTTGAACACCAGGCGAGCAGCAGCGTTCTGGACTAGTGTTGCAGTGGCTTGATGGCACAGGCCGGAAGGCCTGCCAGCAAGGAGTTGCAGTAGTCCAGACGTGAGATCACCAGGGCCTGGACCAGGAGTTGAGTGGCCTCTTGGGTGAGGAACGGTCGGATCCTCCGGATGTTGTGGAGGGAGAAACGGCAGGTCCGAGTGATCGCTGCAATATGGCTCGAGAAGCACAGCTGGTTGTCCAGGGTTACCCCAAGACTCCTGGCAGACTGGGACGGAGACACTATGGAGCCTTCCACGGTGATTGACGCATCAATCATCGGGAGCCCTTCGCTGGGAGGAAGAGCAGCTCTGTCTTCCCCAGGTTCAGCTTCAGGTGGTGGGTGGACATCCATGCGGAGATGTCAGCCAGGCATGCAGAGATCCGTGCCGGGACCTGGGTATCAGATGGAGGGAAGGAGAGAAACAGTTGAGTGTCATCAGCATAACAGTGATAGGAAAAACCATGAGCAGAAATAACAGAACCAAGTGACTTGGTGTACAGAGAAAATAGGACAGGGCCTAGCACCGAGCCCTGCGGGACACCAGTAGAGAGGGTGCGGGGAGAGGAGAGGGATCCTCTCCAGGCCACCTGGTAGGACCGGTCAGCCAGGTAGGACTCAAACCATGTCAACACAGATCCAGAGATTCCCATCTCGACGAGAGATGAGAGCAGGATCCGGTGGTCCACGGTGTCGAATGCCGCCGACAGGTCGAGGAGAAGGAGGACGGAGCTAGGGATCGGGACTTAGCGACGTGAAGAGCCTCTGTGACCGCAAGGAGAGCAGTCTCTGTGGAGTGGCCTGCTCTGAACCCAGATTGGTTAGGATCAAGCAGGTCGTTCTGTGAGAGATGAGCAGACAGTTGATTATAGACAGCCCGCTCTAACGTTTTGGAGAGGAATGGGAGGAGAGAGACAGGTCGGTAGTTAGAGATGACAGCAGGATTCAGAGAGGGTTTTTGAGGAGGGGGACAACCTGAGCGCATTTGAGGGAGGAGGGGACAGAGCCAGAGGACAGAGAGGAGTTAATGACATTAGAGACAAAGGGGAGGATGTCCATAGCAATGGACTGGAAGAGGGGGAAGGAATGGGATCAAGAGGGCAGGTGGTGGGACGGTGGGAGAGAACAAGTTGAAGGATGTCAGAGTCAGGGAGGGGTGAGAAGGAGGACAGAGGAGTGGGAGGTTTAGGTAGCGGGATGGGAGAGGGAGAGGTTGGGGGAAGGAGTTGCGAATGACCTCAACCTTCTCGTGAAAGAAGGATGAGAAGTCATCGGCGGTTATAGAGGAGGGGGTGGGGGAGGAGGAGGGGTGAGGAGAGAGGAAAATGTAGCATAGAGTTTACGTGGGTTGGAAACAGAGGATTGTATCTTAGAAAGGAAGAATGCAGACTTAGCAGAGGAGAGGTTAGCGGAGAAGGAAGCCAGGAGTGTGTGGAAGTCAGACAGAGCTGCAGGGGATTTGGATTTTCTCCATTTCCTTTCTGCCGCACGCAGCTTCAGTCGGTTAGCCCGAATGGAATCGGTTAGCCAGGGGCGGGGGCGGAGACGAGCGGGTTTAGCGGATAGAGGACAGAGTAAGTCAAAGGAGGAGAGAGAGGAAAGTAGGGTGGATGATGCTACTTCAGCAGGTAGCTGAGAGAAGGCATCAGTAGGGGAAGGGAAGATAGGACAGTAGCTGACAGGGCAGCGGGTGAGAGAGTGCGGAGGTTGCGACGGACAAGGACAGTGGGAGCAGGTGAAGATGGTTTAGGGACAGAGGGGAGGGGGAGGGAGAAAGACAGAAAGGAATGGTCAGACACATGTAGAGGCGATACCGTAATGTTGGGTGAGGCACAGTTCCTGGTGAAGACCAGGTCCAGTTGGTTACCGGCCTTGTGGGTGGATGGGGATTCAGCCATGGTGAAGTCAAAGGACTGAAGCAGGGGGAGGAATGCAGAGGCCTGGGAGGACTCTAGCTGCAGGTTGAAGTCCCCGAGGAGTAAGACGGGAGTGCCATCCTCAGGGAAGGCACTGAGTAGGGCATCCATCTCATCTAGGAAACTCCCCAGTGGACCTGGAGGGCGGTAAAGAACAATGATGTGCAGTTTACATGGAACAGTGACAGTGACAGCATGAAATTCAAAGGAGGAGGGGGAGAAGTGAGGAAGAGGAACAATACCAAATCTCCACAGGGGGGAGATCAGTATACCTGTCCCTCCACCTCTACCTGAGGGTCGTGGAGTGTGGGAGAAGGTGTAGGCGGCAGAGAGAGCAGCAGGGGTGGCTGTGTTTTGCGGAGTGATCCAGGTCTCCGTAAGCGCCAGGAACTGCAGGGAGAGTAGCGAGGCCTGGGCCGAGATGAAATCGGCCTTCCGGACAGCGGACTGGCAGTTCCATAGTCCGCCAGCTACCACCACGTCAACACCGGGAGATCTAGGAGGGTGGATGAGGTTGGACAGATTACGGGTGTGGGTAGAATCTCTCCTTCTAGGCAATCTAGAAGAGGAGACATGGACTGGGATAGGGAGGAAGCATGTAGTGTTAGATGCAGAGGAAGTACAACAGGGAGATACAAAACTATGATACTTACCTTGCGGCGAGCACTCCCTAGCTGGCCCCCCTCGGTGGACTCCTGCAGGTAGACTCCTTTGTCTTTGTCCGCTGAGTCTTCGTTCGGTGAGGCTAGGAAGGTGAGGCTGCCGCGAAAAGCTGCCGCTATCCACAACTATGATTGCTTATATGTGGCGAATGCCCCCTGACAACAATACAGACTAATTACCAATTCCTTACATTAATCAACTGCAAACACGGGTGCTAAGCCTGGTAATCAAAACTGGTTGAAACGCTAAGTATCAATCAAACTTTGAACTAAATCTTCTAAGCAGCGACTGAAGCTAGTAATCAACTAATAAACCGTGGAACAAAAGCAACAAGCTGCTAATTAGACTAACAAAGTAACGAGACCTGCTCCTTCAACGAGTGCAAACGGGCAGGGAACGCAGAACTACACACGAAGTCTAACGCGGGGTAACCAACACGGACTGGAACGCAACAAGATACTCTTACCGTGGTCAGATGCACACTGATAAGATTCAGCCGATAACGCGCTTAAATCCTCCCTGACAACAATACAGACTAATTACCAATTCCTTACATTAATCAACTGCAAACACGGGTGCTAAGCCTGGTAATCAAAACTGGTTGAAACGCTAAGTATCAATCAAACTTTGAACTAAATCTTCTAAGCAGCGACTGAAGCTAGTAATCAACTAATAAACCGTGGAACAAAAAGCAACAAGCTGCTAATTAGACTAACAAAGTAACGAGACCTGCTCCTTCAACGAGTGCAAACGGGCAGGGAACGCAGAACTACACACGAAGTCTAACGCGGGGTAACCAACACGGACTGGAACGCAACAAGATACTCTTACCGTGGTCAGATGCACACTGATAAGATTCAGCCGATAACGCGCTTAAATCCTCCCTGACAACAATACAGACTAATTACCAATTCCTTACATTAATCAACTGCAAACACGGGTGCTAAGCCTGGTAATCAAAACTGGTTGAAACGCTAAGTATCAATCAAACTTTGAACTAAATCTTCTAAGCAGCGACTGAAGCTAGTAATCAACTAATAAACCGTGGAACAAAAGCGACAAGCTGCTAATTAGACTAACAAAGTAACGAGACCTGCTCCTTCAACGAGTGCAAACGGGCAGGGAAACAGAACTACACACGAAGTCTAACGCGGGGTAACCAACACGGACTGGAACGCAACAAGATACTCTTACCGTGGTCAGATGCACACTGATAAGATTCAGCCGATAACGCGCTTAAATCCTCCCTGACAACAATACAGACTAATTACCAATTCCTTACATTAATCAACTGCAAACACGGGTGCTAAGCCTGGTAATCAAAACTGGTTGAAACGCTAAGTATCAATCAAACTTTGAACTAAATCTTCTAAGCAGCGACTGAAGCTAGTAATCAACTAATAAACCGTGGAACAAAAAGCAACAAGCTGCTAATTAGACTAACAAAGTAACGAGACCTGCTCCTTCAACGAGTGCAAACGGGCAGGGAACGCAGAACTACACACGAAGTCTAACGCGGGGTAACCAACACGGACTGGAACGCAACAAGATACTCTTACCGTGGTCAGATGCACACTGATAAGATTCAGCCGATAACGCGCTTAAATCCTCCCTGACAACAATACAGACTAATTACCAATTCCTTACATTAATCAACTGCAAACACGGGTGCTAAGCCTGGTAATCAAAACTGGTTGAAACGCTAAGTATCAATCAAACTTTGAACTAAATCTTCTAAGCAGCGACTGAAGCTAGTAATCAACTAATAAACCGTGGAACAAAAGCAACAAGCTGCTAATTAGACTAACAAAGTAACGAGACCTGCTCCTTCAACGAGTGCAAACGGGCAGGGAACGCAGAACTACACACGAAGTCTAACGCGGGGTAACCAACACGGACTGGAACGCAACAAGATACTCTTACCGTGGTCAGATGCACACTGATAAGATTCAGCCGATAACGCGCTTAAATCCTCCCTGACAACAATACAGACTAATTACCAATTCCTTACATTAATCAACTGCAAACACGGGTGCTAAGCCTGGTAATCAAAACTGGTTGAAACGCTAAGTATCAATCAAACTTTGAACTAAATCTTCTAAGCAGCGACTGAAGCTAGTAATCAACTAATAAACCGTGGAACAAAAAGCAACAAGCTGCTAATTAGACTAACAAAGTAACGAGACCTGCTCCTTCAACGAGTGCAAACGGGCAGGGAACGCAGAACTACACACGAAGTCTAACGCGGGGTAACCAACACGGACTGGAACGCAACAAGATACTCTTACCGTGGTCAGATGCACACTGATAAGATTCAGCCGATAACGCGCTTAAATCCTCCCTGACAACAATACAGACTAATTACCAATTCCTTACATTAATCAACTGCAAACACGGGTGCTAAGCCTGGTAATCAAAACTGGTTGAAACGCTAAGTATCAATCAAACTTTGAACTAAATCTTCTAAGCAGCGACTGAAGCTAGTAATCAACTAATAAACCGTGGAACAAAAAGCGACAAGCTGCTAATTAGACTAACAAAGTAACGAGACCTGCTCCTTCAACGAGTGCAAACGGGCAGGGAACGCAGAACTACACACGAAGTCTAACGCGGGGTAACCAACACGGACTGGAACGCAACAAGATACTCTTACCGTGGTCAGATGCACACTGATAAGATTCAGCCGATAACGCGCTTAAATCCTCCCTGACAACAATACAGACTAATTACCAATTCCTTACATTAATCAACTGCAAACACGGGTGCTAAGCCTGGTAATCAAAACTGGTTGAAACGCTAAGTATCAATCAAACTTTGAACTAAATCTTCTAAGCAGCGACTGAAGCTAGTAATCAACTAATAAACCGTGGAACAAAAGCAACAAGCTGCTAATTAGACTAACAAAGTAACGAGACCTGCTCCTTCAACGAGTGCAAACGGGCAGGGAACGCAGAACTACACACGAAGTCTAACGCGGGGTAACCAACACGGACTGGAACGCAACAAGATACTCTTACCGTGGTCAGATGCACACTGATAAGATTCAGCCGATAACGCGCTTAAATCCTCCCTGACAACAATACAGACTAATTACCAATTCCTTACATTAATCAACTGCAAACACGGGTGCTAAGCCTGGTAATCAAAACTGGTTGAAACGCTAAGTATCAATCAAACTTTGAACTAAATCTTCTAAGCAGCGACTGAAGCTAGTAATCAACTAATAAACCGTGGAACAAAAAGCGACAAGCTGCTAATTAGACTAACAAAGTAACGAGACCTGCTCCTTCAACGAGTGCAAACGGGCAGGGAACGCAGAACTACACACGAAGTCTAACGCGGGGTAACCAACACGGACTGGAACGCAACAAGATACTCTTACCGTGGTCAGATGCACACTGATAAGATTCAGCCGATAACGCGCTTAAATCCTCCCTGACAACAATACAGACTAATTACCAATTCCTTACATTAATCAACTGCAAACACGGGTGCTAAGCCTGGTAATCAAAACTGGTTGAAACGCTAAGTATCAATCAAACTTTGAACTAAATCTTCTAAGCAGCGACTGAAGCTAGTAATCAACTAATAAACCGTGGAACAAAAAGCGACAAGCTGCTAATTAGACTAACAAAGTAACGAGACCTGCTCCTTCAACGAAAGTGCAAACGGGCAGGGAACGCAGAACTACACACGAAGTCTAACGCGGGGTAACCAACACGGACTGGAACGCAACAAGATACTCTTACCGTGGTCAGATGCACACTGATAAGATTCAGCCGATAACGCGCTTAAATCCTCCCTGACAACAATACAGACTAATTACCAATTCCTTACATTAATCAACTGCAAACACGGGTGCTAAGCCTGGTAATCAAAACTGGTTGAAACGCTAAGTATCAATCAAACTTTGAACTAAATCTTCTAAGCAGCGACTGAAGCTAGTAATCAACTAATAAACCGTGGAACAAAAAGCGACAAGCTGCTAATTAGACTAACAAAGTAACGAGACCTGCTCCTTCAACGAGTGCAAACGGGCAGGGAACGCAGAACTACACACGAAGTCTAACGCGGGGTAACCAACACGGACTGGAACGCAACAAGATACTCTTACCGTGGTCAGATGCACACTGATAAGATTCAGCCGATAACGCGCTTAAATCCTCCCTGACAACAATACAGACTAATTACCAATTCCTTACATTAATCAACTGCAAACACGGGTGCTAAGCCTGGTAATCAAAACTGGTTGAAACGCTAAGTATCAATCAAACTTTGAACTAAATCTTCTAAGCAGCGACTGAAGCTAGTAATCAACTAATAAACCGTGGAACAAAAAGCGACAAGCTGCTAATTAGACTAACAAAGTAACGAGACCTGCTCCTTCAACGAGTGCAAACGGGCAGGGAACGCAGAACTACACACGAAGTCTAACGCGGGGTAACCAACACGGACTGGAACGCAACAAGATACTCTTACCGTGGTCAGATGCACACTGATAAGATTCAGCCGATAACGCGCTTAAATCCTCCCTGACAACAATACAGACTAATTACCAATTCCTTACATTAATCAACTGCAAACACGGGTGCTAAGCCTGGTAATCAAAACTGGTTGAAACGCTAAGTATCAATCAAACTTTGAACTAAATCTTCTAAGCAGCGACTGAAGCTAGTAATCAACTAATAAACCGTGGAACAAAAAGCGACAAGCTGCTAATTAGACTAACAAAGTAACGAGACCTGCTCCTTCAACGAGTGCAAACGGGCAGGGAACGCAGAACTACACACACGAAGTCTAACGCGGGGTAACCAACACGGACTGGAACGCAACAAGATACTCTTACCGTGGTCAGATGCACACTGATAAGATTCAGCCGATAACGCGCTTAAATCCTCCCTGACAACAATACAGACTAATTACCAATTCCTTACATTAATCAACTGCAAACACGGGTGCTAAGCCTGGTAATCAAAACTGGTTGAAACGCTAAGTATCAATCAAACTTTGAACTAAATCTTCTAAGCAGCGACTGAAGCTAGTAATCAACTAATAAACCGTGGAACAAAAAGCGACAAGCTGCTAATTAGACTAACAAAGTAACGAGACCTGCTCCTTCAACGAGTGCAAACGGGCAGGGAACGCAGAACTACACACGAAGTCTAACGCGGGGTAACCAACACGGACTGGAACGCAACAAGATACTCTTACCGTGGTCAGATGCACACTGATAAGATTCAGCCGATAACGCGCTTAAATCCTCCCTGACAACAATACAGACTAATTACCAATTCCTTACATTAATCAACTGCAAACACGGGTGCTAAGCCTGGTAATCAAAACTGGTTGAAACGCTAAGTATCAATCAAACTTTGAACTAAATCTTCTAAGCAGCGACTGAAGCTAGTAATCAACTAATAAACCGTGGAACAAAAAGCGACAAGCTGCTAATTAGACTAACAAAGTAACGAGACCTGCTCCTTCAACGAGTGCAAACGGGCAGGAACGCAGAACTACACACGAAGTCTAACGCGGGTAACCAACACGGACTGAACGCAACAAGATACTCTTACCGTGGTCAGATGCACACTGATAAGATTCAGCCGATAACGCGCTTAAATCCTCCCTGACAACAATACAGACTAATTACCAATTCCTTACATTAATCAACTGCAAACACGGGTGCTAAGCCTGGTAATCAAAACTGGTTGAAACGCTAAGTATCAATCAAACTTTGAACTAAATCTTCTAAGCAGCGACTGAAGCTAGTAATCAACTAATAAACCGTGGAACAAAAAGCGACAAGCTGCTAATTAGACTAACAAAGTAACGAGACCTGCTCCTTCAACGAGTGCAAACGGGCAGGGAACGCAGAACTACACACGAAGTCTAACGCGGGGTAACCAACACGGACTGGAACGCAACAAGATACTCTTACCGTGGTCAGATGCACACTGATAAGATTCAGCCGATAACGCGCTTAAATCCTCCCTGACAACAATACAGACTAATTACCAATTCCTTACATTAATCAACTGCAAACACGGGTGCTAAGCCTGGTAATCAAAACTGGTTGAAACGCTAAGTATCAATCAAACTTTGAACTAAATCTTCTAAGCAGCGACTGAAGCTAGTAATCAACTAATAAACCGTGGAACAAAAAGCGACAAGCTGCTAATTAGACTAACAATCAACGAGACCTGCTCCTTCAACGAGTGCAAACGGGCAGGGAACGCAGAACTAAACACGAAGTCTAACGCGGGGTAACCAACACGGACTGGAACGCAACAAGATACTCTTACCGTGGTCAGATGCACACTGATAAGATTCAGCCGATAACGCGCTTAAATCCTCCCTGACAACAATACAGACTAATTACCAATTCCTTACATTAATCAACTGCAAACACGGGTGCTAAGCCTGGTAATCAAAACTGGTTGAAACGCTAAGTATCAATCAAACTTTGAACTAAATCTTCTAAGCAGCGACTGAAGCTAGTAATCAACTAATAAACGTGGAACAAAAAGCGACAAGCTGCTAATTAGACTAACAAAGTAACGAGACCTGCTCCTTCAACGAGTGCAAACGGGCAGGGAACGCAGAACTACACACGAAGTCTAACGCGGGGTAACCAACACGGACTGGAACGCAACAAGATACTCTTACCGTGGTCAGATGCACACTGATAAGATTCAGCCGATAACGCGCTTAAATCCTCCCTGACAACAATACAGACTAATTACCAATTCCTTACATTAATCAACTGCAAACACGGGTGCTAAGCCTGGTAATCAAAACTGGTTGAAACGCTAAGTATCAATCAAACTTTGAACTAAATCTTCTAAGCAGCGACTGAAGCTAGTAATCAACTAATAAACCGTGGAACAAAAAGCGACAAGCTGCTAATTAGACTAACAAAGTAACGAGACCTGCTCCTTCAACGAGTGCAAACGGGCAGGGAACGCAGAACTACACACGAAGTCTAACGCGGGGTAACCAACACGGACTGGAACGCAACAAGATACTCTTACCGTGGTCAGATGCACACTGATAAGATTCAGCCGATAACGCGCTTAAATCCTCCCTGACAACAATACAGACTAATTACCAATTCCTTACATTAATCAACTGCAAACACGGGTGCTAAGCCTGGTAATCAAAACTGGTTGAAACGCTAAGTATCAATCAAACTTTGAACTAAATCTTCTAAGCAGCGACTGAAGCTAGTAATCAACTAATAAACCGTGGAACAAAAAGCGACAAGCTGCTAATTAGACTAACAAAGTAACGAGACCTGCTCCTTCAACGAGTGCAAACGGGCAGGGAACGCAGAACTACACACGAAGTCTAACGCGGGGTAACCAACACGGACTGGAACGCAACAAGATACTCTTACCGTGGTCAGATGCACACTGAGGAGAAGAGGAACGGTGATTAATGGCTCACACGGGGGTGAACTAAATCCCTGACCAGAATGGCAAACTCCCACTCGTCCTCAAATGTTTGTTTCAAACATGACCATGTTGACCCAAGGCAAGAATGACACACCCTGCAGAGGAGTTTAGGTCAAAAAGCACTGGTACAAGTGCATCCTGCACAAATAACACAACAACTAACACGCTGTGCTCATATAGTCTCCAAAAGCCTCAATTTCATTTGAAATTGGTTTGGTGAAAACCTTTGAGGTGGAATATGTACTAGGAGCTAACAGTTATCTTAACTTAACTGCAATGGGAATAACAGTAATGAGAGTGCCCTGTGATTGGCTAGTGAGGACGCTATGTGTAGTGAATGGTGCAAATTCAACAAAGGTGTACCAGACAAAGGGTTCTGCCAAGCAACTTAATTTCACCATAATTGTTTAGGGCCTTCAAGAGATAGAGGACATGCTTAAAGCTAGCTTGATTAATTGATTAATTCATATAGAGTTACCCTGTGATTTTCCAGTTCATTTCAGATTGCAAACACGCTCGCAAATAAATTGTTGCCCTATTGGATGCTCTTGTCAGGGCATTGAAAGCCAATAACCATGCAGACGTAGGTATGAAACAAAGACGGTGTAGATGTCGCGGCAAAGAGGATCTTTTTTTTGTGAAAAGCGCCTTGCGCTCCGGAATGAGGTCAGGGAATAACGGAAGGGCGGGGCACTGTGAAAAAAACCCCATCTGAATCTCTCGCCTCTGCCTGCGTGTGAGAAAGCTGGAGCTGCTGCTGCCAGAATGAATTGAGGACAATTAGAGCAGATACACTGAGGCGATAAGACCAGTGTTACTTACACAGCGAGGCTCTCAGCCTGCTGTTGTTTGTCAACTATCATATGTATGATCGGATGCATTATGGGAAGGGCGATTAACTAAACAAAGCCCTGGGCTTCGGAAGTGTGAGCCTCTGTCCATTAGAAACCCTTTGCCCTTCCCTGGCCTGGTCTTTTTGTCAACGTACGATATTGTGTCTATAGCTGTTTATCAACTAATAGTTAGAAAATACCCTCTGCTGAGGGCGTAACACTGATTTTCTCCACCTGGGCTAGCACCATTCCTGAGTAAAATATCTCCATAAATATTCTGTACCTAGAGCAAGGATGGGACAGGCAGTGAGTGGTGAGCACACGTCAGAGTTCTACAACACACACTAACCATCACTATCAGTGCCGCAGCAGTTCAGTGAGGGGCAATGATTGCCGAGAGGTGAGTAATTCCTCCAGGTATGGCGGTGATCACTGAGGCACTCTGCCTGGGTGTTCAGCCTTTCAGACACTTCCTGTAGTGGCTCCCATCACACGGGCCTGGGGAATTCCTCCAAACCTGGTGCCGAATGGTGTGAAGCAATTCCTGCATGTTATGACAGGATGGCCAGTGTGGTTTAGTGGTTAAGGAGCTTGGCTTGAGGGTTAGATTCCCAGGTTGTGTCCTTGAGCAAGGCATTGTATTGCATGCTTCAGTAAATATCCAACTGCTCGAGTAGATAGTGAGTTCTTCAAATTGCCCTGGGTGAAAGCATCTGCTAAATAAACATAATGTAATGCCAGAATTATTTTGTCTTAACTGACAAAGTACAGTAGAAGCTTTAACTCACAGGTAATGATCTGATCTTGCATTAGCATGATTTAAAGCCTGATAATCTAATGGACCAATTATATATATTTTTCCCCAAAATGTCCTGTACTGTATACATGTATCATTACAACAGTATTGCAGTGACAGGCAAATGTACACCATCGTAATTAATCATAATTCGAAAAAATGGAAAAGAAGCCTGCAACTGCCAAAATATCCATGATGCTATATTCCTCCTGCCTGGTTAATTTGGTGACACAAAATTCACAGCCTGACATCTTACTTGCATAATGTGGTTAACACCATCTTCTCTGCGCCTGTGTGAGCAAAGATGGCTTGCCTTCCCAGTGCTGTGGAGAGTCTTGTTTATGTCATGTCTACTTATGACCAGCAGAGGGCAGACTGGGGAGTCAGTGAAGGGAAACTGGTGTTATAAAAGCAGGGTGCTCTACATATTCATTTTAAGCTGAGATAATTATACTGAAATGACAAAAGCTTAATTACCCCAAAGCCCAGTTATGATTCATTTTTACATTTCGTGCAGTTATAATAATGGCAATAATAATGGCTTTTGGTGCTGTCTGATTTTGCACATTTTTAAATATAATTTCTATCATCCTTGAGAATACTGAACAAGATTCTTGCCTTAAAACATATGCTTGCTTTACAATGATTGTTCTCACAGAGGGAAATCCCTCAGATCCAGTGCTGTAGTCCCAGCAGTGTAAAAGAGTATTATTAGATTCAATACCTGGAGAACATTGGCATTGCACCCTGCCTTGTGAATTATTGTATGGATAATGTAAATTTCCAGACAGCAGCATTAACTCAGCTGGCACACACAGATGTGGTGGGCTGAGCTTGATTATGCAGGGCTGCCAAATACGGAGCATGGTCTAGCAAAGGGTGGATTATTCTGCCTCGCCTTACACTCTGCTGCTAATGTTACCCTATCTGTGTGTGGTGCTTTCTCCCCATTAAGCTCTGTGGTGGATAAATCAAAGCCACTGTCGAGCTTCGGCAAAAGTATATCACACAGACCCGTGGATGTTTTTTTGCGGGATACACAGTGCCATATTTGAGATTTCGTGATGTCATTGGTGGAAAGGGGGATGAGATATTAGGCCTGGATCCCCAGTGAGCAGGGCGTGTGGCGGTGGCAGCCTCGCACCAGCGGTAATCCGTCCCCACCTTGGGTGTCTCACCAGAGGGGGCTGGCCTTTGTTCATTATTTATACAGCGGAGAATGTGAAACCGAAGCCAGTCTGGTCGTGTGAAATCCCTCTACTGCCGGTGGAAGTGAATCTCTCTCGGTCTCCCACCGCCCGCAGCCCATTTGAACACAAGCAGTATAAAGCTGGGTTTGTTCTCCCGTAGCGGGAGCTATGACCGGGGATGCCTGGGACTTGGTGCTCGGCGCCTCGCTCGTGGATCTGACGCTGCTATTGTGTCTGCTGCGAGGTGTTGGGTGGAAGTCAGGCGCTTCAATAAAGACCACCTTGTTTATTGTGCATTGAGGGAGGAACATCGTTCAAACAAAGCAACAGATACCCCAGCCCGTGCCCTCCCCCAGCCGTGTCGTCTGACAGCGCTCTCTCGCCCACGTTATTGTTTTGCTTTGTTTTTTTTAATCTGCTTGTCCTCTAAGCCAAAGGGAGGGGTCTTCTTCAAGATCCAGTAACCTGATCTTACGAGCGCTAGTCTTGGAGACTTCCTTTTCTGGAAGGACCTGATGCATCTGGCTAATGGGCAGGTCTCCTCAGCCATTGGAAGATGGGGGGTGCATTTACAATTGCAGTATTCCTGGGCAAGGAGAAATCCTTTACCATGGGGGTGGGAAGAAAGGCTTTCACTTGTCAGCAGTCTGCCATTAATTCTCTCCGTCTCTCTCTTTGTGTGTGTGTGTGTCTCTTTCTCTCCCTCCCTCCCTGGATCCCCTCTCTCCCTCCCTTTCTCTCTCCCTCCCTCTCTCTCTCTCTCTCTCTCTCTCTCTCTCTCTCTTTGGCTGCCTGTAAGACTCCCCATCAGCACCAGTTAGGCTGAGAGGATCACCAGCACTGTACAGGCAACTGTCTTGGTTGCCAGGGTTGGCACTGTAGGCAGGCAAAGAGACAATCCTACAGGATATTGATTTGCAGGAATATTCTTTTCTTTTGATTCTTCCCCTTCTTGCTCTCTACACCCCTGGCTTCGTGGAGCGTGTAGGAGAGGAGGCAACAGAGACAAGGCTTTTGAAAAGTGGGTGAGAGAGAGAGAGAGGGGGAGAGGGGAGAGAGAGAGAGAGAGAGGGAGAGAGAGGGAGAGGGAGAGGGAGAGAGAGTGCATCTGCCTCCCCTGTCACTCATGCTGGGCACCTTCTCTCATGGACTTTGGGGCTGCTTTGCTTGCGAATAGAGACAGCACTCGCCACAGCGCTTCATGTTGGAATAAAAAAGCAGGAAGAGACCTGTAGCCCAAAAGATGAGCGAGGAAGCCAAGGAAAAGGGCACCGGCAAGCTGGCTCACCGCAAAAAGAAGGGAAAAAAGGTAAAAGAGACATCTGTGCAAAAGTGATGGCTTTTCTGAACAGCTGTGCGTTTGGGAGATAGAGAAGGGACTGATTTCAGTGCTTTTGTGTTATTCTCTTTAGGAAAAAAATGTGATTGGTCTATTTAATACAGAGGAGAATGTTATCTTCTGTGTCCGATGTAGAGTGAAAAAAGGGGTGTGTTCTTTTGTGACAGGATTTGTGTTTTGGAGAGCACCACATTGCAATGTGGCTGAGAGATGGGAAGGGCAGCAGGGGGCTGCTGTGTAGCGTCCTGATTGAACTGTGCACCTCTTTGTTTGCCACTTCCACAGCTTTTCGCCCACTTTCATTCACGCTTTCATTCACACTCATCTTCCACACCGTTGTGGATCATTTTGTTCTTAGCGCTGGTTTGTCTCACTTGGTACCTGTTGGCGTCGAGGCGCATAGGAGTGACACCTCTCGTGCCATTTAGGCGTCCGCCTTTGACACCGCCATGACCGGTGAAGGAGAGGCGTCACGTCCAAAGAGGAGGATTTATTTGTTTCTGCACAGCGTGTAAAGGGAAGACGCACGGGAATGACCCTGGAGTAGCGACGAGCCACGGTCACCTCTTAAATACGCACGCAGGGAGCGTCTCCGTGTGTGCGCTGGACCCGCGCAGCCCTCTAGGGAGGGTAATCAGCGTAATTAGGGGTGCTCAGACACACTGAGCGGGGCTGCCGCGTGTGCGTGCGCTGTGGTTTAAGCGTGCCTCCGCGCACACCGCTCGCCGCGCGGTTCCGCCCTCGCCGTTCGCCCGGCACGCCGGCGGGGTCAGTCCCGCCTAAGTGGTCTGAACCGAGCGGCGGCGGCGGCGGCTCCGCGGCTCTCCTGCCTCCTGACACCGGCGCGCCGGGCTCCCCTCTCCGCCCGGGTCCCGCTCGCCAGGGCGCAGTCTGGCGGCACAGCGCTACTCCAACCTGTTGCTAAGTGCGCGCAGCATCCTCACCTCCTAGCAAACGGAGACAGGAAGTCAGCCTGTGCTCAACACAAGCGCTGGTGAGCGTGCTGCCTATCCCAGCACAGCTGAGGAGCGGAGGGTTAAAGCAATGTGTTATGGTGACGGCCGTAATGGGTGGGGTTCTATTTAATTGAGATCAATTATTTTAAAAATGTATTCCTATTAGCAATATATTCATAAAGATTGTAATTTCTGTCACTTTTATTAGATAGTAATTCTGGCAATATGTGAGAATGGAAACAAGCTTGAGACGATGTCTTAATTACATAAGCCAAAGAATCTCAGAGAAATTTCTGCACAGATCAAAACAATGAATAATTCATTTGGGGTTAAACTGGATCTTTTCAAAGCTTAGGTTTTTTATGGGGCGGGGGAATCATTCAAATCAAGAGTTAAGGCTACGCAGGACAAAATGTTCAATAAATCACGGCTATGCCAAGTGGCTCCAAACAATGAGTATGATAATGAGCAACACACTATATAATCACACTAGGAACTGTTGTTTAAAAATGACATACCTGTACATTTTGATACAAGAGCTGTTGAATATTATAGACACACATAATATAATAATAATAATAATAATAATAATAATAATAATAATAATAATAATAGTGAATACTATCCATATAATTGACAGTACAGTTTTATTACTAATGTTAATAATATATTTTTATTTTCCATATTATTTGTATTGCCAATATTATTGTTGTTATTTCCTCCAGTGTAATTTAGCTTAAAGCTTTTCACTGTGTCAATGCACTGTTTCAGAGGGCAACAGTGTTTGCTCGGCTCGGTCTTCGTGTAGAAGACTGGCTCTGTGCGTAAGTGTTGTGACCTCATGAGACCATTGATTGCAATACACAAAGACTGTCCTGACACAAATAATGTATTGAAGACTGGAGTCACCTCACGGTCAAGCCTCATACACTGTACTCTGTTCCACAGAAACAGGGCCTTTGTTACCCACTGGACAATATATGCACATTCATATTTTGTGTTTGTGTGTCTGTCTGTCTATCTGTGCATTTGAATGAGCTATTGTGTGTATGTGTTTGTGTGTGTGTGTGTGTGTGTGTGTGTGTGTGTGTGTGCGTGTATGTGAGTATGTGCACGTATATGTGTGTGTGAGTGATTGTGCATGTGGGTGTGTTTATAATAGGGGATCTCTCAGCTTCTGCGCCTGCTTATGGAAAGTGACACCGTGGCAGAGATTTTCACCCTTCCCTGAACACGGCTCACTTCATCGCTGATCAGAGATCTGAATTCCCCTTCCACACCTAATCCTCCCCCATGGTAAGATGCTGGGGGCTTGTCTCTACCTGTGGGTTCTTGTGAAAATGACCACACTGCACCTCCCCCCTTCCTATATTTCCCCAGTAACACACAGTGGGAATTATGATTTTAATCGTAGCTGTTCAGTCTGGTGTATGACCCCCCGACCCCCGCCCCCACCTCCCTTTACATGCTAGTGGGAAAGGTCTGCCTGATTGGATCTTGGCTCTAAAGTCAGTACAGGGTGGGTCCAGCAGGCTCATCTTGCCCATCTCCAAAATCAGTAACCAGCTGATGTTTCCGGAGCGGCTGTGAGGCGGGCTGAAAGCACCTGTTAACTCTGGGCGGGGCGCGCCCTTCAGGACACCGGCTGACAGGATCAGATATGATCTGGAGGAAGGGACGGTGGATTGAAAAAAAGCACTCTGGCAGTCAGACCAGCACGGTTCGCCCAGCTGCTGACGTTGACTTCGTCGCTAATGGCTGGCGTTCGAGTCTCGGTGAGGCGTAATGGCTGCCTGAAAGAACGCATCTCTTGCGCATGCAGCTAATCGGACAAGTATCCAAAAAATGGAGCTGTCTGAAACGAATTGGTATCGCATCAGATAGAGGCCAGCACGTGATGGGAGAGCCCTGTAACCATGAAAGGTGCATTTGTGGCTGTCGTTATGGCAACGGACGGGTTGCCAGAGAGATGGCGAGAGAGAGAGAGAGAGAGGGAGAGAGGGAGAGAGAGAGAGAGAGAGAGAGAGAGAGAGAGAAAGAGAGAGAGAGGAAGCCTCTGTTTTGCTTATGCTTTTTTTAAAGCTGGAGGGGCTTTTTTTTCTTTCTTTAAGCTGTTGTCCATGTCATCTTAAAAATAGCTGTTATATTATGAAAAAGTTGCCAGTGGCATCACAACCTTTTGTTTTTTTAAAGAAAAATCCTTCATGGTATCATGAAAATATTATATTAAATTGAAACAAACATGATTTGTGCCATGAATTACTTTTTTGTATACACCACACATTTATTGTATACATCATTCTGGAACATTCCACATGACCTTGCCAATAAGGTGGCTTGTGGACTCAAGCAATAATGTGCAGAACATGATATGCAAAATTATCTGAACCCCAGCAGTCTATGGCATGGTGAAAAAGCTTCCCAAATATAGGCTACACACACACACACATATATAATTACAAATGCCATCTACGGTCCATGTCCACAAAAGAAGGACATGAAAGATTTATTCTTGCTCCAGATCTGTACTCTTGGTTAGATGAGACTGACCTGTGGGTGTGAAGAGGAGGGGCTGTGTGTGTGTTGTCATTTTAGGCGGTGGCCGCCGACTCGTCTGGCGCTGTCCTTCTCCCTGTCGCGGTTTGGAGGACCGCCGGTCAGTAACGGACTGTGTGTCAGTCACAGGGGGAGTGTCTATTCAGGCCCTGTTCAGGTGAACATCAGGGCCGGCCTTGTCTCCCCATCACACTCCTCTAGTGGCCAGCTGCCCTTAAACCCTTTCAGGCAAGACAATGGCGTTAGAAAGGAGATAAATTGAGGCCCCTTGAGACGAATGGTGCCTGGCAGGAGCATTTTATGCCGTTGATTCAAAGTTGAAGATTTTCTTATTTTTTGACTGTCACAGTTGTGAATTTTCCACTTTGGCGTCACTTTCACACTTACACCTCACGTGCAATACTACACAGTCTGAGTCTATTCACACACATGCAGACTAGTCTTTTAAAGGCAACACGGAGACACAACAGAAAGATTCACTTGTAGTTTAAATAAATAATCTTGAGCTGTCCTTGGAGTGGGCGTGGGGTGATCTTCCTTCAGGTTAGTTTGAGCTGAACTGGGAAATGGCTTCCAGATTTTTTCTCATTTTACTGTCTGTTTTCAGACTTCTCCACAACATTGCAGAATTTAAATAATACTGTGAGCACACACGAGTATTGAAGATGCTCTCTGTCTTTGAATTGTTCAAATATCCACTGTAATACTTCAAACTTCAAACTCATGGTTAATTTATTGACACTATTAACAACATTGCACTCCACACTGGTCATAATTGTTAGGGAACTGGCTTTTTAAAGCAAAGGTTTTATTCCCAGGTGGGGCACTGATGTTTTTTCCTGAATTGCTTCTGTAAATATTCAGCTGAGTAAATGGTTTGTATATAAACTGTGTAAGTCCCTCTGGATAAGAGTGTATGCTAAATGCCTGTAATCTAATGGTGATGACCACTTTTTAAATGTATTTAAATGTATTCATTATTTTTTTTTTCCCCATTTGTCTGCCCATTTTTAGTATCCAATTCCTTCTCTCTCTTTT
This sequence comes from Aldrovandia affinis, assembly GCA_029706075.1. Classification (NCBI taxonomy): domain Eukaryota; kingdom Metazoa; phylum Chordata; class Actinopteri; order Notacanthiformes; family Halosauridae; genus Aldrovandia; species Aldrovandia affinis. Next base: position 972,288 of record JAINUG010000110.1, read on the forward strand.
TTCATGCCAATTATCCCTCCCTTGCATGAGAACTCGCTGCCGTAGTCTGGCCAGTGGCGAGTGCTGCACTGCCTCCTTTGAGCCAGTGCCCGTCTAGGCCGAAGCCTGTCACCGACGCACAACCACTCATATATGCAGCGAGTCTTTCCTTCAGCTTTTGTCCCTCCCCCCTCCCTGGGGCGGACAGCCAATTGCCACCCCCTAGTGGCACTCCCGGCCAGAGCCGAAACTGGCGCGACCGGTAGAATTGAACCCCAGTTACCGTGGCTAGCTTCAAACGCTCTTACCGACCACATTACATTTTTATTCCACACTTAAGCATGCAGTTGTGATGACTGTAATTCTAAATCACAGTAAAATTCACTGGAGTAAATGCAGTGAAGTGAAACTTTGAGTACATATTTTACAGCTGGGAAAATGGAACCATTCTATATAACTAGTGGTGGAGATTGAGTTGGGGTCCTGGTTGGTGTGGTGGGGGTGGTCTATCTCTGGTTTGGTGTGTAGTGGAATGGGGCTTCAGAGCTACAGTGTTGTTTTCAAGGGGAACCCTTAACTCTTAGTTCTGTCTCCAGCTTGTGCTTTTCAACACAGCGATGTGGGAGCAGAATCCAGAGAATGTTCCGGGGTCTACCAGGGACCATGGAAACACATGTGAACATGAGGCTGCACTGAACGTGGTCAAGCCACTCATGCATTCAAATGTATTCAAAGCAGGGAGGTGCAGTAAATCACCACCCTCTGCCCGGGCACCATGTTCCCGCTGATACCATGATGGAGTGCGGCTCAGGGAGCAATGGGCTAAACGACTCGGGCATCCGACGGACTTCAACCCGACCCCATGCCTTGATGGCATGTACAACGTAGTTGAAACCCAATCTGGACATGCAGTTCTAATCGGGGTGCAAAGCAGGAAGTGAGCTTGGCAGATCCTGAGGAGGAGTGGACGGGAGGGGGTGGAGGAAGACTGTGGAGAGCAATGGGAAGAGAGTGCTTTTCGCTGTGGTACGTGCCAGGGATATTCTGAACTTGGAGACGTGCCTCGTAGCTCTGTTGAACGATGCCATCAAATCTGTGGTCGTTCGCTTTCTTGGGAAGCAGTAGTGACAGACAGTTCATTTCGGAGATCCTTGATTTAAACCTCAAAACCAAAGCTTTCGGAAAAGGTGGGAGCTCCTGCCCGCGCCTGCGCTTTTTCCATTAACGAGGCTTAAGACCAGCCTCTAATGAACTGAGCCACCGCATCAGGTGCTTTCCATCGCCGCCTAACAATTTAGAAGAATTTCATGCTTCATGAGTTCAATGCCCCTGGCGTCACGAAGGCAAGTGCAGTGGCTTGTCTCCCGCACAAAGGAAATTAATTTCTTTGTCTTTCGCTGGTTTCCGCACGCTGCGCTGCACACGGTTATGTGCGCTTTAATTAACCCTCACGATCAGCCAGTCATTTGGACTGAGAGAATCCCTCACATGCCCAATATTGAATCTTCTCCGAGCGGGTTATTCACAAGAGCTTGGGCCCTCAGCATTCTTATGCCTTAATAGCTTAATAGGAATCATCATTAATTCATTCGGAAAATGCCTACTTCTCTTCACCCCCATATTTGACACCAACAGGACCAAAAGCTATTGTCTGAATCTCTCCATGGGAGAACAGGTTAAATGCCTCGGATTATTGGCATATGTAGATTGATCCTCATTCCCCAGGCTACTGGGTATGAGCAGTGTTGGCACCAGGCAAGTAGTAAACAGCACTTCAGGTCACGTCCACTGTGTATGATCTCAGTGAGTTCCTATTACTCTGAATTGAATCATTAATTGGCCCCAATGTAGGACGTAATTATTGTCAGTCAGGTGTTAGGTCAGGTGACAGTTTTCCCTGTCTCACATGGTGTAAGCACATGGAAAATGACAATTATATATTCATAAAACACATGGTTACCTTATTTGTACGTGTGTTTATTAAATCATAATTGCACCATAATTGTAAAAATGGGATTATTTATGGACATTATTTTAGTTGTGCAGTATGTGTCATTGTAAATGTTGCAGGAGGAGTACATTGTATTTTAATTTGATGTTTTCACTAGATGCTGGTTTTAATGATGTAACCCATACATGTGGACAAGAGAAGAGAGATGCTGGAAAACAAAGCAGTGAACGGGAAGTACTGCTCACTGCACACTTACTGTTTCAGATTAGAAAGCCTGCTAATGTACACATGGAAAGCAGCCTAAAGGAGTTGAAAAAAAATTATTGAGGATCATATTATTAAAGCCTGCCTTTCAGCTCCCTTGAGACTCAAAATTAAATTGTTCAAATCTGCTTGAATCGGAACTTCACAGTAGACAGAGAAATTACAGTCACTTAGTCAATGAATGATTGGTGTATTAATGGATGCAGTAAGGGACAATGGGGATATTGATCTTTGGTGCCATCAGTGTTGGATAACAGATAACAGAAAATGTTGCAGTAATGAGATGGGGCCCCAATTTGGAAAAAAGTCAAGATAATGCCAATCCCTTTATGAAGGATTTGAGATTTAAAGAAAAAAATATTATAGTATACATCTTTGCTTAATCTACAGCTGGGGAGACAACAATAAATGCAGAATTCTCATGTAAGTTATCATGGTAAATTAATTTGCCACCATTTTGAAATACGGCATACAGGTTGTAACATTCTGACAGAGCCACTGTCACACTGAATGTAAGCCTTTAGCATTCAGTTTTATTTGTCTTTAAAATTAGATTAAATGTGGTATTGACTCAGCAGGTCTTGTGCACTTTTTGTGGCATGTGAACATACAAAATACCCCTGTTCGCTAAGCACTGCAAACAAAATCAAGTTTATTATTGGCTTAACACAAAGACGGTTGGGAAATGTTGCACAGTGATAGGCTAAAATAGAGGTAGCGGAACAGGGTAACCCTGCTGGCTTTGATTTATGTGTCCCTGTATCTCAATGTGTCAGAGCTAAGCATTTTATTTTAAACCCCTGGGCATGGTGTGTATCGATGAGGTGTACTACTTCACACATTTCATGCATATAATCAGAGAAGTGGTAACAATCGAAGTCACAATGTCAGAAAGTAATTCCATTGAAATGTCCCTCCATTTCACTGCCAGAGAGTGATCTAGTTGATACTGGTTCATCAAAAGAGAAAGAGAAAAAGGTGTGTGGTTTTTGTATTTGTACCTCTTTTTATCCCATTGGCAATTACACTATTCTCTGGCATCACTGCTTTGCCACCTGTGCCTACGCAGGGAGCACTGCAGCTGGAGTGAAAACACTCGCTCACTTAGCCAGTTACTATTTACAACACTAAAGGCCACACAACTCACTGCAGGAGAGCCAGTTCAGTGTGGGGGGAAGGCGTATCTCTTGCTGACGACAGCTGGTCACCTGTGGACACCTGGAGAGTGACTAGGGGTCGCTGAGCACTGACGCAGTGTTAGACCAAGGAACCCTGACCCTCTTAAATCCACTCTACCCTAATGACCCACCATTATCGCAGCCATAGTCAGCTTCTGTCATAGCACACACTCAAGCCTGCGATGTCTAGGCTATTGGAATGGCCGATCGGGAACCCCCACCCAAAATTTGTTTTTAATGTCACTGTGGCTCACCAGGCGTGTGATTTGTCTCAAGAGCATTTGGTTCAAAGCGACATCACCCTCAAGAATAAGGAACTGTGATTATCAATACTCTGAAGAGAGTGTATGTCTGAATATAGGAGAGTGCATGATTTAATAGTCCCTGCAGCAGAGTGATTGCTCTCTATATAAATTCTGACGGGTCTGCGTGTGTGCGCAAATTCAGCGCGTGGACACCGTACACGCATGTGAAAACATGCATTGCGAAATGGATAGCGGGAGGATATCGAGGTCATTTGTGACAGGGCAGCCTGCCCCATATACTGCCTGGGTTTTTAGAAAAGCAGGAACACGCAAAGCCTAATGCCAATGGGATGGTTATGTATGGGGGTATTGATGGATTTTTCCCCCTCGGCTTGCAGTGAAATGTCCTTTTGGAGCAGACATTAGTAGAATGCACGATATAGGAGGAGCAGAGTGAAAGGAGCTTTTACCAAACTTTACCACGATGTGAAATTCCCTTGTTAATGACCGGTGGTTAGACCGTGTACAGTACATGCGTTAGTCTTGCAGCACCGGAAACAGAGCCATGAGCGTAAACATTGTGTTTCAGCCTGCTCCCGTTCACTGTGTGACTCCCTCCCGCACTGGGGGAGGGGGGAGGAGGGATGCACGGGGGTAGAGAAAGACCCTGGCAAATACTGGGGCGCCCAGATTTTGATCCTGTAATCTTAGTCGGCATGTGCAGCCGGCACTCCGGAACACCGTCACAGACTCGCCTTTCCCAGGCTCTCTGGTGTCCTGGGAACCCGATAGCGCACTACGGAGCCGGGGATGGAGGGAGCGCGGTCTGGAAAAGCGCTTAAATGTTTGAGCGGGCTCCAGCATTCCCAGGGGCCGTGGATTGATTCGACAGCAGTGTAACTGGACGCCACTAGATCACCACCTGGGCTGTGAACAGTGTGTACCTTGGTGTGGAGAAGGAGAAAGAGAGAGAGAGAGAGAGAGACACTGAGAGAGAGCATGGCATACCAGACAACAGCAATTTTGACACAGACTAACTTTGTCTCCGATGAATGGTTTTGATGAATTTTTTTCCTCAACTCATTTGGATGGCGCTGCGCACAATTCATTACCACGCCTGCTTATTTATTGTATCGATTAAGGGTGTAGTTTGCCATAAATTTGAGTGAGACGAATGGAGAGCCGTGGATTCAGTGGTGGTCAGCAAGAAGAGAGGAGTGCCGTTTCAATCTCTGGAAGATCTCGTCAGATGGTAAAAAGAACGTAACCATAAAGAAGCGCCTCGCGTCATAATATATTGCATCAGTTGTTGCCAACATGGACGTTTTGGCCAACCATATTGGGTTTTGCTGAGACAAGCTCTGTGCTTAATGCTGAAATTGGCCTGCGTTCATGGGAACAGAACGAGCCGCTGTAATTCTTTGGCCTGGTTAATGTAAAGCACCAGCAAACTCTGAGTACAGAATGCACCTCGGCTTTTACCACGAGCCTCCCTTCATAAGTAGCTACATTTCAGGACTGTAGCTGTAACACACGCCTCACTGACTCAGAAATACTTTTGCTGTGGCACAAGGACGGTGGATTCAGAAAGTCACAGCTTATTTTTATGCCATTACATGTCTACATGTTTTAATCAGCCAGATCCGCTAATGAGTCCTAATGGTCTAATGCCCTTGCAGGCATCACTTGTTGCTGGCAACAGTGGGAATGAACGGAGTCAGATCTGTTTCAGACAGAACATAAATACTGAAGATTCCCATGTTGGCTTTTAAATATGTAGGCCATACCCAGATTCGAATGGCATTTGAAATGTCTTACAAGAGATGTGCAGCGCAATGCCACTTCACTCTTTTTGTGTATGGCATGGTTTTATCTCTGCACTAGTGGTTTAAGACAGAGGAATCACATAAAATAAAACAAATCTGAGGCCTCACCTGTAGGATTAAGGGTCTATCAGGGCTGAAGGACAAGGAACATATTGTCTCTGATTGGCTCTCCTACTTCACCCTTCTGTTGTGGCGATATGTCATTTTCATCTCATTTTGGAGCCATGGGATTGACCTTGGGATCGACCTTGGGATTGACTTTGTGGGCCATCCAGTCCTTCATTATATCACAATGGCTCCATTGTGAGACTGCCTTCCTCTCTTAAGACTGTTGTTAAATAAAACAAGGCTAACAAACGTTGTTCTCTCTGTTTATTTTTCCTTTTGTTACAGATAGATTTTTCTGTATTCATTGGTTGGTGTGTAAATAGACAAAATATATATTTTTATTCACATAGCTTTATGTCTTCCACGTCCAGTACAGTAGTCATCTGAGAAAGTCATTTATAGCTTACCAGGTACCAGATTAAAAAACGTAATATTTTTGTCCAATAACTATCTCTCTGAGCCCGTGTCCACCAATTATTAACCAACATTTTGACAGAAAATAATTTTCTTAATTTTTATTAAGTCTATGATTATTTTAGAGCATTCAAGTTAAATTTTTATATAACCAGACAAATTAATGAATACAAATAAGCAAAATCAACATTTTGAATGGATTTAAAATCAAATAAAATTTGGGATTGGTAGTATTTTCCTATTGGTATGACAACGGTTTTGTCAGTGTGGGAAACACTGTATGCTTGTTTAATGAACACCTAACATTTCCCCAGCACTAAAACTCAGTACTTTTTTCCTTGGCCATGAGCCACCTTGCAGAAGAGTTTTGATCTGAATGTGTTTGTCAGGAAGTCACTTTCCTCTCTTTGGTCGAGAGATTGAGAAAGAAAATATGCACCACATTGTAGTGGCTCCTAATGAGGACATACATCCTCCTCCCAGGTATCTGCATGTGCGTGAGGGACTGCATGGAGCTCTCCTATGGCGACTCTCTCAGACCCCACTGCCCCATGAGCCTGTGACCCATTCCCCAGACCTGAGTTATATCCTGTTTGACTCATGTAATGAACTTACTCAGGTCTAATGACTTGCATAACGATCGCCTGCTCTAACTACTGCATTTTATACAGGCAGGCCCTTGGAGCATTGACTTTTATTTGAGGCTGAAATGCTGTTTTTGCTGTATTCCAACAACAACCAGCAAATTGTCATTACATTTTTCCACCTATGTTTTCAGCAGTTAGATTAGAACATAGGTTAGAACATGCTATTATCAACTGCACTTATTCCTTGCTAGTGTTAAGTCTATCCATGGAAAACTAGAGTGGCCTCTGGTGCTGTACAGTAATTTCACTGTTTGCTACAAAGCTGGAGAGTAACATTACTGCATCGAAATCCTAAGACGTGGTGATACCAGCGTTTGCACTGTGAAATTTAGAGGAGCCACTGATCCTCTGGGTGATAAAGGAGTTTTCAACACCACCCTGTATCGCCTACAGTCATGGCAAGAGGCCCCTCCACATTTGCCACAGCTAGAAGTGAAATGTAGAATAATGTTGTAGGAAAGACATCTCCTTTACCTTTAGTGCTGACTTCATCACAAACAGCACTCTACACCACTGGAGAAAATGAGATCCCGATTCTCATAACCTAGTCTGCCCAGAAACACTATGGTCAGCACAAATAACCCCCGCTGGCATCTTCCTCTCTCCCTGGGCCTAACCTCCCCTGCTTGTCTTAAAGCACTCCGCCTGACCAGTGCACACAGCCTACCTTCGTGTAGATATCCTGAGTCAAATCTTACCTTTGATTTACTTCAGAAAGTAAAACAATTTGAAAGTGATTTGTCTTGTGAATCCAGTAGTGTAGTTTGCCTAAATTGTTTATTTGTCAGCTTATGTCATAAAAGCAGTTATATCAATATATTTTGAAACAGTTCTGCCACATCTTTTTATAATATGTATTTTTTTTTCCTCCAGTGGGGATTGAACCCACCACCCAAGCATTGCCAATGTCATGCTCCACCCACTGAGCCACACAGAACCATCTTTTTATAATATGTTAAGGTGACATCAATAATTCAACCTGCAAATGACACACCCGAGAGTGAAGCTCTTCTCCTTCATCAGGGGAATCATGAGCTGTGTTCCCTGCCCGCTGGATCAAATTAACCATAACTTGCCGGGCAAGAGAGCGAATGAGCTTTATTTGCAGAAACAATATCTGAGGCTGCTTTATCGATTTGCGTTCAATACCCATAGAAGCAGAACTTTCCTGCAGTAGCAGGACAGGGGGATAATCTTTGCTCACCATTTTAGAAAACTGAATTTATGAGCAGCAGCATGTCAACAGAAAGGAAGAGGAAGAAAATAATCAAAAGAGGTAGCTACATATTAAAATTCCCTCCATTCCACGGATTAATTTGTGGATGGGGGAACATAGTGACATGTAATGATATGATGCAACTAATGTAAATGTGCAGAGCACCAGGGCCTGCGAGGTGATCCTTCCAGCTCCTCTCCAGGATGTGGTGCGTAAGAAATCCTCTCCAGTACTTCCAGAACTGGTCCCACGCTAAAGTCGATTTCTCCAAGTTACTTCCAGACCATTGGAGTTTCAGGGAGATTGGTTTTGCTTTGCTTGACTGTATCATTCCAGACAGCTGTCTCGGTTTTGTACAAATAATAAAAAATAAGAAGCACAAGTATGAACGCAGATTAGCGTGTGCACTCAAGAAAGTTCCTTGATCATAATCATAAATCAATTGCTTGTTCTTTGGTGCTTACATTTGCAAACAGTAAGTTCTCACCCCTGTTTATCTTCTGTGGAAATTGAATACCGCTGTACACTACACATTATAAGAATTCAGGAAGGTATGGCAGAAATGCGGAGGGGGAGCAAGCCGACCGCCGCTAGACTTGGGCATTTCGTTCAGCTATGCTGTCTTGGCTGCCCTCCAGCCCAGCTCTTAGGTGGCTTTCTTGTAACACGGGCGGGAGCAGGTATCAAATGCGTCACGAGGGGATGGAACACGCTCCCGTGGCTGTCCCTCCTACACCTGAGCCGTGGCACAGCTCACGGACAATAGCCACGCACGGCATGTGCCAAGACACCTAGGAAAACGGATCTCCTGCTTTGTGTCCAAAACACAATACAAGCTATTAGAGCACTATGCTGAGAGGAAAGTCAATTCTGTCCGGAACCAGCCTGGGTGTTTGAATTGGCACTCGCACTCTCACTCTTAGGCCTGGGGTGAGTGATATATGGCTCTTTTTTGGGCTCTTCTTGGGCCTGGGGGTGACTCATCCACTGAGTGGCGGCCCCCACCCCCCTTCCAGCACAGGGGCCTGGTGTTGGCCGTGCCTCCGGCCAGTCGAGGCGGAGCAGGGCAGGGCAGGGCCTGCTGGACGTGTCCTTCCGGAGGAGCCTTCATCCCGCTGACTGACATCCCCCCCTCTCCCCGTTGGCCCCGCGCCTGCTGGAGGGGCCCAGGCTGCGTTCACGCTGCGCGTCTCCGTCACCGGCTCGCATGGGGGAAACAGCGCAGATCCGGCTCCCTTTGGGTCTTCCTCTGCAGCGTAGAGCTGCACCAGGGCCAGCGACTTCAGTGTCTTTTTAGAAATGATGATGGCAACAATGAACAAATACAATGAATAATATGCCTTTGTTTTCATACAATAATTACAAATATTATAGCACACATTGCAATCAAATTGTTACATGGCACTTAACAGTATTCTATTGACAGTGGTCATACAAAAATGAGACTAAGTGGGATAAAATGAAAAAACATTTCCTTGACCCCTTGCAAAGCATGTAAAGCGATATACATGGTTTCATATGGCATGTCAGTCACCGTCAGTCCACCATAGAGCAGTGAGAGAGGGTGTAGGGTGTGCCTTCAGGGGCCAAAAAGGATGGGTAAAAAGAGAAGAAAGTGTGACAATTTGTGTGTATGGGTGGTGTGTGTGTGTGTTTATGTGTGTGCGTGTGTGTGTGTGGGTATGGATGATTATTTGTAGTGTGCATGTGTATGTGCATGCATGCATGAGTGTGCGCACTTGTGTGTGCATGCGTACGTGTGTCTGTGTGGGTACGTGCTCGTGTACATGTACGTCTGTGATGTGCCAGGTGCTTTGATGTTCCACTCTCTTGATAGCTTCTCTTTTATTTGTGTCTGGCCCAGCCACGGTTGAGTCATAGTGAAAGGTGAGATTACTCATATGGTTCACAGAGCTGTCAGAGGCAGTAAAATCCAGTCCAGTGCCATTCTATTTCACCAGGTGTAAAGCAAACTGAAAATGGCACTCTGAGCATAAACAAGAAACTATTCTGCCAATACGGAAGCCAGCAATGGCAGGTTGTGTCTTAACAAAGTATCTACCTGACCATTTGAAGAATATGAAAACAAAACCTGTTGCACATGTATATATATTGTATAACTGCCAAAATAAAGGCAACACCAACATAAAGTGTCTTCATAGGGCGTTGGGCTACAATGAGCCACCAGAACAGCTTCAATGCTCCTTGGCATAGATTGTACAAGTGTCTGGAACTCCATTGGAGTGATGCAACACCACTCTTCGATGAGAAATTCCACATTTGGTGTTTTGTTGGTGGTGGTGGAAAATGCTGTCTCATCAGCACCGCTCCCGAATAACCAATAAGTGGGGGGGGATCTGGTCACTGAGATGGCCATGGCATATGGTTTACACTGTTTTCATGCTCATCAAACTATTCAGTAACCACTTGTGTCTTGTGGATGGGCCATTGGCATCCTGAAAGGGACCACTTGCATCAGGATATAAATGTTTTACCATAGGATGAAGGTGATTACTCAGAATGACTTTGTATTTATTGGTCCTTACCTTGCCCTCTAAGGGGGTTGAGTGGACCTAAACCATGCCAAGAAAACGTACCCCACACCATAAGAGCTGCCAGAACCCTTCATTTACTCAAGTATTTCCTTTATTTTAGCAGTTACCTGTGTGTATTGATCTCCACTTGCATTTTTAGCATATTAATTTCCAATGCATGAATTGAATCCTTTTTTGATTTTGTGGCTCTTGTCAGTGTTGAGCACAATCAAAATGGTGGAAATGTATAGGCTGCTTTTTTATTTAACCTTTATTTAACCAGGAAGTCTCTTTGAGATTGAAATCTATTTTTCAAGAGAAACCTGGCCAGGGTAGCAGCATTAGACCTACACAATAGTTGCAGACAATACACATAGACAGCTATTCAGTGTGGAGGAACATGGCATCTCAAAAACATTTACATTCCTCTGTCATAGTATCTTGTATGACTTTTAAAATCACCCGGTGGTATGAGATCAACTATCTGAGATCAACTTGTCTTGGCTGACGAGGCATACGAGGTGCAGAACATATAGAAGAGATGTGAGAAAACTTGTTTGTGAACAGTCAGAAATTCCTGTCTGTTTATTTATGAACAGCACAAAGCATAACAATAAATGCACAAGTACTGCTTTAAACAGACCAATTATCCTGAGAGACTCAGTGGGCAGAACAGTCATGCCATGAGCGCAGCCTGAGTCCTGTAGCCGCAGCTTTGAGACCGGGCAATTAGTCGTTAGCCGACTGTCACCGAGAGTCCGCGGAGGTGGGACACGATTGGGTTCACTCTGCCAGCGTTATCCTCTCCGATCAGTGCTAGCTCTCCTGTAGTACTGCGTGGCCTGTAAGGCTCCCAGAAAAAGAACATCAGAGGAATGCATGTACTTCAGGTGAGGCGTGAGGAAAAATTGGCGATTCCAAATTGGGGAGAAAATAAACGGACAAACAAACAAGCAGCCAATAATTTAGTTACGGAAATGTGTGCGGCAGTGCATGGTCACTGGTGCGGTCTTCAGGCATCGATCATGGTTGTGCATTCATTGTTAGTCATGGTCATCATTATTTCATAATAAACGGACGGAAATCCCTGACTATTCACACAAAGGTCTCTGGTATCATTTCTATATGGCTTGCATCATTGTTGAACCAGACATGCCCTTACACACAAGTACACGGTGTTTGCCTGTCTCATGCAGCTAAATGTCCATTCACATCATGCAATATTCATCCTCTTGCACTGTAAGCATTATCTAAATCAGTGTCAGCAAATAAATACCCAAGTGAACAATGCAGTAAATCTCTATTTATTAGCATCACAATGATGATTCCTTAATGGTGGCTAAACCAACACATTTGTATGAGCATTTAAAGGTGGGGGCACAGAATTAGTAATGCATTATTCATCTCTTTAAGGTTTGCATTCATATGGAAGTATTTCAAATCAATTTGTGATTTCATATTTCTCAGCATCCAGAGTTCACCAAACTCATGGTTTTATCATCCGTATCATGACCGAGTAATGCAGGCAACTTAATTAGTATTGATGTAGTTCCTCTTTGACTTTGATAATGTAATACGCTGTGATAAACTTTACTAATGTAATGTTCAGAAATCGGTTTAGAGGAGCAGTATAAGATTTCCTAAAGCTGGCACAGAGGAGCTGAACCTAAACCGAGCAAGATTTAAGTCTTTGAATCTTCTCTTAAATTTCTAAAGGTGTTAAATACCCCTGCCCCCCCCGGCCCCCCTGAGTTAGAAATAATAATCTTCCACATTTACAAGCGTTTCCTGAAATCCCTGGCAATCCACAGCATCTTGGCCTCCATTGGCACTGCCTATCAGTCTTCTGACAAGAGACAAATGAACAGACCTGGATTCATGAAAGGGGGTTTACTGAATTATGCCACGTACAATAGGTTCTGATTGGAACCAGAGATCTTCTCTTACTGCAGGCTCATATTGTGCTGTGGGCCAGTATTAGGTAACGTCACCCTATTATTATGATGTAACCGTGTTTTCTCTGTGCCTCTTTCCACCTCTTTTCAAAAGTATATTTTCGCTGAAGGCATATGTTAATACTATATTGTGAATTCTGCTTCCACAAAGTGGGAAAGAAGTGGGCGTGGTCTGAGTAGGAGGCACCATCTTGGGACGCAACCAAAGGGGCCCAAGCTGTAAAGGTGATATAAAGTGTTATGTAAAGTTTCTCACAGCCTGTCTGTCCCCATCACTATTTGAATCCATATAAATGTGTACATAATAGCGTTGAAACCAGAAGGCCTAATGAATCATTGTGTTTAGGCACACGTTAGGTATAGGAACTCACTGCTTTGTGAGATTTAGATTGACAGCTTGGGCCCTATTTTGGTGAATTATGACGGTGTCGGTAACGCAGACGCAAAGCGAAGATGGTGGCACTTTAAATACTAGTGCGCTAATGCTATAGCAAATTGGCAATTTCCTGACATGACAGTTTTGCGCGGCTGCCAGGAGCGCTTCTCAAAAGAGGAGAGCGAGGAGGTGCGGAAAAGTTGGCACGCGAATCAGGGGGGGAAAACAAGGCGCACATTAATTTGTTATTTTCATGATTTGAGTTTATATTTTGAGACCTACATTGTTAAAAGAAAGTGTTTTATTTTACCATCTCTTTTTTTCCTTATTTGTAGGCTTTCCAACTTAAAAAAAACAACGTTTATTTTCTTCTAACTTAATGTAATTGTTAAATGGAAAGCAATAAATAACTGCATGTACAGCCGATAGCCGTCTGGCAAACACCGGCTACCAAACCCAGGGTATCGCTCATGGTATCGCCTTCACATATCGCCTATCGCATTTTCTGTAATGCAAATGGAAAGAATAAAACCCTTTCACATAAGAAAAATTGTACATACAAACATATATTTATTTGACAGGTGTATCTTACTGAACGGTAGCGATGGATGGCCTGTTGGCTTCAGTCTTTCATGTCCGTGCATTGAATAACCACAAGCTGTGGTGAAATAGTTTTTAGCTTAATTGATTATGCTTGCAAGTTACCCATGGATTGGACGATTTGCCTCAATGTGGGGGGAAATTCACAATATCAATAAAGTCACCAAATTGCACAGAGTGCCAGCATTTGCGCTAAGAGGTGGTCGAGTTGGACGTTAACGCAAACGCATTATTTGACACCAAACTTGCATAGCACTGTTTTCATAGTCACACCCCCTATTGCGCTGCCCAGCCCATAGTCGCGCAAACGCCTTCATTGCGCACCACGAAATTGCCAAATTTGGCGGAGACGGGAAATATTCTGTTTGCGACAGACGAAACTGGCAATTCGCCTGCGCTAAGGCATAATGCCGCTTAGCGCTGGCACGAAAATAGGGCCCCTTATGTTAAAATCTATCTTCACCTAATAATTGTAATTATAAGATGGCATCTGTTGTATTACTATCCGAGGTTGATCTAATTTGCCCAAAATAGCTATTGTAAGAGCTACAGCTCTGCAATATTAACGGTTTTCAGAGCTGAATGAACCAGTGCCACCCATAGGAGATGATTAGGCACATTTTACATGTGCGAGGGCCCAGTAGCCCAGGCAACGCTTTAAACGTTTCCACTCAGAGGCGGAACTCAGTGTTCTTATTACACTGCCATCCACTCAGAACTGTGGCTATCTGTGAATAGACTGTGGCCTGCACCCAGACCAGCTGACGTCACCTCGAACGTCAGGCTGAATAGAACTGGCGAACGTGCAACAGCCAAAGCTCTATATTGCTTCCATGGAAACATCAATGAGAGTAGCTATACCTGGATTTCCAGAGGGTTGAAAATTACTCTGGTGATTGGTGGGTCACAGATAAACCATGCAAAACCTTCGTTTATTTGCCTGTAGTTGGCTACTAAATGTGTTCAAATTGAGGTGTTTGGCAGTCTACCTATGTTCGATTAAGGGCAGTAGTTATCTTAGCATAACCAATGGTTAAAACTGGGTGCAATCAGAAAGCATGCCAATACATCCATGACAGCCATTCAAATCAATAGTTGTTTTCTGCAATTTACCCAAAGTCAAACCCAACAGAAATTGAAGTAGAACACATATTTTACCCACAAATGTAAGTACATAGGCCATTTCATAGGAGAAAGAGACTCGCCTTGTTGCTTTCTGCTGGGCTTGACCCTTTGGTCACACACCTCTGAAAACACATTTCATTAGCAGTGGCTTTTATTCTCCTTTGATATAAATCTTAAATCTTAAAGATCCAAGGATGTATTGAAAGACAGCTCAAGAAACATTGTAAAGTGCATTTTAAATTCTTTTCATATGTTAAAAGCCCTATATAGCAGTAAATGTCAGTCACTCAAACAAAAGAGAAAGAATAGACTGTTTTTAAAAGCTTATTTTAAAGTGACTCTCTCTTTTTCTCTCAATTGATTTATCTATGGCTCACAGTTTGAGTTTTAAAGGTCACAGCAACCTTGTAAGCTCTTTTCAGAAGCAGTTTTGGAGTTGAAGTAACAGTGAAAGACAATAACTGTCACTTTATAGCAAGTAATTAGCTCCTCCAGTTGCCTTTCCTTGTTGTTCAAGCTATTTTGTTCATCAAGCCCTTTTTCATATCTTTGAGAAAAAGTTAACAGTAAACTCTTTAACTCCCTGTATCAATTGGATTTCCAATGGCTGCCATACTCCAAGGAACCAGTAGCCCCAGTAGCTATGAGCTTGACCTGGGCTGAACTCTCTCCCCCATGTTGCTTCACAATGCCCCTCCCCTGAGGGACACAAGACTTTCTGAACCCAGCTGCCCAGGCACGCTAAAGAGGCTTATGGGAGTGACCCCAAGAGGGCCGGGGGAAGGGTTCAGACACAGTCGCTTGTGAGAAGATAAAGTCCCCTCTGGAACTCGTGACAGGCTGGCAGCTTGAGTACGAATCTCATTTGCGGTGAAGCGTTTGATGCTGCGACTCGGTGTGCTGCGATAATTAAGCAAGAGCGGAATGGAGGGAGTGGGACATTCAGCCTTATGTCTGACTCGACAGCTATTTCCTCCCTGGCAGGGGAGAGTGCCACTCGTGCTGGCATCTGGAACATTTCCTGGGAGTCTGGTTTTAAAGAGGCCTCCGGGGAGGGTGGGGGGATACTCGCGAAGGAAATATGTTCTTAATTAAAGTGAAGGGGATAGTGTGAGCGAGGGGTGGAGGGGTAGAGGTCGCATTGACCGGACCTCCTCTCTCCCTGATGTGGAAGAGGGCTCCGTTTTCACCATAGGCCTCTGTGGGGTGGCGAGACCCCATCTGCCTCTCTGTGGCAGCCATGTCACCCTACCACCCTTGGGTGTGTTATGCCCAATCACAATGATTTTATTAACTGACCGGCTGAAACACACAAACTGGCCCTGTGCAGTCTGTTGTTTAATAATAATAATAATAATGTTTGTGTGTTTTTTATTATTGGTTAGGATAAATGTCACAGTACAGGTTGTGCTGATTGTCATCTCACTCATCTCAGGCACGCATGCAAAGAATGCAAGTAGAAGAAACAATGGCGTACCCAAAGCCCGAGACCAAGAATGTTGAAATTGTTCTATGAATTATTGAATGCATCATGCATTATCATCCATCCAGTATGTCATGACATCCAGTGATAATTGTCTTTTAATGATCGGAACAACCGGCAGTAATGACCACTGACAGATATTTGAACTGTGTTGTATTTAATATGCAGGCAACAGAATGTACATTTTAGTATTAAAATATAAATATTTTAAAAGTCTCCTACTGACAATAAAATGATTGAATATTTATATTTTTACAACGTTGTTATGATATATAATGAATGTATTCTATGAGAAAGCTTATTAAGGCTAGTCGAGAACAGAAGGCAAAAAAATAAACCTCTAAAATGGCATCCATTGTGTCTGGTCTCCCTCTGCTCTGCTCCAGTAGCTGTCAGCCAGAGGACAAGCTAATTGCATGTTTCCTGAAGAGGGCAGGGCATTAGCAAGTCTGCAAGGTCACAGTAAATACACGCAGTAAATATACAAATTCCAAGTTTGGTCAAATAACATTGAAAAAATCACAATATTTTAAGCCACAGGCTGTATAAGGAACAACAATGAATTCTGGATATGGAGCGGCAATGAAAAAATACATTTCAATAGCATCTCTCCATCTGAAGGGTGAGGCACAGGCATGTAACGTTTCGATCTCGCACTCAAATCGCTCACACGAGTGTGAAACGTGTGGTGTGGCGCGTCTGAATTGGGCTCGGAGCAGAGCAGGGTTTGTGCTCGTTCTATTTGTGGCTCCTGTGCGCTCATGTCAGTTGCCTAGGAGATCCTTGGCTGAGTCCCAGCGGGGGACTTGCACTGACCTCGCCTGCAGAGGCGGACACGGCGGAGACGCCGAAAGTCTCCGGAGCGTTCCCTTCCCCGGGTCCCGTTCTCCCGCGGCCCCCGACCACCTGCTCCACGTTGAAAACGGGGGCAGCGTGGCGGACGTCCCCCGGCCGTGGCTCCGACAGATGGCCGCCTCCTTCCCTTCCCCTCCCGCTGTTGCACACCGCTCTGCCGCTTGCAGGCTAATTCCTCCTTAAGTCCACGCTAAGTTGCTGATCTCCTCACCAGAATAGTTTGATGCTCACTGAACCCCTTCTGTCCTCTCTTGTCCATAGGTAAGTCTCCCAATCACACCGCCATCGCCACCGCACACTTTCAGCGGCCGCGCCTCTCCCCCCCAGCATGGTGCGCCCACCATACCGGCAGGATGCAGGCTCGCGCTAATACCCCCGACAACTGTGACGTAAGGGCTTTGGACCATGGTAAGTCACTTGATGGCCATGGGTACTTTTTATTTATTTATTCGTTTTTTGGCTGTTAGCTTGCGCTGGCTGTAGATGCAGCGGTGCTTGGGGGTCAAGCAGAAGCCTGACACCTCCCAGAAGCACAGCCGGCCAGGCCAGGGTGCGGGTGCTCCAGCTTGGTGAGAGACGGGCGCAGGTGTTGAGGGGCGAGCCCCGTTTTTGGCCGGTGGAGGAGGTATTGATTTGTATAAGGCAGCTCCAAGGATTTGTCAGTGCTTAGCCACAGGTCAGCGTTTTTAAACTGAGCGTTCGGGCCGGTCTTGGAAAGGCTGATGGCACACCGAGTGAGCGGTGAGAAGGGATGGCGGGCAGGGAGAAATTGAAGCACAGCTACTTGAATTAAAACTAAATTGGAGAGGGAAAAATCTTCATTAGAACTGCTATAAATAACAAAACAGTTAATTTGCAACCCGGGTACAGATTATTTGATCAGATATTGACAGTTTGTGTTGAACTACTCTATGTGAATGCCAGTATATTCTTTATTTATTTCAAAGGATGCTGTAGGACTCTACAGACTAGAGTACCAGTATTACAGACTGCATGGGGACATAGTTCTGTATGAGTCATTCTAATAACTAGAATAGAGAAGGTTATTACAGCACTTGTACAGTTTTTTTCTCCATCAACCTAACCTTTATAGAGGTCTGTTTTTCATGATTTGTTTGCCAATAGATTTATGTACTGTAGCATCTATTGTGGTGCATGTAGGTCCTATCTCTAAAGTTTCTCATGCTTACTGAAGCAATTTCTCAGGCGCTTCTTCAGTGAATTAAAGGCCTTTTCACGCCATCGACTTGTATTTATCATAGTTATTGAATGTAATGTTTAAAATAAGGATATTCATGATGATTACAGTCACAGAATACAATTTCAAGTGTTTTGGTGCTGTAAACAGCATCACCCTGTGTTTTTCGTCCAAGACTCTGGTCTTACCCATGAGGCATGTCTGGACTCTTCACACACGGGTGCTTCCAGCCACCCAGATCTCAAAGCCTCAATAAGCAAGACTCCATCACTATACAAAAAAATATACCTTTGCCGGACAGCAAAACAAACGTAACCTCAGGACCTGAAAAGGTGGCTGGGTGTTGAGACCAAATGAGGCAAAACATTTACAGTGGGACTAAACATTTACCCTGAGAGACAGTGCCATCATGACGCTGTGCGTCGAGGGCGTCGGCTCGTGGACGGCCCACCGAGGGAGAGCAGTGGTAATGCACCGGGCGTTATGTAAGTGCCGGGCCAGAAATGACAGGCGATGGACCTTGCACAACAATGGCTTCTCCTACATGACATTTGAGGACATTTCCAGTGAAAGGAGCGGGGGAGGGTGTGGGGTGGCTGGAGGGGGAAGGGGGTGGCATGGCAGAGCTTATCAGTTTGCACAGGAACTGCTCCAGAGGAGGGCAGGCGGTATACGGCATCCGAGCTCTTTTGTGCGCATTGTGTGCGCACCGTTGGAATGAAATACAAATCCGCAAAGGACTGATTGATTGCCTCTCCTTCTTTCCTTTGCACAGGAGTGAGTGAAAAGGAGGGTGGGGTGGGTGGGGGCCAGGGGGCAGTTTGTCAGGTCTTGACGTCGGTCAGGACGGATTGATAGACGCATTAATTGAAAATGTACGATTGCTGGACAGCACATTTTGTCTTGCGCTTCCTTCGGAGAATTGGAGAGTCTGAAGACAGAGCCCTGTGATTAGTGACTGAGGTAGCGTAGGCCCTTCACATCATCATGGCCATTCTTTCCCGGGGCGTATTTACTTAATTAAGAGATCCATCTGAAGAGATGCACAATAAGTTACTATGGAGCCGTTTGCAAAGCCCAATCAGCAGTCTGGCTGGTTGCTTGTCTTTGATTCATTGCGAGTAATTTATGGTAATTTCACAAGTGCATTCAACACAGTAGCACTTGTGATGTTCAATTCCATGGTAGAGAGCAGCAGCACATGTGACGCTGGTTCATTATACTGTATCACTGGATTTGCAATTTGTAGAAGTGCAGGTTCGAATCCTGATGGGGAACATCCAAAAGTTGTACTACCCTTTTTAAAAATGCCTTATTGCTTAAGGAACTGGGATGGTAACCCAATGGTTGCAGTTCAAATTCCCAGGTGGGATAATGCGGTTGTGCCCTTTAATCAAGGTACTAGAATTTTTTCAGTGGACGTTCAGCTGCACAAATGAACAATATGTCAAAATGACTATTTGCTAATCCAACGAATAAGATAAGGTTATTTTCAAAAAGAATGTAATTTACAGCAAATAAAGTATTTTTTCTTGTTAAGATGATGTTTTGCATGGTAATTAAAACAGCCAATGCAGAAATCGTTTTTTAGGTCTTTGGGGATTCCTCTCTTCCATTAAGTGCATATTGTACCCAAGAGAATATACTGGATATGATCAGTGGTCAAAACATTCTGTCACAATGATACAGACGGTAATTAGTATTACAATCGTCATGATTATAATTTTTTTCATTCGTAATTTCAGTTGAAGAATACGAATCGGTGGTAAGTGGCACGACTGTTATGCATGACTGTTATGTAACTATGGCGAGGTTCCATAGCTGCACTCTGTGTCCATGTATGGGATTGTTCCCCTGCCGGGCAGGAGAGAGCCCAGGAGACTACGAGATCCTGTGGTATGGAGGGCATGGTGTTTGTATCATCTTCAGTGAAAGTGTGCTATTAAACCCCGCCGTTTGTTTGTGGAAACCCCTTCCATGCCAACGACCTTACAGTTCAAGAGGGATTTTTGCAAGCGTAAGTCTCTTAAAGTGAAACCATATTTTGGAATGAATTGGGACAAAGTGATGCATTTCAGCCCTGTTTCTTTTCAGTTACCACGGCTATGTAACTTAAAATAGGTTTTTGTCTCATCTTGACGTTTATATTGTTTCATAAGACAGAGGCAAAAAGAAGATATCTACCCTACTTGACCACACCCTCATGAGATTTCAATATTGATTACTGAAGAATCTTCTCAATGTTATTATTGTAGGCCATGCAACTATTTTCAGCAGTGGGGTTCAGCACTACCTGGTGTATGTTGCAGAATAACCTTGGCTTGATGTAGTGTTGGAAAGGTTACGATGCAGCTACGGCGAGCCAGGCATTTAAGCAAATGCATACCGTCTAAGTGCTAACCATAACTAGTTTGAATGATTTCATAGGAGCAATGAAGATTTGAATAATGAACAAATGTTTTTCCTTAGCCAAACACACTCAAGTCTATGAATTCTTGAGTATACTTGAATTCTAATGAGTTTTGAAGTGTGGCTCTTGTGTGTCTGCAGTTGCTGAAGGACAGTTCCAAGTGGGGGAGTAATTTTTGGTACTAGGCTTTAGTTTCAGGTTGGCATGGGGCATAAGAAGAGCAAATTGCAGTTTTTCAATTTTTTTAGACTTCCATCGCAATGCAGTTCTGTTTATATTTAATAATATCTTGTGTGAATACAATCAAATGTTAGTACAGTCCAAGAAAAGCAGTCCTGTGAACCCAGTGGGCCGAGAACAGCAGCATACTCTCATTGAAGCGATGGAGACACAGGCTGTTTGTACAAATAGCTTCCTACGGAGTTAGAAATGATTATACTCACTTGTTTGTTTGTTTGTTTGTTGTTTGCACCTGTGCACCAGAATGTAGCAAAACATTGGAGATGACAGCTCAGTCTGAGAGATTTATCAGGTATGTTTTACATATAGCGTGTGAGGTGTGTGGAGAAAGGCCGAAGTCTCCTGAACATCCACGAAATGGAGCAGCGTGCAGGTTGACCTTTAGTCTGTGTGCAGTTAGACCTGGACCTGGCCTTGCCTCACAGCTGTTTGCTGATACAGTACGTAACAGCAATTAGAGGCAGTGGCCGTGAGGATTTGCGCCTTGCTGCAGGCCCAGCACCGTGGGAAACCTGACCTCCTTGATAGTGTGCTGTACAGAATGTACAAACACCCCCACTGGTACTGCTCTGATCAAACATCACGTCTCTAGCCTGGGGTGTGCACCTCACCACTACAAACATGCACGCAATATATGGTGTTTAACCAGGATGGTGTATGTACATCACCAGTACCAAAATGCATGGAATTCATTAGCACATGAGAATGGTTCAAGAGGAGAACAGGCCCATCCATGCTTGTCATTTTACCAGCTGGCGGATGGTGGATGTGAACATGCCATATTTATAGTTTTTAATATTTTTGCTTCATTACTATGGACGAAAAAAGAGATGCCATACAGAAACGAATGTGTTTAAAGTACTAGAAAACTAATGTTTTCAAGGCTGTTACCTTCCCACCTTGTTCTCATTCTAGAACTTAGGCTATCCATTGCCTTAGCATTCAGTTGGCTCGGCACAGTTGGCTTGAATTTGAAAAGTCCTTTTTAGCGCTTTCGTGTTTTCAGCTTCAGCTCTAGAGCTCTGGGTGATTTGTCATTGTGGGGGAGGAGGGAGGGGGCGGGGACATCTACATTTTGCCAGTCTTAGTGGCTGCCAGTGTCTAAACATTTGGACTCTTTAACTGCGAGCGTCAGAGAAAGTGCACGACCTCTCTTTTGACCCGTCCAAGAACGGCCACTGTATGGGGGCTGGAACGGCAGATAGCCTCACACTGGGAGAGGACAGTCCTTCAGGAGCAGAAACAAAGACTTCTCTATCCAGCTTCTCCCTCCGTCTGGACCTGCCGCTTGGGTATGAGCAGCTCCGAGCAGTAATGTCACCAGACAGACTGTTTCACTTGAGTGTCTCAGAGGCCCTTCTCATCTGAGCCCTGAGCTGCGTGAGATGGTGGTCTGGAAGGGATCGAAGCGTTACGGCTGTCACTCAAATGAAACCCTCTCTCTCCTCCCCCAGCCACCGAGAACAGGTTTGATGCTGATTAAGATCGAGCAGCCCAATTTTTCTCCCTTCGTAAACCCGGCTAAAATATGCCGCTAGAAACAATCAAAACACATAAGTCGAACAAATAAATACTCAAACTGAAACAGCTGTACATGTAATGTTCCCAGCCAGTCCCAAGGATATGTAAACTGGGCTAAAACACAAATCTCAAGGCCAAGTTTGTGGCGAAAAGCAAAAAGCCCTGATTTGAATAGCGCTGGAACCGTACCGCGATATCGACCATCTACAGCTGTGTGGCTCTGGGCCTGCCAGGAAGGCAAACTGTGGCTTAACTCTTCCTCCTCCCCCCGACGCATTGTGGAAGTGCCAAACGGCGATGAGACGATATTGAGTCCCAGTGAATGGGCCCGCGCATTGAATTCTGCTTCCTGCTAACACGCTGGGGGACGTACGGGAGCGGCTTCTGTGTGTCAGCCACATCACGGAAAATGTGAAACTGAGGCCGCCTTGTGACCCGCAGCTCCTCCCCCCCCCCACATCCGCACATCCTTTTGGTCCAGCACCAGCCTGCGCGCCCCCTCGCCAGTCACTCTCACACTGAACAGGCCTTTCCACAGTCTGCCAAAGCCCTTTCAATGGAACTGCTGTTTTAGGACCCACATTCTGGTGCCCCGCCTCCTCCACGTCTTATTATAGGTGATGGCGCATGCGGTGTTATTTTACTGCCATGGGTATTGATTCTGTTTAACGCTCCTGTTATGACTCTTCATTGTCCACAGCAGGAGCACCGTACCCGAGGGGTATCTGGAGACACAGCGCTGACTCATGTTTAGTCTCCTCTGGGCCCTTGTGGTGATGGTGTCTAGATTGGCCTTCATCTTAATTTACTGATGATTTGCATCAGGATAACCACGCGTTTGTTTTTTCCATTTTTAATATTTGCGGTCAGCTGTTCTCAGCACGGGTGTCAGTTTTGGCCTTTTCACTGGAAGGTGTCGAGTGGTGTGTTTGAGTTAAGCCTAAATGGGTTACCGGAATGGAAATGGTTGAATAATTTTGTGGCCAGACGTGTTTGTACAGTGGTGGTGGAACAACAGTTGTGCACTACGTAGAGCCCGTTTCATAAGAGTGGACATACATGTTTTTATTGTGCTGTACAGTACTAGTTTCATTATTTAGAGATTAGATATTTTATGTGGAAATGTTTGAACAAGGTGAGGTCTGGCAATTACACTCCTTATACAATGCAGCCTATTCAACATGGGATAAAGTCAATACCGTCTTTCCTATAGACGTCATCAACAAATAAATGGCTACTATATGTGTGTGTGTGTGTGTGTGTGTGTGTGTGTGTGTGTGTGTGTGTGTGTGTGTGTGTGTGTGTCTGCTAAGCAAATAAATAGTGTAATGGAATTTTGGGACATTATCAATATTTTTCACTATTTTATAGTGTAGCTATTTTGCTCGTCATGGGTACTGAGTAATATTTTATTACTCAACATTTCAACAACAGCCCCTCGTTGGAAAAAGAAAAGCAGATATTTTCATGCAATTCTCCAGGCCTCTTTTCAGAGTGTCAGGAATGGTAGCCTCCCCTGTTTTCTAGCCCGAAGGAAAGCTAATGAAGATGGACGTGCCTCCATTGTTTATCACGGGTCATTTGGGAACAGGGTAGGGGAGCATGAGAGCCCCAGACAGTTATTCTTCTCAAGGGAAACAGTTCCATAACACATCTGTCAGCCTTAAACCGTTTAACATTTATCTCCCAACCCCAGTGTCATTTCACATCTGCATCCACAAATTAACTGGATTTCTCAAGCAAAAGTGTTTAACATCAGAGCTCGTGCCATCACTTTTGTGCTCTAAGTTTAGTTAATTAAGTCAAGTCTTAGTGCCGTTGGTGATTTCGATTGCAGGGTGTTTTGGATGTGCCCGTGTTTCTAATGACAGGAAATTGGTTGGCTGTGCCTGAGGTGAGCTGGAGGTGTTTCCGAAGCAGACTGACCTGAGCTGATGGCATGTTGACCAAACCGATAGCCGGTTGGTCCAGTGCCCAGGCGAGTCAAGTGCAAGTAAACGTATTTATCTTATTTATGTTATTGCTCTCGTTATGAATCTTGGTGTCGATCCTCCAAACACAGCCCATTTTACAAGCTAGAAGACAGATGACTACTTTGTATTTGCTTTTATTGACACAAAGAAACATAATAAACAAGCATGTGATCACTTCTTAGGCGCAGGAGGTAATGGCTCTTAATACTATTTGGGCTGAGTTGTCAGTTCAAAGTGACCTGGATGAAGCATTGTGCAGTTTGAAGATTAATCTTTACATATTGGACCATCTGAGAGACATGGTGGTGATCGCAAGAACACGATAACTGGTAGACAAAACAAGGCAAATAGACAAAGCAGTAATAACTGCAAAATGTATATATTTTAGATTTGACAGACAGCATATTGAGGATGTGCATGCAAGGCTGTAGGGAGATTGAAGAGCAGTGCACCATAGGTCAGGGAAACTTCCATGAACTCAACCACAGAAACAGGTGCACACAGGAGTACACGAGGACTGCATATACATACTCATGTCCACAGCTAACTGCCAGAATAAAGGATTCTGGATTTTGACTCCAGAATGCAAGGTACGTTTAAAGGTGCTCTTGGCGATTTGTAGAATGCAGCCACAATGAGCATTTATCCGCTTGTTTTCTAACTTGGATTGCCTGGCACGACACGCTGTTTACAACAAATTATGTAATGAAAGCTTATATCGAGAATGTACAGTTCTGCCATTGCTGGATAGACATGAAGCCCTCCGATGATCCTTTTAACTTATGATATTTGAGCAAGGCGAGAGCTAATTAGGGTCATCGCCATTTACGCTGTACGGGGAATCCCATTTCAGAACTTCGAAACAGATCTAGAACTCATACTCTTTATCTCTGTAGAGTTACAAATGGATTAGTGACAGATGCCATTTAAGAACATTCTGGATCACCGACCCCACCAATGGGTTTAATTGAAACGTATGCTCCCACAGAGCAGATGTCAGTTCTCTTCAGACAAGGATGTTTGAAGGGACACACTTTAGCTCAATCAATTTGTCAACTTCTGTATCCACATGTTGTGTTAAGAAAATTTAAAATAAGATTTTAAAAAGGTGTCATTTTAAAAAGCATCCTTGGATCTTGGATATTGCCAATATTGCTGAGGTCAGAACTGACATACAGATCTCGCAGAATTCCTCTCACCATATCCCCCTGTTTTTTTCTCAGGGCTTCGTATAATCCCATCAGCGGGGTGTGAATGCTCACCAACAGCAGCTGCACGTTTCGACTCCTGGAAGAAAAAAAAAGCGAAAGTACTCGCAGGGCTAATGTGATTAGGGGCTTTTAAAACGGAATGGGCCCCATGGGTCTCCGCTTTCCAGAAGCAGCAGGATGTTGGGAGAGGGTTGGGAGATGTGTTTCCAATCACATCCGCCGCCTTCTCCCTCATGGAGGCACGGTGTGGCCTCTGCTGATAACTCGGCTCACCTGAGTCCATGTCCCCTCGCTGCATCCCTGATCGATTGCGTGTCTTTGTCTTGCTAAATGCCACTCAGGAGCGGCTTACCGTTTCCCGTAGTGCAGTTCACTCTGACCTGTGCTGACAGCCTCTGCTCCGGATTAACATAGCGGACTACCGTTTCCCGTAGTGCAGTTCACTCTGACCTGTGCTGACAGCCTCTGCTCCCGATTAACATAGCGGACTACCGTTTCCCGTAGTGCAGTTCACTCTGACCTGTGCTGACAGCCTCTGCTCCGGATTAACATAGCGGACGTCTGATACGTGTCATTCTACGCTATTGCCAGATTGATTACATTGGTTAATAAGTAAATACGTTGTTTTTGCCCATGCCTCTGGATAAAGACAGAATGAAGGGTGGTGATCGTTGTTTACTATTATAACCATTGCATGCGTAATGTCTGCTAGATTAATTCGATCAATTTCTTTGCTGCTTTGTCTTTGAGTTAGGAATTTTTTACTCTCATGCAATATTTTCCATTAATTTAAATGGCCAAGATGGGGGCTACTCTCCTTCCTGTTCACTTTTTATTAAGCACCCCCAAATATAGGATTTCTGATTGTATTAAACATCACATCAGACATGTAAGCAGCTGCCTATCTGTGCTTTTGACAATAACTGACTACAGTTCTTCTTCTTTCCTGCCATTAAGAAAGTCTGTGTGATTTTAGCTCCTAACCTTAAAGCAATTTATTCTCTTCTGTAAGCTCATCATCAAACAAAATATTGCTCAGATATCACCAAGGGCTCCTGTCAGTGCTCTGCTGCCCTTCGGTGGAGAAGAGAGGAATCACACTTTGATCTGATTTTGGCGTGGTTGATATTGACACGAATTTAAGCAGATTAATATTTCATCTGCAAAGAATCCCTTTCAAACTGGGTCACAATTAAATACCGTGCAGCTCTTTAAATGATTTTGGTTTTGAATCAATTTGAACCAAAAACAATTGTTTATATCATTCCAAAAAGGAAGGATAAATGTTTTAGAAACACAATAGTGAAACAAACAATAGGAAAAATACAAAGGTCAAATTTTGGTTCTGTTTTATGACTGTGGGACGTTTCTTTGCCGCTCCTTTCACGGTTTGACCGTGTTTACAATGGTTTACTGATCCCTTCAAAACCAGCCCCAAGTGGAGAGATGACCTAAATGCATATTTTTTCTGGACACAAAGGTGTGGCACAGAGGTTCGGTTGAACAGGGAGAGCAGCTGGGATTTCTCTCTCTCCCTCCCTCCCTCTCTCTCTCTCTCTCCCTCTCTCTGTAACATAGTGAATGGGTGTTTGACCCACTTCACAGGTTTGACCCTCCAGTAATAAGGCCACTGTCACCTGACTGCACTTTGACCCCCTGACCTTTTCCACTCTGAGTCCCCTCCCTGCCCCTCCCTGCCCCCCACCAGCATGGTTGTCTGTGTCAGCTCCTCTGTTATAAATCACCTCCCTATTGATGAATAGACTGTGGAAATGGGGTTCTATCTACTTGCCTCAGCAGGCCACATCCAGTCAGGGATATTGCATCAGATCTGGAGAGCAGCGTGCAAAGTTGTCATGCTGAGTTGAACATTGTACAATGCTTCACGCTCTTTCTGAAATCTACATGCCTGTGCAAACTATATTTCACCTACATCACAATTTTAAAATTCAATCTTCGTAAGAAACAAGCCACCTATTACAACATTCAGATACAACAAGGGGACTGGCCGTCTGAGTTTGACAGCTCCATATCCATGAGCAAAATGTTGCTTCCATGGAATGTCCGTTGGTCTATTGTTTTCCACGGGAGAAAGGGGGCACCATGGCAACTGTAGCTGGTTCTGACTGTCTGCCTGTTGATCATGACGTTGTGCCCCTTGATGGTCTTGGACAGCAAACATCTCTGGAAATAGTCAAAGCACGGGTGAATTTACATTTTATTTTAAAAAGATACTCCTTTGTTTCAATTTTCAATAACAGCATGTGCGCTGCTGAGCGTTTGATTGTAGTTTCTCTGTTCTGTTCCACAAATTGCCCACCAGAGGGACTCAGAGAATAATAATTGGGGGGAAAAAAACATTGTTTAGGTTCCGTAGTTGCAGTATGTATATTTTCCTTGAATAACTGACATTTATTTGAAAGTGGAAAGCCCTTACTTGAATAGTATTACAGGAGGAAATAGATTGCAATGATCATCTGAACTGACATAATTTTTGAAATGGGTAGTACTGTATGTACGCTGTATTCGAATGTTCATTTATCAATCTGTTTGTAAATGGAGGCACAAACAATAAAACATGAGTTTGGGACTCGACAGACAGCGGAGTACGTGCTCGGTCTTCACATTTTAAAAGCTAGGGCTAAATCTAAGGATAAACTTTAAACCTGGCTTTAATGAAGGATAAACAGCTTTGGCAGTGATGTGGATGGAAGAAAGATATATTAATCGGTCACATGCCACGTGACAAATCCCTGAATGTGAGCCAAGCAGCAGATGGTAAGAAGTGGCAGAGGAGTGGGGTTTTCCGGTCTCCGGACCGGATCTTATTTTTCCATCTCCCTCCCAGACCTGGGACAGAGAAACAGCGGGAGAGCAGGTGAAATAAAAAACAAACACAAACCCCTTCACCCTACTCGCCACAAAGCTTTCGGGCAAAAACAATGAACTAAAATAAAACTAAATTAACAAACCAAATTAAAGCCTGCCTCCTCCGTGGTGTGAACCCCTTCCGGGGAACAACATTGAACACATCCACATAGAACAGGACACAGCGCCTCTTCGTCCGGACTTCCGGAAGTGAAGTGACTTTTCAAGTGCTTCCTAAATCCATGCACACAGAGACACTCAAACTTTTCAGTCGAGTTCTTTCAACACAAACACACAGAGACCCTCGCCACTTTCAGTGAGAGTTCTCGGACCATTGCCCAGAGACACTCTCCACTGCCTTAGTGTGAATTCTCTTCCACAAGCACAGAGAGAGAGTGAGAGACAGACTCCCCACTCTTCCATGTGAGCCCTCTCTCTCTCTTCACAATCACACAGAGAGAGAGGCGCCGACACTATTTCAGTGCGCCCTCTCCCTCGCATTCCCACACACAGGAAGCGCTCTACTCAGTCATTTTTAACCAATGCACACAGAACTGGAAAGCCCCTTCCAGGGACCACACATGAACACTCAACAGTACGTCACACCTCCACACACACCAAACCAACACCACATGACGTGCACACAACCACCCAAACTCTGGATACGCACACATGAATGACAAGACCAACAATTCAATACGCACACATGAATGACAAGACGAACAACTCTACGGCACACACACACACGCACACGCACACGATAAGACTAACAACTCTCATGACACGCACATGAATGACAAGACTGCCAACTGAATCACCACTCGCCCCATCTGCTCTTAAATAGGCTTACTTTCTGCCTGGCTCAGGTGAGGCAATCACCTGTCTATCATTCACACACCCAATCACAATCACTCAAACAATTCACATACACCACACCCACTCACATTCTCACACGCAAACACAAACAGTCAAGTTGCCTAAGAAGAATAGTATAGTAAGCCTATTTAAGAGCAGGTGGGGCAAATAATCACTTGACATCCACACCAATTAACTAATTGAATAATTACCAATTATGGCCTTTGGAACAACCTTCCGGGCAACAGTTCACACTCTTGCAGTCTCATACCCTGTGAGAGTGCCAAACCTGCCCCCAGAAAGTTCCACTGTTCCAAAGGCCTCCACAGCCATGCTGTGGCAAAATAAAGCCAACCCTGCTACTCCCCTGTTGCCAAGACCGACGCCCTCCACTTATATAAAAGATCGTTACAAGTATTTGAGTGACTATGAGCATGTATTTCCTTTGCTGGTCTCGGAGTGTTCTTGTTTCACGGAGGGCATATTTATTGTTGATGAGCCGTATAGCTGTAGAGGGAGTTTTGACGGTGGGTAGGATGTGTATGACATAACTTGCACTACGCAACACATTCTCATGCTCAGCATTTCTGCTGCCTGAAAAACCTCCAAATAACAAAGATACAAATGCATACATTGCAGAGATATTTTAAGACATGCTTAATTTGACCCAAATTAGTTTTTCTTCTCTTCTTTGCGATAAGATGGGTCATACCATCTTCAGATCGTATGGATCATTACATTACATTACATTACATTACAGGAATTTGGCAGACGCTCTTATCCAGAGCGACTTACAGTTTACATTTCTTTACAATCCATTTATACAGTTGGATATTAACTGAAGCAATTCAGGTTAAGTACCTTGCTCAAGGGTACAACGGCAGTGTCCCACCTGGGGATTGAACCTGCAACCTTAACGTTACAAGCCCAGCTCCCTAACCATTATACCACACTGCCGCCTATCCATTATCCATTGCTTTACACAGTCGCTCAATGAGGGATTTCTCTCTCCATTCCTCTGAGAAGTGGCTGCCACACGCTCTACTTTGAGCGAGTTTTTGCTCATGTTGACCTACTTATTGTTGGGTCCAGGACAATCTTCATGGCCTCCTGAAGAAAAGTATGTCACCTGGGTGTTATTGTTTACAAGTTAGGGACAAATCAGTACTGGTTTTAGGTATTACGTCAGCAAGTACCAGTACAGCCACAGCTTAAATTGCAAACGGGCATTCTGATCCATGATTTTTGTGTCTTATAGGAGGAAAACATTTGGAAATAAACTTTAATGATACGCAACTAGAAGCAACTGCTCTGTTGCAATCTTGGGAAGTGTGCACATTAATTCTACTGAAGCACTGGTAGATCTGAATTAGAAATACTGCACATTTTCTGAACGTATTCTTTCACATGTTTGGTAAATCACTGAAATATCCCAAAGCTTTCTGCACTGCCAGACCCACTATATATGAAGCACTGATCTTATGAAGGAACTCTGCCACGTGGAATCAATGATTCTTTACAAGGCACTGTGAAAATCTCAGCACCAGGATGCTTTGAAGTGTCACTGCTCAGCTCCCTAATAGAGCTGTCGTCGTCTGTAGCCACGAACAGCCACAAGAGGTCACCTGTCACTTGTACCTTGTCTTGATCCTTCCTCGTGGTGTAGAAGCACATGCGTCGAGAGGTGAGACCGGAATGTTCCACCCCCCCTGCTGCTCGTGGAAGGGTCGTGTGTCACGCAAAAGAGGCCTCTCCTATCCTGCACGAGGTAGAAAGGAGTGCTTTCACTTCAGAGAAAATTAGGACACCCCAGTGCTTCTTTACACAGGAAAAATAAAGTATATACTTTTCTGGAGGTATTAAATCACCTGCCATTTTTCTATGTTGGCTGTGTATGCCCTCAGATATAATCTGTTGTAACTGTGTGCTGGCAGACTGTGTGTGTGCTTTACTTTACTGCAGTGTATTTATGTCCATTGCGATTCATTGACTGTGTATTATTTATTTATTTATTTATTTATTTATATAGCGCCTTATCATACAAATGAATGCAACTCAAGGTGCTTTACAGTGTATACACACACATTGAATGCAAATAGACAACAAATATGCACACATTGAACATGAAGCAATTTACATAGTATGCACATTTATCAGTATCAATATTACATTTTAAATATTAAGTATTACGTATTTTCCAGAGGGAAGCAAAAAAAAACTGGTTCACCCGGGGGCCAGAAAAGTGAGCTGCAAAAAATTCTTCCCTGACCTCTCTCAATGAGACGATCGAGCAAGCTCCTGGAAAATGCTGGTCTATTTGGTCAGAACATTTACAGAGCATTGGACATGGGCTAGATACATCATACAGCAGATACATAGATACATCATACAGCACTGGGCGTGGGCTATCATTATTATTATTATTAGAACTATCATTTCATATCATCTCGCACATTGCATATCATATCTCCCATCCATATCATGAATTTGCCATTCTGATGTCAAATCTCGTCTCATTCATTTTCGCTGCCTGCCAGAAAATGTGATACACATCATGTGAGGCATCAATGTAGTTTCACTTTCAGAGAAAAAGGGTTTTAGTGGCCAAACTAGTGTCAGCTAGGAGAACAAGTCGTTTCATGTGTAATCAATCAGACTTTTGTCTTGAATTTGATCAAGATTAAAAAAACTAGACAAAACAAAGAAAAAAACAGAAAAAAACAGGGAAACATATTTCCAACTGGCGGGATGCCATGATCGACGGACTGAAAATCCATCCCTGGAGTGGACAGTTGGCGGGGGGCCCAGGGCTTTCTGAGGTGGTGCCTCGTGTTCCTTTGTAGTAGCGCAAAGTGTGCTAAAGTGGCTCCGTGCACAGAGCCTTCATCTCCGAGCCTATCAATACGTCTCCTCGGCCTCCTCACACGTGAAGTCATCACCTCTAAGGGAGCAGGCACTATTTGCGCATGTGTGCTTTTATCTTTGCTCAGGCAGGGCCTCTGGCTTCATAGATGGAGATTGTAGGGTGCCGACAGGTCAGTCAGATGAGCGGTCTTCCTTCCAGTCCAGCGGTTACGGGCTGAGTCCAGTGCCAGGGGGGCGACAACCGCCGCACGCGTGCGCAGGTTCAGTGAGCGTGCTGGGATGGGGTGTGGAGCGGGTGGGGAGGGGAGGGAGGCATGGTGGTGCAGTGGGGAGGTGAGAGGTGATTGGCGAGCGACGGGAAGACGGCGTCTCCGCGCACAGCTGCGGCACACAAGCCACAACACGCCACCCGGAGGCTACGCCCTTCCCTAACCTGCAGTCTCAGCACATTTCCCTGCTCGAATTTACATTTTCTGCCTCGTTTTCCACTTTTTCCCTTCTTCTTCAGACTAATTGGATTTCAGCACAAAATTAATACATTTCCACTTTGAATTTTTAATTGAGTACCCAGTACCTACCATCACTCAAAAGCACGAGCCTTCAGCAAAGGTCCAAAGTTATTTTCTAGACACACGCGACCTTGTAATATAGTATTGATGGAGCTTTCTGCTGATTAATTGTTGAAATAATACTGCTTAATGACAACACTGAGAGCATGTCCTTTTTTTCGTTCAGTTCCTGTAACTCTGCAGCTGTGGTTTTCTAAGCAGTCTGTTTGTGTGTATGCGTATATGTGTGTGTGTCCAGGGGGGAGAGAGAAAGATGTGGGCACGTTCAGTCACTTAACTCAGTAGTTACCCTTTCAGTAGTAATTTTTCTCCTTATGACTGATTTGATGTCAGTAAAGCCATTTTCAGAATGAATTGGTAGTTACTTTTGGATTCATTGCCTAAATTATGTGCTGACAGTACATACTTTACATGAAAAAAATCCCTGTACATACAGTATGGCACTTCTATATTTATAAATAATCTTCTTGTATTTTTATTTGCATCCTGGAAGGCATCGCCATGCTTTGAGCAAACAGAACCAGTCACCCTTAAATAGTGACCTATTGACCAGGGCCAATTCACTATAGGATTTGTGTAAAGCCACATCTTCACTGCAGAATTTACAGGTAGCCGTTCTTCTGGTGCCTGATGCTCTTGTAGCGTAACTGTCGGTCTCACACTCACAGGCTCGGTGTCCAACACTTGTTCACTGGTTTTGTACCGTAGCACTGCACTGTGCCATGCACTAATGAGACATTGGGAGACACTGGGAGACATTGGGAATCAGCCTGGGTCTAGCTGGGTGAGCCCGTGAGAAGCCTGTGAGACCGACACCCTCGTGGTGACGTCCGCAGTGACGCTCCAGCCCTGCAGCTACTTCTCCGGTTTAATCCACACCAGCGTTAGATCTTTAAACCCACTAGGCCATGATAGCTTTAAGCACCCTAAATCTGTATTCTTCCTTACCTTTAGAAGATTGGCTATTAA
The DNA here is from genome assembly GCA_029706075.1 of Aldrovandia affinis. Classification (NCBI taxonomy): domain Eukaryota; kingdom Metazoa; phylum Chordata; class Actinopteri; order Notacanthiformes; family Halosauridae; genus Aldrovandia; species Aldrovandia affinis. Next base: position 1,005,723 of record JAINUG010000110.1, read on the forward strand.
TACCGCTTTTCTCATTGAAATATAACAAGAACACTGGCTCCTCGCGTAATGCCTCTGTATCAGGTCACTTATTCCTCTTTCATCGCGTCCTAAGAAAACCAAATCTCCAGTCCTCGGTAATGACGAGTAATATTGTCATTATCTGTTAGGTTTTGCACATTGTTTGGGCGGAAAGGCGGTGCGGACTAACAGATACTTTAATTGGATTTCATGTCAAAATGCTTCTCAGCATTTAATGCATTTTCTTTAATTTTTCTCTTATCTTCAGCCTTTTATGTTTTGTTTTTCCATTTTGAGGAATGCTGTGGAGGGATTGCGTTGGATTTACAGCATATATCCAGCATACCACCTAGAGGCACCTCTTATCTACGCTCCACCCCCATCCCCCCAAAAGAAAAATGGAAGAAGGGAAATTTCCCTCTGCCTAGCAACAAATAACGAAATCGGGGTTTAACGTGACACTCAGTGATGCATGATGGGGAACAAGCGCTGGTCACATGACGCCCCCTGTTTCTCCCATGTGTGTAAAGGGATTTTGCCGTGGATTCCTACATGGCTGGTCCCTTTCATTTTTTACCCACCTCACCTCCTCCTGCATTTGAGTGATTTTGTGCTCCCCCCATCCCCCTCCCCCGCCTGTCTCTGCCGTACCTCTCGTAGATAACCCTGCTACAGGCATCCACAGAGAGGGCTTTACACACGTCATTAATATTCAGCAACTGCAGTCTCTCGCTACGGGCTCAGGGCACAGAGAAAACATAGCATGTTTGCGTGACGCACAGAATATGGCCAAAGCCCAATTAATGCAATTCAAACAATCCATTGTTGTTTTTAAATGCCTCGTCCATGATCTTGCAATAACAATTATATTTGCAACACAAAAGGTTGTCCTTGCCCTCTCCAGTCCAATTAAATTTTTTCTAAACGCCAGTCCTGAAATATATATACATCTATTTCTATGATATAAATTGTGAGGACCACAATGCTGAACTGCGTAGTTCTGCTGCTGCAAAAAATCCTTTCATATTTCCTTTCTTCCAGAAACAGCTATTTTATAGGAGAGCAGGACCGTTTCCGTGCGTTATTGCTGGGTATGATCGTGGCACCTGACCACCACTGCTTTACTCATGTAGCAATTCATTGCGCACAACCAGGATGAAAGAGAGAGAGAGAGAGAGAGAGACATAAAAAAACCCAGGCTCAGCTCATGTATGACAGTTTATTACTACCCGCTCCCCCCCTCCCCTCCCCTCCCACCCTATATGCTGATCTGCACAGACGCACCATCAGGAGCATCGCCCCCCACCCCCTATCCCTCTCCTCACTTAGGCACTTCCAGCTGGTGGCAAAGGAAACAGGCGCAGCGCTGCCTCCCCGTCCCAGCTGCCTCGCTCATTACGTCCACGCTCACGCTTCAGACCGGACGCCGCGCGAGGGACGAGCATACAGGTACAGGCATGAAGGAACCAGCCGAAGAGAAGATGCGGTTTCCGTAGAGACTGGCGCACGCAGCTCCTGCCGGTGGTGATGCTAGCCCCCCCCTGCCTATCTCTCCTTGGGCTAGAGTGCAGTGGATGACATAAAGAGAGGGCTTCCTTTTTTACCCCCCTCTCTCTTTCCCTTCTTCTCCAGTTTTTTAGAAGGATCATAACCTTTTTCTAGTGTGTATATATTTATATTTATATATATATATATACATATACATCCACTTGTAGTCCCATTGTTTCAGAGGGATTTGTGACAGTCGATTTTGACTATGGCTCATGCAGCCTCTCAGCTGAAGAAGAAAGCGGATTTAGACCTCACTGCCGCGGAGGAAGAGAAAGAGAAGAAGAGGAAGACCAGGAAAAGGTCCCGGGAGATCAAGAAAAAGGTACTCGGGGAAGGGGAGAACGGCGCTGCATTCCTTTGTCTTAAATTTTGACACCAGCCATTCGCACACTGGGTGGGCTCCCACCAGGGGAGCGTGAGGCATGGGGCAGGCTCCCGCATCTCTTTGTCTGGGGGGTTAATGCGCTCCCCTCGCATTTAACCCCCACCCAGTCGTGCACCTCTCTGAGTGATAGAGGAATTTCACCTGTTTTAAGAGCACCACTGTGGGCTGCAGTGATGCTGCATCAGGAAGCGTTGACTTATTTATAGGGCAAGCATGTGCTTCACAGGCAGAGCTTCTGAACAATCTGGGCATTTTGTGGAGTTTTATGCTGAAATGCATGGAAAGTGTGGATATGCGTGTGCTCTTGTGTATCGTAGTTGGTTTGATGTGTTGCTCTGCATGCATGTGTCACAGGGAAAATGTATATGCTCACTTCACACTGATCCCGTAACAATGGATGAACCTTTGGGCAGCTAAGATTAGGCTGCTTTTTTTCTTTGGCTACTGGACTATCTTCGAGAATATATATTTTTTCTCAATCATTTAATCAAATCAATTGATATGTTTCTATTCTTCCCCAAGAAGAGAATGCAAAATGGTGACTGCCATATTATTAAATAGTCTAGTATTATTAGTTTTTACCTGTGGAAGCATCTTTGTCTCCCTCTTTCAGAGAGAATAATGTGTGATAAGATTAAGGACGGGGGTAGCATTCCAGCCTTTTATTGATTGGTTTGGAAGATACGGCACAGGCACTCTTGACTAAAACAATCACTTTCTGAGCTCTCGTGTGACATGTCATTCATCATGACCTGCTGATAATGTGGTGGAGAAGCTGGTCGCTCTAGCTCTGTGCGTCTGTGTGTGTGTGTGCGCAAGGAGAGAGGGGGAGAGTGAGAGAGACACAGAGAAAGAGAGAGAAGGAGAGAGAGCTGCCCCAACCACAGAACAATGTTCTCCTCTAAAGCTGTCTGTGGCTCGTCGTATCTGGTCCTGATTCACCTGCTAAGGAGCCGGGCTGCCCTAATTCTTTGTTGTTTCCCATTGTCTGGTATCCAATTTCCCATCAAAAACTGTTGAAAACCCCACCTCATCTGCTCTCACTTCCCACAGAAGAAAGGCAAACACAATGGGTTGTGTCAGGACGTTTCCGCTCGGCTTCGTGTTTTGGCAGCGGTATTATTTTTCTTCTTCTTAAATATTCACTGCACTGTGCGTCTTTTGACAGCTGCAGCGCTGCTGTTCTCTCTCAGCACCCATCTTTAATAGTGAGAGGAAGGGGCTGAGTGCTACATTCTGAAATCAGCGGGGACAAGTTTTTACTGTTTATATTTGTAAGGAAGGAGAGGATGAGAGCGGAAGAGAGAGGGGCACGGCATCTAAAGCAGCAACACGTTCAGCACAGACCAACTTTGACCCTAATGGGTTTTTTTTTTTTTTGTTCAAGTTATTTGTCACTTACGCCTCAACATTAATTGGTTGCAGTTAAACGCTTTCATTAAAATGATAAATTGTTACAATGGCAGGGTATGAGAGAGAGAGAGAGAATGTTAGTCACTTTAGGCATGCAGAAACAATAGCTGGGTGTGTATTGTACTCGTGCCCCCTTGGCTTCGTCTTCCACTAATAAAGATGGAGGTTAATTCTTTCTTCACTCATGCATATCTAAGTTAATTGCATAGCTATTGTTTAACACTTAAGTAGAAATGGCCATGAAGATGCTGGTAGGGCTTCAGACGACCTGCTGTTGCTATCTGTGCTCGAATGATGCCAGCGTCCATGTGCTATGGAAGGTCTAGCTTTCGCCGGTTTTCTTTATAATGACTACGATACATTAGTAAGAAAAATAATTATATTATAATAATATGTAATATAGTAATATAATAATCATTATAATTGCTTACTTTTTTCAATTTATTCAAATGCTGTTGCTGCATTCATATTGTAAAAATGGAAAAAAAGGAAAAAATATTTTGTCAAATCATACAGCCATACAGTAAACAGAAATGACAAATTCTGAATTCTGGAATCAGTCAGGGATGGGAAACAGTATCAACTGTAAGAGCAGAATGCTGCAGGTGCAAGCTGTCCCACAAGTATCCCATCTGTATCGGTGTGGCTTCAGCTGATTGGACGTGGCGACGTTGACCTGCAGAAAGCCCTCATCAGTCAAGGGCTGGCTATCTGTCACTCAGACTAGGCCATAATGACCCTAGTGTAGCAGGTGTGGGTGCCGGTTTAGACAATGGGGAAAAACGAGGCGGTATGCTGCATTTTCATCGATGTACTGAGCGCGCAGAGACAAAGGCCTTGAACACACATTAAGTGCACGTTAATGCGGGAGTGTGCGATGGAGACGCCTTCCGGTAAAGCAGGAGCTGGGGAGTACGGTGCCCGCCTATCGATCGATCTTTCTGCGCTGTTGCATAGAGCGACTGTGAATCGGCTGTAGGGGCTGAGACAGGCGAAAGGTTCTGTGAATTCCCCCTGTATGAAGCGATGAGGAAAATTGTTAAAAGTCATCGTTCATTGACCAGGATGATTTAAATTATTATTTAAGAAGTGACGTTTTATGCATTTTCAGCAGGATATGGACATTTTAATAAATGATTTAAAAGAAAACACTTAAGAATGAGTCATGTAGAAACAAGACCTGAGTTTCTCCCTGGCTTTACAGAGGTGAATCGAAGGTGAAAGGATTCCTGCCCCTCTGCCTGTCTGGCTTGCTTGTAGAATGCAGAGATCGAACCATTCCCTCATTTTGATCACCTCCTCTGAATGACACACAGTAGCTGTCCCTGATGTAGAGTTATCTGCTAGCGAGAACCGAGTTTCCAACTGTTTCTGCAGACTCTGCAGAACATGTGTTGGGTGCCCTACTCGTTATCAGACAGGCAAAAATCCATACTACAGTCTGGGGGCAGCTCTGCATCTTGGCCACTTGGCATGCCTCCATTTCACCTATGCGAACATAAACAGGGACGCGAGAGGTGGCTGTTCTGACTAGTTCCCCTCTATTCACGCCCCACCCCCACCTGACCATGGCCCCCGCCCTTCAGCACACAAGCTCGCAACATATTGTTATTCTGCAGTCTTGTTGTGTCTCCACCCTCCCAATGACACATTTTCTTCCAAAGCAATCCTCTTGATGTCATTTTAAAAATGTGAAACATGGCTCCATGCTGTCACATCAGTTTTCCTTTCTCTGCCACACTCTCTGCTGAAATCTTCTCTGCTGTTTTTCAATGATAAGGCGTATGACATACGACGAGTTTGGAGATATGCATAATTTTAGTTTATTTATGAATCCTAGTGACAATAGTGACAAGTCCTATAGAACCCTATATTCAATCCTGTAGTGAAAGTTGGGGTCCGGATGAGAGATTTTACAAGGGCAGGTAGTTATTGCTAGGCACTTGTTTGAGGTATTTGCTCATTGCCATAACCTGTAAAGGCCATTTGACCGTGTGGGATTGTTCAGGCTGCCTCACATTTCAGAGGGAAACAAATTGAATTGGCTGACCAAAAGCCAACACAGAGAAACACTAAGGAAACAACCTTTACGACTCCAGTTAGGCCGCATGCCCTGTTTCATCAGTGTATTCTGCTACGTGACAATAACCATAGTTTTTTCATCAGCATTTAATATGAATGAGATTTAGCAAGAGTGTCCTTAGTGCATATTTATCCAATTTCGGTAGTATCAAACAAAGGGTTATTTCATCATATTTCACATTTTTGCTCTGTGATACAAATGCTACTGTATTTTCTCTTGGCAGTCTGGATAATGAAAGTTATTTTCTGTCACATATTTCAGAGTGTAAGCCATTCCAGATACATTAGACACATTTGATTACATAACTACTGTAAGTGCAGGTAATGGGGTATGCTGTCAGCGTTAATGCCTTCAAAAATTGCGACTCCTTCTTGTTTAGGGGATGCAGTGCTGCACAGAAAGCTATTTTTTGCCCACGATCAAAGTAAATTGAGTTGTAACATCAGGTTTTCAGGCAGACTTTTCCCTCTGGATTTCAAGGTGCAAGGGTTTGTCATAATGATTCAGCTTTGGTACATGCATAAGAACATAAGAACTTCAGAATACATAATGTTGAGGCTAGACCATTCAACAAATCTAGACTCGTCATCTATATACACGTCACATTTTATTATTTTATTCTTTTCTGCATTAAAAGCCTTGGGCCATGAAAGCGGTACCCCCGGAAATAGAATCCTCAGACCAAAATAACCCATTCATATGTCTCATTTTTGACTGGCTTTTGGTCAAAGCTGCATGTGACTTTTCCTTTGGTATTGAACAAATACTCTGAATGGAGTTTGAAGCCCAGCCATTAAAACAATTTGCATTCTGGAGTGCCTCCCTCAGTCTCTGAAATCAAGTGGTCAAGCGTGAAAATGATTCCATTCCGTTGGAATATTGACTGACCGGGTCATTGTCCTGATTCTCCTCGCCTTGAGTTCGCCATCAGCGCTCCCTACAGTATGGCAGCAAACAGACGGCTTGTTTGTTCTCATTGGCCATAATAAGCCCTCTGTGAGTACACGGAGCCAAGGTCCAAGGCCTCGCTCAGGGCTAGCTGGTGTGCATGGGAGCATGTTTCTGTGGACCCGCTACTTAAGTAGAAAGGGGGATGGAGCCCCTGTTTTCAACACTAACAGTCAAGGGTTATGACGTATGTATTCTTTTATTGTTTATCGTTGATTCTTTTCACGGTTGCCTGCTTAAGTATCGGTCGTCTGGCTTCCATGTCTCAATCAGCATCAATCGGGGGTTTGTAGACTGTGCAAGCCTTGGGGGAACCGGAGTGTGACTGTTACTGTAGCTTGCCGGCTGCCAGCGTACATGGAGCAGTCTTTGTGTCATGTTCCCTTGGCACTGACTGGGAAATTTCAGACCTACTTATGCCAGTTTTACCATGAAGGAAAATACCAACCTAATATTTAGTGATATGAGAGAGCGACTGAGAGAGGTAGAGAGATTTTGATTACAGCAATAATAGGACAACTGTATTGGAAGAATTAAGCCTGTGGACAGTCAATGCTCCTCCTTTTAGTGTGCGTAGTTATAATGAACTGCCTTCGGTGTAGCACTCTGTACTGCGGAAATAGAAGCACAGAGCTTTGATATGTGCTCTGCAGAGCAGTTGCTGAGCAGAAAGTCTCTGTTGGTGCGAATCTGGATATCTGTGTGAAAAATGGCAATAGAAAGCCGAAATTTGCTGATGATGACAGTGACAAACGTTGCATTGAGAAGCCACCGAATGACCTAAAATAGCACACAGCCAGTGAGAAGTGAACTGAGGATAGGAGAATGTTTTGGGGGGAGAGAAGAATGTCCTGCTGTAAAATGAATTCGGGGGACGAGTCTTGCCTTTCATCTGTGGCTGCACGGCTCCTCCACTCCCCCGCCCTTAGCTCAGCTCTCTCTCCCTCCCTCTCTCTCTCTCTCTCTCGCTCCTTTCCCGAGCGCAGTGTTGTTCATCACCCACCTCTCTGCTCTGCTGCTCCTGCCACCAGCTCGCTGCAGAACGGGGGGGGGGGTTGGGCAGCTGTCTCCTTCCACACCCACTATAACCAGCCCCGCACCCCCCACACTCCCACACCCCTCAACCCCCCATCCCCAAGCAGACCACACTTCTGCATGAATCCCCCACTCCTTATTAAGGACCAGCCTCATTTTTTAGATCCCAAGTTCCCCTCCCCCCTCCCCTCTCCCCTATTTCCTATTGTGTGTAGAAAGCAGCACATACCCAGTGCCTCTCTCCCCCTCTTTCCCTGATTACTCTCCATTCTGGCATTGTAACTCTGCTTGGTGGGATTCTCTAGCCAGGACCTTGCTGGTAGCCATTCCTTGCTGGAAAGATCCTCTCCCATCTACTCTCCACATCTACAATCACAACCTAATTTGTGCGGCATGGAATTCTGCGAATTTTAAGCATTTTTCTCTGGCACATTTTTCCAATAGCAATCATAAAGGCTGCCAAAACTAACCATTATGAGGGCTGTTGAATTTAAACGCTGGGACCCAGCAGAAAAAATGATGCGTTTTAGAAATGGCTGCACGCATATGTGGCATGCACTTTTAAATGAAAACACGTAGTGGCTTGTGGAAAAAGTCAGCCACTCATTTTGGCATCCGTAAAGGGGGCAAACAGGGTGCACTGGCTGTCCCCCAACAGCACGATCTGAGCCAGCCCTCGTGAGCGCGGGTCACCGACGTGGCCGCGCGCCATAGGCTGCCAGTCCCGATGTTTATTGCTAAATCGATGGCAATCACGGGGCTGAGCCTTGGCCAGAGCAGAGCGTCTTCCTCGTGGTATCGATGAGCCGGCGCAGTGAGACAAAGGGACAAAGAGACTCCCTTCCACTCTGCTCCACAGATGACAGAGCCCTCCCACGCTCTCTCTCTCTCTCTGGGGATCACAGGCGCAGATATGGGGAGGGCAGAAAAATATAAATAAATAAACAAAAACATTCCGTTCCCGTTCCTCTCTGTGGCGCATGAAGTCAGCGTGAAAAAACAATTATCTGTCAATGGCAATAAAGCATCCGGTCTTTTATGAGTCTTATGAAGAGACGGATGCAGCTGCAGAAGGAGACTGCGGCACTACGCTACAGTGATGGCGTTCCTTCCCCCTTCTGTCGGGCATGCCGTTTTTTATGAGGCCGCTACGACAAGAGACCTAAGCTGCGATGCTCGTTGTGTGGGAGGTGAAATTCATCCACGGGTGCGGTGGCACAATATGCGGTGTCGCCTGCTCACAGCTTCCACGCTCTCTCTGTTTAAGGCTCGGGAAAAAAATGTCAGATACTATTTTATTGATGCAAAATGCTTGGCAGGGGACGATTGTTGTACTTGTCTTGGAAAAATATCAACGGTACAGTGTTATTGAGTTATAATTTAGTCAAGATGTATTACGTGCCAAATACACACGTTGTAAGGAACTAATGAGATACTAATAATATTTATCTTTGACAGATCTGATTTGATTAGGTGTGCTCATATGTGCAGCATATTCTATTTTTGCCAGCCAACACATTGCCACATTCATGGATGTCACTAAAATCACTGAAAGATACTTTGTGTAGGTGCATACAAGTTATTACCATGCCTTCAGACCAGACAGATTTGCTCGAGATCTGTATAATTCAGATAATACAGATTATAATACAGACCATTGGCTTTTCAGCATGTCATTTGCATTTTTTCATTTTTCATGATAACTAGCACTAGTATTAGTATTTAGGTACCTGGAAGCCCAGAGGATGTGCAGAAAGCAGCATTGTAGGTAGAGGGATGCTTTTCCAAAGATGTGAGCCTTATTTCTGTCTCAAACCTAATGAAAAGCACCCTTATATATATATATGCCATTTAGCAGACACTTTTATCCAAAGCGACTTACAGTAGTGAATGCATACATTTTTCAGTATATGTGGTCCCAGTGGGAATCTAACCCACAACCTAAGCGTTGCCAACGCCATGCTCTACCTACTGAGCCACACAGAACCACACCCCTTGTCTTATTACTGCAGTAGTGCATCACCAGGGTGGAGATCTGCAGCTCCTAGTAGCGTGCCTGACACTGCATGTCACAAGGCATTGTGGGTAATTACTCCTTTGTGATGAATTATAGAATGATGGCTCTTTCAAAACATGCGGAGGAGCATCAGAAACCTGCCTCCGTGCCTGCGTGGCTGCTGGCGCGGGGAGATAGCCGCCAACCGCCGTGATTGGCTCAGATGAAGGGGCTCTGTTTGTCAGTCCGCGCCCGTGACGGGAGAGAGGCATTCCACGCCCACGCGCCGAAACGCAGCCTCACACATGGGAAGTGGGCGCGAGCAGACTGTGGAGTTAAAGCAATGCAAACATCTCTGAGGAAATGCATCGCACTTAGCTCTTCCTCATCGACTGCAGGCGGCTTCCATTGCTCTGTGAATAGGGAGAGCTGCATCTGCAGTGATGGGGACGTTTACTGTATGTGCAGATTTCTGCTTAGTAACTACATTTGAACAGAATCTCTGCGTGCGCCAACGCACTGATACACACAAGCACAGGAAACCCTTAATTGCCCGTTACTGAAACAGAAGAGCTAAATATGTTCCGTGGCAGACGAATCCTCCCAATATAATCTCATAATGGTGATCTGAAATGCTAGCTTCTGCCATTCTCATGACACTGTTTAGCTGAGACTGTCACAGCAGTGTCTGGCTATGGGTAAACAATACTCCTCCACTCTGTTCCCTTCCGCTGCCTCCTCCACACAGCCAAACGCTCCTTTAGACTCGATTGTGTTTGAGGATTGCTTCACTTTGGCTATGGGCAGATTTACGGAGCAGCTCTGGAATCGTGACTAGCTGTTGCCATGCTGTGAGCCTGGTCGTGCTGCTCATTTGCACTGAGAGCTAATGAGACGGTAAACCCGACGAGGGAGCGCTTGCCTCATTGGCCTTTGGGGCTTCAGTAACAGAGTCAGAGAGGCCTGTAGAGTGCGTAGCACTGGGATCCCCAGCACTGGTCATGGAGGGTCTGCTGGTTCATTCCACAGATAGCCCACCTCAGCTGTTTTCTTGGGTTACTGATTTTTTTAAAGTTATTTGTTTCAGATTTTTCCCCTGTTTTCTCCAAATTTGGTGGCGAATTGTACTTTCTATTGATCCAGCTATCCCCCTTCAACAAGCCTGCCGCCTGCAGCTATGGGACCAGCCACTACTCTGGGACCAGCGGTGGCAGGGACAGGGAAAAGTGTCCTTTGAAATAGCACTCGCCCGAGCACCGACCGTTATCCTGATACATTTAGAGAAGCTTTCTGGGCGGACAGCCAATCGCCACTCCCGAACGGGGCTGCCACGCTGGGGGCCACAGGTTCCCGATTTTAAGGCGAAAACAAAAACCAGTAGTACCCTGTGGCCCTGTAGGACCAGGGTTGGGGATCCCTGGTGCAGCAGGTATGGAGTCCTGCAGGGTCGCTCCGGGCGAGAGGCTGTGACGGATGTGCAGGCAGCAGGCCACCAACGACCTGAAGCGAAAAAGATTTAAGGCAATCAGCACCTCAGGGGCGTGGGCGTTCACTCTTCACTCTTCCCACGCGTGCACGATTCCAGAGGACGTCCTGAAGGTGAGCGGGGGAAAAGTAATGGACGGGCGCGGGCCGAATGTGACGATAATTCATGTGGAGCGCGATTTTCATGGGGAGAGCTGGGTGATTTATCCCCTCCTCTTCCCCACTTGCACAGAGGGGCCAGGAGGGCCGGGCTGCCAGGTATTAGTGGCAGGTCCGCGCCACCATATGGGTTCTGCTGAGCTGGGCAAAGGAGAGAGAGCACTGTTGGCCTAATTTCCCCCCTGTTTCCCCTGCTGTAAAATCCAGCAGCTGCCCCGCCGAGGTGATCTCAGGGGCATTAGGACTCTGTCTGGCACGGAGAAGAGCTGCTCTTTTTATTACCTGGGAATATAATATGACTTGAATTGTATTGTGTTCTATCAGATCCTTAACGACCCTACCTTACAGACGTATATGCTGCTGTGCTGCACTAAAAAAGTATTACTTTCATGGCTTCCTAGGGCTCCTTATCATGTCGGGGTCTCAAGTTATGAAGCAGAGCATTGATTTCTCCTTCTTTGTAGTGAAACAGGATATACATTACTCAGATATTTCTACCCTCTCCTCTTTAGATTTGGTTTGAACACAGATATGTGCTTTTTTTCCGAAGGGATAGTTTTCCAGTCCTAGCCCTAGAGTACGTTTTACTCATTTGTCTTCTGCAGTTAGAAATTACAATACAGCATCACAGCAGTTGCATTTATTTACATCCCCGTTGATGACATCGCATACGTCACTTCTCTGATTCTCCACCCTCCTACACCTGCCAAACAGACAAGAGCGCAATTCGTCTGCTATCGATTTGATCTTGGATATCTTACTGGCATAAAGGCACTTTTGGAGTTGAGTGGATTACGGGGCTAATAGCTTTTGGAGCTGTTGTTTTTCATGCCGGTGCAGTGGAAATGTAAGGGTTTGGGTTTTGGTATCAGAAAAATAGCATTGCAGTTTGAACGTGCGGCGCTGCGAATAGCAGGTATGTGCCCTGCCCAAAGGGTCAGGGTCCAGGGTTGGCCTCATTATAGACCATGCTGTGGGCGCTGTCAGTGCTTGTCTATAATGAGGAGGGGGGTCCTGCACTTTCCTTCCAGCCAGTGGCTGTTGTTGTATAGTCTCATGTCGTAGATGTCCTGAAATAAATCGATGTTCACGTACTCTAAATTTACCATAGCACAAAAATAGGTGTTCGTGGACCTTTGCATATTCTCTCGGTATGATGAATTGCTAATATATTTTGTATATATTGTAGCATACAAGTCCTTGTGCGTACACACACACACACACACACACACACACCTGCAGTATACACACACCGCATCATTTGCACAATTATATGTCCAATGCTCCTTGACCTTTCAATATATGCAGTATGTCAAAGCATAAGACCTCTGAATGTGTAGGACATGATTTCATGCTCTTTTTAGAAATGTCTGACCCATACAAGAGAACTGTTTTTTCTGACAATAACAACAATTTAAGTGTTATTATAGTATAAACCTGCTCTTTTGAAACGAGACACTGAGCTGAAGTGGATACATTCATGATGTGCACTACGGTAGGATCTACCTCAGGATTTATGTTTTTTATTTCTGACAACAACTAGTGATATCATGACTTTGGTTTTTGTTCGGCCTCAGCTCTCATATTTCAAAATTGACTCAAGACTTAGCAGTGTTTTAGTGTGCAACAGACTGTCCTGAGTGGCTGCTTCCAAGACTTCCTAAAAACAGATGGGAGTGGGTAAGGGCCATTCTGTTCAGTGCAGAATGTCAATGCCACAGTGTCACTGCCATTCTCAGTGTATTTCTGTTCAGAAACAGAGCGCAGAAAAAGGTTCACATTTAGAAATGGGGATTCTGAAAGGTGCGAAAAGCCACAGGGCTGCTGGGCTGTGTTACCGCTTGCTGCCACCGCACATGCATACAAGCCCAAACTACTTATGGTTACAGAACAAAATAAATCCTACTTCTCATAAAGCTGGGGTATATTATTGCCACCTGTGATCAATTTGCCTGCAGACACTGGTCATACGCTGACACCAGCATGTGTCCAATGTCATGTGGTTAGCAAAAGTGTGGCGACTACTGTTGAAACTCGCAGACAAAAGCTGGTTCCCTCCCATCTCTAAATGAAAAAAACACAAATTACTTGCAGTAATATTTCACAGAATTCTGGCCTCGTGTCAAACAAACAGCCCCTTCGATTGGTTTTTATCCGTTAAATCAATCCGATAGGACCCACAGCATTTGGATTCAGACCCCGAAGATTTGATCGCTGGTCGTTGAACCCCAATTTTGTCTTCATCCATCTGTTATTTTTCCGTTTTCGGTTGAAATCCATGTGTAAAGTGTGCAAGGCGGAGTGGTTGTGCTTGCGATTAGTGTCCTGTGAAATCTGGAGCCCCTGATTGGGAACAGAAGCGTGAGCTGAACCGTAAGAGGTCCATCTGTGAGCTCTTAGGGGCCGTGTTTAGAATGCATGTAGTCGTTGTTTTTGAAGTGCAATTGATTCATTTTTACACTTCAAATCAAATGCGATAAGGGTACATTTGCAGGTAACGCAGAACTGTTGTTGGTAATTGAAACCTAAGGAAAGCGTTGCTGTTTTCAAATAAGCCCATCGATCTGAACAGAATTAATGGCCAGTACTTTGAATTTGACCAGACAGTCATGGTAAACATTTGTCAAATGATCATAAACAAACTGCCTATGGCCAACACAGTATCATTTGCTGTGATTGCAAGGACATTTGAAAGGGTCGCAGAAAGAAGGCAGGTTCATTTTGGCTTGTCTTTGTGAGACAATGGGGCTGCTGTGGGTTCATAGGGGACAGATGGCCCAGCCAATCATCTGGCTTGAAGGAGCTTGCACCAAAATGAATAAATTATGTGCCAGCTTTATTGATCAGGATAATCTTTGAGTCAATCAGGTCATTATGGGGTGACAAGATATTCTAAGTCGTGTAAATTTGGAAATTGTCATTTAATTATGATCTCAAGGAGAGGTCCAAGGAGAACAAATTATTATTTATCCGATTAGCAGATGCCCCTAATCGAGGGCAACTAATCAAGGTTTATGCATTGTCCATATGGATTTTTACTGAAGCAATTCAGGTTAAGTGCCTTGCACAAGGGTTCAACAATAATGACCCTCTCAGGATTCAAACCTGCAACTTAATTATTTCTAAATGCTACCTGCTGCCAACTGTTAAAATTGAGTTTTAATGAATTCAAACTGAAATGAACTTAGTCTGAAATCTACTGCTAAACCAATTTTTTTTTTGTAATGTATTGTGCCTCAACGAGTACAGCAAGTGCATTCTGGCTTGTTTTAAACAATGGAGTCAGCAAAATGCTCATCTAAGCTCTACATTTTTGCCTGTCATTAGTGAGTAGGCATCTCAGGACCTGTTTGTGTGGTATTGTTGGCATTCCAGTGATTTCCTGGAACAGTGTTTGTTTTCAAGACCTGTGTCAATTCCCTTGTTGAAATGTTTTGCAAACTCAAAAAGATGTCTTGGCAGAAAGTCTGTCTCTCTCTCCCTCACACTTTTATTTGATTTTAAATAGGGAAGAGACCAAAGTCTAACAGGGCTGTCTGACTTTCAGCTTCTTTCTGCTTTCTGTTTCCCATGTAATAAACTTTCAACAAGAGAATACTAATTTTTCAGTAAAGTATTAAAGGCCTCCAATGCACAAGACCAGTTTTAGATTTTTTTTTTAATTCACCTCTTTCGTGTGGGGTAATGTAAAGCAACAGTCATGCTGCTACACAAATGTGACACTATAATTTCAAAAATCAGGCGCAGATTATAATTGTACAACTGTAAGGTGAACAGCATGAGGCACCAGCAAAGACTGGAGTGGTAATAATGGAAAGAAAATTATATTTTAATGTGCAATCACCACCATTAATCCATTGGCAAATGTAAAAATAATCCCGAAGTCTTAAGTGGTGCAGTTAATGAGCTTGTGTGGCCTTTTGCCAGCATTACTTCTCCTGAAATGAATGCGAGAAGCTATAAACAAGTTAAGAAGCAGGGGTGGAATCCACGGACAGAACAGTTTTGAGCATGCAGCCACCCAGGGTTTATTATCTGTCATATTACCAAACATTAAACCATGCAGGGCACTGGAGCTTTAGCGGATAGAGATTTAATTAGGGTGCTGCAAACACTAAGAATATAGCCTTCTCTACATTCTGACACTGATACCTACATTATTCAGTATTTTACATTTTGACACGACCTTTGCTTATCTCCCACTTTCTTTTGCAAATTCTACATTACTCACTTGGTAGACTATGTACATGTATATACACATTATGAACAAGATTACACTTCCTACTAAAGATAATCTTGTATAAACATTGCTTATCACTCAGTGCTCAAGTGTGGCTCAGAGTGACAATCACAATCATTGTTCTTCTGTATCTGTTAACACCTTTGTCCTTTTAAGGCAGCGTTTCTCAACCTGTGGGCTTATCCACATGATAGTGTGTCCCATATCACGCTGTGTGGAAATTCACCAAATATATTTTTAGGCCATTACATACAGTGTATATACTGTATGTGTGTGTGTGTGTGTGTATATGTATAATATTCATAAAGATGATTAAAATGTCAGTGATCAAATTGTACAACACTATTCAATATTCGTATCATGATATTTAATTTCTATGGCATTTTTATGGGAAAAGGTTTGGGTACAGATTTTTCTTCATTGCAGCCCATATTGTCCAAAGGGTTGAAAACCACTGCTTTAAGGTTATAATCAGGCTGGCATCCATAATGTATGTGTTTGTGTGCCCCGCATACGCAACTGTCTACAAAGTAGCGAAGCCAAATGGAAAGAAGAGGACTGAATCAACTGCTTTACTGCTCTGATGTTCCTTCGCCCTTCCCTGCACACAAAACGTTGGTGAAAATTCTTGGTGGACATACACAGCCCTGACTTATTCATGGCTCCCTCTCCTGCACTGTCAGCAGCCATTAGGCTGTGGGGAGACTGAAGGATATCGGCGCTGGCTGGAGATGCGGCCTAGCGCTGTTCGGCAGATGTGAGATCTGGAGTCGGCCCATTCCTGCACCTGGGCCCCGACTCCCGTTCCACACGGAGCGTTACGCCCGGTCGCGTGCGCGCTCGCTTCCTCCTTGCCATTTACAATTCACAATTTTGTCATTTGGCAGACGCTTTTATCAGTTTACAAGAGTGCATTTTAATGGCTAGAGAGTCATTGCTGTCGAGCTATAGATCCTTCCCTGTCGGACAGCCACCAAGAGCGGGGGAAAGCCACATTTGAATTGTGCACTGCCAGAGTTCAACGGTGCTTTGTGGGTGAATTTAAAGGAAACAAGCAGCGGATCTAAAATACAACCTTAATAATTGTGTGCTTTCTGAACTGGGGGAAAACAGTACTCAATTGTTGATTTGGCAGTCAGACCCCCTTCGTTAAAGTGCACGAAAGGGCTTGCCGTAATTAATCTTAATCTATTCAAAGGGTGGGTTCAGTTTGTCTATTGTCTATGTTGTCGGATAAATTAGCTGCAGGCTGCACCAGGAGACGTCTCACAGTGTCTCACTGTGGCCATATTGCTTTTCACTTGCTGTATGAGTGCAAGGTAGAGCTGGATAGGCTCTTGTTTGCTGAGGAAAATGAATTCGGACTCTGCTCCTGACTCAGACTGTAATAATGACTCACGATGGTTGTGAATGAGCAATGCTGTTTGTGTGTATGGATATGGGTCGGTTTCAGGAAGCTGAAATGATGAGTTTATTTTTGATTCCAATCAGATACATGAGAGGGTAAACTTATATGTAGTATTTGTAGTCATGGCAGTATTGATTTAAGTACCGGAGATGGAGTAATTATAGTCATTATCGTAGAGTGGGTAAGAGGAATACTATTGTGTGGAGGTGGGAGTCGCTGTGTGTGTGAGGGGGGTCCCAACTGATTTGAAATTCTGGCTTTAAACAGGAGTGTGACAGCAGTTAGAGACAGAGTGCTGGGGGCTTGTGAGAGCTCTCTGCATATCTGTTCCAGGTGCCCCATCTGTACAGCGGCTAGGATGGGGGGGGGTATCATCTGGAGCTCCACACAGCGCTGTGAGCTGGAATAAGACTCCTCGAACAAAGCCAAAGCCCCCGTACTCACACAGAGGTGCTCCGCTTTTAATCACCGTGCGCTGCGGGCTGCGGGATGATGCTGTTGACGCTGATAACAGTTTCTCTTGACACATCAATCCCAGTTGTGCTCTGCATGGGAGCCGAGGCTCAGGGGGGTGTTCTGTCTCCTTTCATCAGAACTTGCAAAGTTGACATTAAAAAACGTGTCCAAGGCCTCCCACGTGGTCCAGTGGTTACAACGTTCAACACTGGCCACGGAGACCTGGGGGTTCGATTCCCCGTCTCGCCAGAGTCGGCGCTGGCCGGGAGCGCCACCAGGGGGCGGCGATTGGCTGTCCGCCCCAGGGAGGGGGGAGGGAAGCTGACATGATGTTCGCTGCGCATAAGAGTGGCCCTGGAGTACCGGGTTACAGTCGACGGCCTGGCGAGTGCCGTCTCGGAGGAGACGTTACTTCGCCCTTCGCCACTACCGGTTGCAGGACTACGGCAGCGAACTCACATTACTAGGGGGGGATTGCCATAAAATAGCGTGTGTAATTGGCTACTAAATTGGGAAGAAAATGGGATAAAATCTGAATCAAAATCCAACATTTTTAAAAACTGACCTCAGTTTCAGCGAATGAAATACAAATGTACTATATTTTTTTTGTGTTGATACATGCTGCCATTTATACAGTGTTTTTATTCAATCAAATCTTAGGCAAAGAAATCTGTTGTTGGGAAATTGCCTCAACATTATCTGCATCTGAAAGCAAACACCACGGTTATCTGTTCAGATTGTATCACATATCCGCGTTTAAGCTCCCATCTTTTAGCGAGTGTGTTTCTCCACAACCGACGTTATAAAATGCCATTCTGGATCGTAGTTTATACTTGGCCTCGAAGGCAGAGTCATCAGATATGAAAGGGGCAGAGCTGAGCCAATCGTGTGCACACGACACACTCACACACAGCACACGTGCGGGGAGATATTCAGCACCAAACAGCCCTGCGACGGGAGAAGAAATGGCCGTGCTTTTTATGCACAATACACCAGGTTACGGTGCACGCGCAGCGGCGCGGTCTGGTGACAGTGTTATGTTAGATTTCTCCACTAGGGTCTGATGTAAGACCACTGATTTGATTCCCCCAAATTCCCCCCCCTCCCTCGCCCCTCCTCGCAGGCTCAGTTCCTGTTTCACTGTGCTCAGCAGTCCTGTGGGCTCGCCCTGCCTACACATTGCACTGCTCACCAAACACACACTGTGGCTATTGTAAAGGCACAGGCTGCACATGCTGGGAGTTACACCACACCCGGAAACCAGTCACTGTAAAAAAAACACAAGCTTAGATATAGTCCGCGAATGCACGCCATGGTTCGCAGCGTAAAAGAAAAGACCACGAAGCCGTATTCCATCTCTTTAGTCACTGCGTCCCCCTGGCATTAGAAATGAATGCAGTCAGAACAACCATAACCAATAACCATAAATTATTGAATAAGGATTTACGACCTGCATTTAAAAACCAAATTACATGTTCGTATACTGGAGGGGGAAGTGAAATAGTTGGACTTTTTTTCTTTCTGCTCTCTGGGTGTGGCGGGGTGGGGTGGGGCTGGGGTGGCAGGCAGCGCAGAGAAGCACAGTTCAGTATATCAGGTCTCCGCTGAAGCCAAACCATCGATTGACTGAATTAATGCCAGTCCTCATACAGCTGTCCTCACAGGGAAGTCACGCGGCTCATCGTAAAAGGAACATAGCACATGTCTTAAATAATGGAGCTCATGTGGTTGGTCAGTGGTCGGCGCAATACACGGGGAAGAGGGCAAACGCCAGCGCAGCGGACTGTCGGCCTCGTAATCCCAGGCAAACGTGACATACGTCCCCCAGCTGAAACAAACGCAAAAACTGGAGTGGCAGGAGAAGCCCGGTCGGGCCCGGGGGGCTCAGTAACACCTCCCTTTTTGAAAGCAGAGGGCTTTGTGTTGATGACCTTAGTCGTGGCCAAACATACAATGCACACAGCAGATGGGACGAAGGGAGCAGGGCCTGACCTGCAGCCATCACTTCCAGATTGCGGTGGGCAGCTCTCACAAGCACACCCACGTGCCTCCTCAGCTTTTCGCTCTCCAGCCATGTGGAAAATGAGTTTGGCTGAGCACAGTGCCATTAATTTACATGTACAGTTCAATCTGCTCATAGCTAATACGCTGAACTGGGTGGTGGGGGGAGTCATGTTGAGAAATGGAAATTGATAAATTGAATTGATTGGGTGGCTTTCTTTTTTTAAAGGCTTTCTTTTTTTTAATCAGAGTTATTTCATTTTCATGTTTCTGCACGGGTCTTGCCCCTCATCCTGACTGTAAGATATGTTTTCTCTCTTGTGTTTACCTGTTTTTTTTGTGAACAATATTTTATTGTTGTTCAGATGCACAATATGACTGGGAATATAATAATTACATTACCATAAAAATATTCAGGTTGTGCAGTTCTTCTGGCCATACATGCAAGGTATGTATGAATATAAACATAACACACCTACATACATACATACTACATCTTCAATATATAAATAAATATTGCAGACAGTCAAAATAATTCTGGTCCATGACTTAATTGTTTTGGAAACAGCTCCATATAGTTTTGCAGAGCATCTTTCAACAGTGGTCTGAAAATTGCATCAACCAGGTGTTCATTGAATTGGAGTGGAGTATTTGGAGTAAACCATGCTCGAAGAATGGATCTCTTAGCCACTGTTAGAGCAGCTATAGCCTATGTGCTTTTAGGAAGCACTGGATCAATGATTATGATCTTGAATGCTCTATTGCCAAGAAGTGTGTGTGTGTGTGTGTGTGCGTGTGTGTACGCCTCAAGGAGTAACATGGACACTGAGCCAAGGGAAATGTGAGAAAAGGTGCGGAGAGACGATTTAAAACACACAATTGATATTCTTTGAGGCCTTATTTCTGAATACATTTTTATTCATAATTTAACTTTTCTCCCCATTTGGAATGCCTAATCCTATTCATAGGCCTATCCCCTCACTGGGATAGCACAGAAACACATGCATTCTCCTCTGAAGTGCACGCTGCCAGCCACCCCTTCTTTTTGCTCCGGCGCAATGAGTCAGGGACAACTGTACTGACAAAATACCCCTCCCTTCCTGTATTATTTATTGCTGACCACAGCTGGCAATGGTACGGTCACGATGTGATATCAGTTCGTTGGGTGTGTCACTACACTGAAAACCAGTGCTTAAGTAGACACACTAAAATTACAAAATCCATTATGGTGAAAAAAAGTATATATAATATATATATTATTATATTGGGGGAACAAATGTATACTCATATTATTATGTTGTTATTGATCATTGATCATTTTCAGTCCCTTTTCTTCTTTTAAAATTTCTGACTGTGGGGTGATATTCGGTAGCCCTAACCTGTCAGTGTCAGTTGGTTTCTCAGATAGATATTGATTTCCTGTCCCACATTGTCGATTTATTGACATGAATACACACCCCCATGGTCACAACTAGATGTCATCTCAATTATCTAGGGAAACGTTACTTAAATCTGGCCCATGAACCCATATTCAGTTCTGGTTTTCCTTTCTCTTAGCTAGGTAACTGAACAATTAGTGCAATTGATTGGCCAGAGTGTCTTCACACCTGACTCCCAAGGTAAAGGGAGGGTGGAGAAACAGCAGTGCTCAGCCCATGAGGGCCGTGATTTGAGTAGGGAGATCTCGAGAGTCTTAATGCTTCATTTTTAAGATTTGTTATGTCAATATGAGAAATGGATATAGAATTATTTTCATTAAAACATTTGTTATGCCTGTATAATGAAATAAAATGATTTAGTCAAATTTAAAAAAGATACTAATAACCTAAAACAGAACAGAACTTCTTAGTATAAAACAGGCAAAATGATCATTTTTTATTTAATATTGCTTAAATACAAAATGTATTTTCTTTGAGCGGTTACTTTTAAATACCAATTGTGCCTTAATTCGTCCGTTATATTCATTTTATATTCTATGTTGTTCTCAGTTATGATTCAGTAAGTCTATTATTTGTCACTATTTCATCTTAAAGACCACCCCTTCACTCTACTTGGGTCATTTTTATACAATTCTGTTCCTGAAAAAATTCTGTCAGCATCATAATAGTATATCCTTCAGTATTTCCATTATCCTTCAGTGTAACGTACATCAAGACCCTCGTTCTAAAATTAGTACTACAACCGGAATGATGTTTGTGTATTTGTTGAAATTCCCGGTGCAGTGGGGAGTAGTGAACCGGATTCTAGAATCTCCAGCTCCATTTTCAGACCCTGCATCCCCTCTGCAGTGAGGGTTCCATCGCTATGGTTACGCCACACTTCTGAAGAGATCAGAAAGCTGGTGATCCGCTGCTCACGTGTCCCGCTGCATCTTTTGATAATCTTGTGCGCTTTGAAGCAGACATTTTGTCACTCGGAACCCACATCCAAGAGGTCTATTTTATAGCCACTGGTTTGCAACATGACTGATTTCAAGATAGCTAGCTTGCTCCTGCGCTGCTTCGTGTTGGCAGAGTGTTTTGTCTCAAACTGTGCTGAATGTAGAACATCGTGCTGAATAATGTGATGCTGTATTTGCAATGCAGCGCAAGATAGGAGGCTGGACCTTTGAAGTGTGCAGTTAATCTGAAAAACAAGCTGCACAACGTGTGGCGGAGAGTGATGTGTACACTCGGTGATGTGCACGCTATGCAGCAAAGCAGTATTTTTTTATTGCAAAATTGAAACCTGATCTACCAGATGTTTTTTCATCAAAATGGTAAAATTATTTAATGGTGATACATTAGTTTTCAGTTCAATTCCAGATCAGAAATGCAATTTTACAATACGGTCATTTAACTTTACCTAACCAGCTTTGAGGATAGATTGATAAGTGACTGTTGCACTGTAGTGGCTCAATTCAATCATAGCACATGTGAGCATTAGCTCTGCACAGGTCTTACCGATAGTACAGCTTTCCTTTGATGTCACTAGACCTAGCCAGTTAGCAAGCCGGTCCAATTTGAATAAATTAATTTGAATAAACAACACACCTCACAGGGAATATGAGCCAAGCAGGATTTAAATAAGGTCCTTCTGAGTCTCAGCATTAAATTATGTTGATAGTTATTAGCTATTGAACCAGTGAAGAGAGAATCCTCCATTGCCCTGTTCTATTACATTCCATTATAGTCTCAGAAGGAGTGTTCAGTTTCCCTCATGGTTACTTGTCTTTAGGCATGACAGACAGGAGATGAGAAGTTAATCAGATCATGATGAATGAGAACGGCCATTATCACGCTAACCAGTAGAAGTGGAGACTTCCCAAGGGACCGCCACAAAATTCTGTGAAGCAAGGATTTGTCAAGGCACGTATTGAATATTGCTAGGTATTGTCAGATTGGTGTTTTCTCCTGAATAACTATAATAATTGACATGTGTAAAGCTTTCCAGCTTATGAAGTACTGTCCAGTGGAGGTGCAAAGCACTGAATGACTACTGTCCCTGATTATCCCTTGTATTGCCCTGTGAATTACCCAGAAACCACTGTGAGTGTGGGCAAGGAGCATGTCATACGTAAGCTTAAAAACATACATAAAAACCTTGTTCCGTTCCAAACTGTAAATAGACTGTTATTTGCAGGTTTGACTGCATACCGCATATGTTAAGTGAAAGCGTGAAGTGCAGCATATGGGTTTGCCGGTGTATGGCACAAACATATGCCGACACCGCTCGATTGTGGTCGGAAGGTATCCGGGAGACCTGAAACCGTTCCCAATCTCAGAATGAGTTATCGCACGGCATCGATCCGATGAATCAGGCTTGTGAAACTGAGTGAAAGTGTTATTTATGCCATCGGTGCGGAGGGGGGGAAGGAAGGGGTGTGCGACTCGGGAAGCGATCGGTGGTCCCGCCGTCAGCCGGGCTTGGCCGCAGAGCCCTACAGAGACCGCAGCGCTTTAATACCAGGGGAAATGCGCCCAAATCCTCCTAAGCTCTGCCAGTTGATTTTGCGTGCGGCGCCCCTGCTATGGCTGATTTGTTCCTAATAGCGGCGGGTGCCTGACAGAGCCCGGCTGGCTGTGGAGCGCATTGTGGAGAAAAGAGCTGATAAGCAGGATGACAATAAGGCTCGCGCAGGACACAGATTCCAGGCTGGGAGGCCAGCGGGGCCTTTTGCATAGCATCTGATTCCGCTGCTATTTTGGTTCCCCTCTGCATATCATGATTACATGCACCCCTGAGTGACTAGCGCCTACAAATATGGTAAGTCGTGATGTGATCCCGAGCCGGGACATTGCTGGGGCTGTGTGGAGCGTGGGGGCGTCCGCCATAACGTTAGCTCGCCGGACTTTGTTGACAGGGAGACAGAGTCGGGTTTATTTTGCAGGGGGAGCAGGGAGTGTCCTCTGTTTGCTTCTTTTCAGAGAAAAAGATAAGCACCGGAACTCCTGTTTGCTTTCCCCCCCCCCCCCAGGCAGGTATTTTTAGTCCTGACATAATGTCCCTCTCCACTTCCCAATCCCAGCGCTAGCTAATTGAATACTCGGGTTTCACTCTTGACTGCGGGGAAAAATGGCAGTGGAGGAGGGAGCAGAGTTCCCAGCTCCAGTAAGTGGCTTTTTAAATCCTTTTTTACCTTTACGATCAGCATCGTTTGCTAACGTGCGTGAATGGGACTGTGAGGCTAGGACTTGCAGTTTTAAGTTGACTTATTACGAGCGGGGGAATTGTTTGACAGATTTGGATAACTGATGCAGACTATTGCTCGGTCAGTCGTTTACAGGGTCGCGGGCGTAACTTGACTGCATTGCATTGGCGCATTGTCTGAATGGGGGAGAGGACATTTCAGCTGACTGGGGAGAACCGGGTGAGAGGAAACGCTTGTGAAGGATTATCAATGTTCTATGCTTGTTTCTTAGTTCAGGCAGTTTACAAATGAGTTAAGACGCTTCCGCGCTCTGACTCGCAAGCCACCTGACCTTGGATGCGACATGGCGCGTGGTGGGGGGTTGGATAAACAGTGCTGAGGTTGTCTAGGTGCTTGTTGGAAATATCCTAGGGACAGGAGAGTACTGTCAGTGGGAGGGATGAGGGTTTCACTTTGGGTTGGCAGGAGGGCAGGGAAGGTGAGATTGGAGCACTGTAGACGTGTGAAAGGGTCTCGATTGAGCATGTGCTGACCTTGAGAAAACACCTTCCGGGGGTCTCTACGGCAACACCGATGCTCCTCAGATATGTCCGATGTATGGTGTTACAAACAACTAAAAGCCTGCTGGCTAACAAATCCAGGCTTTCTTGTTCTGTACTCGCAGCTAGGAGTTCTCAGCAAAAAATTTACTGCCAAAAGTTCCATTGCCTTGTAGCAATTTGCATATATGTTGTATATATTTAATGTCCTGTTCCCTCTGGTTATATGTTTTCCGGAAGCATTAGAATGCTTATTCTGGTACATTTTTTGCTTAATGAAGCATTTTTCCATTCCCTTTGTTGGTTTTGTTGGTAGAAATACAGTACAGCTGTGGGATTTGCAAATCCCTCCCATATGATACCTGGCTGTTTACAATATACAGTATGTGTATGAGAGCTAATCCTGAAATCATAGGATTGGCCTGCCAATCACAAGAAAGGAACAATATCTACAAGTCCCTTTTTATATATATTTTTTTGCCGGAGGCATTGTGGTTCTCCACAAAAGTGACTGTGAAATGTGTACTTTCTGAGTGGCAGGGTATTTAACCCTTGTCAAAGCTCTTAAAGTGTGATGCTCTTGAAATGGTATCTGTTCTGTAGCCTAGTTGGAGGAAATTGAGACGAGCCCTTTATCCTTTCCCTTTGTCTTTGACTCGGGACAGGTTCAGCCACAAAGAGAGAGAACAACAGTAATACATCCTGCTAAAGCAGTGTACGGCCTGTGCTAAGGCTCCTCAGCATCTCTGGTGTCAGGTTACCGATGTGCAGGGAGTCGTCCAATGAACGAAGGAGTCCGTCGAGCTCAGCCGAGGGCCAGGGCCACGGCCTAAGAAGACACATCAGCTGTCGTGCCCAAGCAGAGCCCTGCCCAGACATGGCGATGCGTTCTGTGACACGCGCGTGCTGATGGCTCAGGCCGGCCCTGCCCTGTTCGCACAGATTGTTATTGGAGCATTCTCACACCGTGTGGATTAAAAGGGCACACGTGTGCTGCACTGTGTCAGTCAGCACCTTTTCTCTGCGGGCTCGACGCCTGACCCACAAAGTCATTTCCCTTCAGCCGCAGGCATTATCAACCGAGACAATGAGGCATAATCTCCTCGCCGGGCCTTTCTGCTCAGTGACCACTCGTGTAGGTAAAGGGAAAGGCGCAGGTAGGTCCACAGGGAGGCGCATAACTGGATTGACTTCCCCAAAGCTGCAGGGGCCCCTGGACATAATAATTAAATGACTCCTTCCGGAGTGCAGTGTAATTTTTCACATATCTACAATGGTAACCAATACGCAGAAGTGTAACTGACAAGAATGGGCAGAATGCCTTTTTGATGCACGCAGGAGGGCCCCTGTGCATGGGTGCATTTATACAAAAGCTGCGTACAACCAATGGTCCGAAATCAAACTCAGGACCTCATCTCAGAAGCGTGAGGGACATTTTACTAGCCACGGCGTACCGGGGCCTCCTGAGGGACATTTTACTTCAGAGGGCCTCCACTTCAGAGCCACCGAATGTCCTGGCCGAAAACCCTGCTGAATGCAGTTCCTGTACAGCCCCTCTCAGTATAGTAGGAGCGTATTGTAAAGAAACTGAGGGCTCCTGTCATGTTGAGTGATAAAATGAATCTGGTGGGCATTTTCAGTGAAACTGAGATGACCCCGGTCAACACGGTCATGCTTCACTGTCACCTTTATACAGTGATGATGCAGGGGGGGACATGCGCTCTGCAAACGATGACAAACACAATAGCTGGTCAAATGAGCTCTTGTGTCAGTGAGTAATACTAGCCATTTGCCAAACTCGCTGTACTGTGTTTTTGACAAGTAATGTGAAAATACAAATCTTATCCTTGTCTTGTAGTCTTTGGTAGACACATTGTTTTAGCCCACATTGCTACTTTAGTATACAGTTAATCTTTTAAATATACTGTTTTTAACTTCTTATTCTGCCCCATTTTTCTTTATTCCCTACTTTCGAATGCCCAATTGTAATCATAAACCCATCCCATAATTGTGACCAGTTCTGCATCGCCTCATGGGACTCAGTCAGCACGGGCATGGTCAGGGTCAGGGTTAGATTCAGGACTGCACCTAAGGCTCAGTGCTTGAGCTGGCAGCACCACCCTCAAACCGAATATAAAACACCGGCTCTTGATGTATTAAGATGCATGACAGAATAGCTTTAGATAAATTACCGTGGCCCTGTCTCTTTTTAAATTTTATCTCTCTCTCTCTGTTCACTCTGCGGTCCATTGCTCTTCCCTACAGGCTGTCTGTGATCAATGCTTCGTTCTGTGACTCTGGCTTGGTGCGCTCCGTCCCCTGGCAGTGGTTTGGGGCTGATACTAACGGCGGCTGGAGATTAATGTGACAATGCGCTGGCCGCTGGTCTCTGGGTTTGAACTAAGCCTTTCGTCCGCTCAAATCTGGGGGCGTCTTTGCCTGTAATGCTACCGAGCTGAGGACATGACGGGAAGCTACAAAAACGTCTCTGTGCAGTGACTGGATGCCTCACATCCTGATCCCTCTGAAAATGAGTATGTTCTGAGTAAAAGTCAAACACAGCAACAAAAATCTATCAAATAAAGAAGAATGCATTTTCCAGCAAAATACATCTTATCATTCGACTTGACTTGATCTGTCAGCTAGGAACTACGTTTTAGCTAGGACTGCTGCACAACAGGCTTACGTTAGCTCCCTCTTGGCGGTTTAGTATGAGAACAGTCCCAAGTGGGACTCGGTAATGGAGAGTGGAGATGAGGAGCAGAGGTTGAATCTCTTTATTCATTGGGCAAGTGGAGGACTGGGACCTTGCACAGAAGTGCCCTACTGCAGAACCCTGCAATAAATTAGTCTTGGGCTTTAGAAAATAGGTCTGTATTTTTTGATGATGCAGGGACATTGTTGGTTATGCTATTGTTTTATATATATTTATAATCACATATTATTCTGGCACATTTCACTATGCAAACACAATATCGATGGAGCATATGTCACTTTTAAATTATGAATGAGGAGGCTCGCTTTAAAATGTCAGTGGGCTTGTCTTTCTGTGAAGATTGTTTTTCAGTCCGCCAGACGTCCTGTCATGTTAGTCCTGTACTGTACATTTCCTCACGTCTCCAATGCAGCTGTAGAAACCAGGGAAAAGAAAGGGGATCCATCGGCATGCGATGTGAGAACCCCCAGCATCGGGTTATTTTGGTCAGGTCCAGATACCGGGCTCCTGCGTTCAGGAGTTCAACGAAAGTGAGAGTGTGTGTGCGATCTTTCTGTGTGTGTTTGTGTGTGTACGCGCATGTGTCTGTATGCAGTGGCCATGGGTGTGTCAGGGATCGACACTACAGCATTGCAGCACCGGCAGTGGCCATCGCCCTCCTACACCCCCCCTCCCCTCCCTTTGCCTCCACTGACAAAGCGAGATGGCTAGCTGGAGGACTTCAGACACAGCCACGCCTTTACACGGTCACTTACTCATCCAAGTGTCTCAATGTGATTTCCTTGCATTGCAATACAGTATATTTGATCTTCCTTCTGTTTTGTTTAATTGTTTAATTCAGCGTGAATTCCTTTGAGAAACGGGTGTGCTCATCATGTGCTACTGTTTACTGGTTAGGCAATCTCACTGTCCCATACTGCAGTAGAAACCATACATGTCAGGTTTTTAAATTTATTTTTAAATTTGTTTTATTTCCTGTTGGAAGTGGCTGTGCAACTCACCTAGAACATTTTTCAGCAGATATTTGGTAAATGTAGTATTCCTGGTTTCGGAAGTGATTTAATTGAATATTTAATCTTAGACTTAACATGAGAGAAAAATCTGAGCCCTCTCCCTAAATTATCTGGTCTGGAGATTATGACATCCAATTTCCTTAGCTTCATATTCAGCATTAGCGTCAATTAATCTTATTCCTCCGGGCTCAATCCACAAGCTCTATGTGACTAATTTCTCCCCACTATTTTAATTTGTGACGTTAAATCCTTTTTTTTCAAGGAAATGATTTTTCTCCACCCTAATTGGATGGTTTCACACATGCGTTTCAACGCACATGAGAGCCTTGCCAGGATAAATTTACCACATTCAGTTGTTACCGGCCTGTCAATGTATGAAAGTGTCTCTGGGGGGGTGAGGGGTCACATGTCACCTGCTTGCAATCAGTCCTGCCGTGACCCTGCAGGTGTCCTGCCAACCACAGAGATGCAAAAGAATCCAGGCCGTTACATAGTGTATTCATCATCATGTCCCAGGATACAGCCCCCAATAATTATGCTCTTGACATTCAGGAAATCAGGCACCATTGCACCAACTGACAGCCTTCCGCTCTGAGGGAGGACAGATCTCCAGGGCTTCTGTCCCATTATGTAACTCCAAAGAGCAGCTGTTTGGCGTGGGGACCGTGTGTGTGCTCGTCTCACCGTGCGCACACATTTGCACTGCTGTGTATGTAATAGCCCCATCGGGGGAGAACACCAACCTGAAACGCGTTATGAGCAAGGATATGCAGGTTTTTGGGCAGGTTAGTGGCCGTTTCTGCATAGGTCCGGTCCCTTTTTAGTTCTGACATATTTTGCAGCAATAACTTTAAAGGGAGAAATTACGCTGACATGGACTCAATGCATGAATATGGCAAATTGTTGGAGATATACGATTTGAAGAGATTCTTTCTCAAGTTTTGGTCATTGAAGTCATTGTTCTCGAGAATTCTTGATTATGGAAACTCACTTCATCTCAGTAAGGTGGGCAGGGTCAGCCATTCAATGGGTTATTCTAGAATCTAGATGATAAAATTACAGTCTGAATTAGCCAGTCAGTGCTGGAGTGGAGCCAGCAAGCTAGCCCTCCAAATAGAAAGGGCAAGGTTATCCAGTGGATCAAGACAAAGCAACTAAAATAGCCCACGAGGCCCACCACGTCTGTCTATCCTCTGCAGCACCTGCCAATTAGAGAGACACTCCAGTAAAAACAGAAGAAGCTGGCTGTCAACTTTCAGACACAGCCAGCAATAGGTGAGGAGAGACATGACTTTAAAGACACCATTTTTTTCCTGCATCCAAGTAAAAATAAAAAATAAATTATTTCCGTGGCCCCTCTCAACTTTATTCCCGTGTATCAAGCCCCAAGGGATTGTTCTCTCTCAATGTCGCTGGTTGAAATTTGGACGATTGCCTGGCTCGTTAAAAATGAACTCCTCGCCGGTTGGCCGCACTGCAGTCCCGAGCCTGAGGAAAAGGAATCTTCCCTGGAACAAACGCTGGCGACGTTAGCCAAGGTGAAGCCGGGGCTCGCTAATGCCGTGGAATTCCCCCCTCCAGCCAGGAGAGTCCATTCCACCGCCTCTCTGGCCCCTCCTCCAATGCGCGCTGACATTTTCCTATCCTCGCCGGTCCTCCACAAGCATCCCACACATTTAACTTCATAATCGAATGGATTTCCTGCTGCGTACTCCTGCATGCTGCACGTCTGCTTTTACAACAGATATTGCGAATGAGAACAGACCTGGGGGTGGGCTCAGTGCTCACTATGACTATGTCCCCATGTGTTTTCTTTAGTATATATTTTTGGTAAAACAGCCAGAATTTGGGCCCAGGTCCAGGGATAACATGGGAGACCGCTGGGGGGGTGTAAACTCTCTTATCACCTGAAAGTGCAGAGGGAGGAGGTAGTGCACATGGGCTACTCTATCAACATCTCTGTACAATAGCATTCCACATTGGTGTCATCTCGTCTCGCTGGTTAATAGCTTCCAACCTGCATATTAAGTTATCAGTTTGGACAATTCCTTACACAAAAACATTTTACAATTTCAGAAACCTGCAACCATAGTTACGGTGGTTTTGTAGTTATGGAAGTAAAGTAGCTCTTGGATGAATTCATGGCACAAAGTCGATAACAAAGTACGCTGTATCAGTTCTAGACCATAATTGTGTTGTAATTTGTATTAACATTAAGGAGTAAAATGAGATAATTAGATAATCTCTCAGCTTTATTCACTTCACATGAGGAAGCAGCAGAACAAATACTTTCATTGCAACCCCGCACAGAGAGAAATGGTAATAAGTGGCGTCAGTATGTACCGGATATTTCTTATCTCTAGCCTCAAGCCTCTGTGGCTTACTCCTCACACGGCAGAGGCTGAAGTTCAAAAACATTAAAGGCACCTACTGTCTGCCACTGTCTGAATTTCATATCCTTGTTTTGTTGCTGGGGAGCAGAAGCAACTATGAATCTCAAGGTTGGCTTTGTTTCTTTGTTTCACCACAAGCCTTTGGTAGAGAGTGAAAAACATGCTTTAGTGGAGTAATCTGACTGGGTCTTTTGTCTTGTAGTCTGACAGCAATGCCAGTTACCTGAGGGCGGCCCGGGCCGGGAACTTGGAGAAGGCCCTTGACTACCTGAAGACGGGGGTCGACATCAACATTTGCAACCAGGTCAGGAGACCTCCGGTCAGAGCTGTTACACACTAGCATGCACACAAGAACACGCTCATTACAAACTCAATCTCTGGCGGGAATGGATAAAACATTTATGTATTGAAATTTTGCCCTTTCTCTTCATCATTCTTTATTTAAGGTAGGCTTTTCATTGAAGCTACCTTCACTTTGCAGTCAGCAAAGCATTTGGGACTACTATATAATATATATATATATGAAATTTGTTAATTTACTTGTTTGCATTAATTGGTTTAGTAAATGCATTGCGCACGTAAGATAAGGTAAATGCATACAATATATAGCCTTGATGTTTTTTGACACACACCAATTCAAAGCATCTTTGACTTTAATAATAAAAATCCCCTTAAAAGGTAGGAACTAAAAATAGGAATCCCCCTTGTTTTTCTGCATGGCAGTGAAAAGACTCTAAAACCCAATAACCAAGCTAATGATGTTCTTTTTTCAGGGCTCCAGACATTTGTTTTTCCAAGTAGTGCTTGCAAATTTGGTAGTGTAATCTAAACATTTGGTAGCGTAAGTAAAATCTTCAGTCATACCATAGAAATTGACTTTTATTTGTACATTTTAGATGCATTTTACAATAAGTAGTCACTTTCATCAATAGCCTGTGGCCATGATCTGTAGTTTGACTTCCTAGCCCTCTGCAAACTTAATTACCAACCTTGTGCCACATGTTTTACAATACACACAGTGCATTGTGTTATTCCTATCCTTATCATGCTTTAACCACGTAAACTCCTTCAGTCATCCCATAGGGCCAGGGTTCCTAAACTCCCTGTGTATGCTGTGACAACCGTAATTGCAATCTCTCAATGCCAATTTTTGTCTGAAACAGATATTTGTGTTACCAAATGAATAATACAGAATGAATATTCTTTGTCAACTTGAGGACTTTTAATAAGTCAAATCAGTTCTCAGACAACTAATGCTTTCATTTTCTATAATTTGCTGTGGCAAATGAATCCTCTTGAGAGGTTACATTTTATGCGATTTATTGATAGACCTACAGGTTATATCAGTGAAGTCCTAAATGTTGAAAGTGTGGACACCTGGTCATTGAAATTAAACAATTTGTGAAAAATGAATTAAAAGTTCAAAGACTAAGCAAAATTTTTATATGATATGTTGTAGTGAATTTGGGAGGCAGCAATCAGCAATCTATAGCTAATCTGACTAGCTAGCTCTTTCATTACTGGCTTGCTACACATAACGTGAAACTAGTTGGCTAGCTTGTAAACTGTGCTATATATGATTTGACCAGCTTGCTAGCTAATGTTGGTATGTATGCTTGTGATTATGGACTGGGGTAAACAAGGTCAGTTGTTGATTTCAGCCTGAAGGAGAAGCCATAGGTACATATGTTGAAATCCAATCTATGTACTGTTTGTCCATGGACTGTAGGTTAGTGCCCGCGCTGCATAGACCCCTTGATCATTGGTCATGCACAGTCGCACGTGTGCCTCCAACTGATTTTTTGGTCGACCTGCAAAAACATTTGGTCGCATACAACCAAATTGGTCGCAGTCTGGAGCCCTGTTATTTAGTTTGGTGTTCCATAATACTGTGCCACCATTGCAGTCAATGTCTTGGTTGTTCTTGGAGGCATTTTACAGTTAAACATTATACATTATATATATCTGTAACCAGCATGATGTGCCTCAACAGAAACTGTACTTTTTATGCAATTGTGAGCCACAGTGTCTCTGTGACCCTTGAATGTGTCTCTCTCCCTCCACAGAATGGGTTGAACGCTCTTCATCTTGCTGCAAAGGAGGGCCATGTGGAGGTGGTTGCTGAGCTCATTAAGCTTGGAGCCAATGTGGATGCGGCGACCAAGGTAAGCCCCATTCTCCTTAAAAGGAGAGGCTCTGAGCTCTGAAGGGTGCGCAGAGGGAAACCTAATTCAGAAGGCGTCGGTCCTGCCAGATGCCTTCATAGTGACACCACACTCGATGACATTAACCCGCAAGGAGCCCCGTACGGCTGCTCTGTTGGATAAGGGGAATCGCAAAAGTCACATTGCTCCTGAGGAAGATTAATAGACTGAACAAAAAGTTTGTTCAGTGCTATTAGGTTGCTATTTAGGTGCTATAAGCCTTTAGGTTGTGGAATATCATATGTTTGTATACAGATGGGGCAGCACGGTGGTGCAGTGGATAGCACTGTCGCCTCACAGCAAGAAGGTCTCGGGTTCGAATCCAGGCCGGGGGCCTTTCTGTGCGGAGTTTGCATGTTCTCCCCGTGTCCGCGTGGGTTTCCTCCGGGTACTCCGGTTTCCTCCCACAGTCCAAAGACATGCACGTTAGGCTAATTGGAGAGTCTAAATTGCCCGTAGGTATGAGTGTGTGAGTGAATGGTGTGTGTGCCCTGTGATGGATTGGCGACCTGTCCAGGGTGTATTCCTGCCTCTCGCCCGGAACGCATGCTGGGATAGGCTCCAGCACCCCCCCCGCGACCCTGACCAGGAATAAGCGGCTTAGACAATGGATGGATGGATGGATGTATACAGATGCCTTTCCAATAAAAAAACATTATAAACGATAGGATTCACAGAATGAGTTCTGCATCTCATGTCTGTTTAGGAGCACTGCTTATGTAATAATACCATAGAAAGGGGGATAATGTGGAGAGGAAAGAACCCATGTAAGGCCTCAGTTGCTATGAATGCTCCACTTATGTTGTTCTTTCTCAGGAATAACGGAAGGTCTCTGACCCTTTTATGTATTTCAGCCGCACCTTGTGAACACATAGAACACCCAGTGAAAACCAAGCCCTAAACCCAACACACCCACTATCTCTCCACAATGCCGTAGTGAGGGGGGTGGGGTCAGTGCAGGGTGGTATTGCAACTGTAAACAATGGGCTTAATAGTAATGGAAAGTCAGCAAAGGAGAATACAAAAGCAGACTAGAAGACGTTTTATCATTTTTATACCAGCTCGCCATAGATCCTCCTTGAGCACATACCCCAACATTACACAACACCAAAGCAACACCAAGAGAATCACATAAAGCATGCATGCGTCTACAAACGCGTGCGTGTGTGAATGTGAGTGAGTGCTAAAAAAATGAGCGCGCTAAATTGTTTACAATCGTAAACATCTGAGGAATGGGAGGCGTATAAATAGAGGGTAGCGCCGATAGTTAGGCCTGGCTTGAAAGCGAAAAACAGCTGCTCGGCAGGGGCCGACACGCGGGCAGGTGTAAAGCACATTGTCTGACTTCTTCTCATGTCTCCCCTAATCCAGAAAGGAAACACTGCCCTGCATATAGCCTCCCTCGCGGGGCAGACGGACGTGGTGAAGGAGCTGGTGACGAACGGAGCCAACGTCAACTCGCAATCTCAGGTAAGAGACCCGCCTCCTCCTGGTGTGACATCACATCCTGCTCGTCCATGTGCGGCATGTTAATGTGCGCTGGTGAACTCTCTCCATGTGACGTGCGCACGACGCGCGGGAGAGGCTAACGTGTAGGGAATGCTCTCTGTCACTTCCTCTCAGCTCAAGGTGTTTTACATTTAGGCATTTAGCAGACGCTCTTATCCAGAGCGACTTACACAGTTTACATTTCTTTACAATCCATTTATACAGCTGGATATTAACTGAAGCAATTCAGGTTAAGTACCTTGCTCAAGGGTGCAACGGCAGTGTCCCACCTGGGGATTGAACCTGCAACCTTAACGTTACCAGCCCAGCTCCCTAACCATTATACCACACTGCTGCCTCAGCCTGTCGGCATCACGCAAAAGCAAAGAGATCAGATGAAGCTGCTGACAGGGGGAATGGGGCATGTCACTGTGTGGGGTGGGGTGGTTGGAGGGGTGTGCTGTGAGATCAGTGATTATCAATTGTTATGATTATGTGCCACTCTACACATACAAAACACACACACACACACAGCACATGTATAGCTTACGTGCACAACACGTACAGGGCACACGCAGGACACACACACCTCACGCATATAGTATACACATCACACATAATGCATGCATCTGGTGCATATGGATCCCACAGACCTACTGGGCAACAACTCAGGTTTTTCAGAGTGATTGCTTTCAATTTGACCTTTGACCTGCTGCTGAGAGTTGTCACATGCTCACATGGCCTTTGGCCTCCCGTCCTCTGGCACGCGGCCCAGGATGCACGGCTCACACTCTGAGATCAGGCCTCTGCTGTATCACTAACTGCATTGTTACGTGGCTAGCATGACTCATGCAATACAGCCACTGTGAGAGTGTATGTGGGTGGATTCCGAATCAGCCTATGTTATGACTTGACTGACAATCACGCACATGGTCATAGGAATTCACATGCCCCGCACACATACACTCACAGACACACACGGAAATACACTCACAGACATGCAATGCACACACACACACACACACACACACATACACACACTACTTGACTTTTAAAAGGACAAAAGATTTCTGCAGTATCTTTCAGGGTTTGAAATTAAAAGTGTAGGAAACAGAGAGGGATTTAACATGGACTGCACAGAGCAGCTTCACTCTCAGACAAGCGTGTGTTGGTGGAAGATTTTCACCAATCACATTCTGCAGAGGCGCAAGGAAATGCACAAATAAGTGATAAAAACCAGACTACAGTCAGATATACAGACATGACTCCATCTGGAGCATAATGCCTTTATTAAAGGAAAATGCATCTAATCAGAGATCCAAAATGTTGTGCTCTCATGGGACGCTGAGGAGATCGTATTCCTTTTCCAAACTCAATATAAAAATGAGCTTGAGAACGTCTATCACATGGTTACAGATGCTTCACTCATCTCAGCTGGCTTCCATTATCAGAAATTTCATAATCTCCAAACCTTTTTAGATTACTTTTAGAGTCACATGGCAGGGTTGCCCTGTCATACCT
Source organism: Aldrovandia affinis (assembly GCA_029706075.1). Taxonomy (NCBI): domain Eukaryota; kingdom Metazoa; phylum Chordata; class Actinopteri; order Notacanthiformes; family Halosauridae; genus Aldrovandia; species Aldrovandia affinis. The sequence goes on from JAINUG010000110.1 coordinate 1,041,387, forward strand.
CTGCTCTTTTCAGTATAAATAGAATTGCATGTGCTTTCTATTCATCAGGATACCACAATAATAAGATGAAAATCGTTAGAAATCACTACAAACCTCATTGAACCTCATCTCCAAAGTCCATACATGAATAATCCCCCCAGGATAAATTATTTGTTGTCAATACCATTCATCCACAGTAGTTGGAATATGAAAAAAGACATAAGCAAAAAAACAGGACTGCATCAAAGCTAATACCCACTAAACAGTAAAGGAAAAAGATGGCAGTCTGCCCCCTCCAATCTTGAGAATCTGCATCATTGCCTTAAAATTAGAATGTATCCACAAATAGTTCCAAGAAGAACCAAACATCATCTCCCTGCTTACTGGAAAGTGAACGTAAGCTCCTCGTCCTGTAACCCCTGTAATTCCATCACATTAGAGGCATGGGTTACGTCCACAAAAATCAACAAGCTTAGCCATAGTATATGGAAACTCCAATCTGGCAGAACCTTTAACTTCACAATACCAAATAAAGCAATTATACTTCCACCATGGGGAGTCCCATAGCATTCATAACCAAGGAAATCTCTTCCCCGATGGAAGTAATTCACTCTGCAAGCAATTAGCTCAACACTTGCCCCTACCACAGCAAGAAAGATTTGAATACATTCAAACCCACAATGCCATAAAATGAACATAATTAAACGACGCCAGAAAAATATACAAGGACGCCGACATAACAGCAAACCGCCCTGGTTTTCAATTCCCGACTTGAAATTATGAGCAATAAAATATGGTCTCTGGAATATGCAAACCACTGATTTCAATAGATGCCGTGGCATGTCTCCCAAGAGAAAACGTGTCTGAAAACGACATCACCAGCAGCAGCAACCCTCATTTCTGGAAGAACCTTTGAATCTCAATGGACATTTGCACACTGAAGTCTGCCGGCGGTGCTGACAACACCCTCAACAATCTTCACATGCCTTCTGGCACTGCAAACTAGTTATATATGTCTGGGACACAGTCATCACCACTCTCTCACAAATCACAGGCCACAGCACCCCAACACACTAATCTGCTTCCTCACAGTAGTTCCTGGATTTGCATCTCTGCTAAATGCAATGCACCATAAGCAAAAGATTTGAGGAATTTGAAAAGGCAACAGTCTGGGGTGAATGATGACTGCAGTCAACTGAATGACCAGAGGTGCCGCTCTTGCACATAGAGACGGGTGAAACCCTGCCAATAGAAACCCACATTCTCCAGGTTGACAATATAGCTGAGTATATGTTACTCTGCTCAGCTCCCAGTAGCACAGTCAGCACTGGCACTTCAAGATTCGATTCCACCCCAAGGGGTAATTTAATTAGTCGCTTGCTTTTAGAAACCATCTCATTTTAACCCTGTAATTGCCTGATGCACCGTATTCGGGGACTGCAGCATGTTGCTGCATTAGCCTTGACTCCTCGGGCCCCTGGCTCTTGATATAATTGCTCCGTGTGTTCATGAATATGCACATGGCGCTAATAAGTACCCAAGCAGCCTGTGGGGATAGTGTCTGGCTGGGCCTACTTTCCTTCTGTCACACTGTGAGCACTGAGCTGCTCGTACTGTCTGCAAGCAGGCGTATGAGCTCTTTTTTCATTATTTTGATACATCTCGTTCACCCAGGAAACACGCTGATAACGTATCACCTGGCAAACTTCCAAACCGGATTCTCAGCCAGGATTTTGCCGTGGCTGCATTTAATTTCTTTTGAGCGTGGGTGGGTGATTTAGTTTCCCTCTGATTTTCTCAGACTTGTCTGAATCTTGAGTGCTGAAGCGTTTAGGAGATGAAATATTCATGGAGACGTTTAGTAGTAGTCCCAATACTCAATAGAATGAAAGAGTGATGAAACAATCTCTCCTTCTCCTTGGGACCGTAGGTAACTTGCTGACTGAACACCCATTTTCCTCTGCACGCATTGGGTAACAGTCCAGTAACACTGCATCCCTGTACATTTCACTTTGTCTCGTGCACTTAACCAACAAAGAGGAATCAGCAAAAACCTGCCAGGATGTTTTCTCTCAACAGAAATAGGTAGTGCTTATGTTATATACAGTACTGTATAATATATACATCCTCATTTACCTCAATGTATGAAATTGGTGAAATTTCAATGGGTGAAATTAAATGTGTAATATGTGCATGCAATATAGGTAAGGCTTTTAGTCCTGGAGAGCACTTGGGGGACCCACTGTCTGTTGTGTGTCTGTTTACCCTTATTGAATGTTAATAGAACTAGGAAGTAGAATATATGTAGTGGCTAACACAACAATGCTATGCATTCACTCAGCTTCATTGTATATGCCGTTGTATATATAATATACACTTTTATTTATATGTCATAGACTGTGTTGCCATTTTAAAATACATGCTGCAACATTTATAAAGTGACATACAGGATTGTTTATACATCTTTCTTCTTTAAATGGGCACATCATGTTATTGTTATGATGGTCAAGGGGTTTTTCCACTACTGCCTAAGAGTATGCTCAAGTGACGTTGCGGGCTCATTGCTGGGTGGAAAATGCAGTGAGGAAATGATGTTTCTTGTTGTTTGCTCTCTGCAGAATGGCTTCACGCCGCTGTACATGGCCGCTCAGGAGAACCACATGGAGGTGGTGCGGTTTCTCCTAGACAACGGCTCCAGTCAGAGCATCGCCACCGAGGTGAGCGGCCCCCTCTCCTACCAACCCACTGGCCTACAGAACAGCCATGTTTTAAAGTCGGCTGATCTCAAGAACGTATTCCACTTCACATTTGTTGGGTTTGTTTTATTTTCTTAGGTTTTTCTCTGGAAAATAAATATCAGTAGTTTCCATACAAATACAATTTCCTGTAATGTCTATATGTATAGTTTTCTGGAAGAGGTTGAGACCCTTAGGAAAAGTGTTTGGAGAGACATCCTAAACACGTATGCATTTTACAAGGCTGTTTCACAGATTGCTTGGTGCATCCAACCGAATAACCTTTTCTCAGGATTTCCCTTTCTCATTGAATGACCCTAGGTACCTTTTAAGCTCTGGATTCTTCCCAATGCTAGATATATCAAAGTGCCTTGAAACACTACAGCCGCTTGCAACATAAATATCAGAGAGCTATCCCATCATCAATCATATCCCAGCACCATAACTTCAGGGCAGAATCCTAAACTGGGTGAGACATTCAAGGCTGTATTGCAAAACAGGTTGCACTTGGATAAGATTTAAGCCTTTAAAAATATATTACGCAGGTCATGTAGACTTGTGTTTGGCTCGGGTCCAAATATGTATGCTATACTATGACATTGTTTCCCCCACCCTCATTGTTTCCAAAAATTGCACTTACAGGTATAATAGTAATACCAGGAGAGTCCATATGTGAAAATAATAAGTACATTAAGTGACCTGTCACCTCAGAAAGCTTTTTTCTCTGCGATATCATATATCTGCACCTGCGTATATCTGTTTGTTTTGGCACATCCCAAAACTGAAAAGGGTGAAAATAGTGAAGGCAGAATATGAATAAGGTTAATGGATAACATCAGCAGCAAAAGAAAGTCTGACACGAGGAAGCCCTTAGACAAATTGCTTTGGATAGAGAAAATGAAGATGCATGCGTATTCTTTGCCTCTTTGCTGGCACAGTTTTAAACACTGGGGTTTTCAGTAACCCTCGTCCTTTAGGTTAAACTCTCACGTATTTGGGTTTCCCGACAGTTTTTGCCATTTTTACGACGTTGCATTTAACCAGATAATCAATCAATTGTGCTTTTGTCAGAATCTTTAGCTGTGATAGAGGTAATATAGAACTGTTGAAATGGAGAAAAATAATTATATCTATGAAATGGTGCCTTGCTAGAAAATTGTGTGATGTATTGAGCCAAGATAAGTTCTATACGTGTTGAATGCGTTTTGGAAAAGGTTTCTCCAATGATGTGCTCCATTTGTGCCATCTTATCATTGTGACCAACACATGACCAACTTGGCAGACAGTGAACACTGGTCATATGTACAAAAAACATTTTTAAAACGGCTAATCAATTCTATTGATTAAATAGATGAAGTTACTGCTTGATTACAGGGTGTTCACTATAGCTCTGTATTAATAATGTTGTGTAAAATGCAGTCATGCAAGAATTTCTAAAGGCTATGGATTACGGTTGGGCAACGTAGCTTGGCAGCTTGTAGAAGCTGCATTCAACCAGTTGGCTACTGTATTTGCTATTCCATTGCAACCTGGAGAAGCAATCGCACCGTGTTTTTCTAACTGGAGAACGGAGGAGCCTGTAGGACTGACTTACGGCACAGAACGTGACGCTAACATCTGTTAGGATGCTGGCTGGAAAACTCATTAATGTCTAGGCGCGCCAGCTGGTACAGAAGATACTGGGCACGAAGGAGTGAAATGCCCTGCGGGAGGTGTTTTCACACGGTCACCTAGAGAGCGCATTCACCTGAAATACACCCTGACCTTCTGCATTGTTACTCTGCCACCACACCCGGATCACAGGCCTGGAGCGCAGAGCTCTGTCCCGTGCGCCTACTGGGCAGTGGGCCCAGGGACAAGGGGCAGACTTGTCTGAAATGTGAAATAACCTTGGGGAGCCCACTGACAATAGAATATAATTTTCTTGGGGCTCGGCGCTTGGCACGATTTACACTGTAGGGGCACCGAGGAGCCAGGCGGTACTGGAAGACTGACTCGTAATGTGCGTCAGAGCCCAGGGCCCGGCCCGCAGGCCAGGGCTGTTCAGGAGCCGTCCTTGAGAATATACAAGACCTCGGCACAGCCCAAGCTCAGCCAGCCTGAATTATATATGATGGGGAATATATCCATGTTTGAAGTAACTGCTGCTGTTTAATAATTCATGTTTCATTGGGCAGGGTTCTAATAAAAATTTAGTCTCATGACACGAGAAAGATCAAATAGATGAAGACTGCACAGATGCCATTGCTTGTAATGTAGAATGAACATTAATACTACCAATCTAATAAAGAGAACAAAGACCTCTGAATTATCTGGTTTGACATTTTTTGTTCAGTTTTTTTGTTTTGTTTTGTTCTATAATAATAAAATACTCCAATAAATAATAACAAATTCTGAATTGCTGATGTTGTGCAATTCTGTGCTGTTTCTTTGATTTATATTTTCTCCCCAAAGCAGTGATAATTCATGATGCAAATCATATTGGTGTTCTTTTCAGGTATTTGTGTCAAAGGATATCCACGGTGAGGTTATTTAGCTGGTATAATATTATTTAGTGTATAATTTACATTTTCAGTTTTATTAAATTAGCTGGGATATAGCTAATTATATTAGCTTCTTCCTTTAAACAATTTAACAGTTAAACAATTAAGTCAACTGGATTTTTGAGTTTTCCCATATTTGAATATCACATTCCATTCCAGAGGATAATTGAGTTTGCGGTACTGCCGCCATCAAACATAGGATGTAGATGAATGCTGGAAAAGTGGTTTGGCCTGCGCCAGAAAAAGTACACTGGTCAGAAGGGCGGAACTCCAATAAAAAAATAAAAACCTATTCTTTTCAATGCCGACATTTGAAATCAGGTCTTGAACCTTTAGTTCTCTTTATCATTTTTCTTCATGTCTGATGATTTCCTTCCACCCTTGCCCTGACTGAAGTATAAACTGTATATGCATTATCATTGTGCTAATGTGGGCTGAGGTCAGAGGGAAGCTCTACAGTTCCACCGGGCCAGGTGTGCTGCTTGCGGAGGTACAATATCACAGTGTGAGAGGACACAGAGGTGGCGCTGTGTTGTGAGGAGTGTAGCAGGTCATAAAGGGGTATGTTACTTTAAGGGCTGTGTGAACTGTCTCCCTGGCAGGACGGCTTCACCCCGCTGGCGGTGGCTCTGCAGCAGGGGCATGACCAGGTGGTGTCACTGCTGCTGGAGAACGACACCAAGGGCAAGGTGCGGCTGCCCGCCCTCCACATCGCCGCCCGCAAGGACGACACCAAGGCGGCCGCGCTGCTCCTGCAGAACGACCACAACGCAGACGTCGAGTCCAAGGTGCGACAGTCCTCCCACGGCTCCCCCCACTTCAAACACCATCTGTATGGGCCGGGGTTGCGTTTTTTTTAGTTGTGTTTTTTTAACTTGATGGTGCTGGATGGATGGTCACATACAGTGGATACAGCCAAACTCACAGAAAGACATATAAATATATCAGTATTTTATCAGTGAATCTACTAGTATTTAATAAGACCGAGATGTGCCATTAACCATGTAAAACGTAATGCTTTTACTTTTTTATTTGGGAAAGAAGATTTATAAGATCTTTATTACTGCACGATAGTATTTGTTCTGGAAATCCTTATAATAACAGTCCTGTTAAACGCTCACAGCTATGTGACAGGTCCACAGCTGGACCTGCTTGAAAGAATGATGAAATGAGCGGCAATTGAATCCGTAAATAGCAGCCTAGATTACATTTGGAAAACGCATATTTTCTCATCCACAGCGATGGATTTCGTTGTAACTCTTGACGACATCGCACAGTACGTGTGATGGAAACGCCTTGTTATTCTCCGAGATTAACAGGTCACGTTAAACAATAAAGTACCTCTGAATGAACCAAGCATTTAATGTTACCCGAGCAGGGCAGGAATGCACCATCCAGTTGAGCTCTGTGCTGTTTTTGTTGTCCTTGTTCTTGCGACTCCTCCTACCATGTCGCCATTCTATAGCTTGGTGCTCCCATTGTGACATCGTGTACACTAACAGTCCATTCTCTCTTCTCTTGGCTGGTGGTTGTGCATCCGTAGATGATGGTGAATAGAACGACGGAGGTATATATGTGTACACTGTACTCTGCACACTGCACACTCCCATAGCCTGGTGCTGCTGCTGCTACTGCTGCCTCATCTCAGTCCTCTGGTTATGCACTGCTTCTTTCTTTTTTCTTTCACTTTTGTTAGCCTTGTGCTTTTCTAACTGGAAAAAAGTAGCATGTACAAGTAATTCTGACAAAGGCCCAGGTTCAATCTTACAGCAGTATGCTTTGTTCCTGAACTCTTTGAGTACTGATTTTAAGCAAGTGTTGCTCTTTTTCTGGGACGCTTTCATTGCATCGTGTGTTTGGCCGTCTGTGAAATGAACGCTGTATTAAAAAAACATAACACTTCCTTAAATTAATTACTCAGGAGGGAAGGAAAAAGGCAATTGTGGTCTGATTGAATCTGGACCATGAACTTGAGGATATCTGCAGCTGAAGGCTGGGCTTCCTGTACCATAAAGAAAGGCAGGCGAATCCCTAAATTACAGGGAGTGACATGATGTCGCCTGATGTGCGATGTTGGGTGGGGGGTGGGTCATAGTCAACAATGACTGTGACCAGGCTGCTCACACCGGCAATAGCCAGTGGCTTGGAGGTACTGCAGTACGGTACTACAGTGTGGAGGAACCTGGCCACCCAGCTGCAGAGAGCTTGTCTGCTAGTCACCAATCTGCCTCTGGGCCTTAATCCTCAGGCTTGTGCATGACACTTACCCTTGCAGGTGTCAACAAAATACAAGGGCCCCTAATGACTGCCGAATCAGTGGCCCGGCTCCAAATGTTGTTTGTTGTATATGTTTTTTTCTTTCTACAGTCAGCATGGCTGCAAGGCTCGCGCCAGCATTTGTAGACGAAAACTTTTCATAGAGGCGTGAAGTGGCAATGCATGATATTAGCCAAAACAACAACAAAAATTAACAGTTGATTGTGGGGAAAGAGATATGAATCACTTGCACAATTATCATAAACCTTTTTCTAGAAGCATGCTGGGTTGCATCAGTGGCCGACTGAAGGTCGAAGTGTTAGGTATTAAAGCATACACTGTAATGGTACACGGACACTGGTTTACAACTGCAGATTCACAGCTGGCGAGTAGCGATTATTTATTCATGTCAGCTCTTTTCACTGAGATTTGAGCTCCATTCGCTAACTGAACTCAGTCTGTGTAGTTCTTTATAGGCAGACGTGAACATTATATAAATCCTGTGCTCCAATGGTTTATAATAGTGATAATTCCTTGCAAAGCTGGTTGTGTCCATAGATGTGTATAAATACACTGTTCATAACACAGGGGATTGAGAGATAAAAAGGACTGCTTTGTAACGGATTATTGAATGATGGAAAATCCAGGTTGGGAATTAGGCCTGATGATCACAATGGGGCTTCCGCTGACTTGCGTGTCCCGGTCCATCAACCGCTCATGAAGGTAACCCAGGCGGGTCACTAGACTAACACCAATAACCCATGCACATCTTGGAGATGGCTGCACAACCATAAGGGTTTTGTATCTTCCATTTACCCTGTCACCTCTATTAATATCATAATTATACTGTGTTATTGTTCTAACACTGGGTTTAAAAATAACACCGTGGAACCTGAAAGTCATTCAACAGTCTGTTGCCGAGAATATCACTTTGCCATTTTACATTCTTATCCAGAGCGACTTACAAGATGCGCATTAATACATAGTAAGAACGATCATAGTTCGCGCAAGAACTATGCAAGAACTATGCAAGAACTATACTTTGTCACATATACTGCTCATAATCAAGATTCATTGATTATAGGTCGATATGGTACATTTTGCCAGTGAGTTTCACAGGCACTAAGAGTAAAATCTAGTTTAATTTTGATCACTTTACACTTTGGTCTTTGGCAAGTGGCATCGTCGTGGTTGCAGGTCAGTGTTCGCAGCAGCTCTCTCTGCAGACCTGAGCTACAGCACCATCATTTCCTCTTTGCGGAGGAGGCCCAGTGGACTCAAAGGCTTCCTAAATCAAAATAAGTTCTTATCTGATCTTTTTAAAAAATAAAGCCACTGCAGAATCCCTCCAGCCAATTCAGTTTTGACAAGTGGGTAATCCTCACTTTGCATACCTGGCAGATGGAAGCCACACCCTGTTGACCCCAGGAAGTCCTCCTGACCCCTGTGCTTAAAGGATTTGATGCTCCTTGAGGCTGTGCTTACATGGTCCTTTTGTGACCAGCTTGCGCTACACTGCCTCTGGAAGTTGTAGAAGCTTGTGCCCCTTTATATATATCCTTTATATATTTATATATATATGTCTATATGGTTTCACGTAGTTTCCTGCTCACAAGCACCCCCTGTGGCTGACTGCCGTTGTGTTTTGTCTGTTTGTGTCCCCCTCCCCCCCAACAGAGTGGCTTCACCCCACTCCACATCGCGGCTCACTACGGCAACATCAACGTGGCCACGCTGCTGCTCAACCGCGGGGCGGCGGTGGACTTCAAGGCCAGGGTGAGTCGTGCTCTCCTCCTCCAGAACCTGGGCTTAATGACAGGCCCTTTGATGCGTCACCTCCAAAGCCAGCTCCTCTGTGCTGCCTTAGCCTGCTGTTCCACTGAGGTTAAAGGTGGAGTGCCTGTCTAAATCTATAATTTCCCCCCAATTACGGTACATACTGTATCTACACGTATCATTCCTTTCGTGCCAGAAAAAGCGCCAGCTTGCAGGCATCACAGTGCCACTGGATCGTTAGCATTGAGCAAGTAGTTGGAAGAATAATTGCTCTTTCTGTCTGACATCTGAGCAACTTGGTCTTTCACCCCTGTGAAGGCCCCTGAAGAGTTAAACACACCAAGAGTGTGATAAAGAGCCCAGGATTGCAGAAGTGGGCGGGGCCATGCACATGCCTGATCCAAATGCAGCAGTGGAAAAAGGGCAGCTGTGGTCATCGTCCCGGCTTGCAGGGTCTTGGCACAGACCGTTGCACGCATGTTTGCGCACACACACACACACACACACACACACACACACACACACATACATACACATCATAAACAAACCAGAGCTGACTGGCAAGGCCTCCTGCTTCTTCCAGGCCTCTCCCTGCTGCGTATGAAATATGAGCGCGTAGATTATGATGGAATGCGGGGCCCGTGTTTCAAAGGAACATCCCTGGCTCGCTCTGTGCGTCAGGGCATCCCGGGCACTGGTAAACAGTTTGAGCGGAGCCGATGACTGCGTCGGGGCATACCTTACGACACGCAGTGAAATACGAGGGGCAGCACCCAGCCATTCCTGTACAGAAACAGCATGCCTGAGAGGCCCTGCCCTGCATTCTGTACTGTGGGGTGTGGGGATGTAATGATTAAATGTCCCTGTTACTTCAGGTACACACAAAAATGTGTTCCTTTTCCTTTGTAAAGAAGGCCATGCAGCTTTCCACCATGCTCTGTCGAGGACCATGCCAAGTCTCACATAAAATAGTTACAATTCCTTTTAGTGCTGCGCAAACACTTATTCTGTGTACATTGGCGGTTGCTGCACTGGAACACACCTTAACAAAGAGATCAGGTAGCGGCTGTTTGTCTAAGTCTTAATAGCTGAAAAGCCAGGGGAAACAAAGACTATGTACTGTAAGTAAATATGGCAAATGGAGAAATGACTGGTAGGTGAATATGGAAAGTCGTCACTAGGGGGTGCTGTTACTCAATGCTGTTTCGCTGCTGCAGTCCAATCAAATATTTCCCCCCCAAAAAATCCTGTCTTCAAAGCAATTTGACTTGAAATGGATATATTCAATTCATGGCCTTCTTATAATCTGTAATTATATTTCTAAATACAAACTCTAGGGTAAACACACACACTCCCCTTTAATGATGATTCTTGATAGGAATGTCTGTCTGTGTTACCTTGCCTGAGTGTTAGCTCTTGATGGCGCAGGAATGAAAGAGACAGCAGGAACAGTAATGAGTAGGTAGGCTACTGTGGTTGTAACAGTACAGTATTAAGGGAGAAGTTGTTTAGTAAGTTGGAGCAATTCCACGTCTTCCACGTCACGTTATGTACTTTATTGCAATTGCATGAGCGATTGCTCCAACACTGGCAGTATCTTATTGGATGTTTTTTTTCTTCAGGAGTTACTAAATAACCATCCCCCTTTGATATTAAAAAGTGTGAGCAGTTGGTCAAATCAATAATAGAATTGGAAGGAAGTGTACAGTTTAAAACGGTTATTCCTTATTCACAGGCAAGGTAGGGACCATTATCATTGAAACACTGCCCAAATTGAAATAATATGCATTATTATTTTTGCTGTTGACTTTCGCAGAATGACATCACGCCCCTGCATGTTGCATCGAAAAGAGGAAACGGAAACATGGTCAAACTGTTGCTGGAGCGAGGAGCCAAAATCGATGCCAAAACCAAGGTGCGACCCCGCCGCGCCTCTGAAAACCGCCATGTGCTTGTGCTAAATTAAACCTGTACTGCGGGAAAACATTTGTCTGTGCTTAGATCTGTCGTTTCCTGTGATGTGTGGCCGTGCGAAAGCTGGCCCCGCCAGCTCTTTGCGAATGTGAAACAGGCACAGACGCGTCCTCCATTACCTCCTTAAGTAAACTCTGATTAAGCGCGTGAGCAGTGGCTTTGGTGTGGAGTATTTTAAGACTTGCCCGTAAAACAGACTGTCTGAATCATATTCACCTCGTGTCCCTCCACGGTGAATGACATCATCACTCTCTCAGACAAGTGTAGGCGGGGCCCTGGTCCCTGAGCATTCCCGTGCACCACCCTCCTCTTCTCAATGCGGGGCACTTCCCTCGACAGAAGTCGCTGCGCTTGCAAAATGCGGACACATTATACGCGCCGCACAATCTGATAGGATGTATGTGTTGGCGTTGCTCGGATAAACAACAACAGCATATCTCATTTCAACAGCACATGTTTGATATTAGAGCTGCCTTGAAATGATGTGCAGCTGTGCAATGGAACACATGAAAGTGCAATTTATGTGCAAATATTGTGCAAAGTGTCCCTGTACGGAATGTGATCTTCTGCATTTCAGATTCTGGCAGTGAAATTGCATCTAAGCGCTAATGGCAGAGACAAAGTGCCTTAAAGTTTGAGGCTCTGATGCCTCCTTTTTATTAGTTTGGACTAATATACTGCTGTATATTTTATAGAGCAAGTAAAAACATTAGATTGAAGTTATATGGGGCAGTTTTGGATGGGACCTCCCAAAGTATATTATAAAGTGTTATGTTGGCTGCATCATGTCTGTAAAGCATATACTAAATATGTTAAACATAACTGTACATAAGATCTCTCATTTTGTGAAGCCAAGGGCCTTTGGCATTTTCAATCTTGACATGCCCTTCTGGTGACAATATGAGGCTCCTGTCATAACAAATGGAGCTTGGTGTTTTAAGCAACGTTTTTGAATGCGCGAATGCCCAAACTTCATGAAGCATTGTGGAGGTGTTTAGAGTGGGCTATATAATAATACACTAGAAGGAAGGTGTTGTAGCATTTTTTATTGAAATTATATTTGAAAATGCAATACCTTCATATGGTTACTCTGCATTACAGTTTGTATCTAACATAAATGCATAGTAAACAGAATGTAACTGTGTACATTTTTGGTGTGCGCAAACACATAGATTTTTTTCAGAGGATGATGACACGTGCTCCGGCTGCTATTGACCTGAGTGTTTGACCGTGTTTTGACCTGCAGGATGGACTGACCCCTTTACACTGTGGCGCGCGGAGTGGTCATGAACAAGTGGTGGAGATGCTGCTTGACCGCGGAGCCCCGATTCTGTCAAAAACAAAGGTATCATACAGTAAAGCCATGGCCACCTGCACCCTGGCCAGAACATTCTGTGGTTCTGTGTGACGCAGTAGGTAGAGCATGGTGTTGACAACGCTTAGGTTGTGGGTTAAATTCCCACTGGGACCACATATCATGAAAAATGTATGCGTTCACTACTGTAAGCCGCTTTGGATAAGTGTCTGCTAAATGGCATACAAAAAAAACATTCCTAATGACCTTTGTAAAGGCCACCCCTACGTGAGAATGGTCCACCCCACTCTCCCTTGTGTTCGAAGCCAAAATGAGCAGAGACGTCAGTAAGTGGTGCCAGCCTGCCTTCACTGCAGTCATGCCACACAGATGTTTTGTCGCCGGTTGCTCGGCAACACAGGTCTTTCTAATCTTCTGAAAGAGCCTGTTATTCACATGCAGTAGACTGAATTCAGTACTTTGGAGGAGGATGTTTGCACCAAATCTGCAGTGCTCATTTTACAGGAGAGAGTTAACATGAACCCAAACGCAAATATATGAGCCTGCTATCCTACCCTTCTGAAATCCATATAAATTGCACATAGCTGTCATATCCGTATGTTTGATATCCCTCCCTGCCATCTCCATTTTGGAGGACAATCTATCAGCCCAGTGGTTAAATTATGCATGGCTGTATCACTCCCCTTGTGAGAACAGTCCTCATATATACTGCAGAGAAAGGTCGCAAGAGAAAAATATTCTTCTTCAAAACCAGATTACTTTTATTCCCACAACATGTCTGTTCTGGAACTATTTTCTCAATTTAGAGGATTTATAGTCTTTTTTATTTATTTTATTCATGTGAGCTCAATGGTATAAAAAAAAAAAATAATTTTAAATGGAAAAAATCACTGGAGTGGCTCTTTAATGTCTACAAACAAGGATGGGGCAGGCTTTACCATGTACACATCTGTCATTACAGTTATCATTACCTTACACGTGACATAAGGCTGAAATCCTTCCTCAAAATGCACATCTGTAGAACAGTTTCCAAGTGCATGCGAGCATAAAACCATGACTATGAATTGCTTACATTTTACCGCTTGCATTTGATACCCAGTTCCTGTCATTTTCACCAGTGTACATAGTCCCGCAAGTAAGCATTTAGATATTTAAAGTATAGGTTCAGATAATCATATATTGTGCTATTGATGCCTTTCCCCGTGGACTCACCGAAAAGGTCTCCATCGTTAATTATTAAGCAAACCGTCTGCCACTGGCTGGAAGATGTCCTCATGTCACCTCATTTGCAGGAGAATCGTTAGGATGTAATCCAATATCTGTGATCCGCAGAACGGGCTGTCTCCGCTGCACATGGCCACTCAGGGAGATCACCTGAACTGTGTCCAGCTCCTCCTCCACCACGACGTGCCCGTGGACGACGTCACCAACGACTACCTGACCGCGCTGCACGTGGCGGCCCACTGCGGCCACTACAAGGTGGCCAAGGTCATCGTGGACAAGAAGGCCAACCCCAACGCCAAAGCACTGGTGAGCGTGGAGCGGAGGGAGGGTCACACCGTACAGAGGGGTCCTCAACTTTATTTTCCCTTTACTGAGGTGACATCCATCCCGTATTCAGGGGGCCTCAAGCATTTTCTTATCCTCACTGAGGGTACATTCCTTCTGACTGAGGGGTCCTTTGAGCGCATGTTTTTATCCTCAAAGGTGAAACGCCTTCTATACCGAGGCGTTCGCGAGTCTTATTTATCCTCACTGAGGTGACACCCCTTCCTATTTCTACTTCTAACCCTCCAGTTAGCTCCCCGGAGTTAGCGTCCTTCTTGCCACTCTCAAAACCGAATGAAATCGGAACCTCATACACAAGTCATGTTGTAAGCTGTTTGTCTGATCAAAAACACACGGAGAGTGAAACAGTGGGGCACAGTGCAGTCTTTCTTGTTTTTGTACTTTTTTTGACTTGCAGAAGCTAAAAGGTTAATAAAAAAACAGACTTGGCAGATGACGGGGAGTGTACTGTCATGGTCTTTAGTAATTGGAACAATATGGGCGTGTCTCAGAAGTACACTGGGGGGAAAAATGAGAGAAGAAACAAAGGAAACAGCAAAGAAACATCACTTTGCCAAAGTCTCAAAAGTACAAGAGACGGTCTGCATAATTGTGTGGAAAGTAATGCCTTGTTAAGTCCACACATGTTTATTTGGTTATCTGAACTGACGGAAGAAACGGTCCGTGTTCCAGGGGCCTGGTCGCGTCCGACTCTGCCAAAAATATCTAAAGTGTAGTGCGTGCTTTTATTTTTAGAATGGCTTTACGCCGCTCCACATCGCCTGCAAGAAGAACCGTATCAAAGTGATGGAGCTGCTGCTGAAACACGGAGCGTCGATTCAGGCTGTGACAGAGGTAGGAGACTGGAGCCCGGAGCTCGCTTTCCCATCTCGCAGTGCAGCACTGCTAAATCTGCCCAACACGTGTCTGTTTATGCGCTTCCCAGAAAGTGTGATGCATGTTTTGTTTTTTTGGTATGGTCAGACCATGATTGATGCTTTGATGGAAGAACAATATTAAGAATTTGATGAAGCAGTGTTTTGGCTGTGAGCGGGGGCTTCCAGCACGTCAGAGAAAATTGTTTCTGGCTCTGTTGCAGTCGGGGCTGACGCCAATTCATGTGGCCGCTTTTATGGGACACGAAAATATTGTGACTCAGTTGACGAATCACGGAGCTTCACCAAACGCAACCAACGTGGTGAGTGTTATATTTCTTCCCCTTACTGTCTGCTTCAAAGGCACAGACAACTGCGGACGCGTACTCGTAAAATGGCTTGAAAGCGTCAAAACAAGAAACTTTGTGCCGTCACATCACATGTACCATCACTCAACATTTTATTGTCCTGTCCCATTCTGTACAGTAAACCCTTTTTGGTAATGACAGGAGAATTTTTTGTTTTGTCATTGAATCCCTGATCTTGAGGTTGGGTTCACAACAGTAATTACAGAGGATTGTCACCCCGGACTACAGTAACACTGTAATCATGCTCTTTCCAAAGTGTTTTGCCGTTGGTGGGACTTAACGGCTCCCCTGTTGTTGCCGTAGAAACATGACTTCAGCTTTGTTGTAGTGAGGCCAGGGCTCTGCCTCCCATTCCAGCAGTCATAACAAAGCGGGCAGACAGTATGGAGAGAGGGGCCGGCCTTGATGAATGGCCCGCAGGAACAAAGGCTCTGTGTTGTAGCCCATTTGTACCTTTCCAGAACTTCTCTTTCTGTGTTCCAGAGGGGAGAGACAGCACTCCACATGGCAGCCAGGGCAGGGCAAGCCGACGTGGTGAAGTACCTGGTGCAGAACGGGGCCAGGGTGGAGGCCAAGGCCAAGGTAAGACGGTTTACAGATGTGCTAAACAAAGCGGTAGATTAACCAGGTCTATAACTTTGCAGATCCAGACCGCACAAGGTTTTGTGAGGAATTTATGTTGCAGCTGTCACAGTATTTCAACGTATTGGCTTTGTTTAGAAGGATACATTCTGAAACGTAATACAAAACATGCTTGTTTTTATTACTTTAAAAGACTTAGCGGGCGGAATGAAAATTCACTACTTCAGTGTTCTGTGTGTTGTGTGTGTATGCTCTTAATACACAATTGGCTTGGATGGCCCAACGTGTAAATTAAGTCACACGTGTAAATGTTAGCCAACTTTGTTCATACCTACTGCATTCAGTCACAGGAAAAATGGTACATTTTAATAGTATCCCAGTGCAAGCCGGAATTAAATCTTTTGTAGTATATGAAGATTTTCATTACAACGCAACTAAAGTTTGGGAGGTGCAATATCAACCAAACTGAATGATAGAAAGCAATGACCTGGCACTAAGGGTGCTAACAGATGTTTTTCACTGTTCTTACCCTGCCTCCACCTGAACGCCAACGTGCAGGATGACCAGACCCCTCTGCACATATCCAGCCGGCTGGGGAAGCCCGACATTGTTCAGCAGCTGCTTCAGCACGGGGCGTTGCCCGACGCCTCCACCACCTCGGGCTACACCCCGCTCCACCTGGCGGCCCGCGAGGGGCACGAGGACGTGGCGTCCGTGCTGCTGGAGCACGGCGCCTCGCTCTCCGTCACCACCAAGGTGAGTGAGCCCCTGTCTCCATGTGGAGAAGGAGCACAGCTAGCTGTGGGGTTTGGGCCAGCAAAGAGAGAGGAAGCCCTCCTCTAAAAGCCTGTTCAAGTGGTGTTAATTACGTGAATATCACCCCTATAAAAGAGAAAATCACTTTGGCCACAGTTGCTCAACTAAATTATTCATTAAATGGATTTCGATGAATAACAGAAAAAGTGCAGTGTAGGCATTTTTCAACAGCAGTGATGCAAGACTGCTTCAAGTCAGGTCCCCTGCTGGCATTTGTTGTTCCTCTGGTATTTTCTTACATTTATTTCCATGATAATATCGGTCAGTTCTTAGTACTGAGAAGGTTTTATTTTGCCGCCTGCATTCCATGTCTTTCGTGCTCCTTCTTATAGAGTTTTTTTGGGAAAGGAAGGCACAAAAAAACTGACAAATGATAGGCAGATTCTGTGATTTTTTAAATTTTTGGATAGAAAAACCACACATTTTATGTGTGAAGAGTAAAAAGGTGAACCATGCATCAAATAAAATAACATCTCTCTGAGGTCATGAAAATGACAGGCAACATGGCAGCATGAACCAGCAGTTTAAAAGATACATTATTAGTCTTATGCATGAATGAAACAATGTGGTGCTAGAGGTGACTGTGAAATGTGACAGGCATGTGTGTAGCATGAACCAGCAGTGGGAGAGTTGCTGACACAGTGTGTGTCTGTCTGCCTATGTGTGCATGTGTGCCTGTCTGTGTGTGTGGCTGTATATCTGTTATGTGCTTCTATTTGTGTGTGTTTGTGTGTGTGTGCCTCTCTGTGTGTGTGACTGTATATCTGTATGTGCTTCTATGTGTGTGTCTGTCTGTTTATCTGTGTTTGTGCAAGTGTGTGTATCTATGTGGGTATGTGTCCGTCTGTGTGCAGCATGAGTGTGGGAGAGAGAGGAAAGAGAGAGATAGGGTGTGGGAGAGAGATGGTGTTTGGCACCTGGGCGCTACAGTAGTGTGCACTATGTAGAGCTGTAGTCTGGCAGATCTTCTGCAGTCATGTGTTCTCCTGGAAGGTGACCCTAGTCTGAGGAGCAGATAAATGGTGGAGACCCAGCAGTGTATACACACACACTGACACACACACACACACACACACACACACATACAGCGTGTAACATCTGTCAGAAGATAGCTTGGTTCCGCACTGGAGCTGATTAAAGGAGAGTGCCACAGATGGCTATCCGCAAAGATGACGTCACACTGCGGGGGACTCAAGAGACAAGCCCCTGCTGCATGTTATTGCTCTGGAGGGGTGGGCGGTGGGTGGTCAAGACTGGCGTTTTAGCACTGCTGTGACCCGGTCTCTACACATTTCCCTCCGTGAAGGCATGCGTCCTCCACCAACGTTACATTAACCAGGCCAAGTGGTACAGTGTGGGAATCAGCTGTGAGTCAGATTGATTTGTGATGTATTCCATGTGTAAACATGACCTCATGCTTCAACCCTCCTCCCATGATGAGGAGGCCCATGCATGCCAAGGTCAAAATCAATGTTTGACCTCAGTATCCATTTGTAAATCAGAAAGAGAAAAGCAATGGAGGACCCGAACTGTCACATTTTTTATGCACTGTGTGGTTGATAATGTACATGTGTACATAACCCTTTGCTAAAATACCTCCATAAGGCAGTGCTAGCATAAATCTGCTGGTCTTTGATGAGAACACACAGGAAATGTTTTAACGCTATCAGACTCCAGCACTTCAAATGTCCTGGGAGGAGTCATATTTCTCTCAACAGATCACTGCTTTGTTAGACTTCCTCCCTAGCTTGCCTCCTTTTTATTAAGAGGCGATAATTTACTGCCTCTATACAAAAACAGAACAGGTCACGGTGCTGTATTGCCTAAGAGGAGCGGACATTATTGTCTGGTTAGCTTGTTAGTTGTTTTTGGCTAGGGTTGCATTATAGCTGCATTAGCCATTACGCAGAATGCTGTGTGCATTAAAATAAAGCTGTGCACATATGACCCCTTTGTTATCCTAGTTTCTGATATCTTACTGTGCAGCTTGTGTTGGTAGATTCTCACAGGGGTTGTCTCGGTTCTGTCCTTACAGAAAGGGTTCACTCCTTTACATGTGGCAGCAAAATATGGGAAGATCGAAGTAGCCAACCTCCTGCTTCAGAAGAGCGCGGCTCCAGATGCAGCAGGAAAGGTAAGCGATCGTGGACAGGAAACAAGGAGTTTCAGTGTAGATTGTCGCCACAAGCCTGCGGCCTTCACAGTGTTCGAATATCTCACTCACATTCCACATTCCGATATTTACATCAATTGAAATGGATTTCTGTATGATTTTCACATGTATTAAATGCTATATATTTTTTTGTCTTATTTTAAGGCATGGATGGATGGCAAGTTTTGTGGCATATGAGGCTTATTTTCTAAAATGGTGTCTAATGTACCCCTCGCTTGTGAGAAGCCAGAGTGAGAACTCCTGTGGAGTGGGGAGAATTGATGTGCTTCTCACTCCGCAGGCCTCTACTTACGCAGTAATTGCTGGAAGTGAGTTCAGTTGATCTCAGAGCTTCTAAATGAGAGCTAGAAACATGAGCTCAGTGCAAGAAGTATAAAACCATCTATCCATAAAATGAAAGTCTCAGTCTGATGGGCTTTTAAATTAGATTCAAAATATTATCACCATCCATTATCCCTGCCAGAACTGCCATTGGTTATGGACATTGTCATTGTGAAAAAAACCACGGCTGACTTTTTTCAGACAGGCAAATCTGAAAAAAGCCCCCAAAACATACAGTTCTAGTCAGGTATTGATAAGCAGTGTGGTATCACAGTTGATTTCCCAGACCTGCAGAACTGCTGTTCTTGCCAAGAGGTCAGTCCTTCCTCTCCAACTGTGTGGGTGGAGTCATGGCCTGAAAACCAGGGGCCGTGTGTACAAAGATTCTAAGAGTAGGAGTGCTGATCTAGGATCAGGTTTCCCCTGTCCATATCCTAACCATACCCATTATGAGCGAAAAGGCAAAACTGATCCTAGATCAGCACTCCTACTCTTAGAATCTTTGTACATATGGCCCCTGGTCTTTTTCCCCTTAAAAGAACAGTACCCCTACAGAAACTTGTCCATAAGCGCTAACTAGTCCCTGTAAAATTCCTCACCTCTAAAGATCTAAACACCGGATGCTAAAACTGACATCAGCCCCCACAAGCTGTTCTGTTTTCTGACCCATAACTCTTAATGTGACACCCGGTGCTATAGTATCTATGGTGTGTTACAGCACATGTAGATCTGTGCATTCCTCTATGGTTGTGTCTGAAATGTACTGTTGTGCAAATAACTTGTCATGTTTCATTTGCCATTCAGCAGCTAAAGGTGACGGGGATCTAGCGCATCCTCGTGTTCGGCTCACACCACTGGTTTGCTCTGCTCCCTGTGCCTGTTTCAGTTTTCCACTACTCTCCCCACTAACGGAGTCTCTGCGTGTGTTTATAGAGCGGTCTAACTCCACTGCATGTCGCTGCGCACTACGATAACCAGAAAGTGGCACTTCTCCTGCTGGACCAGGGCGCCTCCCCTCACGCTGCTGCCAAGGTACCGGAGCGGAGCTCTCCGTCCACGCCATCACGTCCACCATTATCACACAGTCCTTTTTGCTAAGGAATATTTCTGTTCAGCACTGCCGTAATCCACTTGTCCATCGTGTCTCTTTTCCCCCATCATCGCCTTTCCCTTTCCTTTCTGTTTGTTTATTTGTTTTGTTCTGCACCATCTCTGAAAGACGTGCTCTTCCCTTGAGGGGCAGTGAAAATAGCTGGTGTTCGTTTCTTGGGAAAGAAAAGCGAACATACAAACAAAACAGAAACAAAAGTATCTAGGCATTGCAAACCAATTACTGGCTCTTGTCTGTAGCTTGTTTGCTTTTTGCATTTGGCATTTTTCCTACCAATTGTCCTTGGACATCTGTCTTTTGACTAAGTGGATAATTGAGCGTAATTGGGTAATTAACTGATAGAGCTGTGGCATTAGAGCAGTGGGTTTGATGGTGGATGATGAGAGGCCATTTTGCCATGAGGAATGGGGAGGCTTGGACTGATGAATAGAACTTTTGAGATTCACTCCCCCATGTAGCTGTATCCCGGGGCACTGTCCGTAATTGAGACTCACATAAATGTGATAGAGTTCACTTAAAACAAAATGAGAAACTCAAAACACACTGCGTCTCACTGAGGATGGCTGCTTTTAGTTGACCAACTTCGCCCAGGGGCCATAAGCGATGATGGACTTAATTTCAAATTCGCTCCTTTTTTTTTTGTCCGAAAGGGACCACGGAACATCTGCGCTCATGAGACGATTTTTTTACGAGCCCATCTCCAGGATGCATTTTTGCCACTAGCTTTTGTGGCCTTTGTGTTTGAACGATGAGAGAGGGCCACATGCAGGCGGTTCTCGCCTCGACTGCGATTGCCCCGGGGGTTCAGTTTGATCTCGAAGCAAACATGGTGACCTAGTTACGGCCTTTGTTCCCCCATGACAAGCAATTACTGCACCACTGTGGACCGCGCGGGTGATGTGCGGATGGGCAGGCTGGTCTCCAGCTTGTGACATCACTGTTGGCCGGCCTCACCGTCAACTGACATTTTGAAATTGGTCGGTTTGGAGTCTTTCAAACCTCACTTCTTCTTTTTTTTGTATGGGAGGAGGCGGGGTGGGGGGGGCGGACATCTAAGCACTTTACATGTTATGTCTCCAGTGTAAGTGCTGTACAGTTGTTGCTGTTTTGGAAATCTAATAAATCTGAGAGCTATGGCTGTGGTGGTTGGCGAGCCCAGGCCTGAATCACAGGGCAGGGTAAATGTATTCCACAGCTGTGTCTTCTGGATTCGATCGTCATAGAAGGAAGCACAAAACTGTCTGAAAGCGCAAGGCTGCATCTAAACAATAAGGAGAGGAAAGCACAACACGTTTCCTTCTTTTTATTTGGCATGAATAGGTCCTGATGCAAAGTTATTATTTTGATCAAATTTGAATCAACTCATCACATGTAAGGAAGCACATCTAAACCTTTTTTTTTAGATTGGTGCTGGCTTTTTCCCCTTTTTTCCAACTTTATTTTAATTCTTTAATTCATTTGTTGTAAATGTTTCCATAGTGTTCTTTTAAGTATGTAAAGGTCATTTTCTTAGTACGTTTTTGTGTTTGAAACTGCTATCAGTGTTCACTCGTATCTCTGCGGATGTTTTCCATTACATCATTGTACATCATTCGAGTCGATAAAAATCCTTAAGTCATAGATCTTTACGATTTGTATTCTCTTTCCTTGCTTATACTGTCTTCTGTTTCTCTCATCTGTACCTCAGCACTTGAATAGATAAGAACCTAATCTATTTCATAAGTGTCTCCATATCAGTGGCTGTCTCCGTGTCATTGTCCTGTCCTCTTCAACTTCCTGGTTTAATTACCAGCTCTGCCTCGCCCCTCGGTGCAGTCTTTCCGAAGGTCTCCAGGGAAACTGACGAGAAAATGTCAGACTGAGGTTTTGCTGTTCTCCATTTGTTTGTTTTATTACCTTCCCCTTACATGCAGAATATTTCTGCAGCAAAAACTGAGCGGTATAATTTTCCATCACTGTCAGTTTTATGTGATGCCGCCCTATGAAAAATGACCAGGAAGTTATAATGCAATTATCACATTCTCTGTCTACTTCTAACTTGAAAATATTATTTATCTCTTCTGCATATATTTATTTTGAAAGTTAACGCCTGGGTAAGTGTTTAGTTGGATGAACCAGGCTCTCACAAAGCTTATTCACAAATGCTTGGTGCATCCGGCCAAACGCTTGCCTCTGGGCTGGTTTTGTCATAGCGTTTGAACACAATCCCAGACACTAGAACCTCTCTGCACACAGAATCTCTGCAGATCTACATGAAGGTAAAGCGATTACCTTAAACAGTGCTGATCTGTTCCCCCCACTGGTGTGCTTCAGAACGGCTACACTCCTCTGCACATCGCTGCCAAAAAGAACCAGATGGACATCGCCACCACTCTCCTGGAGTACGGCGCTGGCACCAACGCCGTGACCAGGCAGGGAATCAGCCCCGTGCACCTGGCGGCTCAGGAGGGAAACGTGGACATGGTGTCTCTGCTACTGGCCAGGAACGCCAATGTCAACCTGGGCAATAAGGTGATGGCTCTTCAGTCTTTACTTTTGTATAGTGCCAGTTATATATCCCTGTCACATATCCCATGGACATTTTCCAGAGGGAATAAAAAAAGAAACATTTCAGCCAGTCTGGGAAAAACTGGAGGCGTTTGAGCTGAATACGTTTGAGCTGAACTCCTGGCCCCATTGTATCTTAACTCAAAAAGAGTATTGTTACTGGGTATGCAACTCATTATGTAGCTGCAGAGTTGATTACATTGTTTGCTTGGCCCTCATCCAGGCAGCTTACAAAGCTGTAATTTTTACATGTGATCAATTTCAAGCAGTTCAAGTTGAGTAGCTCACTCGGTGGCACTACAGCAAAGCCCCATGGGAATGGAACCTGAACATTTCCCACACTTCCGCCCGAGTTAGTGATGGTTTATACCACAGGGGTTGACAGTGGTATAAACAGTTTCAAGTTGTGACAATAACAGTTTCAACACAACAACAACGTTTCCAATTGTTGAGTTCAAAACTGTTCCTGAGAGTAGTTTTTCACATTAGTGCTGCATCTTCCTTGCAGAGGTGCTGGTCCAGCTGGAGCCAACTGCTGCCATTCTTCTGCCTGTTTTGCTTGTTGTATTTAATTTCACTTGGTTTTTTTTAAAGCAGTGAGTGCACATTTTGTATAAGGACCTCACAATACATACATTCTCTGATTTAAAAACATATTAAATGTAATTTGTACAAGGATCTCAGCAATGCTGTGTGTATAGTTGTTTATTTCGGTAACTATTTGTGCGCTACACAAAGTCTACACTCTACCCAGGATCCACACTCCCACGTATCCACCGGGCTTGAAATACTCCTGTGTAAATTTCCTTGTTTGAATTCTGTGAGTTTTATTTAATTGCCCTGTCGTCGCAGGATTTTCTATTACTCTTATTGTCATTGTTTACGACATTGTTTCCGGATGAATTTCCCACTGGGGACAATAAACACTTTTGGAATTGAAGCGAAAGGAACAAGTGAGAGTAAAATACAGGGAGCAGAGAGAGAAACAAGAGTGACTGAGGCTTCGCCGCTCACAGGAACACATCGTCTGACTGCGTGCATCTCTTTCAGAGCGGTCTGACTCCCCTCCACTTAGCCGCTCAGGAGGACAAAGTGAACGTGGCAGAGGTTCTGGTCAACCAGGGGGCGACTGTTGACCCCGACACAAAGGTAAAGGTCACGGTGCTTTCTCACGCATCCGCAGACAAAGCTCTGAGTCCCTGTTCTTCTGCTTTAGAATTCCTTCTGCCGCACAGACCTCTTTTGTAAAAGGTGAAGAATTTGAAACGGTGAAGAACTTATTCACATATTCACAGAGTTATTCAATGTCATGTTGGGTGAAAGTAGGGCTAAGAGGATATTGTGTATCGAAATGCTGAATGTGTTGGTATTCAACCTTCATAGACAGTACAATCTTGGGTATGTGTAATCTAGTGGTGTGTGGCTTCAGATAATTATTATATACAAAACACCCAAGATCCTAAAGTGTGTGTGTTTTTTGTGTGTGTGTGTGTGTATGTGTGTGTGTGTGTGTGTGTGTGTGTGTGTGTGTGTGTGTGTGTGTGTGTGTGTGTGTGTGTGTGTGTGCACGTATACACCCGTGTGGTATTGTATCAGGATGGAAGTCACATGACATGTGTAATCAGCACCGTGTGAATAATGGATAGGGTAGCGCGTGGTGCCAGCCAAGGCTGGGTGCAGGGCTGAATGTGGGTTTTATATTTTGGGGGAAGTGAAGCCTGCCCCAGCAGCGCACGCGCAGGATCCCCCCTCCCCCCCGACTGGGCCGGTCCTGGGCATCTGCAGTCCGGGCCGCCCGCTCACGCCTCACTGCAGGCTACTCATGTAGAAACAGAGCCGCAGCGGCTCAAGGTCGC
Organism: Aldrovandia affinis; assembly: GCA_029706075.1. Classification (NCBI taxonomy): domain Eukaryota; kingdom Metazoa; phylum Chordata; class Actinopteri; order Notacanthiformes; family Halosauridae; genus Aldrovandia; species Aldrovandia affinis. The sequence goes on from JAINUG010000110.1 coordinate 1,066,162, forward strand.
ACAGCAGGGAAACGCCATGGCGCGTCTCCGCTAGCAACCTCGAGTGGGGCCTGGCGCGGAGAGATGAGATCGATACTGTGCAGAGCGGTGCGCACGCAACACGTTCACTAAGAGTATGAACAGAGCTCCAGGGTGTTTTATGACACGCTTTATGTATACTGTGTTCCAGATATATGGTGAAAATAAATAAATAAATAAATAATTATTTTACTCTTTATTCTCTTACGGGAATTAAATATAAGTTATTAACAAAAAAACTGAATGAAGGTTCAGCTCCCATGTTGAAAGTATTTATAGAACAAGTAGTAATAGCAGGGGAAGGGCTGAAAGGAAAGTGCACAGCTCATGTGGTGTGTCTTTTTTTGCGTCTGATAGATGGGATACACTCCGCTGCACGTGGCCAGTCACTACGGAAACGTGAAGATGGTGAACTTCCTTTTACAAAACCAGGCGAAGGTCAATGCCAAAACGAAGGTAAAGGAAGAATAACGTTTGTGTGTGCCTGTGTTTGTGTAAGTGTGTGCGCGAGTTTTTGTGTTCGTGCGCGCGTGTACATGCACACGTGCATTAGTGTGTGTGCGTGTGAGCTTTTTGTGTGTGTGTGTGTGCGTGTGTGTGTGTGAGTGTGTGTGTGTGTGTGTGTGTGTGTGACATGCTCTGACCGGTTTTCTGTCTCCGCAGAATGGGTACACCCCTCTCCACCAGGCAGCACAGCAGGGCCACACCCACATCATTAACATGCTGCTGCAGCATGGTGCCTCGCCCAATGAGCTGACTGTGGTGAGAGTCCCATGTCCCATGTGCAGGGAATGTGCTGAGCTCAGGGCTCAGACAGCAGAGCAGTGACAGGGACTGAAGCAGGGCTGCCTGCAGCACGCTCTGTCACCACTCTCCTCTGTTACACACACTGTTAACCACACTGACCCACACACTGTTACACACATCTACCCCACACACTGTTAACCACACTGACCCTCACACTGTTATGAGTGCTGACCCGCATACTGTCTGTTACCCACCTCTACTGCATACCCTGTTAAATATTGCCTCACACATTGTTACTATATACGCTATCAAACACCTACTCCATGCGCAGTTGCATTTCAGTGTCACACACATTTTCATATACTGTGGAATATGATATGGCCATATGATAGTACCAGGGCACAGCCTAGCTGAAAAATAAACATAACCATCAAACTCCATGTTCAAATGTAAAACAGTAACAGGATAACCAAGGTTTCATTCACGCAATCTACTCCATGGCAGCTGTATTCAAATTGAATTGTAGATAAAGAATATCTCAGACACGCTCAATTTGTCTGAATATTTCAAGACAGAGTGTCATTGAAAGTCACTTTAAAGAATTAAAAGAATGGGGGAAACCTATTCTGGAGCGCCCTTGAGCTTTTACCACACCACGCCATTTCTGACTCTTCAAAATGTAAACTTAACTTAAATAACTTAAAACAAAAAAATCTTCAAATCATGTAATGCAATACAATCAAATATTTCATAGGGAATGTTTAATGGTTTGCGGGGTTGTTTTTGGGCCTAGACCAAAGAAGCACAATACAAGGCAGTTATATAGCAGTAAGCGTGTTTCTCTTTGCCTCCTCTGCCCACAGAATGGAAACACTGCCTTGTCCATTGCAAGGAGGCTGGGTTACATCTCTGTTGTGGACACGTTGAAGGTGGTGACAGAGGAGACATTGACCACTGTGGTAAGACCTGCAGGCTTTTTGGGGTCTTGTACATTGAATGAGTTGCCATGCTTCTGAAACGAGCTACACATGCTCGTAAGTGTACAGGCGAATGTGGATTGAACAATAGAAAAACAGTTATCAAATGTCTCACATAATATTGCACGCCATATGCAGTTGTGTGCTCAAAATGTGTTTGATTTAAGGAAATGTCATTGGCCCGCTTTCTGGAGTTGCTTTGCTGGATATATAAATGGAGCTAGCGTCATATTGTGGCTGTAATATGATCTGAGTTCAAGATCATATTTGAATTATAGTCCACGGTATGTAAAACTGTAAAAATGCAAAGCTTTTATTCAAATGAACATGAGTGATGTTACTATATTTCTCCAACAGTTCTCTGCTTCAGACACACAAATCAGATTAAATCAGCCTTGCAAGGTTTGTCTGTATCCGTTTATCGGTAAATGCTACATACACATTTTTCCATACATTAAAAATACTTTTTTTGCTTTTCCAGGGAACCTAACAGTAATTTATAGCTCAATACAAATTGCTCGCATTTAGTTAAAACGTTGACAGTTGATACTCAGAGTGCAAGCCATATATCCTGGCAAGATTGTTTGGGGGTTTTTGTGGCCTCATTTAAAATCTAGGATTGAGGATCAAGGATTCACACAACCCCTGTACCATTGCCCCCTGGGGTTTTGGCATCAGAAGAGACAGGGGAGTAAATCTTGAATATGGTGCAAGCACAAGTCCTTGAGAGCAGGGAGTGCTTCTGTCAGAAGATGCATTTCAATTTAAGTCAATTTCATCTTCTTACTTTTACTTTTAACAGGTTGTGACAGAAAAACACAAGATGAATGTCCCTGAGACGATGAATGAGGTCCTGGACATGTCAGATGACGAGGGTAAGCGTCCATCTAAAGAATGCCTTGCCTTGGTGCTGTTATTGCCATTGCCTTGCCATTATTTTACAGATGTTGCAGCATGTTTTTGAAGGTTGTTTAAAATAAATGTGACTGTAACCTTCGTTATCGTTTTTTTAATACATGTGTCATGCTTGTAAATGAATCTTATTTCATGTCCTTTCTTTAACACGCTATTTATTCAAATTACACAGTTCATAAAGACAATGTACCCGAAATGCTCAATGAAGACTATATTTCAGATGTTGAAGAAGGTACTTGTACCATTTTTTTACGCTGTGATTTTTTGCAGATGTGAGAAATTCCCCCTTTCCTTACTATGTCAAAACTAACAAACGCTCTACTCTATCTGTCACGTGCTTTTTTTTGCCATGGATCCTATATTCCCTGCTTTGGTATGTGTGGAATATGCCTTCGTCTTTGTTGCTAAGCGCTCTTTTGAATATGGAATACTTGAAAATGCAAAGTACTCTTCATTTTTGTGTGCGCTGATCTTTTCCTGTGTTTTACTTTCCATGGGATTATGTAGTTAAGGCTATTGGCATTTCGCGCACGTAGGCATACAGTAAACATTGTCTCAGTAGCTAAGGGGCTTTCTTTTTCAAGTGAAATCAGTGTAGACTGCTAAGAGCTCTGCCTTTAGACAATGTCGAGTTTTTGTCTTCTGTACGGTTACAAGAGCTACTCCTTATTTTGTATTTCAGTACAGAGTTAGACCTTTGCGTGGATGCCCGCCATGTTTATTCTGAAAGAAGTGGAGCTTTCAATAGCTATGCAGATCCTGCACACTCAGTGCCAATAGTGTTGCCAATAGTAAATGTTGCTTGCTTTCGAGAGTTGTCTTGTTAAAGTGTACTTTACTGCCATTTAGTTTGCAATGAACTCTCATGTTGTAATTGTGTGTTTTATAGAGGCTTTTTAAGTTACTGCATCAACAAAGTTTTTATCTGTAGGTGCTCCTTTTACAATTACAGAGATTACTTTTCTCTACTTTACATCTTGCTCCTAAATGTGCCCAGCCCTGCTGCAGCAAATTACTCTCATCCTATGACCAGTACAGCGAGAGTAGGATGGAAACAATTTATGACTCATATTTCAATACGGAGATGAAAATAATCTTGATGTTGTTTGCTTGTGATGGAAATGTTGAGACCACTGCTTTGCAGTCGCTCAATTGCATCTGGACTTGTCCATTTAGCCAATTATAAACAAAGTAAATGAGTACAGTTGCAAAGAAAGTTAATTGGCACATTTGTTGAGCACACATTCTGTCGTAATCAGACTGGACCCTAATGTGTGAATGGGCCTTTAGCGGTGTGTTGGAGATGTTTGCTTTCTGATAGGAGGTTCAGCTATGGCGGCCCATAAAGGCGGTGGGGAGAGCTCCTAGATCACTCGCTGTGTGTCACAGAGGTAACTTTAGAGGCCGGTATGAAGTTACCGACTCAGCTGATGCTCCTAAATGTTCCAGGATTCCACTGACACGACTTGAGGAAGGGGTTCTGGCCGGAACTTGTTGGCTCATAATGACTGCAGTAATGGCTGTTTATAGCGGTTTAATGTCTTTTACTCAAATTCAGTTCATAAATGTTGCCTGTTTTTGAGGGTTGTCTCGTTAAAGTGTACTTTACTGCCATTTTGTTTGCAAACAACAACACACATCCGTAGTGTACTCTCGCGTATTGCAGACGTACTGCACTAAGCTTAATTTTCAGGCGCTGCCGAATCAGCCTGCTGATCTACTGGCTGACCGCCTTTTTACTAAAGAAATTTGGCGCTCCTTTTAATCCTGCAAGGAGGGGGTGTCCCCTCTTGTCATCAAAAGTCCTGGCATGCCTGTTCTGTCACTCCCCAGATCTGCCAGTACCTTCAGTACATAGTAAAAAGAGAGGCCGTGAATTTGTGCGTGTGAATTAATGATTAGTAATGACGTGGATATTCAACTCTTTGCACGGTTGCACATTTTAAAGGTGAGCTGTGAGACACTTTTGGGTGTTTACGGTGTTTAAATTGAGGAGACAGTTGTTTTCCTGAAGCAGCAGCAAGTGTCAGTCAGTATCGTTCCTACATCTGTGAAAGGGAAGCACCACTAGCCTTGTCTTTTGACAAGGTTTTAGGTCCTCCCAGTAGAAGTGCTGCCGCCTTACCCCCTAAAATAAAGTGCAGGTTTGGCCCCGCCGCCCTGCAAAGTGCCCCTTTTCTCTCATTTGTAGCTGTTTTATTCTCCGGTTTTATTCTCCTGCCGCCAGAAAGGCTCTTTGTTAAGCATCTGGTTGCGAGTGTCAGATTACAGAGCACACCTAAGAATCCCCAGCATTAACATACAAATAAGTCCCCCTCTCTGCCTTTGTGTCGCACCCCAACTGGGTTACCGGGAAGATCTCTTAAAATCCAATCAGGAGGAGCTTTTGTGGAACTGCCCAAAGTATCGCCTCGCTCAGTCGTGACCCTGGGCGGCTGGTGAATGAAATGCGCTTGGAGGCGATGCGTGCAGGAGCCCCGCTCAGTTTGAACTTTGTTAGCGGTGGAGAGCGCGGGCGGCGGAGCAGATAGCGGCGGCAGCAGCAGTAGCAGCAGGAGGGGCAGGCAGCCTCAGGTGCAGCGGACAGGGGACCCCGGTGGCTCCCATGCCTCCTGGACGAAGCGCCCGCAGCAACTCCCGGAATTAGTGAAAACTTGTGTCTTCCTGGATTAACTCGGAGGACAGGACCTGCTTTGTGGGACTGACCGCAGACACTGCGCAGGGGGAGTTATCAAACACACAGGAGGCAAAGGCACAAGATAAGACCAGTGACAGAAATGGCTGCCCAACTGTGTAAGAGTGAACACATTTTGAAATGGCTGCTATTCTGGTCCTGAAATTGTACTCAGGGTCCTGCGCAGGGGCAGCTCTGCCCGAAATAATAACCGTGCGCCCAGCCCGGACAGCCCAGGCGGGAGAAAGCCGATCTGTTTGTGCGCGCTCTGGGAGAAAAAAGCGTGAAGCTTGGAAAGTTTGCAGGCAGCTTGCTCTCTTGCTCTCTCTCTCTCTCTCTCTCTCTCTCTCTCTCTCTCTCTCTCTCTCTCTCTCTCGCTCTCTCGCTCTCTCACTCTCTCACTCTCTCCCTTTCTCTCTCATCTGACAGAGAAAAAGGGTCACTCAACTTTCTGTGTGGTGTAGAAACTTTTTTTCTGGAGGAAGAAGGAGTGTTTGAATGGAAGTAGTTGGGAGCAATGCGAGGAGATTAGGTGGGTAAAAAGTACAGCGGGGGCCGGAGGAGAGAGAGAGTGGAGCTGGAGTTTAGCTGGGGTCGGCTCTGGTTGGGGGGGAGGGGTCGCCGTGGAGAGGAGCAGCGGGGGGATATTGGACGGGGAGCGGGGACGGGAGCTGCTTTTGTCGCTGCTGGAATGCTGTCCCCCCCTCCCCTCCCCTCCCTTCGCTGATGTGCACTTGCTCTCAATCCTCACTCTTTTAACCCTTTCCGCTTCTATGGCTGCTTTTTGAATGTAAAGTAACAAACCGCGCTATTTCCCTCCCCGCCCCCCTTCCCCACCCCCATCCTGGAACAGCAACAGTGAAATTAATTCCTCCTGCAATCAAGAGCGTTTGAGCAACACGTCCTACAGAGCTGATTCGTTTTTGGTTTTTTACGTGTGTTTGATTTTTTTGTGCTTTGTGTGCGTGTGTGTTTTTTTTTCTTCTTAAACTGCTGAAAACTTAATTTTTTTTCTCTTGGGCTGTGTCAGTGTGTGAAGCAAACTCAATCATGTCCAGCTGCTGTACAGCTCGGGAGCGTTTTGACAGTTAGTGGGTGGGCTGCTTGGCTGTTGGAAAAAGGCCTGTGGGGTGGTTTTAGATGACATCGATTACTTTTCAACGGCCCCCCGACTGGACGCCGGGGTGCCGGAGGTGGTGAGAGAGGGGCGGTCGAGAGGCCTCTTGTTTTCCCTGCTTTGGAGTAACGCTCAGGCTCTCTGTCAGGTGAGGATGCAATGACCGGAGACACTGACAAATACCTGGGGCCCCAGGACCTGAGGGAGTTGGGAGATGACTCCCTTCCTCAAGAGGGATACATGGGCTTCAGCATCACCGCTCGGTCGGCAAGGTAATGTAACCCTTCCACATGTTATCTGCCGGAAAACTCTAGCCAACTGGTTCTGTCACCGTTATATACGGTGAATAGCACTTTTATATCACTTTGGTTAAAATGTTTGCAGGTCTTAAAAAAATAAATACTGTCTTCATGTTCAGAGGTCTTCATTCTCAAAACAAAACAAAATAAACATGCTGTCTTAATGTTGTAATATGCACAGTAATTAATTAATTTCTGATTTTTTGTGATATTAGCCTATTTTTTTCAAAGAAAATGGCAGTTTGTTAGCGGAGTATTTTTGTTCTAAGATGTTCTGATCACTTTCGGTTTTGATGATGTGCAAAAGAAGCTCTCCGGGGTCAATGCGGTTAATGGGCAGTTATGGTAAATATGGAAAAGCTAAATTGATACAGGACAAACCACACATTGTGATCAATAATGTTTATCATCACCATAGGTGCAAAGTCAACAGAATGAAATGGAAACTTGGAAGCCAGAGGGAAATGCATCACCTTATTGTTTATGTATGGTGCAGTGCATGGCAACAGCTGCTGAATTACGGAGAAGCATGAATTAGTTCCGACAATAATAGCCAGGGAGGAAACTGTGAGCTGGGTGGTGATTGAGTAACAGTGGTGATTGGCTGGCTGCTGACAAGTTATGTAAAAACAAAAAAATAACAACAATTATTTGCTGGTTCTGCATTCATTTCTACACTGGTTGTGAGGCTTGGTGAGTGTTTATGTGTGGAGCTACTGCTGTTCCAGTTCTACAAGCCGTACTGTAGAAAGCAAGGTTCACATAGTAGCTAATGTTTAACCTATGTGTTTGCACCCTGAGGGGTTTTTCCCCTGAACATAAAGCTTGACAATATTGAATATTCAAACAATATACATGTGCACTGCACAACAGGAAATTGGAACAGTTTTCCGATATCTTTGAAAGTGCCCTAGGCATTGTATCAGACAATGTATGGATATTGGGTGCTAGACTATGTTCAGAAGCTTGTCGTTCACCAAAGCATTCCTTTTGATACAGTTGCTTACATCACAATGGTTAATAATATGTAATGTATAAGCAAATGCATTTCTTTGAATTGTCAAGTCGATGGAAAAAGCTAAGCCAGGCTTCTGTTCAGTCCAAACGATGTGCACTTTGTCCTTAACTTAGAATAATGAACTAAAACAAGTGTTACTTTTGAAATGTCTTACACAGCAACACAAGTTCGGAACTCACTGGAATGAATGTAAAACGGTGTGTATTATATTTTTAAAAAGCAGCACTTGCTTTCATTTGTTAGCCAAGGTTTAGGAAAATTGCATTTTGGTTAGGTTTTAATAGAAGCCTAAGGGTTTGTACATATGGATGTATGGATGTATTCCAATATGGCTGTGAAATGCAAGTCCATGGATCCTTGGCTTTGATGAAATCATTCCTGCTCGATGCTGAGCGCTGTTGTTTTTCCTTTCTTTGCGTTTTCCAGCATCGGCCAAAGTCGGGTTGCATTCTATGCTCTCGGGCAGAGACATTGCTCCCATCCAAATTGTTAGCATAACCAGCCCTGAGTTCAGGCGTGACACGCTGTCCTGCCTCTGATCCCTGGAGCACAGTGCTGTCTGGAAGCATAAGACATGCAACGGCAGAGCATCAGTGCTAATGTCATTAAACCACAGCATTTTTCTGCTTTCTCCTCCTCTGATTTGTTGCTTTCAATATCTTCTGTTTTTCTTTTTTGTCCCCCCCCCACCCCCACCCACTTCGCACTATTTCTTACCATAGCCCTAAAATCAGGTAAGAGGGCATGACACATTTACAGCCACTTACATTTATTTAGCCCCCGACCATCACAACCTCATGAAACACTGTCTTGTGATGTGTGTTTGGCTTGGTACTTTTTTACTGTTACAAAATGTCCTCTTTTAGGGATAATATTAAATATTTAAATAGAATGATGCAAATTATTTCTTGTTGTAAAAAGTAACGTGAAAAAGACAATGTGCTGTGCTTGGTTAGCTTCCCCACAGATAATGCCTTTTGTGCTTAGTGTGAACATTGAAAGGTGATGCATCCCATTGCATTGTTTCTGCTACTTTATGTAGTTTCCAGGGATCAATCGATGACAGCCTGGTGAAGCGTTCTCAGGAAAAAAATGCCTCTTTGCAAACTTCATGTATTTACTTGGTTTCGCTTTTACAAAGACTCACAGATAATTGTATACCCCAGCACTAAAGCAAAGGATCTGTAAAAATATGGAGTGTTTACTTCTCTTTAACTGATATCCAGTCTCACGTTGGCTAGACATCTGGCTGACCTGTAACTCTGGTATGTGGTATGTGGAACATGCCATAGAGCTGTAAAATATGCAGACATTTTATCCCAAGGAAAGACGTAGCTTACTTGTAAATTGAAACTCACACCGTCTCTGGAGTGGAAAGATGAATCATAAATAGATTCGTAGCTAGAAATAGGAAGTGTATTTGTGTCAGCTCTGTGCTTGGGTTTATGTTGCCTAGAAACATTCATTGAGCCAGAAAACATGCTTTCCTCTGTGTTAAATGCCACCTTAGCATGCTGGTGTCAGCACTTGCCACAACCACACATAAAGTACAGCACCCAGGCTGAGAGAACAAGCAGAGGAGCATGCACTTTTCAGGGACTGTAACTACTCTGGCAAATCCCTGTATTAGTGTTTTGTTTTGCTATTGAATGGGGTATCAAAGATAACTTTGCTGTCAGCAAGTAAGTAAGGGAGTTGTAACAGAGGCCCACCGCTCTCTCTTTGTAGCCTGTTCTGCAGGATTAATCGGGGTGAATCATTATCAGTTCATAGCTAGATTTCAAGATGTAATGCATCAGTTATTACATTATATATACAGCTGCATCTCTATTAAATATGTAATTGAAAACCACTCTGGAAATGCAATATTATCTTCTCAGTGGTCCTTATTTAGTCATTTTAATCTCTTGTTCTCAATGTCGCTTACAATGCATAATGTTTTAGAAAATATTTAAAATTATAAATAGAAATTCATTAAAATTGAAAGAAATCTTGCTCAGCTACATGCAAAAATTCGTACATCATTGTCTTAGTTCTTTGTGTGTTAATCTGGTTGCACGCCCCTATTCATTTCATTCAGATGTCCACAAAGAAACAAGCCCGGTTCTCACCACCTCTCTCCCTGTCTGGGAAGCACTCATTCTCCCATCCCCATCTTTGAGTAACTTCTGTCCTGTGCTGTGGATTTTGTTTTTGAATTATGCAGTCCCTGGAAGTTGCATGCAGTGATTAATTTTTCGTTTTGTTTTTTGTTTGTTTGTTTGTTTGTTTGTGTGTTGGTTTTTTGTTTTCTGTTCACCTCATTATCACTCCCCTACTGTGTGGTAACTTGTAAAATACACCAGCCTCCGCTCCTTCAGTTCGGATAGGTCCAACACCCTGAACCGGAGCTCCTACGCCCGGGACAGCATGATGATTGAGGAGATCCTCGCCCCCAACAAAGAAACGGTATGGCCCTCCACCTCTGTTTCTCTTCAGCACACTCCTATGCAAGGGCACAACCTTCCATGTTAGCTGTCTAAATGATCTTCTTACTTTATGAAGTTAGTTTGCAGAAATAATATTTTTTTAATTCAACGAGGGGGAAGGGGGAAGCCAGATCATTCAAATAGTGTCACATTCATAGTTTGTAAAATCTTACCTGAAAACAGGGATTGTGGTTAGTGACCAAGTGCACAATGTGAAAAGGTATGCAGATTCGATAATATTATTCAGGAGAAAATACAAAGTGCCAAAGATGAAAGCTGAAGAGTGAGGGAAGAACCTACTCAGGAAAAGTTCCGGAATGGTTCCAGCCAAGAATAGAGCATGGCACGTCTGGCTTTGCTGTTTCAATGCCCGGCAGAGGAATCGAAGAACAAAACTGGACAAATCGAAACGGCTCAAATGAATTCACAGGGCAATGCTATATCAAATGTAGTCACTGTTTACAAGACGCCATATGGGAAACGGTATCTGTTTGTGACAATTCCACACTTTGAAACGGTGCGATGTAACAGTATCAGACGGCCCTTCGAGCGTTATTCGCTCATGAGGTGATGTGTTCTGCTCACAGCTGAATCCTCGTAGAGTGTGAAGGAGGGGAGTCACAGCTCAGCTCTGACAGGCCCCTGACACACAGTGAGGTATTGAAACATCAGCCCTGCCAGCCAGGGCCCCACGGCGGCCGTGTCGAGCGGCGCAGCAACACTGCACGGTCTGTTTTGCAATGCGGCGGTCAGGGGGCCCGAATTGTGAATCATGAGCGCAAGGAACTCGATACAGTCCATTGCCCCTGTGAATTCTCTTTGAAGTGTCAAAACACGCCACAGACCTTTACACAAAGCTCGACACAGTTCAGGTGTGACAGAGAGTGTACAGTTCGATGTTAAGTGCCACATGCGAGAACGTATACAGATTTTCGCCGTTAAATGTGTGCCGAGTGGCCTCTGCCAGTAATGGTAACTTTAGGATGCCGAGCTTCCTTATTTAAAGTGCAGGTTGCGTACTCATGAAAATAGCTAGAGGGGGTTTAGAATTTCTTTGATCGCCGAGACTATTCACTCGAGGATATCTGTTTTCAGGAGTAGGAATGGATCTGAAATGCTGGCGATTCGAAGCCATACGTCATGTTTACTGCTAGTGGATATCAGAGTCTCTCTCCCTGTGTTTAGCACTTTGTGTTCTTTTCAGCCGAAATAAATAATTCATTCGCGAAGCTGCACTATAGTTACCGTGGCTGTGGCTGTAGCCTCAGCCTGGCTTAGTCCAATAAATACCTCTCTGGCATTATCTGTACTTGCAAATGAGGAGTTCCTCAAGTGAAGCATGAAAGCTATGCATGGGTAGGAGGTGTCATAGGCAGAGACGAGTGTTCTCATGACACCTAATATGGCAAAACAAGTTCTATTTATTATCTCTGTGGAAGGAAGTTGCATTCTATTAAGCTCTTTTGCCAAATTTGCAGGGCCATCCATGTGATTAAAGATTGTCTTTTCTCTTCAAAAGCTTCAGAATGTCTGTAAAGACATGTCCTTCATTGTTGAGCCTCAGAATAAGGTATATGATGCATTGACATGCAGCTACTGTATTGTTTTCTAATCCACAATTCAAATGCAGACAAACAATGGCTTTGCTGCATTTGCTGATTTTTTTCCCTCCAGTCTACGAACCGAGCTGTGCCTGAATTTTCATTTCAGTCATTTGTTGTAGTACTTTATCATTTTATCATTCAATTTAATTTTGCATACAGGATGTCTTAACATCAACAAATGTTGGCCTCCATAAATTCCAGAGTTTGCTTTTCTTCCCCCCACTTAAGCGTTTATATTTTTAACAACTGGAATTTGCTATATCATTTTTTTAAATTCGATTTTTAATGTTTCTTTAAGAGCATGCTCCATTTCAGCGCTTGGTAACCCCGGCAACACAGTAGCACAACACTGTAAATGTGGGTGGAGTTTGGGGAACATGCAGTGTACTGTGTAATTTTGGGGTCCTGGGCCCGTATTCACAGAGCGTCTCATAGTAGGAGTGCTGATCTAGGATCAGTTTTGCATTTTAGCACATAATGAATAATGGATATTGACAGGGGAAACCTGATCCTGGATAAGCGCTTACAGTCTGGGATGCTTTATGAATGCAGGCCCTGTTATCTCATTTTAAGGGTGGTAAGACAATAGTATGCCAAAAATGCACAGGCACGCACTGGGGTGGACGGTGGGCTGCATGCCGCCGGTGCGAGTGTGGTGACTGGACGGCTCTGTTTTTCAGCACCTGGCGACGGCCAAAGAGTACGACACGGACTCTCTGAGACGGTACAGCTGGGCCGCTGACACCCTCGATAATGTCAACCTTGTCTCAAGCCCCATCCACTCCGGGTAAGCGCCAACTCTGTCCCCGGATGCACAGGTACATCAAGGGAATGTGTTAACATGACGGTTCTGCTGAAGAGTAGCGGTGAGGAATGACTATTTCAGACTCTCCCACAGGGTCTTAGACAATCATGTTTATTCAGGTTAAAAAATACGATAATATCGGTTAACCCTGTTTCAGTTCTACTTTTCTTAAGTGCCAGAACATGCAGTTACATGTACAGAGGGGGAGCCCGAAATGTATCCTGCAGTGAATATTGTCATGATGTATCCACGTTGCTCTGTGTTCGAGTTCATTTTACACGCAGCTGTAAAACGCCTCGCGAATAATGTTGTACTCGAGATTGTGCTTGCCAAGCATTAAACTTGAAGCAGTGTGCCATTTTCTTTTGCTTCTACTGTAGTATGGGCATCTCCCTCTCTGCTAGTGGCCTGTGCTATGTTTTCTATTTCCTCTGTTCTTTTCCTTTGCTGCTTAAATGCTTCATAATGATAATAATTACGTTGAGACTAACAATCGATATAATATTAATATAAAAGCTCTTTGATTTGTGCCTCCTACATTGTTGCATTTTATTTTTCAGCTTTTCCTCTCCACTTCCCCAGTATGACTCCAGGTGATAATTGTGACCTGTGATCACAGTTTCTCTTCTTTGTGTTTGTGTCATCTGTGCGGTACCTCACCTAGATTGTTGGCCCGTGTTAGTGCACAGTGGTTGTGTTTGAGACCTAGCTCTTGTGGCTCTGGTAGGGATAAGCTCAGGTGGCTTATCCTCCACGAGTTTGGAGTCTGATAGTATATATCACGAGGTAACTATAGGGGGATAAAAGACATCACATGTGTGTGGAGAATCACATTACATCTGTCCCACATCTAGGATGACTTTACACAAAGTGGCCTATAGTGTACATTTTCTCTTCTTTTTTTCTTTTTGTTAAACTAATATGGCTGTAGCTCAAACGGCTGAAAATCGATAGACACGATCGAGTCCTCCGCCATTTGCCAGGGCTGATCGGCTTGCTGTTTACCAACAGTTTAATTGCCGAAATTCACTTACAGTTCAATTCACCATCCTGATTTTGTGGTGGTTAACCCAACTAATCGTCATGCTAACTGCAAGTTCAACTATGGAATGCACAAGCCTTGCATTTGTAATGGAGAAATACACCCCTGCACCCTAACCTCTCATGTTTTGAGTAAACACAGTATGCTACGAGAGGTCATACTGAGAAAGTTCAAACAGTAACACAAAATGTGTCTAATATTGATCACTGATTGTTTTATAGAGTGCTTTATCTTGGCAGTATCCTTTTCCCATTTTAGCAACCGTATTTCCAATGCCCAGTCTTGTCTCGTTGCTGCAACATGTTCCACAGATTTGGGAGAGTGCCAGCATGCACTTCTTTCTGTCGCCCTGCAGTCCACCAGTTGAGCTTTGTAGGCGTCGCACGAGCACAGGGCTGGTGCAGGTAGACCGCAGGCACCAAATCTACTAGATACTCGTCACAGATATTTGTGACATCCAATCACGTGGAGTCACGAGAGACGAGTTGGATAACTGCCAGGATTGAAATCTCAAAGCACCATCTCTCTCTCTCTCTCTCTCTCTCTCGTTCTCTCTCTGTTCCTCTCTCCTGTTTCTCCTCCCCTTCCGTTTTCCTCTCTTGGAAGTGCGTGTGTGGGTATTTGATCACAGCATGGAAAAAGTCTTCACTGGTGTTAGTAGAGCGGTCTCTCCCCAGTCCCTGCCCCCTCTCCCCCCCTCACTGAGGCGTGTGCCGGTCCGCAGGTTCCTGGTCAGTTTCATGGTGGACGCCCGCGGCGGCTCCATGAGGGGCAGCCGCCACAACGGCATGCGCATCATCATCCCGCCGCGGAAGTGCACGGCGCCCACGCGCATCACCTGCCGCCTGGTCAAGAGGCACAAGCTGGCCTGCCCCCCGCCCATGGTGGAAGGAGAAGGCCTCGCCAGCCGACTGGTGGAGGTCGGACCAGCCGGAGCCCATTTCCTGGGGTAAGTTTCCTGGGCTGGACGTTGCCCTTTGTAACTCATTTGCTATGGAAAACATCTTTTTTTTTGTAGTGTCTGAGGGTAAGGTGTTTTTAAACAGAGAGACAGAATAACCTGTGCTGCATCGTTTCACCAGCACTGAAGCTGCAATGTACAGGACCTCGAAACAGGTCCTCAGCGCATTTCCTGAGTATCCATATTCCCGTGCTAGCACCTTGCAGGAGGTGAACACCCCTTACATTAAATCCCGCCCCCCGCCCCCACGCCGCCGCCGCCCCCCCCCCTTCCCCCCTTGCCACGTCACTTACTTTCCTTTGCAATGCAATTGTTCCATCTGTCAGGAGAACAGAAAAAAGAGGACTGCTGAAAAAAAGAACCGCCTTAAACATCCTTAAAAAAACGATACTGAGTGAGCCTAGAGGACTTGGGGAGGGCAGTCCTCTGAGATGCGGTGAGATGTTCAATTTGTGAAGCCATTTCTTTGCTCCGGAAGCAGTGCTTTGGAAAGTGCAGAGTCCTGCGGGAATGACAGTTTGTTCTCTATGTCCCCTTTTTGTTTTCTCTTATCGCTGCATGGATGTTATTCAGTAAACTCCATCTCCCCAGCAATCTCCCCTCTCTTAACGAGGGAGAGAGCATGGTTAGCCGAATCCTGCAGCTTGGGCCACGAGGAACAAAATTTATTGGGTAGGAAAATATGTTTAGAAAAGAAGCAAACTGTCCAAATAAATAATAGATATTATTATTACAATTATTATTACAGTTTTTTTTTGGTCACTCCCATATTTTTCTGTTTCTCTAAAGCTTTCAGTTGATTGTTTAAGTTTCACTGAAAGCCGACCATGTTGGCTTGATACTTGAGCTGCGCTTGTTAGGCATGGGCATCACCGCGGGCATCGTGCTGTCATGAATGCTTTCTTTTTCTCCACCCTGGTTGTCTCCCAATGCTGCATCAAACACATTTATCAGTATGGAAGATTTGACCATTTCCGTCAACCATGGAGAAGGTATCCGTTCAGTCGAGAAGGGGCAGGGGTGCTGTGTGTCAAAGTGTCTTTGGGAAATGCGGAAACAGTCATTCTTGCAAATGTTTTTCGATAAATTAAAGCAGCTATTGAATACAACTGCAATGCGGTTTGTCCTTAAGTTTGAGTAACCGGTTTATATTTTTTGTTTTTGAGTTTATTACTTATTACATGCAGTTTTTTTTGGATTCATGTCAGTGATTGTCAATCGCAAAATGTTGTGTAAGAAAGAAAAAAAAAACGTGGCAACTGCTGAAATATGTTTCTCAAAATTAAGGACAAAAAGGATTACGGTTAGATTAAGTAGAGTCCAAATTTGTTAACCAAACATGATGGGGACCTTTTAGTCAAAAATATTTGCCTGAAATATCTGTTATTTAAAAAGCGTAACTTTCACACATCAATCCATATATCTATTAGTAATAATCACTGAAATCAAATCATTGAATCAAATTCCTATATTTGAATGGTGGATAAATATGTGCTCACTTATACCTACAACTGTTATCTCTGGTACCTTCTCTGTGTCAGTTTATTTCACATTAAATGTCATGCACTAAACTGTAAAATCATGTGTGTATTAAATGTTGGGGTAGACAGTATCATTCTTGTTGACTACACAGGTGGCATTATACGTATAGACGTGATGATGAGACGAAAGGACCTGTTACATTCACAATTCAAATGTACATTTAAATTCCATTTAAACTGGAAAATCAGATCATCAGATCAAATACTATAATTAGGTTTTTGGGTTCTAATGAAGTTGAACCTCTTGTAGTTGGATAGTTTGGGGCATATGGTATGTATGTAATTTGCCCAAGAAAACCCCAGCAACAAAATATGATTTACTTTTAAGTTGAGTTTTAAAAGTAAATCAGTAGGTAGAGCACAGCGTTGGCAACGCTTAGGTTGTGGGTTCAATTCCCACTGGGAACACGTATACTGAAAAATGTATGCATTCACTACTATAAGTCGCTTTGGATAAAAGTGTCTGCTAAATGGCATATATATTAATATATTAATATTGGGCTTCTCCACTGTCCTGAACTCTTAGTATGTAGAAAATGCCTCACAAGCAGAATATTTGATTGCAGATGCAACCAGTGTAGGAATACAAGGGTACTGTCTAAGTATTACAAAGCTGCAGAGTCCTAATGACAAGTGAATTGCCTCTCAACTTCTGATCTGATTTGAATCTGATTTAGGTTCTGTCTTATGTTCAATTGTCTTTGTTTACCATCTGGAACCTCCACAGTCTTTAAGTGCAAGGGTTTATAGTGTCATGGGTTACTAAGTCTATCCAACACGTACCTTTCAAAGACAAATCTTGTGTTTTTACACTAGTTACCTTTTGGGTTTCACTCTCTGTCTCTGCTACGTCTATTAATGTACATTTAGAGTGATAAATATGTTCACAGCATATTAACCTGGTTGTGGCATTTGAATTTCATCTATCACTGTATATCCTTGGTGATTGACTTTGCCCAGCTTACCCTTTTCCAACGATAGGATTGAAACCCTTGCTGATTTTTCAAAATTCCTTCAATTTTTCACATTTTATCATTTATATATATAAGGATTATGCAGCTTTTCTGATGCTTCAGTCTTGTGTCAAGTGTAAATGGCATCATTTTCATTTATTTAAATTAAGTTAATTGAAATGATTTACATTGAAGCATTTTATGAAGTAATGCTAAAGTTATATATAGAACTGCAAGTTGATGTATGGTTGATGTCCTGGGTCTGCATCATTTCCCACTTTCACTACTCCTATAAAAAAGTATAAACTATCCATACACAATTGGTTATGTAGCCCCCCCCCCCAAATCAACCGGCACGCCTCACCACCTTCCCCTTTCCATTCTCTAATCTGAGACTACATCAAGGCCCTGTCATCGCATCCTCACCACACACCGTCACCATGGAGCTCAGTGTTTACAGCCTGTGTTCTTTCCAGCCCTGTGATAGTGGAGATCCCCCATTTTGGCTCACTGAGGGGTAATGAGAGGGAGCTGATCATGCTCAGAAGCGAAAATGGCGAGACGTGGAAGGAGCACCAGTATGATTGCAAAACGGACGACCTCAACGAGCTTCTCAATGGCATGGATGAAGGTACGCCTCCAGTCATGGAAGGAAAGAGGATTAGCATGGATGCCAAATCGATTTGGATCCTTATATTATCGGCCACAGCCATACATACCACCTTTGTTTTTACCTTTGTAGACTTGTTTGCCCATATGGCTGACATGAAGAATGGTGGTATTTACAGCATGGTGTTTGTGAGCCAGTGGGTGGTATATTTCCCCATTTCTGGACCATTTAGAACCATTAATCCAATGCATTGTTCGTGTTGTATGAGACACTGTCTTTTGGATAAAGCTTGATTTCTGATTCCATGTGGTCATTACAAATCAACCACAATTGCAAAACATTTTTAATTATGAATTATTATGAATTATTAAATATGTACGCCCTCATATAATCTTCGACTACTGTGTAGTACTTAACAACACTGTAGTTGCTTTTCTCACTAGTGAGGAGAGAGAATGTGTCCAACACTTTTGCTTTCCACAGAACTGGACAGCCCGGATGACCTTGAGAAGAAACGCATCTGTCGGATCATCACCAAGGATTTCCCACAGTACTTTGCGGTCGTGTCTCGAATCAAGCAGGAGAGCAACCAGATGGGCCCAGAGGGAGGGGTGCTGTCCAGCCTGACGGTTCCAATGGTTCAGGCCTCTTTCCCAGAAGGAGCGCTGACCAAGAAGATTCGAGTTGGCCTGCAGGTTTGTGCCCTGTTTCAGCTCACCAGCATAGTTCACAAGTACAGTAAATCACGAACAGCCACATACTACAGATTTTTATAAACATTTCTGTATACAGAATGCTACATTGCTTGTTAAAGGTCAGGTAAATACAGTAGATGCTTTTGGCTTGATTGCAAACAAATCAAGAATCATGAAATTACTGTAGTTTTCCAGGATGCTTTTTCCTAAAGCTAATGAATTGGTCTGTCTATAACTGAAACTACAACACAATCTCACTTGCCAGGCTCAGCCCGTCCCAGATGAAATGGTGAAGAAGATTTTAGGGAACAGGGCCACATTCAGCCCCATAGTGACCGTTGAGCCCCGGAGGAGGAAGTTCCACAAACCCATCACCATGACGATCCCTGTCCCTCCCCTGTCTGGGGAAGGGGTCACGAACGGCTATAAAGGGGACTGCACACCTTGTCTGAGGCTCCTCTGCAGCATTACAGGCATGTGCAGCTAAATGCCTTCCATCAGAACCTTCCAGAAGGCTTGAAGTCTTATCTGTCTTCTGTTGTTGCTCAGAGAAAGCCATCGTGTGTTCTCTCTGGATACCTTTTGCTACATTTCAGGAAAAATGCTGTTCAGTAGAAGAAATTATCGTTGATATTCACAGCAGAGGAATGTGGCATATTAGTACGCTGTTTATGTCATTTCATTTCTATTGTCTGTATCACAGCACATTAGTCCTGAAACCTGCATTAAAGGGAGATTATTCCTGCCAGTAAGACAGTTTGTTAGGGGACATACATTCTGAAGGTTGAACAGTAGGGAATAGGTGTTGTTTGGGCTGCCAAGGAAACTCACTGGATCTGTTCTAATAAGGCTGTACAGGTGTCCATCCAGGTGCTTAATAAGAGGGTTCCTCTTTACAGGGGGCACTTCACCAGCACAGTGGGAGGACATCACGGGCACCACCCCTCTCACCTTCGTCAATGACTGTGTCTCCTTCACCACCAATGTGTCTGCCAGGTAAGACATGGCAGCAGCAGGACAGTGCATTGTAATTTGTGATGTGAGCGTGTGTGTGTGTGTGTGCGCGTGTGTCTCTGCACCCATGTGTGGGTGCCGACTCTTGTCTCAAGACACAAGTATAGAATATGTCACGGAAAATGAATGGAGAATGTATACTACCTCCAAAGCATATCTGGTCTTGGCTTGAATCATGCACTCAGTTGTAGGAGCAAGGTGTTTAAAAAAATATCCTACATATGTTTGTCATATCCCTGACCTTGAAATGTTGGGTTGATATGATTTAGAGATTTCAAAAATGTGTTGCCGGTCTACTTTACGAATACAGTATGTGTCGAGTGCCAAGTATGCAGAGACACAGATGAGAACACACCATTTAAGTAGTCTTTTTTTCTTTTCTTTTTTTACCCTGCTTGCTTATCAATATCCATGTGCCCCGGGTGTCATACAATACTTTTCCACGTCTAGGTTTTGGCTTGCAGACTGCCATCAGATCCCGGAAACTGTTGGCCTGGCCTCTCAGCTCTACAGGGAGTTGATCTGTGTTCCGTACATGGCCAAGTTTGTGGTGTTCGCCAAAATGAATGATCTGGTAGAATCCCGTCTGCGATGCTTCTGTATGACTGATGACAAAGTGGACAAGACACTGGAGCAGCAGGAGAACTTTGAAGAGGTGGCCCGCAGCAAAGACATTGAGGTGTGTTTGGATTCCCCCAAAGGGCATATTTACATATTTAAATTTATATTTTGACTTTTGTGTTATTTGTAGGAAAATTTAAATACTGATAGTAATTTCCCCTTTTATTGCTCTACATACAACATAGTCTGATATTCATTTTTTTATTTAACAAAAAAACAAAAAAAAGAAATTGGCACGGGCAGGGGGGCAGGGGTTCAGGTGATTTTGTTAAAAGAATGTTAATTGGATGTTACAACTTGCAAGTTAAAATAATCATTTTAATAAAGTTTGAAAAGCCTGTTTTCATTTGTATGGAACAGTATGTGTCCCATGGAAAGTTTCCTGTTTTGAAAATTCCTGGAATTTTGCAGCCCTAGTCACACACATGCATACTTCCATATACTCTGGCAGGTCTCTTTCAGTGCCCTCTGATTGGCCAGACACACATTTGATTTAATCTCTGTATGGTATATGTCTCAATCAAATGTGAAATTCAATGGGTCACATAACATGTATACACATAATTAAGTCATCTTTCAACTGTATGCCATAATTTTAATTGCACAAGCATTCTATCCTAAAACATGTGTCACTGAAATCAGATGCTGTATGAAATTAATTAAGAATGCAGTGTATTTCACTAGGTATTTAACTGCTTTCATGCTGCTGTTGTTTTACAGGTTTTAGAGGGAAAGCCAATCCATGTGGATTGCTATGGCAACCTGGCTCCCCTGACGAAGGCTGGGCAGCAGCTGGTTTTGAACTTTTACGCATTCAAAGAAAACAGGCTTCCTTTCTGTGTGAAGGTAACACAACAGGCTCGTATGTTCTCCACCACTAAGGCCCAGATGGGGGAAAAGGTAGAATGACCAGGGGTGGATGACTTATTCAGTACTTATGTTCCAAAATCCATTTGATTGGCTGTCCACAGCTGTCCTTTAACTATCCCAATGTTTATTTTGCTACATGAGTGCAAGCATCTTTCGTGGATTTCAAAATCTGAACTTGTGTGCTGTCACATGGAAACTCTTTCTCTATAGTTTCTTATTGAGAAAGACTACCTTTAATTACCAAAGGTTTGGAATCAGACATTGCATGTGTGGCTGTTCTCACTTGTTCACAGAGTAAATACACAGCAAAGCTGTCCCTTTTTATCCTGTAGGTCAGAGACAGCAGCCAAGAACCTTGTGGACGACTGTCATTCCTAAAAGAGTCCAAAACTACTAAAGGTCTTCCACAGGCTGCCATCTGTAACCTGAACATCACACTGCCAGCTCACAAAAAGGTAAGTGCCAATCTGAATAGTCCATTCTCGTGTCATATCATATCATCTGCATATGTCAGGAAGTCAGAGTAGTAATTTCAGCGCAAAGGGTTAAACTTGGCTGAAGCTGCCCGATTGTGTCTTTTATCTGTTTCAAGCTTTTATAGGTGTGTCCTTGCAGTTCCTTCCAAATCAGACTTGTTATGATTTGGGTCTTGTGCTTTGGCTGAAGGTGCACAGGCTTTTTTTGTTGCTTTGTGGTGGCATATTTTCTTGTTGTTCTTGTTGTTGTTGTTGTTTTCTGCAAAGGCTGGCCTTGTTTCCTTGCGGGCTTCGTGGTGGCTTTTCTGACCTGATACCGTGTGCTCTCAATCGCCCCTTTTCACATCCTGGTGTTTTCTTTCCCCTGCTGTCCATTGTGTTATTCCCTGTTTCTGCAATGCATCTTTGGAACCAAAAGGATATGGAATCAGATCCAGACGAAGAGGTAATCTATACCCTCCATCGCAGCCTTGTGGTGTGCTGGTGCTGTCGTTGTTTTACACGGGAGGCAGTGTTCCGTGGTGCTGCTCTTTGTGCGTTCAACACATTCAGACTTGTACATTAACATCCTCCTCCACTTTAGGGGTAAGCATCAAGATATAGCATAGTGCAATGATTACTTCATCAATCAATCTCTGCGTCTTGCCGTGGATATGTCTGTCTCTGGCATGGCTAACTGGCACATATTTTTTTCACAAATGAGCACTACATTCATTAGTTCCTAGGAAAACAAACGGTTTTCTTGAACAAATCTTAAATCAAAGTAGCAACTTTTTGCATAAACAGAAAATACAATGGATGCCAGATGACATTACTGGGTAATATGCTTTAAGTCAGCCAGTAAAGTTTTAGCTCAATTATTATGTGGTCCTAAGATTGCACACAAGGAAACCAGTTGATTTCAGTGAGTACATTCTTCACGCCATGTGTATTGGAGATCACACAACCCCCCTTGCATCCTAAAAAAGTAGTTGCAAAAGGTTTAATTTCTTTAGGAGATTTTTTTAAGTATTATTACCTGTACTGTGAGTGGTTTATCAAAATACATATGTATAATGTCAAATATATCATAAAAAGTTCAAAATGTATCCTTATATTATAAGGAGTGAAGAGGATATACAGTACATCCTTGTAAATTCTCCATAAAAAACTGTTCTTTCAGCTGTAACCATTAAACTGATCTATAAATACATCTTGTGTGTATTTCCCTGAAATCTTATTAGACATACATATAAATTATGTTTTTCACAGATGTTAATCCTAGATGTCAACACATGCCATTACTGTAAAAAAGATGTGTTGCTCCCGCCCTTTTTGTAATTGCATTGATACAGTGAAAGAGGATGGATCCACAAGCTTTACTGATTCAGCCTGGCGTTAAAGGAAACACCCACATGGCCATCTTAGTCATCGCCAGAGCTCACTTACAGTCGTGCTTACAGAAGCGCAGAGCGTGGAGTCAACCCAAAATGGTGTAACACGGCCATTGATCTATTCCCAACACACACGCTGCAAATTACTTAGATAACACATCGCATTAGCATAGCATGAGCCTGTGACTCTAAGGGATAGTGAGATCAACAATCCTAGTCAAGACTAGAGTAGTTAAAATAACAGTGGCATTTTTGTTGTTGTTGTTGCAGACTGAAAAACCAGAGCGACGTCATACCTTTGCATCTCTAGCCTTACGTAAGCGCTACAGCTATCTGACTGAGCCTGCCACGAGTGAGTGTGACATTTTCACTAACTTCTAACCATTCTTTTGCAAGTGATAATTGCTTGAAAGTAATTAAAGATTCATATGTAAGATACAGTATGATCTACATTCATAAGATAAATATTATTAATATATATATATCTATATATACGTATGTGTGTGTTCTACATATTCCTACCATACATAACTTGTAAGTCCACATGCTTGTTTCTGACATGGTATACTTTGCATGAATTATTGAGACTTTTAAGTTGCTGTGTAGTGCTTGCCCACTTTGTGAAATATTATTTCCTTTTTAAAATATATATTTCTGTTACATTTTTGAGCAAGACAATCTAAATTGCAACATCCATATATTATTATTTTTACTTTGATTTAACTAATTTAATAATACACATTTAAAGTCAAAGTAAAATTCCTCCTTTAATTTGCATTCACCCTTGGTTTTTGAAAATACATTTTCTTGCTCTTATTGGCTTTGTGATTGTGCAACGTTTTGTTTTGTTTTTAACGGGAATGCATGGAAGGTCACAAGTTGACTTTCTTCCAGTTTGCACTTCAAATGCCTGTCACCAAAGGGTACTCAATCTTGCATGTCATGCATAGATATTATGGACTTAAAACCTAGTCTTTGAACATGTGTTTTGCCATAATATATTTTGCTTTAATACAGGAATAAAGAGGCTTTTTGTAGTCTTTACTTCTGTTTTGTCGGAACTATAAAATTGAAATAAGAACATTGAAATGGACATTCAGACCAAACAGATAAAAGGCACGCTAGCAAAAAGAGATAGCAAGGGACAGTGTAATGCAGCACATCTAAAGTCAAAAGAGTCAAGCTTTTTGTGTTATTCTGGGTTTCGAGTGTTTGTCTTGCCATTTTATATTTTGTTTGCCATTGTCTAAAACGTTGTGTTGCTCTTTGCGCTGTACTGGGCTTTTTTTTCCTTTTTCGTTGTGCATTTTACATTGGACCATGGATCACAAAGGACCATCTTTATTTTTGGCTTCATTTTAATCATCCTTTTCCATTTCAAACACTCATGAATGTATTGTTCTTCCTCCTTTGATAATACAAGACTCACTGACCAATTCTTTCCTCTGGTCTCTCCGTTTTTCAACCATTTTTGTTGATTTTATGTTAAATTTTGATTTACCCATTTAAGAAACAGTTGAACGAAGTACAACAAGAACACTGCCTGCTGGTTACGTTCACAAACCTGTCTTTTCAACAAGATCTTACCAGGCGTGGTCGACGGCTCCTATTACCGTCCCTGGTCAAGCAAAATCTGGACTGGGTTCCCTCTCCAGCTCATCTTCCAACACGCCATCTGCTTCGCCACTAAAGTCAGTGTGGTCGATTTCCTCCACCTCTCCAATCAAGTCCACCCTCGGAGCATCAACCGCATCTTCAGTCAAATCAGTTAGCGACATAGCTTCTCCCATCCGGTCATTTAGAAGTATTTCTTCTCCAATAAAGACTGTAGCTCAACAACCCCAATATCCTATTCAGGTCTCCTCTTCACTGCTATCTTCACCAGGCAAAACTGGACCAGACCCTGTGTCTGTGAAAGGACTGGCTGCATCACTGTCCTCAAGGACTTCCAACATTACGACTACAGGGTCTGTGCTGGAAAGGTCTTCAATTACCATGACCCCTCCTGCATCTCCAAAGTCAACTTTAAACATGTACAGCTCCAGTTTGCCATTCAAGTCAGTCATAGCTTCTGCAGCATCTTCGCCGGCAAAATCTGTGTCTGGTCTGTCTTCAATGAAAATCACTGCAGATGCTGCTGGGACATCCAAGGGAATGTTGGGTTCTTCCCTGTCTTCACCAGCTAAATGCACAGTCACTTCCACGGAGACAGCTCTGCTCAATGGAACTGTTTCACCAATTAAATACCCCTCATCTTCATCAGGCTTTGGAGGCACCTGCAGCTTACAAGAAAGGATACAAGCAACCACCCATGCAGCCACAACGAGTGTGAACGCAGCCTTTGACGAAGCAGAAAAAACATTGAATTCCTGCTCTGCCTCGGGCTATGGCACACTCAAGTCCATGTCCTCTGCGTCCTCATGTTACCAGTCCATGAGATCTCCTGCTGGAAGTTCCATGTATGGCTCAGTGAGGTCTTCTGCATCGTCCACCACATCTGTGACATCCAGTTCGATAACCGTCCCTGTGTATTCTCTTGTAAATGTTTTGCCAGAGGCCCAGTTAAAAAAACATGCTGAAGTAACCACTGCCAAAAGACCAGCATCCCAACAGTCCCCCCAGAGGACCACAGCACCCACAGAGGCCCGCACACAGGCTGAGTCCTCCTTCTCTAGGACCCTGTCACCAATCAAAACATCCTTGTTCATTTCCCCAGCTGCCCTCAAAGCGACTGCTTCTTCCTCATTATCATCCAGCCAGGAGATACTGAAAGATGTGGCAGAAATGAAAGAGGACTTGATAAGGATGACTGCCATCCTGCAGACTGACACCAGTTCAGCAGCTAAAGGCTTCCAGTCAGACCCTCCAAAAGAATCTAAAATTGAGGATGAGGAGCCCTTCAGCATAGTTGAGAAAGTGAAAGAGGATCTCGTTAAAGTCAGCGAAATCCTAACAAAGGATGCACTGAGCGAAAACAAAACCAAACCCATCAAAGACAAGACACCTGAGGAAGACTGGGAAGAGTTCTCAAAAGATGAGATAAAGGAGGCACAGCAAAGTGCCAGGAGTTGTCCCCCCAGTTATGACATAGAAACCATCCCTGTGAGAACCCAGTCAATATCTGAGAAAGATTTCAGTCTAGCTAAGGTAGCTGACTACTTGAGTAGTGACATGGGTGCTAGCTCCCTGTCAAAAATGTCAGAAATGAAACACAGATATGATGAGGGGGGAAAAGATGGGGAGGAAAAGCAGAAACGTGTTCTCAAACCTGCCATGGCATTGCAAGAGCACAAGCTTAAAATGCCACCCTCTAGCATGCGCTCCTCTGCTTCAGAAAAAGAACTGTGCAAACTTGTTGATTCTGTCTTTGGACCCGATGCCATATTAGAGTCCCCAGAGGACTTTTCACATGACCAGGATAAGAGTCCTCTCTCTGACAGTGGCTTTGAAACAAGAAGCGAAAAGACCCCCTCAGCCCCTCAGAGTGCAGAGAGCACAGGGCCTAAACCCCTCTTTCACGATGTGCCCATTCCCCCTGTTATCACAGAGACACGCACAGAGGTTGTTCATGTCATCAGAAGTTACGAGCCCCCCGAAGAGTCCCCGGAACTCATAATAGAAGAGGCAGGGGCGATGACGTCGCCTGCATGCATCGAACCTGAACCGAAAGCCAGATCTATCAAAGACAAAGTAAAGGCATTTCAGATGAAAGTGAACACAGAGGAGGATTCTGTTGTGAGCAAAGGCTTACGCGTCAAAGAGGAAACCCACATCACCACCACCACTCGAATGGTGTACCACAAGCCCACTAGTAAAGATACCTCTGAGAGGATTGAGGAAACGATGTCAGTTCGAGACATAATGAAGGCTTTCCAGTCTGGTCGGGATCCCTCCAAAGAACTGGCAGGCTTATTTGAGCACAAAGCTGGTGAGTCTCACAAAGGAAACGAGATATCACCAAGGTTTCTTGACAAAGACATTAAAGCAAAACCAAAAGTCGAGAGAATAATAGAGGTTCACATTGAAAAAGGCAATAAGACTGAACCTACTGAGTTCATCATCCGGGAAACAAAAAAGCACCCGGATAAAGAGATGTACTTCTATAAGGGGGATCGATCGATAAAGGAACTACCAGACAAATTGTATGCTGATGATGAAGCACAACAGGAGGAGGAGGAGCTTACTGCTGAGGAATCACTTCCCTCATACTTAGAATCATCAAGAGTGAATACACCTGTCTCTCAAGAAGAAGACAGTCGTCCAAGTTCAGCACAGCTTATTGCTGATGACTCATACAAAACTTTGAAGCTGCTAAGTCAGCATTCTGTTGAATACCATGATGATGAGTTGTCAGAACTGAGAGGAGAGTCATATAGATTTGCAGAGAAAATGCTTCTTTCTGAGAAATTAGACATTTCTCACTCTGACACAGAGGAATCTGTGACTGACCAACCTCATGCTCGGAGCTCAGAAATGCATGGTGCCGATAGTCAGTATGGTGAGAAAATGTCCGGCGGGCCCCGGAAGGAATTCATTTTGAAATCGTCAAAGGATGCTTCAGACAAAGCAGGTAAATTTGCTCACAAGGATGAGCACTTTGACAAATTGACTGTCTTGCATTATACAGCAGAACCTGGTAGCCCAAACCATGCTGTGTGGATGCGTTTTACTGAAGACAGACTTGACAGGAACAGAGAAAAACTCATATATGAAGACAGGGTAGATCGAACGGTGAAGGAGGCAGAGGAAAAACTGAGTGAGGTTTCTCAGTTTTTTCGTGACAAAACAGAGAAACTAAATGATGAGCTCCAGTCTCCAGAGAAAAAACCACAGAAGAGAGACCCCAGGGAAACCCGTTCTGGACCGAGTTCGACCTGTAGTAGTCCTGAGAAAACGCAGCACAAGAGTGGAGCAAGTGGTGAGGAGTGGGGTAAGGGCAGGCTAAAAGAACCGTCTGTAGGGAAATTGTTCGGCAGCTCCAATGAAAGAAAATGTGCTAGTTTGCCAAACAGTCCTGAAAGGCGCGTCGTTTCCCACTTTAATGATGACAAAACAAAACAAAGAGATGGTACGGCACAGAATATAGCCGGCAAAGCCTCCCAAACTGTCCAGTCATCCACAGTAAGCTCTGTAAGACTTAAATTTGAGTCAGAAGCTCAAAAGCAGGACAAGGGTCCTCAGTGGGGACCAGCAAAACCCCCAGTGAAAAAACTGCAGGAAAGTAAGCTTCCTGTGTATCAGCTTTTTACTGGAGCAAAGACTCCGACATCAGCAGATAACACAGATGAGGCAGGGGGTCCAAAGAAAGGTCCAGATAGTGACAAAAACAAAGTATCTCCCATGCAAAGCCCTGAGATCAGTAGGTCACGAGTGCCCGTCATTGCTCCAAAACAATCAAGTGACAAACTATCAAACCAAGGCTTAACAGAAACCACACCTTCTAAACACTTACAGGCTGAAAATGGCAAGGAACTAGACACAGACAAAGAAAAAACAAACTACAGGACTTGGGAGAGTCATGGAAATGGAAACAATAAAACGCAAAAGGAAAAATTAAGCCATACCCTTGTTCGTGGTGCCATAAAAGAAGACAGTGGTTGTGATATGCAAAATAGAGCCCCTGACCAAGAAAAAAATCTTCTTTTGAAAAATGAAACACCTGTGAGGGAGGCTACACCAGCTTCTAAAAAATACATCTACACTGAGCTTGTGCCGCGGGACAATGTAGACCGCAATGATGCAAACGGCAAGACTCAAAAAAAAAAGGCAGAATCCCAGATTCCTGTCCGGATGCCATATAGTCCCACAGACAGTGATCAGTCCAAGAAAGCAAAGCCAGACACTTTAGTTAAGCCCTCTGAAAGGAGTGTGTCACAAATACCTACCTTAGCTAGAAACAGATCTCAAAGTAGCTCAGAAACAAGTACATATAGGGATGAGCTTTCAGGAAACAAATATCCAGAATCTTTAGAGTGTAGCTCTAATGACATTAGTGATCCTAGTCCGATAGAATATATTGAGAAAGAGGCCCCTATAGTCACTGCAGAAAGGTTCAAAGGTATGAAAACTTTACCTGTTTATGTCAGTATTCAAGTAGGAAAGCAGGGTGAGAAAGAAAATTCAGCTGGCCAGCAGGGGACTTACAAAAAGATTGTCAGTCAGGAGGGTCGCACCGTGCAAGAAAATCGGGGAGCGTTTTACACGGTTAAACAAAAACCTTCATCCCCGCAAGGTAGCCCAGAAGATGACACGCTAGAGCAGGTATCTTTTATAGACAGCTCGGGTAAAAGTCCATTGACCCCTGAGACCCCTAGTTCTGAGGAAGTTAGCTATGACCTCACTTCCAGGACCCCTGATTCGTTCATTGGTTTTATGCCAAGCCAACCTAGCCCAATCCCCGAGGTTTCTGAGGAATCTGAAGAAGAGGAGCAAGGCAAAGCTTTCTCCTTCAAAGAATCTCCACCGGAAAAGCCAAAGCCTTCTGCGACAGAGTCCACAAAGGGAAACCAGGAGGTGGGAAGTCGAACAAAAGAGAAAAGAGTCGCTTACATTGAGTTTCCCCCACCCCCTCCTTTGGACTCTGAACAATCAGACCCCGAAAAAAAGAGTTCCTGTCCTTCCTCAGAGGCTGAGACAGAAATGATGGAGGTCAACCTCCAAGAGGAGCATGACAAGCACCTTCTTGCCGAACCTATCATCAGAGTCCAACCCCCATCTCCTGTGCCCCCTGGGGCGGATGACAGCGACTCCACAGAGGAGGAATCTGTCTTTCAACCCATTCCTTTCAAGAAGTATACCTTCACGTTGACAGAGGAGGAAGAGGAGAAGGCTTCTAAATCCAGAAAACATGAAAATAATGGAAATGACCAGGAATCTAGCTCCAATGGTGTTGGAAAAGCAGACGATTTTGATCTTGAGCAAAATGGGAACGATCAGTCAATAACAGACTGCTCAATTGCAACAACTGCAGAGTTTTCTCATGACACAGATGCTACAGAAATTGATTCCCTTGATGGATATGACCTTCAAGATGAGGACGATGGCTTATGTGAGCAGGATATAAAACCGTTAAACTTCTCCAATGATAACAGAAAAGATATGTGGGCCACAGAGAGTATTCTGAAACCATGCGATCGTTCATTTAGCCAGACTAAGCTTGAGGTCATCGAGGAAGAGGAGAGGGGGGCGATGGAAGAAGGGAGTAAAGTAAAAACCAAAAATGACTCGTCTGACCAAAGTGCAATGGATGGAAAAAATGGAGCAAATGTCTGCACCACTGATGGAAGACACCCTGACAGAGAAGGATTATCGGAAACCTATTTTAGTTACAAATTAGAGGAGGAGTTTAATTCCCCTTTTAAAACTGTTGCAACTAAAGGTTTGGACTTTGACCCTTGGTCCAACAAAGGAGGAGATGATGACATATTTGATGCTAGGATAAAAGGACGATGAGCCCAAGCCTTTTGGATTAGCTGTAGACGACAGGTCACAAGCAACTACACCAGACACAACCCCTGCCAGAACACCAACCGATGAAAGCACGCCAACTAGCGAGCCTAATCCTTTCCCTTTTCATGAAGGGAAGATGTTTGAGATGACTCGCAGTGGTGCGATTGACATGAGCAAGCGGGATTTTGTTGAAGAAAGACTTCAGTTTTTTCAGATTGGTGAGCATACCTCAGAAGGGAAGTCAGGGGACAAAGGGGAAGGGGTCAAAAAGCAAGATGTAGTTATCTCACAACCTCAAACAGTGGAGAAAGCAGTAGGGATTAAAGTCGAGGCCCCATCAGATGTTACAGTCATGTGCAATCTAACTCAGATCAGCAGTGACTGTACAGAGGTGTCACCCGATGACAACATTGAGGAGACATCCTCATGCACAATAATAGCCTCTAAAATTGATCCTAAATTACGTATCCCCATTAAAATGGGAATTGCAGCCTCCATTACTGTAAAAAAAGAGACTGGCTCCATGGAATCAACAGATTCTAAAACTGAGACACTAGACAGTCAATCTCCAGAGCACATATACCCAGCAGTACAGGCAGAAAATCAGCCTTGCAGAAGCTCAGACTCCCCAAAGCCACCAGAAAGGAGGGGCTTGCCAACAGAGAACTGCAATAACAACAATAACCTTGAATCCACTAACATCCAAGCCAATTATTTTCAATGTGGCAGTGTAGTGTTTAGTTTGCAGTCGTCATCAGAGCCTACACTTCAGCAAGTCAGAAGGGTAGATGCTTCAACCTGTAGGGACTCAGAGAAAGTGGTGGAAAGCAGTGTGTCATGTGAAAAAGTAAAGACAGACGGAACCAGGAAAACAGAGGCAAGGCAGCCTAAGTCGAGGCTGCCAATTAAAGCACGGGCACCAGCACGATGTATACAGGTTCCCACTGCAGGAAAGGAGAAGTCCAAACATGTAGTTAAACCACAGTCCAAAAAAAGAGTAGACCGCTCTGCAAGCGTGGAACCTAAATCTAGAATACCAATAAAAGAAGTGAAGAGGGGTAAAGTTGTGCCCCCAGTGCCAGCGCAGGGTACGACCCAGTTGGGAAAGACAGAGCATAAAAGGACAAGACAGGTGCCATCCCGATTACCAGTCAAAGACAGGTCATGCTCAAATTCTGAGAGCTGCTCAGCGGGTAGGAAGGGCAGGGAGACCCCGGGTGAGGCTCGCAAGCGCTCCATCGAGTGCTTTAAGGGCGTTAGTGGTGAGACGCTAAAACCTGCGGGCCGTCTCTCTGATGAAGAGAAAAAGACGCGGTCAGAATTATCTGATGATGAAGACAGCACATCAAGGAACGCCTCATTGTCAGAAGCCTCTCAACCATCCTTAACATCAAGGTCTGCTAGAGTTGTGAAAACTGAGGCAGCGCCCGTAAGAAAAAAGGTTGCACAGGCCGGCAGTGAGAGAAGGAGGAGTAGGCGGACGGTTGGGAATGAAGGCAGTCAGGTTGCGGGGCCCCACGTGGCTCCCATCGGGGAGATCAAGCCTAGTTTGTAAAACTTTCAACTTGTTGATCTTAGTGCATGAGCCGTTGTGATTTGCCTGTGGCGTGACTTAACTGTAGCTGTCATTCTGTCATTCTGTCATTTCTGTGTACTGTCCTACCAAGATTCAGATCCTTTCAAGTGGTCAGTTACTGCAGCATGCTAGAGTGACTGGTGCACTGGGCAGCCGACAGGTCCCCTGTGGTGGGATGCTGAGTCTGTGTCTGTGCAGCTAGCAATAGTGCAGCTTACACACAGACACGCAGCTTTAGTAAAGTGTAAAGGTTGTCAGCATGTGTACTCTCATCTTACACTGTAGAACCACTTTAGTCGTTCACACACAAAAGTTCAGTAGTTAAAAACTTTTGAATCCTGTTGTTTTTTGTTTTGTTTTTATTTTGTTTTTTATTGTATCTTTCTTGTGAGCCTCAATGCCTGTGTAGATTCATAGGATACATAATCACAAATCTAACGTGAGCACCAGTGATTGTTAACAAACTTTAGTGTGAATAAAGTTCCTGTTATCCCTTTTCTTGCCATTGTAAATGTTACCTACTTTGTATTCCCATATTTTTCTTATTGTTATTTGTGCTGTGAGTTCTGTAATCTGGCTGTTTAAAAAAATTATTGCCAGCCACAATTACATGCTCTGCTAAACTAAACTAATCCCATTTTAGTCTGTTTCATACCTAGGGTCTCATGTATTTTGAGAAAATTGGTATTTTGGCCAGAAAAGGGTGCAGTCTCTTCATCATCCACTCTTTAAATTACAAAAATAGATTTTAATGTGCTTTTTTTTACATACTCAGGCCCACAGAGTCCCTGTGAGAGAACTGACCTACGAATGGCTATAGTTGCAGATCATCTGGGCCTGAGCTGGACTGGTAAGAAATATCCCCACCTAGAGGACACCTGCAGGAACTACTCCTGCAGTGGCAGCATGCCAGTTTATTTTTGATGTTCATAGAATTGATTGTGCACTCATGAGTGAGGTCGTAGTACCAATCGTACCTTTGTTCTTTCTATGAATATTTTTTCTCTGAATGTATCCGTGGTAGTATTTGCAGATTGTTATGTTTTGTGTTGCGTCTGGTGCTCCCTTATATGTGTGCATTGTCTGGTGAGGGAGTGTCATCTGCAGTCTGAAGACTCGGCTGCACTGCAGCACTCTCCACATGTGTCTGGACGAGGCTGCTAATCCATTTTTAATGTGTTGCAGAGCTGGCCCGGGAAATGGATTTCTCTGTCGATGAAATAAACCACATTCGAGTGGATAACCCCAACTCATTGACAGCACAGAGTTTCATGCTATTAAAGAAATGGGTTAACAGAGATGGTAAAAACGCCACAAGTAAGTATCACGTTTTTCCTCTCGATGACGATTTCATCCTTGCTGGAGGAGAAATGAGATGTGTGAAGTGCATATTACATTTCCATTAGGGGAGAGGCATTTGACGTGCCCATTATGTTCTTTAAATCTCCGAAGACTCAAATTCACACAGAATAAAAACATCAGGTCTTTGTAATTGGTACGGGTATTATTAGTCACTAGAGAGAGAATACTGTTTCTGCAGGTTATTTTACAGTTTTTTTTACAGGGAACTCAGAAACAGTTTCAGTAGGGATTGCACACACTGCAGTTTCCTATTACCAGATGAAAGCCACATTTTGCAACCAGGTGATAATCTGGGTTGACCCAGTTCTTCTCCAAGCGTGCAGGTGACTCTGAGCTGGCTTGTGTCCTTGGAGATTAGTCTGTCTGCGATTTGGTATGAATGAGTAGGTTACGGTTGGGGGGATGTGGAGACTGCATAATGTTGTTGCTACATCTCCTTGCCCTATGGGAAGCTGAAGCGCTGCAGAGCCAACGGAACCTTTAATGTAGCTCTAACATTATTATTAAGTATATGAATTATTTTAACATCAAATATAAAAAAAATTCAAATAAACATTCTTATGGCACTTATGGTTTTTCCCTTATTTCTTTTTTTTCAAGAAGTTATTTCTTCTTTAAATAGGAAAATATCAGCTTGTGCTATGAAAAAAATTATAATGAATTTAAATTTGACAAATTCTTGTTCCATTTATATTGTAATGGGAGAGCATGGTTTTCTTTTGCCGCACTGTTTATTATAAGATTGTTGGTTAATGCGCAACAGGAAAATATAATTCCATTTAAATACTTTGAGGCAAAAGGGAGAGGAGTGAACTCTAAGATACCTCTACGGACACACCTTGGTGTACCTTTACCTGTATTAGAGGCAGGAAGTCAGCCTTGCGTAAGCTCATGCTCACATGCAATGAACAACTCAAATGCATATCTGTATTTATGTTTTAATATGAACAAATCTTTTCTTTTTGTTTTTAGCGGATGCCTTAACCACAGTGCTGACTAAGATCAATCGGATGGATATTGTGACATTGCTGGAAGGGCCAATATTTGACTATGGTAACATTTCAGGCACAAGATGTTTTGCAGATGATAACGCTGTATTCCTGGATCAGGCTGATGGTAAAGTTTAGCCCCATCTAGCTGAACTCTATCTATCCTTTTACTTCTCTCTTGGAACTGTGTACACATACAGAACCCTCATGGCTAAACACTAGTTACAATGCAAACTGTAGCGCAAAGAGGCCATCCCTTTGTATCCGATGAAGGCTTTTTGCCACCAGATTTTTCTCTTCTGGATACTGTATACCAGGCATGGGCAGTGCGTGTAAATTCAAACTATTACTGTGCTAGCGAGCATCAGTAACTGTATTTACGTGCAAAAATAATAGTAAGGCATGATGCTGTTCCTAGATGCCTGGCTTCAATCAAAACTCTGACCCACCTGCTAATCTGAATGTATAAATCTGACAGTGAAAGAGAAACCCTGTAGACATATCTGGGGACTCCTCCGACATGTAAAATCACTGTCACTACTATTAATGATGAGCAAGTGGATTAAAGGCTTGATTCAATACCAATAATTATTTGGTTCAACAATAGTTATGTTTATATGTATGTACCATTTATAATGGTCAACCTTTCATATAACATGCATGCGGCATATTCAAGATCTGTCACATATGTGGACAGTTGAAACTTATGGACCGTGGCAAAATAGTGCATTAAAATAATTGTGTTGCCCACTAATTATAATTTATTCATATGAATGCAGTATGAATCACTGATATAGGTACATGAAAACATAATTATGATAACCAAACCACTATTATTGCATGCTCTTTCACTTTGCTTTTAACATGCATATGTTTCCTCTCTTTGAGTAACAGGGCCAGTTCTAATATCTCATACTCACCTCTCCTGATAGCATGGCTGTGGCTAAGAGGGAATGTCTGCTTGTTTGATAGCTGTAGACCTGCTTAGACGTGTACTGTATCTCCTATTTCTCTGAACCTTCCTGGTAGAGTGCTTCCTCTGCAAAACCAGACTACCTGCACCCTCCCTCCGCACACTGGCAAACCCTGTAGCTGTCCCCTCCCCGCCCCCACCCGCAATGGCTCGCCTGCTGAGCTGTTTCTCTCTTACAGTAGAAGCTGGTACCAACGCTGGTGCCGTGGCTGCGCATCGCATCCTTAATCTCTCACGCCATCATTAAGGCTGTCTTCTTCTCATCCATTCAAATTGTGTCTCTCTAATACTATGTGGGATTTTTCTTTGTCTCTCTTGTTCCATTCCTCAGTGTTCTTCGGTGGTTCATCTTCTCCTCCCCTGTCCCCCTCCGCTTTCCCTCTCTCTCCACGTCCCCACCCTTCTTCCTCTGACACCCACCCGTCCCAATCCTCCCCTCTCCATTGCCCATGCTCTGACCCTTCCTGCATCAACCTCGTGTTCCCCTCCCCCTCCTCCTCCCTGCAGTGTTTATGTCTTGATCCCTCCGTCCCCAAAATCTACATTTAGAGCTCCCTTTTGTTTGTCTTTCCAGACCTCTAACTCACATCTAAATATGGCCAAACCCACAAAATCTGTCCATCACATTCTTCTTGCTAACATATTCCACTCATTCAAATAACATAAAATAAATAGTCATTTTTCATCAATCATGCACAGAATACACTGCAAATATACCCTATGGACGGCTTTCAAAGCTAACTTCTCTTGGCATGACTAATGTCAATCTAATACACATATTGACTGTTTTTGAAAAGGTCTGCGCGGTGATAAGCATAAATCAGACTTCAAAAAGCTTCCATATTTAACAGCACGTTACCTTGCATTTTGTTGCAAGTACCTTAAGTTTGAGGTTACCGTTCCCTCTGAAGTGCTGTTGTGTGTGCATGTGAAAAAAACAACCTTTGTGGCATTTTCCATTTCCATTTTCCAATCTCATTTGTTCCATGCATATGGTCTGTGGTTCCTGTGATGTGTTACTTCATGTCAGTCCAACTGTGTCATCTTACTCAGGTTTCAACAGCATCGAGCTGGAACTGCAGACTCCCACAGAGTTGAGCTATGAACCCCCCACCCCACTTCGGAGCGATTATTTCTTTAGCGAAGAGGGTAGTGACTCTCCCATTAGAAACCCCTGTAGACCCAGTGATCTATCCTTGTCTCAGCAACCTCATGGCCCTGCTGTTGATGCAGAGCCGCCCACCGTCATAGCCGAGGACACCTCATTGGACAGTCGAGGGGATAGAGGCGTACAGGAGGTCTTGAAGGAAGAAAATGTGGCTGCCCCTGAGCACCATGACAGCGCGAACGCGGTACAAGAGCAAGACATGCCCGTGGAACAGTCCCAGGCCGAAGACCAGAGGCCCGCAGAAGACGCCCAGCCAGGGATCGCCGGCCCCGCCTTCGTGGTGAGGGAGGGCAGGGAGTCTGGTTCTGACAAGGAAGAGGAGGAGATGACACATGAGCAGCTGCAGTCTCTTTTGGAAGACATTAAACTGGAGGAAGGCTCAGAGGGGGAGGAGATGACAGAGGAGAAGGTACAGGCTATTCTCTGTAAGGTAGAACAGGCAGAAAAAGACATGTCTTCAATTGCAGGTTGGCACAGCGAAACATCAAGCTTTAATGTGGAGCCACCCACTCCGGGTCGCAGTTTGAGCTCTGACCTGGCCGATAGACAGGAGAACAGGTATGAATCGCCTCTTCACCTTGCTTCTTCTGTCACAAAGTGTTCCTTGGTGTGTGGATTAACAGTTGGTGTGGTGATATCGTCCTGTAGCCCGGAGAACTCCAGTGATGCCATTACCTCATCGTCCAAGGGACAAGCAGGAAAGGCCAACCAAAACGGCGATCACGCGGAGGCTGGGGCACTTCCTGCAGACTCGGTGCATGTGACGGGGTCCCAGGATGACGCTACGGGAGACAGCGGGGCAGGACCAAGCAACAGGGATGAGGACAGCCTTGCATCTGAGCACAAAGTCCAGGTAAAGTACAAAGTCTGTAACACTGGGGGTTGTACCACCAGAAAGAGTATCTCTTACCATGCTGCTTGATGACAGACAGTAAACTAGTGCAATTGTTTTAAATCTTGTATCACCAAACTGACATAGTTAGGGTGTGTTTGCATTCTGCACAAGATGAAACAAGTAACAGTTTTGTGTCTTTTCACAGCCACTTGTGGAAATGCTTCTTTTGACAAAGCAGTGTTCTCTTTCAAAGATGGTTATGTGTATCATACCTGTTATACTGCACATCCTTGATGCACATTGTAGTTGTCCTACAGCTATTGTTTGATGCGGCACAGAGCAGGTGACTGACGCCCAGCCGGGTCGCTAGGCTGTTGCCGGTTGTAAAAATCCTCCTTTGTAAAAACTGCCTGATCCCTTTGGTAATGAAATGTGCTGAAATACATCCATCAGGAGGGTAGAGATAATGAGTCCAGCTCGGAGGAGGAACGGACCATTACAACCAGAGTTATTCGACGACGGGTGATTCTTAAGGTACCCAGGAGTAGAAAGTTGGCGTGCGGCCTGCACGCGGTTTTGGTGTGGTCAGCCGCGCGGTCGGTTTTGTGTGGGCTGTGTGACCGCGGGCACGGCGTAATGGCCTCTGACACTGCACCGGCGGAGCCGTGCCAAACGGACAGCCGGCCCCGTCAGGACCTGCAGTGTCTCCCTGCTTTCCTAGGGCTGCTCTCACTGGCTGTTGACATACATGCTTGCTTGCCCCTTTCTCCCCATACTTCCAGGGGAATATCCATTTTTAGGAGCTTCTATGCTATCAAAATGAAAAATCTGGACCATGGACCTATACAATTCCACCAGGGCCATTCGGATGTGCTTTGTGTGACTTTTCCTTCTAGAAGGTGTGCAAAAAAAGAGTACAACAGTAGGTTTTATAACAGGTCCATTTAAACACTGGACGGATGGTTTCAGTTTATGATGCCCTGTTATTTATTGAGGTAAAAAGACTTCTTGCACTGTTTTTGTATCATCACCTGTTACCATCACCATATTATACCATGTGAGTCTCATTTTGCAGAGCCCAAGCTGTGCAAAATACCAATTCCATGAAAATTTGAATCTTTAGTAGCAATATCTTCATATATTCTTTTTTTGCACACCCTTAGTTTTGCATCTTGGAAACATTTTGGTATAAATACATTTATAAATTTATGATCACATTGTTCTGTAAAAAATTGCCTCTTGCCTCTGGTCCTCAAATCTCGAAAATCCACACGAGAAGCTTTCGCACGACCTGTGATTATTCAGGTTCAAAAGCGGTGGCTTCTCTTACTTAACAGAACGGAGGTGATCCTAAACGTACGTGTTGGGGTGATGTGTTGACGCATGTGTGAAGGGGCGTTGTCCTCCCAGCAGGTAAGCAGAGGTGGTTGTTCTTCATGTCTTATCGTGCGCCCTTTAGGGAGAGCAGGCCAAAAATATTCCTGGGGAATCAGTCACAGAGGAGCAGTACACGGACGAGGACGGTAACATCATCACCAGAAAAGTAACGTTTTCATCCCATTCGTCTGTGGACATTCTCTACACGCTCTCTGAATATACTTTTTCCCTTGCCGCGTGGGAGAAACGCCACGTGACTGGAATGTGTCCCCTCTCACAGGTCATCAGGAAAGTAATCCGCCGCGTGGTTACCGCGGAAGACAGAGCCCAGGAGAAGGGGAAAAGAGAAGGGGACTCCAAAAAAATGGAGGATCGCTCCAAGGGCTTAGGAAGCCCGAGAGCAAAGGCCGAGGTTGGCACACAGACTTGCCGCCCTGACTGTGTTGCCGTGACTGCACTGCCGTCGCTGCGATGCTGTTGAGGGCATCGCGGTGCTCTGGGAACACAGCCGATCAGAATCTGGGCCTTTGAGTTTGAGTTTGCTCAGAATCTGAGTTGGCTGTGGCTGAGGTGCCAGTGTGTTGGCAAGAAAATATAGGCTGCATGTGTGTCTGCTTTGGAGGCTCATCAAAACTACTCAACTTTACATGAATTGGATTCCTCATGACCATGATGCATTCTACAGTGCTCATGTCTCATCCACAGTCACTTCTTATTGCGCTATTGCATTTAATTAGGTTTCCTTCTACAGGCATATGCAACCTATATTTTCCTCTTTGGGGTGATTTAGTACTAGAGTGTTATAGATAGGTTTGAGGCAGCTGCAATGAAGCCCTCCTTTTCCAGGCCATTGCCATCTACAGTAGGTGTGGAAAAACCCCTCTGCTTCTCGTGTGGTTTAACAGGAGCGTGTTGCTAACGTGTACTTACATGTCTTCTTCTCATCTTCTTACATTTAATGAACAGTGCTGGCTTTGAAGGTGAATAGAATACAAAAACTATCCTTCTTAATGTTTTTTTCCCCAGTGCTTTTTTGGACTTTGACATCTTAGCTCCCGGATTGGCTGCTGCTTTGGCATGCTTCACAGATGTGGGCGGAGCCAATACCGTTTTTTAATGTATTCTTTTCTGCGTTACAGCACGGGGAAGGTGGCAAGACGAAAAAGAAGGAAGGGAGACACGGGGAGAAAAAGATTCAATCATAATGGTTCTGCTCTGCTCTACCCGGTATGTACAGCACACATCCACTGCTTCACATCACAGATGGGGAGGGGAGCTGAACAAACACTAAGCGCGATGAAATCTAGGCTGAGGTGCCAGGCTCAGTTACTGTCCGTCAACTCGAGGCACAAAAGAAGCGCACTCCGCAATGCTTTTCAATGCCATTGAAATGCTCCTCTGTCAGTAACGTGCAGACTCTGCTAAACAGTACATACCAAAAGTAGATGAGATACTCTTTCTCATTGTCCCCCTAATCCCTCCGTTGACCCACTCAGTCAGAGCTATTGTGAGGGAATTTGCATTGCTTCAAACTCACATTCTGATTGGCTGGTTTATTAAGCCCTTTTGGAAGTTTCAAAGACCATTAAATGATTCATTGAAAAGGTGGTGGCATGACACAGAGATGAGCTGGTGTTTGGCTTCTAAAGCTAGTTTACAATGGCGGCAGGGAACAAACGGCTGGAGGTCCTGCAAATGGAACACCGTTGCTTTTTTTTGTGCCGATGCAATGACTTATCCTGTGAGTTGCATGGCATTGTTTGTAAAATGATTATATAAAATTGACAAACTGGGAAATGGCAACTTACTCATTTTCACATTTCATTGTCCATTTTGAAAACGGCTGATGACTATTCACTATGATTAAAATGCGTATCTCCCCATACCAGCCCATTGTGAGAAGGGAAACAGATCTGATCTTACCCAAATAGGTATTTCATGATGTCTTTCAGATTAGCCTGTAATGGATCTCTGCCACATTCTGATATTTTGTCTTTGTGTTTGGTTCCTTCCAGGTTTTGGAAATGTTTTATTATAATTTTCCTGCGGGGAGATTACTGGAAACCCGAACCCAGGAAACAATCGGCCGATAGAATGTGTGTCTGCAGCTTCCACATTATCGCATGGTTTTCAGCGAAGAAGATTTTTTTTTGATTTAGCATGAGCATGAAAACTCACTTTTCTGTCAATGACCTGGGGCTTCATAATCAATGACACATTGTGCCATGGTGTCATGGGAACCTACGCATGGTGTTCTGCTTCGAAGAACGAATAGGACACTGAAGACAGCAGCAACAGCAGCACCTGAGCAAACATTTCTGTGACCAAAGATGGCACATAAACAAATTGTATTGGTGAAACCAGAGGAATACACTTTTGAATCACCTTCTACACTCGCCTTATATTTTTCTTGGACCCATAATGTCAGGGTGTAAAATGCTGTTTTGCTTCTTTTTAACAAAATTATTGGTGATCTTGCTGTATATAAATTACACTGTATAAATTCTAAAAGAAGTAGCTCACAGATTGTGAAGGCACTGGCTGGAAAGGACTTTACAAGCGCATTGGAATGAAACGCCAAGACTTGTTCCATGTTTATCGGAAAGTTTGGGTGTAACTTCACGTTCTTGTACAATTACTTGCAGGTATAATGTTTGTAAATGGAAAACAGAGCTAGCTTGATTTTAACAGAGGACATTTCTTTAAAACCTACTGCGATTCTCTGTGATTCTCAAAATGGGAATATCTGTAGTTCTGTGAAAATAATTCCTCAGAGTACTAATATTTTGATGCATGTGATTCACCTTATTTTAATTACAATTTTTCTAAGTTTGCAAACACTGTATTAAGAATAACATGAAAGAAAAACAACTTTTATCTGTGTACACACACATTGCCCTAACATTTGTCACTATTGCTGGTTTTCTAAAGACAATATATTTAAAACATTCACCATGCATAAGAGGTATAGAGTGGGGATAGTTCATTTTAATGCTTCTTGAAGGTTTACTGCTTGCTGATATGCAGTTAAAGGGAAGCCTCTGCAGACATAGGCTTGAACACTTGGGAGAGAAATGATCAGAATGTATCTAGTAGGCTGGCACGCTGTAAAATTATAACTGTATCATGTGTATTGGCTATAAGATGTAGAAGTCTTTCCGTAAGCCGGTCGTTTGTAATCATTCTAGCAGTGTATTAATAGGTTTTAAGGCTGCTGTGGTTTAAAGGGCATTTTTATTTGGGTTTTGGTGAAATATTTCCTTCCATTGAATCTATTCATATGAAAACACCTAAGCATTCATGGATAGTAGATCGAATAACATGTATGAGAAACCAACAAACACTGGATGATCTAGTTGATTATTTAAGCATAAATAAATTGTGTTTAAACTCTGAAATTGTGTGTTCTTTTTAGGCTTGAGAACCTGTGCGTTAAATGTCTCGCTCCGTTTGCATAGCCAGCTGGTTACTCCGTGATTCAGTGGACCTTTCTTTCCTAAACTCATTTTCAATTAATACCACTTTTGTATCAGGAATAGTGCACCTCCACAATACACTGATCTTGCTGTGAAACCACCTGAATACATTAATTTCTTAATTTACTTAGTACTTCACGCTATTGTTGGATACTTTTTGCACCCTTCAAACTTGAATAGTAGAATGTTGAGGGATCTAGAATGTGGCAAAACTATTTATCCATTTGTTATTCAAACCAACAAGCCAGTTTGCTAAGTATTAATGAGCAAGACCATTTGAATGAGACAATATGGTTTGGTTGTTGGGTTCATGAAGTTATTTTCTATACAATTGCATTTGACTTTTTATTTTTAAAACAAGACTACAACTTTTTTCAGGGCTTGGTTTATAATTATTTCAGCATCGTCATGTTGAACTGCCTTTGCTATCTGAAAAGACCAACTATTGCAATCCGCATCAAATGGTACCTGCAGTAAGTGTCTGATTCTATTTTTTTTTACCACATAAGTATGGCACTTACTTTAATTATCATGCAAAAATATTATTTTGAAGCCCTCTGGCCCATTTCCCTGGGAGACTTGTGTGTTGAAAATGTAGAACCTTATGCTGTTGAACCTTACCCACAGTATTCACTGTATTTATGATTCCTATTTCTGTATTCATCATATGCTCCCACAACAGCATAGCTGCATTGTATTAGTTATTGGTCAAATGTATTACAAATCAGCATTTCTAAATAAAATCCCAAATAAAGTACATAAATGAATTTTAGTTTCTTTTCCAATACATATGATAAGGTTGCTCACACAGCACAGCCATTACACAATGGGATGCATTTTAGAAAATTACAAACATGACAATTTAACTGCAATAAGCCTCTCGAGTTCTCAGACCGACTGCACTGCATCAATGAGCAGTCAGTGTAAATGAGCATTAAATTCTGCCCCAGTGTACTGAAATAGTATTACATGTGTCAACACATGGATGCGAATTGTTGCATTCAGACAGAGACATAATGTAAGGGATATTTTGGGGTGACATATTGGTAATATCTCTTGGTCTTTTTTAAAGATCAGAACAATAGGCAATAGCTAAACCTGTTCTCTAAGAAATTGCTGTCTACTGTGTGGCCTCCTGCACAAGTATCCTCTTTCCTCTTTGGTCTCTGCATTCTTTAACTCATTGTATCTCTTTTACATATTTCATTCACACAGCAGTGCATAGCATGCATAGCAGAGATGCTTATTCATCTTTGTGTCTCTGTGGATGCTGTGGGCAAATATCAGAAAGTCCCATAAAGCAAAGGGGAACATTCCAGATTAACACAATAGAGATTGTGTGCTTCTGTAAGCATTTTCAGTTCTTTCTCATTGCTGAATAACACCTAAGAGTGGAACCTTGCCACACCTGGATAATCTTTAGGTGTTTACCTATTATACTAACATAATATTGTATATTATAACATTATACTATTATAATAACGTTATCAGCCCCTTTTACGACCATACAATCTATGTAGCACAACACATTTTTTATGCAGTTTCAAATGTATCCAAAGGGCTCCTCAGCACAAAGGACTGTGCGTACAGTACTGGTGTATATTAACAGCTCATTGCTGACACTGACACTACAATGCAATTATGCTGCAAAAATAAAATATTTTCTTATTTTAAGTTAAACTTAAAGAAAGAAATGACTGATTTCCTTATATTTACTAATTTATATAAATACATAGATATATACATTTCCAACACAAGATTTGCTTTCTTATTTTTAGGAAAGCCATACTTTTCTGAAATAAGTACATAATACATGCCATATTCTGAAATGAAACTGAAACGTAGAAAAACGTTTTTACTGTATGGCATATTCACATTATTGAGCATCATCAAAGGTAGCCTATATGTAATATATAGAACAATTATTGCACTTATGGTTCTTGCAGCTTTAAAATGCCATTTCTTACCATGGCATAATGTAATCTAAAACTATAATTTGGCATTATTATTCAAGATTTTAACATAGAAATAGTACTGCCTCGGTAAACTCTCAGAATTGGAGTGTTTAAAATAGAGGAAGGATAAAAATATCACATGGCTTTTAGATTAGACATTGAGGGCCATAGGGGACCTGACTGTGATAACCCACAGTATTCACCCATTTACTGTAAAGACAATGGGAGTTAACCCCAGTGTCCTGACTAAATTACCAATCTGACTGTAACTGGTAGGCTATTTAATAGCCCCCCTGCTTTATTAGCTCATCCTTGTTTATCTGCAGTTATTGGTGTGTGTAATTTATATGCATGTATTTGTAAATCCCAGGTATTGGAATGCAAATGTTCATATCGGATAACTTTTGCACAATTATGTGTCTCTACCACAATAGACCGAATTTAGAGGCACTGTTGCTTCTTCGCCGCGTGATGTCACTACTTCTACAGCGGTGGTGTAGTTCCAGTGGTTAGCGAGAGAGGTCGCTCGCTCCATGTGCCACTCTTCCGTCACTGCGAAACATGAATCATTGCGCACTTGCTACAATCGCTCGGTGATCATGGCGGACAGCGCGAGCGAGAGCGACACGGATGGAGCGGGGAGTAGCACGGCCGCCCCGCAGTCTGCATCGTCCAGCAAAACGGGCATAGTCATTTCCCCGTTTCGACTAGAGGAGCTCACCAACCGGCTAGCTTCCCTGCAACAAGAGAACAAAGTGCTGAAAATCGAGCTGGAAACGTTCAAACTGAAGTGCAAAGCGCTTCAGGAGGAGAATCGGGATCTGCGTAAAGCTAGCGTCACCATTGTGAGTAGCTATACAGCAGCCTGTGTGTAGAAATCAAATGTGAATAATAATAATAGTAATAGCAAAATAATTCGACTG
Source organism: Aldrovandia affinis (assembly GCA_029706075.1). NCBI lineage: Eukaryota > Metazoa > Chordata > Actinopteri > Notacanthiformes > Halosauridae > Aldrovandia > Aldrovandia affinis. Next base: position 1,111,043 of record JAINUG010000110.1, read on the forward strand.
CATGCTATATTGATGGCAGTACACTGGTGATAGTGTGTATACAAATAATGTCGTCCTGTCATTTGTTTTGTTTAGCGAAGTCAGCTATTACTGAAATCGTGTATGCCGTAATTGGCTAATCTAGCTGGCTAGTTACCTTGCTTGCTAGCTAGCTAATGTTACTCTGTACTTCTGTCTCACATATTTTCTGAAAGTCCAGTCTGTATTTGCGAGCTTTCTAGCTAGCTTCCTATCCATAGTGGGCAGAACGGCCTATGGTGGCGTATAACACGATCCTCCCTTCAGTCAAGTAGATGGGGAGTTCCAAACTAAATATAATATCGAGTGCCACATGCAAATTAACCTACGCCTTTGTTAGCCTAACGGAACACGTTGATCTAGCCAGATAGGCAACGGCAGCCAACAGAGGCGTTGGAAGTGATAGCTAGCTAGCCTGTTCGCGAACAGTTAGGGAAGGTAGTTCAGTTTGCTAGCGCCAGTTATCTTGCTGCCTCGCAAGCGATTAGGCAAGGAATACAGACTAGCTAGCGCGTGCTAATTAGCGAACTAGGCCTGACATCCAGGTAGCTTGCAGCGCTGTTTGTGCTAAGACCGTAATCAAATATGTGCACATTTCACGTAACGTTAGCGTTAGTTCGTTGTTAAATCACACACAATTGGCAAGTTAATTAGGCCAATTGCCAATTGTCTTACGGGCATACAATGATGGTATGGGACAAGCTAGCTAGCTCGGCAGCCGTATCACTGTATCAAAATAAGTGTGGCTCATTGTGATACAGATGAAAATACCTGATTTTAGCTTGCTGGCTAATTCGGTAGGATGGCTGCACACTGAATGCGTTGAATCTTGTGGAATGCGGACTAGCGTGTGCAAGCTTGCGTCGACAGCTGGCCTGTTCAATAATAATACAGCGTGTTCATATTGCGACGGCATGGCCAAAACAAGATTCCGACAGCTGACGGACTGATTGAAATTAGCTGGCTCTCATTACGGTTCCATAAATCAGGCCGTTTAGAGACATTTTAGTCCATCTTCAGGTACGTTTTTAGCACGGAAGCAGTGATATTCAGACTTGGCCAGTTTACACTGACGGCTAGGATGGGCACAGTGCACGAACCGACTTCCGAATGCCTTTCAGGTTGACGTTGATTGAGCCAGAATGGTTGCATATTTGGGGTCTCAGTTAAGAAGGGGACGTCGCGTCTGAGCTTTGATGCTCCCAATTACATGCTAGCTTCATTTATTAGTGAACAGTTAACTTGGCATACTATTCGCTAATTGCTATTAACAGTGATGATAGATAACGTATTGATGGGAAGATGATTTGTGGAGACGTAGCCTATAAATGTAGTGCTGTTTTGACATTCCATACCTATGTCCAGCCAAATGGGAGCTGAACATTCGCATTTCAGTTTGCATTGGTACAAATAGGGTATGATATCCCATTGTCATTGAAGGTCATTTTTAAGGTTTTTTAAATCTCATTCAGTTATTTAGTCTGCACCAAGTACATTTGTTCAGTTATTGGGATTCCAGTTGCACAATTTGCATCTTACTTCCCCATCAGTCAGATGACTGCAATTCACTGTTATTAGGCATTTCAGTGTGTAGAGGAAATTTGCAAGATTTGGACAGTTTATTATAATAAAATGTATTTTATGAGTATTATATCTGGACTATAACTGCAGTAAAAAGAGCCAGGTAACTTTAGACATTAATTGTCATTTTCATGTTGATTAACTGATCAGTAGTACAACAATATATAAAACCTATTTGGGGTGCCACATTGGGGAGATTATTATCATGTTGCTAAAGGTCATTTTGCATCAGAGGATTATTCAGTGGGAATTCAGTATGTCATTATGTCTTGTTTTCTTAATAAGGAAAAATCAGAAGAGAATGCGGAAACAGTGGGAACAACATAGACATTGTTGGGCAATTAGAGGTTGTAGGTATAATTGGTGGCCATGTTAAAATTGTGTTCAGTAACATTAATTGAGCAATAAATGTCTATACTCTTGTATCTTGAGTAACAGCACCCTTGTGATTTGTCAATAGGGAATGTAGGAGTGATAATACATTAATGTGTGGTTAAGTTGAGCATTCTTTAGTCTAACATTGCTTTAAAACAAGGTATCTCAACGATATTTTATCACAGCCTGCTGTTTATCTTCACTCTGCTGCTTGTCAATGTTGTACGGGCCATTTCCTCTTATGTGACCACAAAGCAGAATTGTTTTTCTGTTGCAAGACCCATCTTTCCCAAGTGTATGTTTTCTGCATTGGCCAGCTGCCATAATCTTTTTACAATTGAGGGCCAAAGGATACTGCTCTTCATCTGAATACTGTGCAAAATCATTTGTATTATCTTAAAATTTGTTTTTTAAATGAAGCGATTGTGTTGCCAATTATTTGACAAGTGCAGTGTGTCTAATCGTTAAAATGTCTGAGGGGAAATTTGTTGTTTGCGGTTTGAATGCAGTTTCACTTTGGCAACTTAAGAAAGACAATCCTCCCTAAATCAAATTCAGCCATTAACCAGTCACAAATTGCAGCCTACTTAAATAAAAGCCCTTGGTAGTTGTAAAAGGATATGTGGGCATTGGGTATGTGTGCAGTGCTATAATAGTATTTTGTTATCAATTATGAAGGAAAAAAAGGTCAAATGTGAGTGAAGTGTGGCACATATTAACCTGAAATGACATTTTCTTGTTTGCGTTACAGCAAGCCAGGGCTGAACAAGAGGAGGAGTTCATCAGCAACACCCTGTTCAAGAAGATCCAGGCGCTGCAGAAAGAGAAGGAAACCCTTGCAGTCAATTATGAAAAAGAAGAGGAGTTTCTCACAAATGAACTCTCGAGAAAACTTATGCAAGTAAGTGTCAGAGGGTGACAGAGCAGCACCCCTGCATGCAGGGCTCAACATAGCCACTGGCTGGCTTGGCAGTGTTTTCCAAGCCCTCCGGGCCAGTCAACCAAGCTTTTTGATGCTTTTCCCCCCCCTGCTTTGTCTGATACCTCCCTGTATGCATGCATGCCACTGTGCTCTCCATGGAAACATGACTGTTTACCTGTTTTTGACTATGGGAATTAATAGGAATGAATGAGAGGTGCTTTTTGCAAATAGAAAGTGGCTAAATAAATGCATCGGTTTCAGAACAGCTGTGCAGTGATATTGAATTGCGAGCACTAAAATCGCAGCTGTATATATATTTTTTTAAATGCAGTAAGTAAATTCAAAATTACATGTCAGTAATAGATGCGCAATTACTATCTCATTGTCAGCTTTCAGCTACATTCAGATGGACTGTTTTAATGCTTCACTTGAGCTATGGTTGACACTGTGGGTGTGTCACAGCACAAGTCACTGAATGCAGTTTAGTAAACTTGTTTACAGTGTAAGCACACGACGGCTGATCTGCTTAGACCTTCAGTGCTGCAGTGAGTCAGGAATTTCATGCGCAAAGTGCTTGGGGTGTGCCTTAATTCACCATTTATTTTGACGAAATGTCTAACGCTGTAATCCCCGGGGAGGCATGGTGTTCTGGTCCGACGGACGGTCTGTGCACGCGTGTTGAGTGTAATCGTGGATCGCATCATACCCCCCCGGAGAAATGAGCTCTGCCCGAAGGCTAAGGCATCTGGAGCAGGACGGGTGCTGCAGCGCTGCCCTCCACTTGAGTGCTGTGTGCCAGGCAGCGTGTCCGTGCTGAGGGAGCAGCGGGCCCTTCTCCATGTGCAGGGGAGATGGGGGGGGGGGGTTAGCAATTGGCCTCTTAAGCTCAGAACGAACACTTGAGCTTTAAATAGCAGCAACGCTGTTTACTCACATCAGAGCCAGAGGGGGTGATGCATATTCATTAGCACGCCCGGCACCGCTCGCGATCAAGATACGGTTGAAATTTACACAAGTCAAAGCTCTGTTAGGTCAACAACTAATTCAGCCTCACGTTGGAAACCTTTCTCTCAGTTTTTTTGTTTTTGTCCCTACCCTGTCTGTTTGCCCACCCCCTACAAATACGGTCCTTTGCGCTGCACATGGAAAGACGCATCTGGTTGACCTGAGTGCTGTTACTTTTGTCATTTTCCACACTAGGGAGCTGATTTAGGGCCACTCAACTTTGAGTTCTCTCCTCTTTCCCTCCCAAAGTATAATGGCTTGATAGGGCTAGTTGTTTGCATTACCTAAAATGGCAAACCTTTGCACTTGGCTCCTGACTAAACATAAGACATGTTTGTGCTCTGCCCACTTCTTTGCACCGAATGTGATCAGTGGTCCTGTCCCTGAGTGAAGACCACTTGCTAATGCAACCCACTAATGCGGAGAACTCATTCACGGTCAACATGTTGTGGTTCTCTGTGGCTCAGTTGGTAGAGCACAGCGTTGGCAACGCTTAGGTTGTGGGTTCAATCCCCACTGGGGCCACATATACTGAAAATGTATGCATTCACTACTGTAAGTCGCTTTGGATAAAAGCATCTGCTAAATGGCGTATATTATATTATTATTATTATATTATGTTGCAGAAAGAAAAAAACAGACCGGCCTTTCACATCTTCAGCATTGTTTCATAATTGTGCTTTTCCTCTCCCTCCCTTCTAGTTACAACATGAAAAAGCTGAGCTTGAGCAGCACTTAGAGCAGGAGCAGGAGTTCCAGGTGAACAAATTAATGAAGAAGATTAAGAAGCTGGAGAATGACACCATCACGAAGCAGCTCACCCTCGAGCAGGTACAGCCAGAGGTCTCGGCGTCTCTGCCAACCGCCACTTCAAACGATCCGAGGCACGAGCCGGGCGAAAGCTTGATCGTCGATGTTGTCATTGTTTTCATCAAACGTCTTGTATTCGGGACATGCCTGCACAAGCCCGGTTCTGAAGGGCCATGGTGTTTGCAGGTTTTTGTTAAGGCTTTTCCTCACAAGTCTAAGCATGCTACCACCTTTGGTTCCTTTGATCTCACACACGATCTTGTTAAGCATCTTTTAATATTTTTTTCGATGTTCAGACATGTATGATTCCCTCAAACGTTTGTCTATTAATAGTAACTGTTAGCAAAATGTATTAATGTGTTGGTCTTGTTACATTTTATCAAATACGAGTGCACAGCATAAATCCTTGTAGAAGGCTATGCAAGGTCACTAACCATCAGTTTTTTTCTAAAATCCTTGGGGCCCACTGTCACAACATGTGGTTGGTATTGTAGAATGACTGAAAGACTTTGAAAGAATTTGTTCTCTTATTTGCCAATTAGTTCAGTAATAATTATCCGTGGAACACGATACTTTACACAGAGCCACAGGCTGGCGGTAGCTACTGTTGCGTGAGCTCTCTCTAGGGGTTAATGTTTAAGGGTCTCTGAAGATTGACAGTACTAATGTTTGCTGAACTCAAAACTTGAATGTTGTGATTTGATATGAGACCTCTGAAGGTTGCTGAAGATCCGTCTCTGTGTTGTACTTTTGTAGCTCAGACGAGAGAAGATTGACCTTGAAAACACATTGGAGCAAGAACAAGAAGCACTCGTCAATCGTCTGTGGAAGCGGATGGACAAACTGGAAGCAGAGAAAAGGTCAGTTTTGAAGAATCTAAAGCACTCACAAGAACATCGTTTTCAGTTTTTCAGCTGAATTGCTTCAGCAAATCTATGATCTTAAGAATGTAAAAACTGAACAATTTATGTTTTGTGAATACTGTACATGATAGTGTATTTTTATTCTTATAAACCAGATTTATTTGATTCTTTCCAACTGTCTCAACATAATTTGTTTAGTACACTCTTGGACTTTGTTGGTCACACTTCACAAATTCAACAATGCTCAGACCACAAGGCCCATTGAAATCAAAGCATTAAAACTCTTCAGTTAAATCCACGTCTGTGTGAGAAATGTCCCCAGTGTGCAAACGACCAGGCGTGATTTCTCCAGTTTTGATCAATAGGCGAAAAATCTCTCTCTCAACAGAATTCTGCAGGAGAAATTGGACCAGCCCGTGTCCGCCCCACCATCTCCCCGAGACATATCCATGGAGATCGACTCTCCGGAGAACATGATGCGCCATATCCGATTCTTAAAGAACGAAGTGGAGAGGCTAAAGAAGAACCTGAGGACCTCGGAGCTGCAGCGTGAGTGGAGGAGCCCCACGCAACACTGGCCTCTCGTTACTGTTCTATGTGCTATAGGGTTTGTCATTTGACACTCGTACTGAACATATCCTGAACCCTCGTGCCTCTAAGGAATCCAATACCGAGGCCCTGGTTGTAGTCTGGAGTCCTGTAGATTGTTGCATTTCAACACAGTACAGTGGCCATAACTAGCCGTGTTGATGTTCTCTGAGCAGTTGGAGATGCAGGGGGTTTTCAGCGTGAGAAGATGCAGATGTTTTACCAGGTTTTGGGCTGCTGCAATATACGGAAGGGCTGGCCCTGGGGCTAAGTGCAGCCTGCCATGAAAGTATTCTGGCCTTTGATCAAAACACATTTTTGCATTGGGGCTGATGGGGGGGCTCATCCTGTTAAAGCACTGTTCTAGTGTGTGGATGAGCCTGATGGTTTGGTATAGAATCCAGACCATGCCAGTGTTGACTGGCCAGCAGATCTACGGGGTGATGCATAATTAGTGATGGCATCGCCCAGGGAGGGAGAGATGTAGTCTGCTGGATTATTTGCGTCTTGTCGCACACCAGCGACCCCGCTGTTCAATCAGGCACCCACGGTTTGCCTGGATAAAGCCACACATGAACAGTGTTCCTCCAACACATGCCTGTGAAAGCTTGCCTTGACAGCAGAGGTTGCAGCGAGTGCGGTTTAGAATACGATTGGGCATTCCAAATTATGAGGAAAAAGGGGGAAAAGCATTGTCACACGCCACGTGACAAATCCCCGGATGTGAGCAGAGCAGCTGATGGTAAGGAGTGGCAGAGGAGTGGGGTTTGCCGGTCTCCGGACCGGATCTTTATTTCCGGCTCTCTCCCAGACCTGGGACAGAGAAACAGCGAGAGAGCAGATTAAATCAAACAAACACAAAACACAAAGTCTGCACCCTACTCACCGTGAAGCTTTCGGGCGAAAACAATGAACTAAAATAAGACTAAAAATAAACAAACTAAATGAACAAAACTAAATAAAAGCCCTCCTCCTCCGAGGTGGGAGTCCCCTTCCGGGAACACCCAGCGAACACAGACGATCAGCGGCTTTCCACACCACTCCTGTACATCCACATATAACAGGAAAACCGCGCCTTCTTCGTCCGGACTTCCTCTTGAACTCAGACACACATATTCGGTGATTTCAAGTGCTTCCTAAACCCATGCACACAGAGACACTGAAACTTTTCAGTCCAAGTTCTCTTTCAACACAAACACACCGAGACCTTCGCCACTCTTCCAGTGAGAGTTCTCTGGCAATCAGCCCCGTGACACACTCCACTCTTTCAGTGAGAGTTCTCGGACCATCGCCCAGAGACACTCTCCACTGCCTTAGTTCGAGTTCTCTTCCACAAACGCAGAGAGAGAGACTCCCCACTCTTCCATGTGAGCCCTCTCTCTCTCTTCACAATCACACACACACACACAGACAGAGAGAGAGAGGCACAGACACTATTTCAGTGCTGCCTCTCTCTCTCTATCCCACACACACAGGAAGCACTCTACTCAGTCACTTTTAACAAACACACAAAGAACTCAACACAGATTCTGCTTCCTCCGATGTGGAAACCCCCTTCAGGGGAACAACACTGATATGACAAGACTAACATTCAACACTACACAATACAATATGCGTACACGTGAACAACAAGACTAACAACTCTCAATATGCACACACGAATGACAAGACTAACAAAACTGATTCCCCACTTGCCCCACCTGCTCTTAAATAGGCTTACTTTCTGCCTGGCTCAAGTGGGGCTTGTAAGGCAATCACCTGTCTATCATTCACACACACAAACACAATCATTAAAGTGAATTCCTCACTTGACATCCACACCAATTAACTAATGGAATAATGACCAATTATGGCCTTTGGAACAACCTTCCAGGCAACAGTTCACACTCGCAGTCTCACTCTGCGAGAGTGCAAAACCTGCCCCTGGAAAGTTCCACCGTTCCAAAGGCCTGCACAGCCTTACTGTGGTAAAACAAAGGCAATCCTGCCACTCCCCTGCTGCTGAGACCGACGCCCTCCACAAGCATAAACAAAAACAAAGGGAAATATTTGGCACAATTTTTAAAATCTGAATATGTACATTGTCAGCATACCTCTTACTAATAGTAGTAGCTATGCAATAGCTTTGCATATTTTAAGTCATCTACTTTTTTGTTTACACAGGTACATCTTATTCATGCATTGTTAGAAGTTGTATTCACAATTATGAATAAGCAGTTTCCTTCAGCTATGACATAGCAAGAAACCAAGTTCCCCGTTCAAGCTGTACTTGAGTAAAAATCCAAAAGTGTCTTAATTTGTACTGAAGTACCAAAAGTTAAAAGTTAACACTGTATTTAAACCGAAATAGAATTCATTCCTGACATAATTAAGCATGGTTTTATCTAACCATATGTAACTTACAGAATTGTGCCTTGCCTTTGGATTTGTACCCTATTTATAATGAGTCAGTGCTTTAGGATTCCTTTGTGCGAAGTGCACTGATTTAATAATCACTTCTGTTTTCATATTTCATATTCATATTTTATTTTCAATTTTATTTGAATAATTTTATTATAAAAATAAAATTGAATTGAATGAGAACAGTTTTACATATAGTGCCTTGCAAATGTTATGTCTGTTACTGAATTTCTGTTAGAACGGTGGCTATTGGCTCTGGTACAAGTTTGTTTTAGTAAGCATGTAAGCCACAGCTTAACAAAAATATCCAGAGACTCTAAAAAAAGTTCTACCAGAAATCACAACACCGAGGAGATAAAAAAATATATATAATAAGTCGGTTGTTGTAGTCCGGAGCTCTGCCAATTTCATTTTGAGCATTGCTTTTGCTCTTCAAATTTCTTCTGCTCCACGTCAGCACAACCAGATTTAGAAAATGTGTTTTTGTTGGACTATTATTTAGGGGCTAAATAATAGTCCATCCCACCCAGAGAAACTACTAGCCAGCACTTCCTAGGTAGTGTTAGAGCGAAATTAACCAGGTAACATTAGCTGATGTTTATAGTAACGTAACGTTGGCTGACTAACCAGATAGCACTTTGTTAACACATCTGCTCTCACACCTGTAGATTTAAAATATTTACGCTGGTAGTCCATGTTGCCACCAGAGGGCGATGTTACCTGTGCAAACAGCTGACCACCATACATGGTTTGTCAGCTGATGAAATCTTATGCTTGGTTTCTTCACCATAGGATTGCCTTTTTGTGTTGGTCTAAAAGCGTAATTATGTTTGAAAAAACAAACAAAACAAAAAACATTGTTTAATATACAGCTTCCCAAGATATGTAGTGTGAAGTTAAACAGCTACATTGTCACACACATCCAAGGTGCTTTTGTCTAATTGCATGAATTCACAAGACTGCTGTTCCCTGGCCATCTCAGATACGGAGAAGCGGGCCCAGTACATCGAGGAGGAGCGGCACATGCGGGAGGAGAACATCCGCCTGCAGAGGAAGCTGCAGAGGGAGATGGAGCGGAGGGAGGCGCTGTGCCGGCAGCTGTCCGAGAGCGAGTCCAGTTTGGAGATGGACGACGAGAGGTACACCCGCAGCCTCCACGGGGGGGCGCCACGGTCTGGGTTCCGCATTTGACCATGCTCCTCTCTCACAGTGCCGTTTCAGCAAGTTTCCTGTTGTCAACGAAACGGATAGAAAAGCCAGAGTGAAAAGTCTTGACGGGCAGCAGCTGTTGAACTGCTTAGAGGGCAGAAAAAAACTTGGACTAGAAACAAAAATGCATACCTGTGCTCGTGTTGTTAAAGATGAAATGTGGAGTGATTAGAACCAGGACTGGCACGGTCAGGGTTTAATTCTGAACCACGGGGTACATTTATGCGCCGAGAGCTGGCACTTTTGTTGGATGCGCCACATGGGAATGCTTTAAATGCACTTTTATAGGGCTTGCTACTTATGTAACAGCTTATACCAGGGCTCCCCAAACTGGTTCCTTGAGGGCACTTTTTTGTTGTTTACCTTAAAATAAACAACCATTTCAGACTAAATAGAACTGGTGAGGTGAGTTAATTGGTCAATTAAATCAGCTGCTGACAGAGCCCTGGCTTATACAGTAGTGTTTATTACTTTGTTAAGGCTGTCAAGGTGTAGAGCACTTTTGGGTGATGCAGAACAGGCCCTCGTTCTACACTCTTACTAACTGGAACAAGAGGCTCTTCTGATCATTAAAAATATCTTCTCAAATGTAAAGAGCCATTCACTTACGAAAGTAAAATTTAAAATGGCTGTGTGTAAATGTACTTTGTTGCACGGGCACTTACATTTACATTTTAGGCATTTGGCAGACGCTCTTATCCAGAGCGACATACACAAGACATTTCTTTCCATACGATATGAATTGAAAAAAGCTTTTTTGTCATTTATTTTTAATTTTGAAATTACCTCTGGCAGTTTACCCCTTACCTTTGTACCATTTCAGGTTATTCACTGGACTTGGAACTGCTTAAATTTCAGTAAAAACTGGAAAATGAGGGTGTTCTAAAACCATTTCAGGTTATTCACTGGACTTGGAACTGCTTAAATTTCAGTAAAAACTAGAAAATGGGGGTGTTCTAAAACTTTTGACCGGTAGTGTACTTGTATGTTGCTATTTTTCGCTGAGAATTGGTTTCATGCACATTGAACATTTAATTGATCCTCCAGCTCCAAAATATAAAAGAGGCCGTAGAGGTTAATGAATCATCTTTGATTTTGGGTGTATTTGCAGAGTAGCAGAATCTCTCCAGGTTTGGCTTAGTTTGCCTTTCATTCTGTAGGTATTTTAATGAGATGTCTGCCCAAGGTCTTCGCCCCCGGACGGTGTCGAGTCCAATACCTTACACACCCTCTCCCAGCTCCAGCAGACCCATATCACCCGGTATGTATGCCATTATAAAGGTGCACTAAACGTCACAAAGTGAGAGAACCCTATCTTAATTATTTTACTGCAGTGTGTACTGGTACCTGTGTCCATAAAGACCACCTTTGAAACTTTGAAAGTGGATTGCATAAGATTGAGATAATTGTGTTAATTATCACCAAATACATTTACCTGTCTGCACTGTAAGTTGTGCGCTCCAGTTATGTCAGAGTAAAGGCTTTCAGGAAACTGTAGGTAATTTCAGGATTCATTTCTTAGAAGTGTAACCTTCCAATAAAAGATGTCTCTTATGTAGGCCCATTTATGCGAATACGAATCTTTGTGGGCTTTTCCTCGATGCTACTTCAATAAGAGGATATCCTCCAAAATATGTTTTCTTAATATGAACACGCTTTCAATTCAAACAACCATTTCATCACCATAACACCTTGAGTGGTTGTTCGCATCGATTTTTATTGTCAATTTGTTTTAGGCATTACATTACAAAAGTTTCTCAAATATAAACATGGCACACATTTTATACAGACATCAACCATTTTATCTGTATTTCATTAGGTTAAATGTGTGTTTCGGTAATGAATTATGAGGAACTGAACAAATTCCTAAATTCCTAAAATGTTCTAAATTCCTCATAGACATGGCTTCAGTTGGTTTCGTGAGAATCGCCCTTATAGTCATTGGTTTGGTAACTGCAACTTCTGGCTCCTTATGCCTCTCTGTAGTCCCTCTCTTCTGCAGTAGGGTTAGGACAGTATCTGATCACACAGTCAGTGTCATTTTCGAAAATGTAATTTTTCAAACACTTAACTGTCTAAATACGAGTGTCGTTCCCAAAATCACTATAACATCATGCGACTAACATAGCAAATATCAGCTATATTGAAAGGTGAAGATGGATGCTAGTAGTTTGTCTTTTCATTCTAACTAATAACTACTTGGCTAGATAGCCAAAACTTTTAGTTTTAGTTAACTTGCTTTTTGTGAATGTTAGGCAGCTATCTAGATACTGCTAGATATACTGAGACGAGCTAGCAAACCATAGCAGTATATAGCTAGTTCTACATGTAACATTAACTACCTTGTCCTTGTTTACGTGGGGACAAATGCTCTCGCTCTAACAATTGCACTGACGCTTTGCGAATGGACTTGCTTGCTAGCAAGCTAATGCTTTTTCCCAAGATTGCAAATGTAGTCTGTACTTTTTTTTTGTTTTATCAAGGAGAAGATTGAGTATGTGTTTTATTGACAACTTTGTGTAAAACAATGTTGAGTGAGTGAGTTTTCCCCATACAAATGCAGTGGATTGTGCTGTTCTGTACATGCTTTTTTAGGAGCGGTTTTGTGTATAAATGTATTAACTTCAGCTTGGTGACAGAAGATTCATTTTGTTTTCAAACAAACAATACTGACCGAAGACCGCATAGCATGTCGTGTCAGAGGCGGCTTGGCTGAGTAGTCACAATTGATATTTAATTTTAATCCATGGCTATGAATAAGTTTGTGATTGGACCCTCTTGCTCCAAATTGTAGAGAAAATGCAGTGCAGCTGGACACTACACAAACAAGAACTTGCATCTTAAGACACCGATACGCTCCTCCAAAATGGAATGCCACGTCCACCCAGAAGTTGACAAATTCTTCTCTTCCAGGTCTGTCGTATGCAAGCCACGCAGTGGGCTTCACCCCACCGACCACTCTGACCAGAGCGGGCATATCCTATTACAACACCCCGGCCTCCACGTCCACGTGGGCCCCTCGCACGGCATCGCGGTGAGTCCCGCTCATCCGGTCAAGTCATCGCTTCAACTTTTAGCCATCGTTCATCAAGATGTAACGGTCCACTGGTGTTCATAGTGTGGAGGTTTAGATCCTCCTTTTGTGGCATTTCATGCAAAACACAGATTTGATGTCACATAGCATAACGGCCGTACATTCAAAAATAAAAATGACAAAAATCACGAGAAACCAATGGCCTTTAATACTCATACTTTTTTATAGTATAGGAAGACGGCATTCTTTCATGTAGGGTCAATTTGTTCAAAGGTAACCTGAACTGCCGATACCTGGGTTGATTACAGTGGTAAGTAATATAGCAGTCAGAGGTATGACAGTCTGCGTGGTGTTTAATGCAGACGTTAGAAGCGATCTCTGCAGTCCCACATCCTGTTTACGCAGCGTGGTACACTGTGTGGAAAACACCTTTGTTTGGTTTAACAGCCTGTCTGACAGCACTAGCTGGTGCTTTGTCCTCCTTCTGGCATCACACAGTCACCTGTCTCCCTCATTATTCATTATCCAAGCCACAGCAATAAGGACAATTGGAGATACTTATGCTAAATTGCTGCTTTTCCTCAGATGTCTGTATAAGGCTTGTGCTATTATTTTTTATAGTATATGTTTTTTAGATGTCTTAGGTTTTTTTAAATCTGTTGCAAGAACAAGGGGCAAAATATGCTGCCATGTTTTAGTCTGCATTAGAGAGCACTTCGTGCAATATACTTTATTAACTTGGTAGCTGTTCAACAAACATTTGTTTGTACTGTGGTTTCATACAGTTTAACAGGTGCATGTGCATTAATTCACACTGGGAACTATTGTTACAAGACATCTTTTTGCTCAGTCAGACATTGGGGTGTCATACTTGCAGTTTCTAATGCACAAACACAAACCTTATCTGCATGTTCTCATGTTGTCTTCCAATTTGTCATTGTCTGGAGTTGACTCTAGAATTATAAGTAAAAGTGTGCTTCCAATGCCACTGGTTGCCATGTTCCAATTCTGATTGAGTTGGCATGGAATTAGCCTTTTTTTGGTAAAAGTACTTATTTGACTTTTTTCCTCAGTCTGTCCGTAAATTATAAAATTAAGTACTGGTAGGTTTTACAGAGATCCGCTTTAGTTGCCACTCTGTAGACCTGTAAACGAGGTAGCATTTTATGTAAAGGCTCACCACACAAGTTTCTCTAAAGTTGTGCAGCTAATATGTTGAAAGTAAATCCTTATGTTTAAGGCCAGAATTTGAACTGGGTGGTGGTGAGCAAGTTTCTCTGTCGCCAGCATCTGATTACACTGCATCTGAAACCGATCTTGGAAACCTCTCCCTCGCTTTTCCCTCTCATTACACGGGTATTTTTGAGATGCCATTCTTTTCTTCCGGGAATGTGAGTCACAGTGACCCATTTTCCCATTCTCTCATGATTGGCTGACATCTGTATACCTCTGGTGACAGGTTTTATTTTGTTACTTTTGATTCTTCGCTCAACTTTTAGGAATCACAGCCATTTCAAAGGATCTAACTGACCTTTACCAAATTACTGCCTGTAAATAAATGATTAAAAACTGGTATTTTCTTTGGAAAGAGAAAGTGCTCATGCTCCAGAACTGTCATTTGTGTTTTCCATAGCTAGCAGGCTGTTGTGGACAAACTCCTAAATTATCTCGAGTAAAGACAGTTAAAGTACAGGTGTTAGACAAAATAATGGAAACGCCAAATGGAAAAGGACTCGTATTTTGAAGTAACTAAACCACAATTAAAAAGGAATCTACGGGCATTTCAAAATGTCAATACTAATTACCAATATGTTTTGCTAAAAAATACTTTAAAATCAAGACTTTAATACGTGAGTTTCTAAAGCGACATGAGACAGATTTTAAGAGGTCAAATAACTGCACGTGTGTTAGTCACAGAAATGGTGTGTCAAGGGGAAAGGTGTTGAAAATCATGCCGGCATACCCCAAACAAGGGAAAACTGCATCAGGATAGAGGAGCAGTGGTCGTAAGTCAAAGCTCGCGGACAGGGATAAACGGAGACGTAACAGGGTAGTTACTAAAAAAACACAAAACACCTTCAATAATTGCCACAGAACTGAATCTACACCTCTGTGAACCAGTCAACAAAAACTGTACATTGTGAACTTCACAAACCTGATATTTATGGTAGGTTTGCCATTCGGGAATTGTTTGTGACCAAGGCAAATGCACAACAACACAAAACCTAGACTTCTGAGCGGTGGAATAAAGTAATATGGTCTGATGAGTCTTTTCTCTTTTCCCCTACATTTGGATGGGTTTATGTTTGGAGAAAACTAAAGGAAACCTTCAACCCACATTGTCTGCTCAACATAGTGATGGATCTTTTTTATCGATCTGGCGGCCATCTCATGGGGGTCATTGGGATCGATTATTACTCTGCATGGTATAATTACAGCCAAGGAATATGAAGCCATTTTAGGTGACCAGGCGCACCCTATTGTGCAAAATATGTTCTCATATTCCAAGACTAATGCCCCCGTACACATTACTAAATGGATTAAAGATTGGTTTCATGAACACCAGGATGAAGTCAAACACCTTCCACGGCCTCCTACATCACCAGATCTAAATATCATTGAACCTTTATGGGAAATTCTGGAGCGTAGAGTGCAGAGTAGTTTCCATCCCTTTCATCTCTCAAAAGAACTGGAGGCTTTCCTTCTTGGATGGTCCAATATCCCACTAGAAACCGTTCAAAGCTTATATAACAGGGGTGGGCAATCTTACCCTGTGTGGGTGCAGGCCTTTGTTCCAGCTGAGCAGTAGCTCATCTGATTTTACTAATCAGCTAATCAAAGTCTTCAATCAGGGCTTTGATTAGTGGAATCGGGTGTGTCACTGTTCGGTTGGAACAAAAGTCTGCACCCACACCGGCCCACACAGGGTAAGATTGCCCACCCCTGTTATATAACAACATTCCAATGCCCCCTCCAGCAACCTCTGATGTTCACTTCTTTCCCAAGCCTGCCCTCTCCCGCCATCTACATAAAACTTATTTTAAATTGTTTCTTTAATTGTGTTAATGTCACCCAGTCTTAACGGTAATGTCTTACTTCAGTATATGGCAGGGTTACTCAAATCACGGTCCTCGTGGGCTGAGCACTGCTGTTTTTCCACCCTCCCTTTACCTGGGAGTCAGGTGTGAAGACACTCTGGCCTATCATTTCCACTAATTGTTCAATTGACTACCTGAGCGAAAATAAAACCATGGTGATGGTTTACTTGAGTGAATGAATGTGCCTTCACTGTTCAGGTTCATGCTGGTCAGGTTGCTTCAGTTTGTTTGCTAATTGTTCCTAATTGGTTTTCTCTTTTTTCCCCTCCCTCAATCCAACAGAGACCCTCCCCAAGAAGAAGCAACAGTCCTGATAAATTTAAACGTCCAACGCCTCCCCCCTCCCCCAACACACAGTCCGGGGGGCAGCCTCAACCCCCGCCAGTGCTGCCAATGGTAGTCCAGACCGCATCTTCCCAGCCAGCGGCTTCCCAGCATTTAGTGCATCCTCACTCACAGCCATAGTGCATGACCTCCGCTGCTGTGGAAATGGACAGAGCAAGTTACCAAAAGCCAAAGGCTTACCTGGCATATATCGAGTTGACGTACTTGCACTGAGATTATATAGGCTTCACTGTTAACTGTGTTGTAAATGTTCGTTTAGAATGCAGCCAGTGTTGTGGACCTACAACACTAAACCCAACGACACATTCTTGTCAGTGCTTTCTGGAACTACGTGTGTTTGGATATTGCTTTCTTTCTTTTTATTCTGAAATGTTTTACCACTCCATCTATGATATAAAAATGTAATTGTCAAATTTCGTAATGTTCAAGTTTAAAGATTATGAGGTCTGATTTGTTAAAAAGGGAACCTGTGTCTATATGTCCCAGTGCAGCTTCAAGTCAGACAGACTACAGAATTATCAGTATCCGTAGAAAGGATGTTACAGATTTCCAAATCATTGTAGAGTGGGCACTACATTTGAACTGCGAAATGGAGACGGATTGACTCCTCCAAAAGCGGTCAGTGTCTGTCTCAATGATTAAAATGTATAGTCCCTTTGTGTGCTTGCAATATCCTTTACATGTTGAGAAAAACACCCATCTTGCTATAAAAGTGTATTTCAAGGTACGGTAGAGCAAGAAAAACTTAAACTTTAAAAGCTTTCTTGTATGATAGGGTTTTTTTTCATAGTGTGCGATTTCTTGGTTTTATTTATGTAAACCTGTAAAAAAAAAATCAATGATTGGCAGGCTTTTTTTTTTTTTTTTTTTTGTAACTAATATTCTGAGCACAAACCATAAGTGCTCCTGATAGATTCACCAAGGACAGCGTTCATAGATAGAGCAACACACACAAAAAGTCTGATTGGTGCAATAAACAGTATTGCACGTCTCCGTTGTACTTTGAGCGAAATTACTGAGCTGTACATGCAGTCCAGCAGAGCTCTAAAGGCAGGGGCCTTTCATAAAAATGAACATGAACTGTGTCTTAGTGACAGGTTATCAATATTGTGGCAGTACATGTTGCCCATGGCCTACTGCAGTTGGCGACTTAATACAGAATACCTTGGTTGTGGGCCTCCCGCGTGGTCCAGTGGTTACAACATTCGAGACCGGGGACCGGGGTTCGATTCCCTGCCACCAGGGGGCGACGATTGGCTGTCCGCCCCAGGGAGGGGGGAGCGGACAGGACGTTCGCTGCGCATAAGAGTGGCCCTGTAGTACCGGGTTACGGTTGACGGTCTTCTGAGTGCCATCTTGGAGGAGACGTTACTTCGCCTTCGTCACTAGCGGTCGCAGGACTACGGCAGCGAACTCACATTACTAGGGGGGGAATTGACATAAAAATAGCGGGTCTAATTGGCTACTAAATTGGGAGAAAATGGGGATAAAATCAGAAACAAAATCTTGCACAAAAAAAAGAAAGAAAAAAAAAAAGACCTTGGTTGTGACGATGTGTGTACATTCTTTGTACCATTATAAGAAGTGGTTGAGTTTGCAGTGGCAGTACTTGGTTGTTTAAATGAGGGAAGAAGAGGCTAACAATGTGCTGCTCGTTGTGATTTTCAAAGTTTTCAATTTGACGCTTGCTAGACATTTTCAAACATACTAATGTACCTGTCTGTACTTCAATGCTGAATCAAATTGTAAGATGTACTTTTTTTTTTTTTTTTTTTTTTTTTTTTAAGGAAGAGCTTCAGGATTCTCAGCTTTGACTTGCATCCTTTGCCTAGTGTGGTTCTTGATTTTGGGTTACCAATGACTTCCAACATGCATGTAACTGCTATCACTGTGATCTTGCAGAATAGCGCCATCATCCTCCG